>OX382342.1:11332032-12532032 GCA_947507615.1 Hemithea aestivaria
GACATCAAGCACGAGCCGTGAGCTTCCGCCATTTCTTCTTCAGAATAACGCCCAAAGCTCTTCTTCAGACGCGCAACTCTCTCGCTCGCATGATATAACAAACTTTGAAATATAAATTTGTCGTATGTCCTCTTTTTATTTTATTATAGTCAAACTTTACCACCACTAAAATTAGGACCATTTTTTAAAAACAGTTAAAGTTCTTATGTTCATTATTGAGGCGAAACCAACGAAAATTGTCACGCAGTTACGGCATCTATCTTAAATACGTAGGTAGGTAGGTATATTATCTATGATTGTTTGGGAACTAAAGCTAGTTTTTATCGATATTGATAATAAGATAATCGATTTGACAAAATATCTGGTTTGGACCTGCTTTTACAGTTGGAACTAATTTGTTCACATGCCAATAACATTGGAAAGATATATTATATTCATTTTTGTCTCTATGTTAGTAACGAATAATAAACTATTATGGTGTAAGTCGATAATATTCATTAATTTTTACCAAACTAATTGTGTTCATCTACTTAATTAGTTGAATTTAACGTAGTTATGGCTAGAATACTAAATATTTGTCTACTTACATGTTACGACTAAACCCTGAAAATTACTGCACATCGGTTAAGCCGGCTAAACTTAGATGTAGCTAGTCAAAGTTCACAATATAGTTACCCCCGATGGCCATTTTAATTGAAGTGAAACTTCTTTATCGGCGTTGGAAAAAATTTACCGTCACATTTTTTCGGTTACGCGTCACATTTTTCAGTTACGCGCCATCTTTTGTTTCTTGTCCCTACCACGGTTGGTTCAGACGAAGAGTACTTTCACTTTCTCCAATGAACATGAATTTAAAAAATTTATAAATTTAAAATTTAATTAAATTAAAGAAGTTTCACTTCTTACGTGTGTAAACTAGTACACGCACACATTTTTTTAAATAGAAGTAGCCAATATGCCTTGAACTCTTCAACGATGATTGTTAAACGATCAACTGAAATCACTCAATGCAAAATTTGAAACACGACTTTGAAACTATTTTCACACTATAATAGGTAGGTTATACTTACTTAGGTATATTGAATGTGTCCCATTCATCAATCAGCTAAACGATTTTGTTGTGCTATGATCTTCCGATAACAGGGCCAATTGCCTTTTAATGTTGGTACCTAGTACCTACCTAGGTATCTCTAGACTCTAGGGCCTAGGTTCATAAACTATTATATTCTTCTTAATATAAAATGAATAAAGATATCTGTCTGATTTATTAGCGCAATGCCGAAATCGCTGAACGGATTGGGTTCAAATTTGGAACACCGATAGATCTTAATATAGAAAGGATTTCTCCACACGGGCAAAGCCATAAACATAAGCTAGTCATATTTTAGTGCTTCTGTACTACCTACCTCCGATATGTGTTATGAAGACCTTATGACGCATGACGGACCGAATTCTGTTATTACTTTTCGTACTTTACTCCTATTATTTTGACCTTTAGGGCCCTAGACAATCTCCAATCGCTTGTGGCTGACGCAAAAAAATAAAATAAATAACAATCGTCGTGGAAAAGTTAGAGACTCTATTTCTTTAATAAGTAGTACAAAAAAGCATCAAAATTAGACTCATAGAAGTATCGACGACATACAATGACCAGTTTTCCGGCCAATGGATCAGAAAACCCATGACTTTGTGAGTGTAACCCGAGCCTCATCCTATTTACCCCAATAGGCTTTACCGCTTACACCTATCGCGTCAACTGACTCGCTTTCACATGATCAAGTTACCGGACCACGTGGAGAATCAATAAATACGAGTTAATATTATAATATATTATACCTATGTACTTAGTACCGACTAGACATGTGCGCCGATTATAAAACGACCGGCGGCGGCGTCTGGTCCTAAAATGACCGGCGGCGGCGGCGTAATCGGCGTGAAATCGGCGTGGGGGTAAAATTCAATAAAAATCAAAATAAAGCGTGCTGAATCACGTTTCTTAACTAATATTTAATGAAATTAGGCGTTACTTTGCGGCAATCTGTGATGATTATTAATTAAATATCAATACTTAGTATTAATTCCGCTCCAATTTGAAGCTAGGTGGCGAGGAATTCAAACGATACACTATGTAATAGTGAGCATTAATTCTACCATCGAATGCACCACCCGACTTTTCGCATATGCATGCATTAAGGGTTAATAACTGTTGTAAGTCGTCATCTCAGCCATAGGACATTCACTGCTGAACATAGGCCTCCTCTTTGGACTGCCATATATACCAGTTGGAAGCGACCTGCATCCAGCGTCTTCCGGCGTGGTCCGGGTGGACGTCCTACGCTGCGTTTGCTAGTCCGTGGTCTCCACTCAATCACTTTTCGACCCGCGATCGGCCATCCGCTCTACGTGCTATGTGGCCTGCCCTTTGCCACTTAACCTTTCTTACACTGGGCTATATCGGTGTCTTTAGTTCTTCTACGGATCTCCTCATTCCTGACTCGATCGCGTAGTGAAACCCCGAGTATAGCCCACTCCATGGCTCACTAAGTGACTTTGAGCTTCAAGATGAGGCCAATAGTGAAGAACTACGTTTCAGTGCCGTAAGTCATCACGGTAACACACATCGATTGAAGACTTTCATCTTGAGGGTTAGTTAAGTGGTTAGTTAAAACTTAGACTAGACTCCTACAGGGACTTACAACGACGACGATGATGAAAACCGCTGCAGGTGTTGCTTCGTTAGAAATAGTATACAACGAGAGAGCTGACATGTTTTTTGCTTCTACACGAGGCATCTCTGAGGACTTGACTCACCGACTGGTCGTTGTTGTAATATGGGGAGGGGAGTTAAAAAAAAGCCGAATAATAAGCGGAATATAAAAGCCGTGTTCGTGGAGGGGTCATTCCAGGCTGTTCAGCAGTCAGCGTTATGTTGGCCTTTTTTCTTTTTTTTTCTTCGGGTATGTGGGTCTCCCTCGTTAAGGAAGGGCGCGGCGTGAATACCCACTAAAAAAACCAGGGGTGTTCCTGCGGACGCCACAGTGCCGGGGCAGGGGAACGCCGAAGCACTCATTCGCAGCCCCGATGGCGATTGGTCCTAATTGACAGGAGGACACCACCTCAGTGGAGTGAAGAGGAGTTTAACTCCACCCTCCAAAGCCCACCACCTCGTGGTTCTGTTTGTCAGTGACGAGTAGCTTCGTACTTCGTCTAGACCCAGGAAAAGGGCGTGGGGGATGCGCCTGCGATGTTTCCTTCTCCGGGCACGCATCAGGAGGTCGGTGGTGAACTCCCGTTCTCCCGATCTCTTTCTGTGAGAGTGTCCTCTCGCAGAATGAGACGCATCCTGCCACGATTCCTCGCTTGCAACTTGCAACTATGGCTCTTTCCATGGTTGATAGTGAGAGTTCCTCCCCCATAACTGCGTTGAGGGTACGGTGCTTACTGACCCATGCTGGGCGCGCGTATCCACTTCGCAACCACAGAAGTGGCAACCAGGGGTCGGTTCTCTACCGGCTACGTGGTGCATGCAAGTAATTTCTGCAGCATCCGTACCCGGAAAACACCTGCACGAGCCGGAAGGTCAAGGACCCGTGCTCTCTGTCCGTCCACTGCTGCAGTAGCGGACGGATCATGTGGGGAGATAACCGGGGAAAGTGCTCCCGGAAATTCCACCGCCCGTCGAAGACGAGTCCATGATATTTCATTGAGGGCTCGACCGCGATGTTATGTGACCCCGGCGTTATGTTAGCCTTTGCTAAGTCCACGCAGCGCCAACGATTGCCAACGAATCCTATCGTTGGCATTTGCTTGTTTGGTGTGGAACAAAATGGTGGAAAGTGAAAATCATACCTCCATACAAATATCATGCTTTTAATATCACAAAATATTAGTAATTTACATCACGGGTAATAATAGCAGCAACAGGTAGTGGCAGTTGCGTGTCGACCCGCCGACTAGTTTTATTTCTTTACTATTCTTTCTACCCCTTTCAAAACGTTTATATTTATGTAAGACATTTCTTGTGTCTTCTATTATTTTATTTGGATAATAATGATGATTAAAATATTATAATTACGTAAATAAAATTTAAAAAAAAATCACGCCGATTTCACGCCGATAAAATGATCGGCGGCGGCGGCGTGGCCAAAATGACCGGCGGCGGCGGCGCGGCGGCGCGGCGCACACGTCTAGTACCGACATATAAATACTGGGCATAATTTACTTAATTACTAGGCTGAAGAGTCTTAACATCTTATGACTCTCAAGTAAGAAGCGTTGGCGCAGTACACCCTGAATTTTACCTTTGTAAGATACTGGGTAGCACAGTACTAATTATGGACGGCGTTATTACTTACCCTCAGGAAAGTGTCTTGCTCATCTTCTTATTGCGTTGATCGTTGTAATAAAAATATGAATGAAAATAAACTGGATGGAACGTTTTTGGGGTTTCGTACCTCTAAAGGAAAAAACCAAAATCCTTATAGGATCCACTCGGTCGGCCGTCTGTCTGTCTGTTAAGACCCATTTAATCCAGAACCAGTAGATTGCTGAATTTTTTTATTCGTTATAGGTTAGCTTATAGCTTTGCCACGATCTCGCGTGATGTTAAACGACGATGTGGCCATAGATGGTAGTCGATTAAACCTAGAAGGCAGGATAAATCACTCCCTGGCTTCACTGAAGATCGTGGCGGAACACGGACCGCTTGGCGACACCACTGGACGAACCCGTTGGGAATGGATAGGAAAAAAGTAGCGTTCGTCAACACTGAACGAGCGAAACGCTTTATCCCGTTCGTTCGGCAATATGACCGACGGGGTGTGAACGTGCGGGAAATACCTACCCGTATTTTTTAATACTAAATAATAGGCCTACGTTTGACCACATCCCACCTTATGGAAAGTGAAAAGGCGTCGACGACGGATCACGTAAGATGCCAAGTAAGTAAATTTGCCGTATATGAAGCTTTTCTTTCTTTCGATCTAATTTAAAAAAAAGTATATTTATGAGCACGAAGTGAAGACGGCCCCTCAGAGTGCATGTTATTACCTAGATACGGTTTGTTGATGTTCCAGCTGCAATGTTTACGTTCCTACTTCTGACTTCTAGGTACAGATAAGGGTTTCCACGGAGCATTATCAACCTCCACCTTTTTATTTTATTGATTGATTATTATTATGTTCGTCATTGTTTTCATTTATTATCGTGTCGTATGATGTTCTCCTACATGTTTACTTTCTCTGTTGTTATTCCCGTTGAAAAAAGGGTCAATATTAATATATTTGTCAAGGCAAAAGCCCACCACTAGGGTTAATTTAATACCTATTTATATCTGTCTCATTTGAAGCCCGAAGTGCGACTACATCTGGGTTTAGCCGGTTAAATCTAGGATTGGCCGGTTAAATCTAGGTTTGGTCAGTTAAATCTAGATTTGGCCGGTTAAATCTAGGTTTGGTCAGTTAAATCTAGATTTGGCCGGTTAAATCTAGGTTTTACCGGTTAAATCTAGGTTTGACCGGTTAAATCTAGGTGTAACCGGTCACTGTTGGTTAAAGTTTGGTGTATCCAACAAATTTGGGCTTTAGCCGCAACATATCCATGAGATACACCAAATGTGGTATTAATATATTATAATTTTAATGATTTCTTGTACCTATATCCATATAAATTGTCATTCATACCTACCCCTGACTCCTAACTTAATAAGATTCCTGCATTTATTCAAATACAGGCCCGGATTTAGCCAAAATGCCGCCCTGGGCAGTGAGAAAATGCCGCCCCCTCCACTGTTATGGAGGTGCGCGATTACATTAGATGAAAAATTTGCCGCCCCCCCCCCAATTTGCCGCCCTGGGCACTCGCCCCGATTGCCCCTAGTGTAAATCCAGGGCTGTTCAAATATCATTATGGTCGTGTTCCGGCAGGATGTTCAGTAATGCCAGGTAGAGAAGGATTTATCCTGCCTACTTGTCCGACATTATGCCGAAAGTCTGGGAAGACAAGTCAAGAAATTCATAGTTCTTTTTATGATATGTACCTATTCACATTTTCTTACAGCTCCTGGTAGATCAAGTGATGATCTTGGAAACCATGACACCCCTGGACTTCATGGACTTCAGGAACTACCTGCGGCCAGCATCAGGCTTCCAGAGTCTACAGTTCAGACTTTTAGAAAATAAAGTGAGTGCTATCTTACACTTTCATAGTTTATTTATTAATTTTATCATTCGGCACAAAGCTAGAATTAACTTAATGCTAAAGTAGCGTTTTCTACCAGTTGACTATCTAGAGTATCTATGTATTTCTACCTAAATTTATTGAAGTTACAACAATTTTACTATAAAGATGCACACAAAATTCTTATTTTAAATCTGCTAAATCCATTTCAGTTAGGTCTAAAACAAGCTCTGCGAGTGAAATACAACCAAAACTACCAGACTGTGTTTGGAGACGACCCTGAAGCCATGGAGTCTTTGCACAAGTAAGTAAACCCCTCGTATTTTGTTGCGTTTATATCTAATTTTTTTTATACAACAAAGTAGAAAGTAGAAAGAGATAACGCTGCCCATAATTAGTACAGTGCTACCCAGTATTTTACAAAAGTAAAATTCTGGGTGCACTGCACCAACGCTTTTTACTCAAGAGTCATAAGATGTTAAGACTCTTTAGCCCAGTAATTTCACTAGCTACAGTGCCCTCCTACCGAAACACAGTAATGTTTGGACATCACTGCTCAGGCGGTAGAATAACTGGTACTGTTGGGGTACCCACCTAGTCGACCTCCTGCAAAGGAAGTCTACCCCCGGTGAAAACCCTTTCAAATTGTTTGAAATTTGAGTAGAAAATCCTGCCTTTTAGAACATCTTCAAGCTAAAAAGAGAAAGAATTAAGTCGTCAAGTACAACTTGTTCTTTTTATTTATTTTATTATTCAGCACAACGCTAGGACTAACTTAATGCTAAAATAGCATTTTCTACCAGTTATCCTGGAACTGGAGAAAATGTACTGGACAATGGGAGGAGTGCAGACAATGTTAAAGAGAAAATGTGATCTTAAAACTAACAAAAGAGATTAAATTAAGCACTACTTTTTGTCGACGGAAAAAAGAATAGATGGTGTTTAGATATTTCTTTACGATTGGATTGAAAGGGAAATAATTGCACTGTACCTACTCATCTATAACTTGTCAATATGAATTGGATAATAGGTTTATTTAACCTTGGTGTTCACTCAATAGTATCATCTAGGCTTTTTAGAATCTAGATTATTTCCTATAGTTTTTCTACACGACTTCCTTCAAGGTCTTAAAATAGCCACAATTGCTTGCGATGATTAGTTCTGTAATCTCTAATAAAAAAGGGTTTAGCCTTGGTTTATTCATCTGGAACACACCGTTTAATATCTAGTCAATATAAATAAACCGATTACTTATTATAGTTTTTATTAAATATTTAGTTAAATAAATATGTACCTATGGGTTTATACTCCAACAGAAGAGGTTACCTAACTTATGTAGGTCAGAGTCAAATCATAATTATAAATTGCATGGCATACGGCACTTTCAGGTCGTCAAGATTACTACAAGGCCTGCAACATAATCTAACGCAGTAGTTAGATCCTCTTATATACATTAGAGGAAACAGCCGGGACCCACAGTTTTACGTGCCTTCCGAAACACGGTAGCATTCATGCAAAAATCTTCCAACACATCGAGATTTAAACCCAAAGCCTCTTAGACTTACGATCACTGAACTGCATCATCATATTTGTTAACTGCTGAACATTATAATTAAGCCTCCCCCATAGCAAGCCACTCAACTCGGTCTTCCGTCTTCCTCCTCTACCCACCTCCAGAGAAAATTAAGGAATTTCCTACAAACTACAAAAAAACTTCGTACTGCCTTGAAGGTCGGAAAATGAGCCAGCACTGCTTGCTCTGATCGAGCGATGGCTGGAGAGGACTCCCGGTCTGAACACACATGGCTTTAACTTCTGGGGGAAGTTCGAGACTGTCGTCAATAAGATGCTGGCTGAAGATATTGATGCTGCTAATGTAAGAAAAATTGTTTATCTTTTCTTTAAAGTCATGAACATGAACTAATTCCTCCAAGGCCGTTCTATCAACGGACGTTACTGCAGACGGCAATGCGGCATCCGTATTTAGTGGCGCTATCAACTGCCCGCACCAAACGTTTAGCTTCAACTTTTTAATGAGAACAAATTTGGAACACATTGCCGTCATCTATGATATTCCCGAGCGATACATCTTGGGGTTCTTCAAGGCAAGGAACAGGACGTTTCTAGGCATCTTACGTGATACATCGCTGACCGCATTTGCACTTTCCATCATGTGGGATGTGGTTAAACGTCCTAGAAATTTTGTATTGTAATGTTGGTCATTACAAAAAATACAAAAAAAATTAAAGCTTAAAATTAATAAGCATATTGGCCCACTATGGGCGGCCTCTTTGCTCAAAGTGATCTCTTCCAAGCAACCAATCACGCATTATAATAAGCAAGTGAAATTTTAAAAATACTTTTTAAAAACAAGCTTTAATTATCATTACCATCTTGCATCATATAGTACTCGTCAAGACGAATCAAATGAGCCCAAACTCGATGGGGTTGCGTTGTTTAATGACAGAGTTCCTATAGCCACCTTCCAGCTCCATCATCAGATCAGCTCCATGTCAAAATAATATTGCATTGTCATCCGATTTACACACGCATGCAAATTTTCAGCTCAATTGGAAACCGGGAAGTGGGTCAAATCAAACTTGCAAGATTTGATTACAGACAGACAGACAGATAGACAACAGACAGGTGAAAGTAATATAAAGCTTGTAAAAACGTAATATTTTGTCGTTTTACAGAAAGAACCAAACGAGAGCATCCGTCGTCACAGGCTTCAAGACGCAGAGAACAGGCGCGAGATATATCGCTCCATTTTCGACCCTGCCGTACATGACGCCCTGAGGTCTAGGGGGGAAAGAAGGTATCAAATATTTAAACCAGTTTTCACAATATTTTCGTGCCTCTTAAGTTTATGGTGTATATAATTTAGATAATATTATGATTTTAGTAAAAACCCATAGATAAGCACTAACAATAAGTTTTCCCCTGACAGATGTATCATTCTAGGGTCTCTTTAACTGAGACTCTATATTGGTACATAAGGTATATACAAGGGGGCATAACCAGGGTCTGATGATGGAGCTGAAAGGTTGCCATACGAACTCCGTAATTGAACGACGCAATCTCATCGAGTTTGGGCTCATTCGATTCGTCTTGACGAGTACTTTTGTTTACTACTTGACTAGATGGTAATATTAATAAAAGCTTGTTTTTAAAAAGTTTTTTTTTTTAATTTCACATGTGTTCACTTGTTGCCGTTATATTATTAGCCTAGTAATACCAGTGTAATGTTTCAGATTATCCCACAAAGCGTTGCAAGGCGCTATCATGATAACATTCTACCGCGACGAGCCGCGTTTCTCTCAGCCGCATCAGCTGCTCATGCTGCTCATGGATATCGACAGTCTCATCACTAAATGGCGGTGTAAGTCACTCTTTCATTTATTTTCTTACCAATTTATAATAAAAAATAATATAATAATAATAAATAAATTTATTTAATAAGAAATTTCTTTATGAAATGTTGAGGAAAATCACAGGTTTGGTGTACTCTTAATTGTAGTAAGAATCTTTAATCCGCCCAAATGTTCAATGTAATGTATATATGTGACGTTCATCAAATAAAAAATCTCCCAAATTGGTGAAACCATAATTTTTTAGCGCCGACTGAGCCATTAAAACCCGTGAAACCGACAATAGATTGCATATTTGTAACAAATACGTTAAATTTTCCTACTCTTCTACTTATAAGTACAATCGTCTTAAAATCGTCATAGTCGGCATCAGCTGTTCATAAGAAAGTTCACTGAACTTTACTCAACATTTGCAACAGTCTCTCAGAATTTAGTAGTTCGTTGAACTCTATCTATCAATCAGCTGTTTTGTACTATTTCAAGACAATCTAAACATTTTCGTTATTCAAATAAGTTCGATTGATGACTATGTCTATTAATTTGGAGTATTTTCTCTATGTTTTCAGATAACCATGTTATAATGGTACAGCGCATGATAGGATCGCAACAGCTTGGTACAGGAGGTTCCTCTGGATACCAATACCTTCGATCTACTCTCAGGTAAATATTAAGTAGCCAATCCTCCTTCTCACAAGACGGCGACCGGGAATTTATTTCCAAATGCCACAATAATAATATGTTTCTATCCCTATGTCCCTGCATTTGAGCGTAAATTCACATTTACAGCTAGGTGCGGATGGCGATCTGCACAGCAATTAAAACGATTTGAATTCGGAATTATAACTTCAGTTCAGTTAATCATATCGTTCAGTTAGTAATTGCCACCTGGGGGCAATTGATGTGGGGCGAATAGAATTACCCAAACAATGGGGACAATGGGAGGAATATACAAAAAAATTGATGAGTAGATACAACCCTACCTATTCGCCTATTTATCAGTTGCTATGCCTTTTTGTAAAGTGTTTTTTTGTTCCAGCGATCGCTACAAGGTCTTCCTCGACCTGTTTAACCTATCGACCTTCCTTCTCCCGCGCTCCCTCATCCCGCCGCTGGATGAAGGCATGAAGAGAAGTCTCAACCTCACCTGGGGAGAGGTCAAGGAGAACGGAGACTCACTCGATACCTCGTTATAGAACTAGATGGCGCTGATTGTACTTTAGAACTCGCAAGCGTTTTGTTCACTGAGATCTTCCTAATAAATATAATATGCTAAATTCTATACTATATTCTGTAAATGCAATTGATTAATTTAAATATGTGACATTATGTGTGTTTTCATGGTTTGTGCCTAGAGGGCTGAACCCGATTGAGTTGAGAATTAAAATTGGGTAGGTTACGTTGTCGGGCTTCGTCCATCGCTGGATGAAGGCATGAAAAGGAGCCTCAACCTCACCTGGGGAGCGGTCAAGGAGAACGGTAACTCATTTGATACCTCGTTATAGAACTAGATGGCGTTAGTTGTACCTACTTTAGAACTCTCAATTTATATCATATCTACCTATATGACCAAAAAATTTGCATAATATGGTGCCTGAGTCGTAAATCCGTCGATATAAAATACAGTGCTCAAATATTTCGAATCTCGCTTTGTTTATAACAGGAGTAATAGAGGTACAAGCTCAGTGATATGAATCGATTTTTATTATAATAAACATATTAAATATTATACTTGTAATTATACAATAAAGTATACATTTATAAATTGTAAATGGTATTTCATTTCCACATAGTTATAATTACAGGGCAATAAAGTACAAAAAGAAAACCCATACGAATCCCCATCCAGCATAATTCCATAACTTTTATCTATTTAAGACCTAAAAGTCAGGCTTTTGCTACTTTAGGGCAGTTTAAACTATTAGGTAGGTTACATATTAGTATTAGGTACTAGCTGTTAAAATTCATGCATGACTGCACATTCAATATAAAAAAGATTTCATTTAAATGTTAAAATACGATGTTTGCGAATACATACTTTTTCATATGTTTGCACACGTTACCCTTTATCCTAATCCGTCACCATATAAGCCAAAGCATCACACTTCTCCGCTCCAAATCTATACTGCACTTTATGGTTATAAATTTCCCCTGGATTCAATACCCCAGTAGGGAAGTTAGCATGGTGTATAGCATCAGGGTAGTTCTGAGTTTCCAAGCAGAAGGCCCCGTGTCGCCTGTATCCTACGTCTTCCTTGCCAAGTAGAGCTGGTTCTGATGGGGCTGGGAGAGAGTTGGAGGTGTATAATTGGACTCCAGGCTGGTTGCTGTACACTTCGAGAGTGCGGCCCGAAGGTGGGTGGGTGACGCGGGACACGAAGTTTAGACCCTGAAAGAGTATATGAGGCTATGAGAATCAGAGATGCTTAACTTAATTTTTTTATATTATATTTTTTTGCAAAAAGAAATCATTTATGTAAGCATCTATTGTAGAGGCGTGATTTGATCAACTATGATGCTTATTTATCCGAACCCTGACAATATATGATGGAGGGTGGATGTCAGAGTAGTTTTTAGTGGTATTGATGTCACCTATCGATTTCTATAGGTATTGCCCAGATTTTGAAAAAAAAAAGCAACATGGCGGAGTAGTAGGTCGCGGCCACGCTTCATCCAAAAATCATCAAATCCAATTTTTAACTTTTTTGAAATCCCTATTGGGTAACAAGGAAAAAATTGACATTAATTCCAAATTCCCAACCTACCTTATTTCCATGAGTAGATACGCAGAAATTATCGTCGAACAGATTTTGTCCCTTAGCCATAGCTTTTCCCAGATTGGTGGTCGTACGCAAGTCGAACGGAGTTCCACCAACGTTTATAAAATTACCAGTTGGTATAGATTCTGAAGACGTTTCCGTTATTCTGGAATTGAAATAGTATAAAGATAAAAAAAATATAAAGATTTTGAGGGTAGTTATATCTATGTATAAAAGTAAGAAGACGAGCAAGACGCCCTGCAGAGATAATCCTCCAGAGAAAATCCTCAAGAGATAACGCTGTCCATATGCTTTATACCTATTATAATTGGTAGGTACAGTGCCACCCAGGATTTTACAATGATGCAAAGTTCAAGGTGCACTGAACCAACGGTTCTTAATGAAATGTCATACGATGTTAAAAGACTCTTCAGCAGGGTTTGAGGGTAGTTATAGGAGTATTATGAGGGTGTTGCATCTTTTGCACATTGCGAAAGTATGCATGTGTGTTTGCATATAAACGGCTGATAGTGAGCTGATATTTGGTATTTAAGTAGCTTAGTTTTTTTTTGATCCAGGAAAAATGCGCATCATCAGGGCGGTATGTAATAATTACTCTCCAATAGAAATGGGCGCGGCGGGGATACCCATTAAAACCTGGGGGTGTTCCTGCGGGACGCCATAATGATTTAGAATAACACACACACACAACTATAGAATAACACAGCCTACTTTAGACTTTTACAAGGGTACACTTTAAAAGATAGTGGTCAAAGGCTAAACTATAATTAATTAAAAAACCCTTACTTATCAGCATTAATAGTAATATCATGTCGGTACAACTCCTCAGCTCCGCCATCATGGCCAGCCAAGTTGAAGTACGAATGGTTAGTCAAGTTGACGACAGTTCTCTTAGAGGTCGTCGCTATGAAGTCCATGTGGAAGACGTCATCATCCGTGACGTCATACGTTATGTTTGTCAGGAGGTCACCTGGGTAACCTTCCTCTTCGTCTTTGGAAAGATAGCTAAAGTTCACTTTCGTGCCGTCCACGGTGGTGAGCCAGTCTTTCTGTAAATTACGATGAAATAAGTGCGATGTAGCTTCCATGCTGGTACCTAGGTAGGTGGAACTGTGGAACACTACAGTTTTAATGTTTATTATTTACTTAAACAATGTATTGTAGGCGTAAGTATTGTTTTTATGTCTGTAGTAATGTATATGTTACGGCTAATGTCCGAAGTGCGGCTACACCTAGGTTTAGCCGGTTAATACTAGGTGTAGCCAACCACAGGTGGTTAAAGTTAGATGTAGATTTATTTTCGGCCTCACGCGTTTAAAACGTGGCACAAGTTGTTATCAACATGTTTAATTTATTATCATCTTGTGTGCAAATAAATTTATTTCTAATTGTTGACCCCACACCTACCTAGAGAGCATTTATTGTCGCTAGCAATCTGCAAAAATCACTCGCCTTGTCGTGATGATGAAGTCGGCCACATTCACGCAAGTCGCGCCTACAGGTCTTATAAGAACAACTGGAATCTACAATTTTACGTGCCACACACACAAAAAAAATATTTTTCCGACATTTAAAAGTTCATTCATACCTTATCAAATCCAACAATGCCTCCATGCAGATGATCCTGTCCAATGTTCTTAGCCAAGCTGTACTTCTTGCCATCGATCTTGAATGTTCCTCCGCCGATCCTGTTGGCGCACCTGCCTACAGCCGCGCCGAGGTACGGCGTGTTCCGGTTGATGTAGCTGTCTATGTCATCGAAACCTAGCACCACGTCCTTGGTGACGCCGAACTTGTCGGGTACCTGGAAGGAACTCGGATTTGAATCTATTGGACCCACTGAGACTATGGTGGAAAAAATAAAAATTGGCCCACTCCACTGGCGAACCGTCGAAAATATTTCCTTCGGAAAAATAAATAAAAAAATATCGGATCCAGTATTTCCGTTTGGGGGGCTGCATCACGCTGATAAGCACGGTGCTAGGTTAAGATTTCATAATTATTTTTGTATAATAATATTGATTCTCGCATGGCGCGAGGCGCTTACGATACCTATATAAAGAGAATTTTGGGGGCTTAAACCCCCTAGAAAAAGCAAAGTAGATCCAAAGTAAACACTCACGCGACCTTTTTTTAGTTCAACGCTTCTAGCGAGTCAAATTATTATATCTCTTTACCGTGAAAAAACTTTGAAGTTTTAAGGTAAAAACTTTACCTTAATAGACTGTACGATAGCTCCATACGAAATGGCGCTAAGAGAGAACCCAGAGCTAGTCTGCCAGGTGAACTTCTTAATCTTCTCATTGGCGTGCCATCCGAAGTCTTCTACAGTCAACGTCACCACCATTTTGTGCTACCTGAAGGCATTAAAAAATAAATTAACGAGGTAATAAATAAACCCAACAATTTTCTATTCAATTGACTAGGGTCAAAAAAAAACTCGTTTCTACGTACCTTGGTGAGGGGTTGAGGTACCTAGGGTTTGAAAAAGTAAAAAAAAAGTACCCAGTAAAGTAGTAGTTTATTAAAAAAAAATTGTCCATAATGAAGATTATTGACACGTATTTTTTTATTTGTAAATCTGATAAAAAATGTGGGTACAACGCACTAAAGTTGCTTGATCGTGACGTCACACCACTAAATCCAGTACATTTTTGTTAGTGGTGTGACGTCATGCGTCCCAACACAGAATCTTATAAGCGTTGTATCAGCCATTTTTCATTTTATTTGCAAGAAAAATATACGTATCGAATGTTTTTTATTATTAAAATTACGGACTAATTGTTTTTTAACATTTTTGACCTTGTCAACATCCCAATTCTGCCGTGCAGAGACTAAACCGCAGTAAGTGCAAAATCGCGGTTTCGAGAAAATCGCGAAAAACGTTTTGAAGTCGTTTTTTTATATGTTATGTATAAAAAACAATAAATATTTTTTTTCTATCGGAACTAGATACCGCAGCAGTATAATTTCAGCAAAAAAAATAATGAAAATATTTGTTTTATAATATAGAAAATAATATTTTTTGAAAATGGTGTTAGTTACTACAGGCAAATTAGTATATTTTAACTAATTAAAGTGCAGCAATGATACACATTACTGCAAAATTTCTAATTTTTTTATAACATTAACAACTAATTTGCAGTATCCAGCTGAACTTACTGCATTTTAATTGTATGTCTTGAATAAATTTTTCAGCAGTATGTTAATAATTCAAATACTATTATATGAAATGTGGCAACTATATGTAAAAATATGTAAAATAAATAAGTTTCTATTTATCTTCTAAGATATAAAAGGAAAGGTGACTGATTGACTGACTGATCTATCAACGCACAACCTAAACCACTGGACGGATTGGGTTTAAATTTGGAACTCAGATAGGTTTTATAACGTAGACCACCGCTAAGAAAGGGTTTCACCATGCGGGCAAAGCCATGCGAGCATAAGCTAGTATTGATATAAGTTGGATTTTAGACTTTTATAAATGCTTTCAGTCAGTTTTGTCAGAATTATGTCTCATATTTCGGTTAAAATAGTTTATACGGTAGATGGATGATACTTTCAAATAAAATTATAGAATTTTAGTACGAAAATCAGACAAACCGAATTCTAAGACTTGATGGCTCACTTCTTTATTCTTGTTTAAATCATTGTAGCACTTTGAGGTTTCTCTGTTCCAGGTAGTATAGCGAGGTTGTTTCTATTATTTTATGTAGGTGTGTTTTGTGTCAGTAGCAGCATTACAAATCTTTCTTTAAACGATTGTAATTTAAATGTTATGTCCTAAGTTATATTCGTTATCATGTGAAATGACTTTGGTACTATTAGGCAACCTTATTTATTAATCTTCTATTCAATTTATTTATTTAAACATATCTGGCACATAACTTATCTTCTTTTAATATCTGCAGAGTCTTTCTTACACCAAAATTGGAAGAGATGGCAAAATTGATGTGAGGATTGTGTTGGGCATAGCCAAATACATTATTTGGGTTTTTTTTTCACAAACAATGTACTATGGTAAAAATAACTCTGGAACGTAATAATAATTTACTCTTTTCTCTCTCTCTTCTGTTAATAATAATTAACTTGTTTCTCTATTCTCAATATCAGACTAAGCAACACTATGAAATTTGGATTAAACTTGCATTTCCCTGATCAATTATAATTAATTCCATTCACAGAAAACGATTTTCGTTTTCTTCGTTATGCGTAATAATCAGAATGATTTCTAGATATTGATATTGTCTATGTTAAGAATATTCTGACAGCAGTTCATAAAATGAAAATCTGGATTGCGTACAGGTGTATCGATAAAAAGATTATCATAATATATTTGTCATCATTTTAAAGTTATGAGTAGTTTGGTGTTAAAAGGCTTAGGTGTGTCTACCTTTTTTTTATGTGGAGAAGTAAAAAGACAAGCAAGACGCTCTCCTGATGTTAAGAGATAATGCTGTCTATAATATCAGTACAGTGCTACCCAGAATTTCACAATGATGTGCAATTCTAGGTGCACTGCACCAACGCTTCTTACTCAAGTGTCATAAGATGTTAAAACTCTAGCCCAGTAATTTCACTAGGTACAGTGCCCTCCTACCGAAGCACAGTAATGTTTGGACATAACTGAATCAAGGGTAAATGCATACTAAATCGCAGTATGATCTATAACGAATGAAGTAAATTCCAAAATAATATCCAAAATGCCGATAAAAATGCAGCCAAAATAAACTTAAACTGCAAATTCAGTAGTAACTATAATTTTAAAATTTGCTAGAAAACCAACCATACTGCAGTAAAAAAATATTTTACTGCAATTTCGTCAGTAATGTTATTCGAAAACCGAAATGCAGTATAATTATTTTCAGTACATTCTCGTGTTACTGCATTTTCGTTTAATGAATCATTTTTGGTTTTTGTGAATAAAACAGTACTATGCGTTATATTGACTACGTTTACTGCATTTTAACTAGGGACTCTATAGGTCACAAAAGACGTAAATGCTCTTACTGTATTTTAAATAGTGTTTTGATAAATAATGCTCAAATGTGACCCGCAGTAACTATTTTCAATCAAGGTTTTTACTACCTTAAAATTTATTAATTGACAAATGGGTTAGATTGATGTATTCCTTATTTTGTGCGCAATAAGGTGGCATATATAACTAAAAATCGGCAAAATGTCGAATACTGCGGTTTAGTCTCTGCACGGCAGAATTGTGCACTTACTGCACTTATGATTTGTGCGGTAGATAATGAAAACAAATTATAGTGGCAGGCAGGCGCGGATCCAGGGGGGGGGGGGGGTCAAGGGGGTCATGACCCCCCCCAAAATCCTAGTCGGAAAAAAAATCCGATTATATCAACTGGTTTTATGCTACTTTCATAGTTAGAATTAGGAAATATTCTCTTAGCTGCAAGCTTTACGTACAAGTTCATTAAATTGAGTCGCGGTTTTAATTATTTTTTTTACCAAGCTACTTTTTTTTCGGTCCTCGCCTACGAATTTTCCGTAGGTTCTCGTAGCAAACTGCACAGTATCTTTCATATTTAGGATTAATTGGATTATATTAACTACTGTTCGCGCTTTATGTCGTCTTTGCAGCTAAGTCTTTGCGCATGCAGCAAGCTGCTCGCATGTATAATAGTATTTTTTTTGGCTCGCAGCGAGCTGCTCCCGCTCTATAAATAAGAATATTTTATTTTCATACTGCTCAGAGCGAGCGAAACTGAGATCATTCGTTCTGAAAGATTCAAAATTTTCTCGAACTGCTCGCACCTAATTCGTGCTAAAAATTTAAAATTTTCTCGGCGCTCGCAGCGCGCTTTTATAAATAAGAATATTTAGTTTCCTTGCCTTTCGGAGCAAACTAAACGCACATCATTCGTGCTGAAAAATTCAAAATTTTATCGGCGCTCGCAGCGAGCTGCTCGCGCTTTTATAAATAAAAATATTTAGTTTACTTGTCTCTTGAAGCAAGCTAAACGCACATCATACGCGCTGAAAAATTCAAAATTTTCTCGCCGCTCGCAGCGAGCTGCTCGCGCTTTTATAAATAAGAATATTTAGTTTCCTTGCCTCTCGGAGCAAGCTAAACGCACGTCATACGTGCTGAAAAATTCAAAATTTTCTCGGCGCTCGCAGCGAGCTGCTCGCGCTCTATAAATAAGAATATTTAGTTTCCTTTAGAGTCCGACCGAAACTAGTTTTACGGCCGAAACCGAAACCGAAACCGAATGTTCGGCCGAGGCTTTAGTTTCGGCCGAAACCGAAACCGAAACTCACGTGGTCAAGTAAAAAAATCTTTAAAATACTGAAATTTGGTGTTTTTTCCCCATTATTCTGCATTAATTAGGACATAAAATGGAAGCACAGCATATTTAAAGTTTGTTGTTATCATTAAGTTTGTTGTAATATAAAAATATATCAATAATATTTTTATTATCTATGGGCTTCCGTGGTCAACAAGAAAGCTTTAAAGTTTCGCTTTATTTGTCCGTCCATCTGTCCGCGGCTTTACGGAGAAACTTTAAGTCCTAGAAAACTGTAATTTTGTACAGATGAGGGCGATGATTAGGGTAAGAGAACTGTTACAAAAAATAAATTTAAATCAATTAATATAGGGTACTTCCCAAACTTGTAAAATGGGGATGATATTTTTTTTGGCTGATCCCATCATTTGGGGTATTGTTGGATATGTATTTTAATGAAGGACATATTTCTAAGGAAATTTTTGATTTAATGATCCATTTGAAATATATTCAATTTTTAATTCGTTTTTTTGGGCGTCGCCCGCCCTCTTTGATCTAAACTACTGGTTTTCAAACACTGTTAAAAATCACGATATAGTTTCAACCATGAACTTTCCAGGAAAACCATAGCGGCTAATATAGTTTTATAAGTTTTAAAGATATCGTTGATAAAAATTAAGGCAGTATATACGATTTGCCAGTTCTACGGAAGCCTGCATTGTCTGAATAGCGCTTGGCCTATTTATTTTAATTAAGTTCTTATAGCAAAATGTTTATCAGTTATCAATTATAATATCAAATCACTAATTGTTACTGTTTCATTAACCACTTAATCCAGGATAAACTTCCAGTTCAAATCAAAATTGACATCTCTATTATTTCTAGCTTCTTTAAAATAAGGTTCAAATTCGCATGCGCAGGTGCAGCTCGATCGTGCCGCTCGGGGACATACGGGTAAAATACTAAGTATTAGTATTTTGAAATCTTACTAATTAATACTTTGGTTTGTAGTTTGTACCTTTTTGTACTAAGAAGAATCATCAATCTCTTTTAGGTACCTCTATGTAAAAATAATAATTACTAAAATTGCTATTACACGCTTAGTTCCAGTCTCAACAAAGATAATATCAAATCACACATTTAAAATTAACAAACCTATATCACAATTAGTCGTCCGCCAAAGCGTTGTCACGAGAAACGAAGCTAGGCGAGGGTGCACGACAACTTCCGAAAGGAGTTTCGGTTTCGGCAAAAGTTTCGGCCAATTTTGGCCGAAACCGAAACTTTCGCCGAAACTTGATTTTTGGCCGAAACTCGGCCGAAACCGAAATTTCGGTCGGACACTAGTTTCCTTACCACTTGGAGCAAGCTAAACGCACATCATTCGTGCTGAAAAATTCAAAATTTTCTCGGCGCTCGCAGTGAGCAGCTCGCGCTTTTATAAATAAGAATATTTAGTTTCCTTGCCTCTCGGAGCAAGCTAAACGCACGTCATACGTGCTGAAAAATTCAAAATTTTCTCGGCGCTCGCAGCGAACTGCTCGCGCTCTATAAATAAGAATATTTAGTTTCCTTACCACTTGGAGCAAGCTAAACGCACGTCATACGTGCTGAAAAATCCAAAATTTTCTCGGCGCTCGCAGCGAGCTGCTCGCGCTTTTATAAGTAAGAATATTTAGTTTCCTTGCCTCTCGGAGCAAGCTAAACGCACGTCATACGTGCTGAAAAATTCAAAAGTTTCTCGGCGCTCGCAGCGAGCTGCTCGCACTCTATAAATAAGAATATTTGGTTTCCTTACCACTTGGAGCAAGCTAAACGCACATCATTCGTGCTGAAAAATTAAAAATTTTCTCGGCGCTCGCAGCGAGCTGCTCGCGCTTTTATAAGTAAGAATATTTAGTTTCCTTGCACCTTGGAGCAAGCAAAACGCGCATCGTTTGTATTGAAAAATGTAAGATTTTCAAGACTACGCTGAAACGAGTCCCCAAAAAATTCTTAGTTTGAAAAAATTCTAGCCGATGACCCCCCCCAAAATTATGGTCTGGATCCGCGCCTGGTGGCAGGACTGCAGGACTTCATCAATAAGATCGTGGTGGATATCTGAAGCAGCTGAACCTATCTCATAAGGTCCCTACCAGCTATAATTGAAGAATTGGAGACAATAAACATTATTTTTAGTAAGATAATAGCACGGTAAAGAGATATACAGTAGTTTGACTCCATAGAAACGGTCGGAATGTGGGAGTCGGTAGATGTGGGTAGAAGTGGGTAGTTAATCCAGAAGCGGGTGCATATACAAGAGAGATATATACCGCGCTTAGGTAATTTTTTGTATGAAAACAAAGTCACCAAAACATGGTGGGGTGCGGGGGATGAGTGGCTAGATTTGATTGGCTCGTTCAAAGTGACGTCACAGTTACGCCACAGATTAGGTAATAGTTAGAGGCATAACATGACTTTCTAGTGATGTGGTAAAGTCGCTATATCGTATCGATAAGAAAATATAAGTTACTGTTATTCTTAAGTTTAATGAGAAAGTTCGTTGTATTGTACTCGTATACGAGAGATATTTTAATATAACTTCAATTATTGTTTTATTATAGCTTAAATGTTTTCTCATCTCTATTACCTCCCAAAGTACCCGAATAAACATTTTATATGGTTTCACTAAAATATAAATAGGTCCATCGCTCGCATAAAATTTTTAGTCCTAATTTTAGAAAATTATGCGTGCGAATACGCACCCTATAAGAATAAACAATAAATGTTAGATAGCGAATTATTTGTTTTTAAATTAGTGACAAATCTAACATTATGTATTTTAAAAGCTTCGTTACACTTCTCTTATTATAAGCTTCATAATAACCATTCATGAATTAAATACCAGTAACCCTGTATAATATTAAACCCCGATAATTTTGGTACCTTAATATACCTAATACCTACCTACTTCAAAAATTTCAATAACATTTTTGTCGATAAAATTTGTGGTGTTAATTTAAATTTGTGTCTTATCACTAGTTTATCCGGGCGTAAGAGAGAACGAGATAATGTTATACAAATTTACCAAGAAAGAATGAGACGAAAAGAAACTTGGCCATTTTTATATTGCATTTTATGTTAAACATTTTTCAATGATTATTATCGGAATAATAACTTGCCTGTGTAATAAGATTTCGTCTTTTGCGTAACTGAATGTAGCGCTAGTCTTTCCGCGCCTTTTTATTGAACAATACGGCATTTTTATTAATTATTTTTCATTAAGTATGTGAATGTCACGCTGTCAATGTCGGCCGTGGAATGAACACGAAAAAGAGGCGGAGCTACGAGCTTATGTTGATTCAGGCATATGACTTGGCGACTGTTACCTCATTTTAGCTTCCATCTCTAGCTTTATGATCTGTGAGCGGGTGCCACGCAGCGACGGGCGGACGTCGCGATAGTTTTTTTGCAAGTAGGTATCTTGTGTAATTTACGTTATTTACTTTTGACTTATGTATACATAATATAATAAATAATATAAAATGGCAAAAAAATAGCATACGATATTATGTTGTTTTTGATAGTGTTCATTCCATTTTTATTTGTTTTTATGTATTTCAAAAGGCCTACCTAATCATAGCCAATTGTAGGAATGCATGCATACTTGTCAAATGTCAGTTTTGAGTAATTAGTTAGATGTCAAATGTCAAAACCAAACCAATCAGTCATTCAATAAACTTGAGACAAGGCACACGTTTGTTTTCATAAAGAAACCAATACAACCCAAAAGCCACCTTATCTACCCGAACATATGGTCCATAATCGAGCCGGATTACGTACAAGAAAATGGACGCCGAGCTGTCGAAGATTTTATAGATAACGCGTGGCCGGTGCAATTTTGTTTACGCAAAAAACTTGTTATTCGTAAAAAAGTGCAGTTATTATAGTGAAAATTGACACTCTAACTAATATTAAAGGCGTGAAAGGTTTTTCAAAAGGGAACTAAAGTGAAAATATTGGAATTTAAGTGGTGATAAAACTTTAAAATGGCTAGCATTGAACAATTAATTAATTTGCTGGAAGACAAGGCAGAAGCGTTAAAAAAGACTCAAATCAATTTAAAAAAAACACCTAAACAACGAATAACTAAAGGTTATCTTCAATCTCGTCTGCAGTGCGTGGAGGAACATTGGAATTCCTTCAAAAGTCATCATGAAGATTTAATCAGAAATACTAAAAAGGATCAACGGGCTCTTCTGCCATATTTTTTAAATGAGGAATACTACATCTACGAAGACATTTATTTGAGTTTAGTGGGCGACATAAACGACACGTTAGCCACAGTCGCGTGTGCTCCAGAAGATCGATCGAAGGGCGATGTGACCAAAAGTGTATCATCGAGCACACAAGTCAAACTACCTCGAATACAAATTCCTACTTTTTCCGGTAATTATGAAGAATGGCCAGCCTTTAATGATATGTACTGTTCGTTGGTACATAATGATAAATCACTGTCCAATGTCCAGAAACTGCACTACTTGAAAACCAGCATCACGGGTGAAGCAGCAGCACTACTCAAGCATATACAACTGACAGATTCTAATTATACACAAGCTTGGACTACATTAAGTCAACGATATGGGAACAAACGTTTGATTGTGAATTCTTTATTAAAACGGCTCTTCGCACAAAAGAAATGTACTACACAAACCGCTTCGCAGTTGAAGTCTCTTCTGGACACCACCAGTGAAGTTCTCAACAGCCTGGAAAACCTCAGCGTACTGACAGATTCTTGGGATCCTATAATAATATTCCTAGTCGTGCAGAAGTTAGACTCAGAGTCTCATAAGGAGTGGGAAGAGTTCGCTTACACCAAAAACAGAGAAGAATTGTCAACGTTAGAAGATTTAAAACAGTTCCTAGAATCAAGATTTCGCACGATCGAGCTTGTCACTCCGAGACCTGTCAAGGAAAGAGTGCTTCATGTAGCCACCACGGACAAGACCTGCGCCATGTGTCAAGAAAATCACACCCTATGCCACTGCAAGATATTTACGGCGGTGGAAACTGCTGAAAGAAGCCAATATGTAACGAATAACAAACTGTGCTACAATTGTTTGACTCCTGGACACTCAGCATTTAAGTGTCGTGTACGAGTGTCCTGCCGCATATGTAAGAGACGACACCACACCCTTCTACATCAGCCAAGGAAACAAGATGATTCGACTTCAGGAAAAGAACCTGCGCAACCAGCATCATCACAATCAAGTGTAGAAGAGAAGCAAGTACATACCACGATAGCGTCTCATCATCACGATGAAGATAAGAAGGTCTGCTTATTGGCCACTGCAGTAGTAATACTTAAGGGAGAACATGGACAAACTACTGTACTCAAGGCGCTCATCGATTCAGGATCACAAGCTTGTTTTATAAGTGAGAAGGCAGCTCAAGCTCTAAAACTAGAACGCAAACCAGTAAATATTATCGTCACTGGAATGGAATCTATGAAGGTACAAGTCAAGCAAGAAGTAGAAGTGCAAGTTTTGTCACGTTGGGAATCAAATTTCATGTTACCTATACGAGCCTACGTGATGTCCAAGCGCTTGACTGCAAACATACCTTCAGACGTTAAGCCGGTGACTGAATGGCCTCATCTGCAGAATCTCAACCTGGCCGATCCAGACTACTATAAACCAGGAACCATGGATCTGCTGTTAGGAGTAGAAGAGTATACGACTATACTACAACAAGGACTAATCAAGGGTCCCCTAGGGTCACCATGCGCGCAAAGAACCAACCTAGGATGGATCATTATGGGAGGAACAAAGATGAAACTTATCACTCGAGAGAAGTCCTTGTCGGCCATTTCACATGAAGAGACAAACATAGAAGATTTACTGAAAACAATATGGGAAATAGACACAGATTCAAAGAGAAACCTAACAAGAGACGAGCAACTATGTGAAGACATATACGAGAGAACACATAAACGAGACGAAACAGGAAGATACATAGTCAAGCTGCCGTTTAAAATAGAGGAACCAAAATCAATCGAAGGAAATACACGAGAAATTGCATTTAGAAGATTCTTACAACTAGAAAGAAGATTTAACAAAAATGGAAAACTTAAAGAAGAATACACTAAAGTGATAGAAGAATACATAAACTTAAATCATATGGAAAAGGTCCCTAATACAGAAAGGGAAATAAAATCAGTATACCTACCACACCACGCGGTAATACGCGAAGACAAAGAGACGACGAAAACAAGAGTCGTGTTTGACGCCTCGTGTAAGGGCTCGAATGGAATTTCACTGAACGATGAACTACTGACTGGACCTGCACTTCAAGAAGATCTGAGAAACTTGATCATGAGATGGCGTACTCATGCAATATGCTACGTCACTGACATTGTGAAAATGTATAGAATGGTCCGCGCACACGAAGACGACGTGGATTACCTCAGAATCTTATGGCGTAATAATCCATCAGATCCAGTCACCGACTACCGACTTCTGACAGTCACCTTCGGAACCGCTTCAGCACCCTACCTGGCGGTCAAGACACTCATGCAACTAGCCATCGACGAAGGTGACAAGTATCCTGAAGCTGCGAGAGTTGTGAGGGAAGACGGATTCGTCGACGACTACATGTCTGGCTGTGATACGCTGCCGGAAGCCATACAAGTCACCAAAGACCTGAAGGAACTACTACGCTTAGGTGGTTTCGAACTCCAGAAATGGTCTTCCAACAACGCAGAATTCATGCAAAGTCTAGAACCAAGCGAAAGATCAAGCCACGCGCACCTGGAACTCAAGGTCGATGGAGTAGTCAAAGCATTAGGTATACAGTGGAATTTAGGAAATGATCAGTTCGAATACAACTTAAAGCTACCTCCAGTTAGCGACACAATTACGAAGCGAAGCATTCTCTCTGACATTCAGAAACTTTTCGACCCACTTGGCTGGATTGCTCCATGCATAGTACTGGCGAAAATTCTAATCCAAAAACTATGGCTCGAGAAAGTTAGTTGGGACGAAGAAATCAGCATTGCACTGAAAGAAGAATGGACTAACATTCGAGAAGACCTAATTAACGTTAATGACATATGCATCGATAGATGGCTGAACACCTACAACTCAAACAAGGAAGCTATTGAAATTCACGGGTTCAGCGACGCATCCATACAAGCCTACGCCGCAGTCGTATACTGCCGTGTTAAAAACCCTGATGGTACCTACAAAATCACCCTCATCGCTGCAAGAACACGAGTGGCACCTCTTAAAACAATATCGCTACCGCGTCTAGAATTGTGCGGTGCACTGCTGCTCTCGAGACTGCTGAAACAAGTAGCTCAAGCAATGAGATTATCATCTTCACAAATATTCGCATGGACTGACTCCTCCATAGTCCTGTCCTGGTTGTTCGGAGAACCTTCAAGATGGAAGTCATTCGTCGCCAATCGCGTCGTTGAAATCACCTCAAACGTGAACAGCACCCAGTGGCATCACGTTCAATCCCAAGACAACCCGGCAGACATATATCCAGAGGCATGTCGGTGAAGGAGTTAAAAAAGAGTGATCTATGGTGGAAGGGACCAGAATGGTTAGTAGAGGAAGAAATAGAATTTTCAAGACCAAACATAATACCAACGGAAATAGAACAACGGAAGAAGAAGGACGCGATCCAGACATTTATGAACATGGAAACCAGGGATAAGACAGAAAGAAGCATTGCCAATCAATTTGAAAATTTTGGAACACTGAAGGAGCTAACAAAAACAATAACATACTGCAGGAAATTTCTAAACAAGAAGAAAGAAGAAGACATACAAAACCAAATAAGCACGAAGGAATTAGACGAAGCGCTAAATATTTGCATAAAGATCGCACAAGAACAGGAATTTTCAGAAGACATAGATGCAATAAAGAAAAGGAAGCAGGTGAAGAAGACAAGCAAACTAAAGTCACTAGACCCATATTTAGACGAAACCGGTATACTCAGGGTGGGCGGTAGATTGAGACATGCAGAAACATTAGACGAAGAAGGAAAACATCCTATCATTCTGGGTAAAACAACCAAACTTACCTCTTTGATCGTCGCCGACGCTCACCTGAAGACGCTGCACGGAGGGATGCAATTGGTCCTGTGTCACCTGAGGTCTAAATATTGGATCCTGCGAGCTAAAGCTATTGTCAAACTGCATATCCATCGGTGTCTTACTTGTGCCAAGCATCGAGCCAAACCAAGGACGCAACTCATGGGAGATCTGCCAAACGTGCGAGTCAACCCAGCACGTCCGTTCTTGAACTCAGGGGTTGACTTCGCTGGGCCGTTCCAGATACTGCTCAAGAAAGGTAGAGGAGCAATGACAACAAAGGCTTATGTTGCAATATTCATCTGCATGGCCACCAAGGCCATCCACTTGGAATTAGTTGGAGATCTGACGACTGACGCTTTTATCGGCGCATTTAAAAGATTTTGCGCCCGCCGAGGAAGGTGCGCAAATCTATGGAGTGACCAAGGCAGAAATTTCATCGGCGCCAATAAGGACCTGACTGACGCCTGGAAGGAGGCCCGCTTACAGTTCAACGGAGAAATCACGGATTCACTGGCCAGCGACGGAACACAGTGGCATTTCATACCTGCATACTCACCTAATTTCGGAGGACTCTGGGAGGCCGGTGTGAAATCCATGAAGTACCACCTAAAACGAATTTTAAACACCAACCTTACTACGGAAGAAATGACCACTGTACTGTGTGAAATTGAAGCATGTCTTAACTCCCGTCCGCTGTGCCCAATTGACGACGCCGATGAAACCACAGAACCGCTAACGCCAGGACATTTTCTAATCGGAGAAGCCCCGATCACCGTACCCAGCCCGGATTTGAAGGATGTCAAGACGAGCAGCCTGACTCGCTGGCAGTACACACAAAAGCTGCTCAATGATTTTTGGAGCCGGTGGCAACAAGAATACTTATCTCGCCTACAACAGAGACCAAAATGGCTAAAGAAATCAGAGGAATTTAAGATAGGAGATATAGTACTCATAAAACAAGAACAATTGCCACCTGGAAAATGGGCCATGGGAAGAATAGTAGATAAACATCCCGGTCCTGACGGTTTCACTAGAGTTTACAGTGTTAAAAGTGGAAACAACATTGTCAAACGATGTATATCAAAATTATGTTATTTGCCAATCGAAAATGATTAACACTTTTGTTCTCGATTGTACTTGTGTAAAACTAGCTTGTTTACAAATTCATACCTACTTGTTGTTACCAAGAAACTTTTGTTTTGTTTATTTTAGTTTAAATGCAAAGAGATTTTGTTTGTATAATCAATAACTACTAAATTCAGAATGCTAAGCCAATTTAGATAGAATTTGGAAAAAGTATTTTTGTTTGTGAATAATGTTATAGTTTGTTTTGAAAGGACTCTTATAGTCCTTTGGTGGGCGGTTATGTTCATTCCATTTTTATTTGTTTTTATGTATTTCAAAAGGCCTACCTAATCATAGCCAATTGTAGGAATGCATGCATACTTGTCAAATGTCAGTTTTGAGTAATTAGTTAGATGTCAAATGTCAAAACCAAACCAATCAGTAATTCAATAAACTTGAGACAAGGCACACGTTTGTTTTCATAAAGAAACCAATACAACCCAAAAGCCACCTTATCTACCCGAACAGATAGCTTGAACTTATCAGGAAATCCAGAAATAACATTATTAACCCCCGACGCAATAACAACGGGGTGTTATAAGTTTGACGTGTCTGTCTGTCTGTGTGTCTGTGTGTGTGTGTCTGTCTGTGGCACTGTAGACCGTAGCTCGGGAACGGATGAATGAATTTTGATTTAGTTTTTTTTTGTTTGAAAGTAGGGTTAGTCGAGAGTGTCCTTAGCCATGTTTGGTGGAAATCGGTTTAAGATGGCCGCCGCTACAAAATGGCGGATTACTTTTTCTTCCGCGACCCCCTCAATATGGGTATTAAATGAAAGGGCTTAACTAGTAGAATACAACCCACTATATAAAATTTAAAATCCAAGATGGCCGCCACCACAAAATGAGGAATAATGTATTGCGTTGGGGGTTTATTAAAATTTTAATTTAATTCACTTGTTTAGATTGGGAGCGTATTCGCACGCATAATTTTTTTTGTCCTAATTTTGTTTCGCCGAAAATGTTTCGCATAACTTTTTTTAGCCTAATCGTAATTGGGCATAATTATATCTAGACATACTTATGTCTTGCCATAACTGTCAGTTGCCCTAACGTTTTTTAGCATATATTTGTAAAGCATAAATTTGTATGTCATAATTTAAGCACGCATAATTTTGTTAGTCCTTATTTAATTTGTCCGAAAATGTTTCGCATAACTTTCTCGGGCATAATCATAATTTTACATAACTATATTAAGGCATACAACTAATATTGTAAGTTAATAAAATTATTTAGGAAAGTAGTTTATGGCACCCAGTAAGACTGACTGTCACAAAACCGACTCGGATAATTTAGGTTAGGTTAGGTTTGAACAATGTCCACAGTGCCACGGCAGCGGTCAACAAAGTGCCAAAAATGACCATCCACTTTCTAATTCAGAGAGAGGGTAGGGTATAGAGGAGATTAAAATGAAACAACCGGACAGTAGCTAGTAAAGTTACTGGGCTGAAGAGTCTTAACATCTTATTACTCTTAAGTAAGAAGTTATCTCTTACCATCGGGAGAGCGTCTTGCCCGAATTCTTACTTCGTTCTAAAAAAAAAAACCGCGAGACGGCTAGGTTAGGTTTTAAGTTAGAACATTGAAATTAATAATTCGTTTCTTTTAGTATTAATAATATTTTGCCGATTACAATCCTGGTAATAGTATTATGACAAGATATCACTTTGCTAAAAAATTAGGGCTGGATATATCATTATACTGAAAATTATTAGGGCTGGATATTATTATGTCGAACAATATTAGGGCTGAATATAATTATGCCAAAAAAAATTATGGTAAGATATTTTAGGCGTTAAAACAATATGCGTAACAATTTTATGCGTTAATATTATTATGCTTAACAATATTATGGGAGAAAAATTTAGGCCAAAAAAGTTAAGCCTAAAAACTTTAGGCGTTTTGATGTTTAGGCTGAAAAACGTTATGCCACATTAAATTAGGACTAAAAATTTTATGCGAGCCAATATGGACCCGTTTAGATTACCAAGCAACATGGAAAGGTAATAAAATTAAAAAGGTAAGTTAGAAAGAAGTAATTTTTTTTTAAAGTATTCTTCTGAAGTAAGAGTGCGAGTAAGAGACCGAGTAAGAGTGCGAGTAAGAGTCCGAGTAAGAGTGCAAGTAAGAATCCGAGTAAGAGTGCGAGTAAGATTCCGAGTAGGAGTGCGAGTAAGAGTGCGAGTAAGAGTGCGAGTAAGAGTGCGAGTGCGAGTAAGAGTGCGAGTAAGAGTGCGAGTAAGAGTGCGAGTAAGAGTGCAAGTAAGAGTGCGAGTAAAGGCTAGTTCGGACTAGGCTAGTAATTTAGTAGAGTAACGTGTCATTTAGTGGCTAAACTACTCGCTACTGCACTGAAATCGTTCGCATTACAATCCAGTATAGTTCACAAGTGAGTGGTATTCTCGCAAAATGAACGGGCTGCAACGCAATAGAGTGAATAAACTGATTAAGCTAATCGTAACGGCTATATTAGAAGAGGTGGATGAGGAAATTTGTGTGATTAAGAAAAAGAAGTTATGGGTACGAAAATGGATCAATAGAAGAGATAAACTAGGAGCTACTAATTGTCTTCTGAAGGAATTAGCATTGGAAGATCCCAAAGAAATTTTAAAGTTGTTTCTTCACTCCAGCGAAACGACATTTTGGCGGCCACTAATGAACTCGACTAATCAACAGGTTCGGACTTGTTTAGTCGGTGAACCAGTGAGCACGGACGCGTGGTGGGAGGCGCTACTCGCCCGATAAAAATAGAGTAAAATGGATCGACTCGACTTAATCGTTCACTAAACTACTCGACTAAATTTTTGTGGTTCGCACACATTTAGCCACTAAATTACTCACTACTCTACTAAATTACTAGCCTAGTCCGAACTAGCCTTTAGAGACCTAGTAAGAGACCTAGTAAGAGTGCGAGTAAGAGACCGAGTAAGAGTGCGAGTAAGAGTCCAAGTAAGAGTCCGACGAGTCTGTCTCATAGATTCGATTTTGATTTTGTTTAAAAAGTTAGGCGGAAGTGTTCTTAGGTATTTGTAGTCCTAGCCGTAAAAAACGCGGGGTGAAGGTCGTAATAAGTTTGATACAATCAAGCCCTACTCATCACCCATCCCTACTGCGCTCTTGCGCTTTGCGGTATACTTGCCGCAAAATGTACCGCTTGCAATTAGTCGCTAACCTGCTTTTGAGCGCGTCAGTAGCTAGCTCTGCTCACATTTGATACAAAAAAAAACCCATAAAAACACAAATAATATGCCGGGGTATGTGTTGAGGTATTGCACCAACTGTTCACGCAACACGCCGAGTGCAAAGTAATAAGTTTTCATCGGTAAGTAACTAGATAAACATTTTACAATTTTATTCAAACAAAGCAGCTAATATCTTGTGACATTTTCTCGTTTTGTCAAAGAATAACTAGTAGTTCGCCTCGAACTGGGACCTCGCAGACCCAATTTCCCTGAAAATGTTAAAACCTTGGGTTTTAGGTATATATACATGGGTAAAAGTTATATAAGTATCTACGAAGTATAAATGTATGGAAACTTTAACCAATAATATACGTAAAAGGAAAAAAAAATCGTAAAAGGAAAGGAAAATGCCGAAATTGAAAGTAATTTAAAACTCAAAATACGTAACGGATATATTTAAAAAAAATCTTTATCTCTGTGACTATTCAATTGTTGTGATCAAAGTTTCAATATTAATAAAATATTAAAGGATATGTGTGTATTCACTTGCAGAAAATAATAGAAAAAATAATAAATAATACTATAGTTTTTACAAAAAATCTCACAAAATCTTCATAATTTGTAGCACTTGTTTACGAAAAAGTTGCCGATGCAGTGGACATTAGAAGAATTGGAAAAAATATCTAGCTTCACTTGTGTTATACAGCAAATTTACGACAGCAATTATATTGATATTGTAGCTAATTCTAACATTTTTGTCGTAGCAGCCGACGATGACTTAGACTTGGAGCGAGAACGCAGAGCTTTTTGACAGTCACGCGTAACTCGTAACATGTTGGCTCGCAGGTTTTCAAGATGTATCTCAAGGCATTATCAGACTTTATATACGTGCAGCTCGTCGATCACATTTGCACTTTCCATCAGGTGGGATATGATCAAACGTAGGTCTAATTAGTATTTTAAAAAAACTTGTGGATGAACTTTACAAACAGGGATCTCAAGGCGCTGCGGATCCAGTACAACAATGCTTTCAGGATACTTTTGGCGCTGTCTCGATACTACACAGCGTCAGGGATGTTTGGAGATGTTAGAGTGGATGATGGTTTTAATGTCATAATAATATGTGATAAACACATAAATAACAATCCCAATAAGTTTCTTGTTCGTTCTTCTCATAGATATGCTTTTCGAACGAGTAGTAGCGCCTTAAAATAGATATAAATAATTGTAAAATTTACTTTCAAAAGTGAAGCACTGTAGCCTATTTGAATAAAAAATGGGTTGGAGTTTGATTAATAAGTTTAGAAAGTATATTATATTGATACTAAAAAGAATACCTAAATTTGGGGCAATTAATTATACCTATATACTACTCGTATTTTGCAAACTTAAAAATCAGTAAATTAAGTACCTACTTCCACTGGTAGGATCTATACGAGGATAATATTATTATCAAACTTGACGTATCAAATAAAAACTATGAACATATCCTGCACCCGCACGATCATTTAAATTCATAATATATTGAGTAAGTCAACATGGCTATTTACTTATCCGTTAGGGAACCGAACCTAGGACCGAATTGTCAAAAATGTATGAAATGACGTATGACGTCGTATCGATTTTTAACAATTCGGTCTTTGGTTCGGTTCTCTGACGGATAAGTGAACATCCCTGCAGTTCTAATAATATTACAATCGTTAAACATTGTAATTTTGTATTCTCTATAACTCTACAACCCTTGCACCGATTTGGCTCATTTTTGGACGTTTTATCAAAACTGGAAAGTTTTATCAAAACTGGATCGTAGGTTTCATTGTAATAAAGCAATCTCTTTAACTCTAGAACCCTTCGACCGATTTGGCTCATGTTCGAACTTAAAAATTCTATGGGTTTATATTACGCGTTTGCAAAGTTTCATAAAGATTGGACCATTGGTTTTCCAGTTATCGCGTAACAAACATACATACAAACATACACTTTTGATAATATATTTATGTCGCTTATAAAAAATGTGTATATGTTAGAAAAAAAAATATCAGCGCTTCAGTTTTGAAATAATCGTAAGACCTATCGTAAAGACTTTAAGTCACCTATATCTCTACAACCCTATATTCTATTTGGCTATTTTTTTACTATAATTATTATATTAATCTACTTAACCTGTGTGCAAAGTTTCATTTAATTTGGATTAACCGTTTTTGAGTAAATGTCGACCAAACTTAAGCACCAGAGGTCAACCGTTAAACTGGTCAAAACGCAGGCTTTTCGCGGCTCTCGACTCTAAGACCTCGCTTCGCTCGGTCGAATATAAAGATGTGACATTGTGTGTTTACTTGCCTAGTTTAAGTTTATCTATTGATGGCTTAAGAGAAAGTAAAATCGTTAGAAAAACCTTATGTAAAAAATATCATTTATTTTAATATTATTATTTTCATTGAATCGATTTGAATATAATTTGATTATTTTTTCATTTACACACATTATTTTATTTTATCGTATTTTTTTAAATCAATTTCGGTGTTTTTCGTTGAAATGTATGGAAAAAACATTTTTTTTTTTCAAATTAAACTTCCACAGATCAGACATTTACATTAAAACTGTAATTGATTACCACCTTGTTTAAACATAATAAACCTGTTTTAGTACCCATATATCATATTAGGTTCGTTAGAGTGATTTTCAAAAAGGAGACCTTTTTTCGGGGCGCTACTATCGCGAATTTTTAAAGTTAAACTATCTTTAACATTTTTACCATTCATAATTTCTTATAATAAGTTACAAAATTAAATAGGTTATTTATTTTATCTAACAATTAAAAAATATTTAACCGGTTAGATTTTCAAAAATGTATGAAATGACGTGACATGACATGTCAAGGTGTATCAACATAATACGTCGTTTCATACATATTTGACAAATTGGTTTTCGGTTTGGTTCTTTCACGGATAAGTGAATAACACTGCTGCCTCCCCCTTTATTTAGTAGGCAAAAAAATGGCATAAGTACGTTCTGTTTGTTTTTTCTCATCTATGATAACTTTAGATGTCAAATGGGACAATACTTCAGTTTGGCGTGTGACCTCTATTTATATATCTCGATGGATACAATACATTTTCAAATCTCATTCGACTGTTGCAATTTTGTAACGGACATTCAGTGGTTCCTAAGCCGACATAAGTAGGTACATATAGGTAGGTAATTTGAAAATGAAATAAAAGCTTGTAATAAAAATATCAATAAATATACAATAATAATAATATAATTAATTTACAATAACTCATCTAGATAGTAGCTCAAGTAAGTAGATGATATGAAATAGGTACCTACTGTATGCGGGCATCGGCTGCCCGGCAGCCCTATGACTTGCGCATGTACCGCGTGACTGTAGGTATTTATGTTCAAAAATCGCGCTTAGTCACACTACTGTATATCTCTTTACCGTGATAATAGATAAAACACTTAATAACTCTTCAAGAGGTAGGTAATTGAAATTACTTCAATAACCTCGCTTTGTTATTATTACCAACTGAGAAAACCTACTTTTACATTTATTTTATCACTATTATCTGCTTTGATAATATAAAAAGCGCATAAAAAATTAAATATCTACTTACTGAAATATAAACAAAAATAAGTAAAAAATCCCGTCCTTCCTCCACGAAAGCCGGCAAGCTACTGACCTGAAACTATCTACTATCTCTTACTTTATAAAACTGAAGCTAGCCGCAAGAGATAGCGCAATTGATAGTAAACCGCGAGTCGCGAGATAAGTTTTGTATTTTATAATTTTATCACTATATTTACAGCTTTTTTATTTCTTTTAATAAGAAAAATATCCTTTAGAACATGATTCAAGGTTAAAATAAAACTACGCCTACTTTGATTGCGGGTAGATTGATGAGCGGATATAATGCTACAGCTAAACACCGAACTGCGTCTGCATTCTGCATTTAGATTTAGCCGGCTAAACCTAGGTCACGGTCACGGTCACTGGTGGTAAAGTTTGTGTAGATATGCTCTTTGGTAGATATACCTACACTATTTAACTTCGGCTATAACTAGTTTTTTTTTGTTATCAGCTGAGTCGTACGACAACAAAGGCGCGATCGTCGCAATTTACTCATTTAGCAAAATTAATATTATTAAGAAAATACGTTCTTATTACAGAGTTCAGGGAAGAATTCTGTCACGTTAGGTGTGTACGCGGGTGCCGCGGATGAGTGCTTTGGCGTACCCGCTGCCCCGGCATTATGGCGTCCCGCAGGAACACACCCAGGTATTTAGTGGGTATCCCCGCCGCGCCCATCTTCAGCGGGGAAGTCCCACATACCGCCCTGCGCCAACTAGCGCGGGGTGACGATGCGTAACGCATTTTTCCTGAGTCAAAAAAAGTTAGAACAGTGACTGGCCACGGTGTTTCGGCATACCTGCTACCACGGCACTAAGACGTCCCACAGGAACACCCCCAAATTTAGATTATTCTGTGGCATAGATGGAATAAAAGATAAATCTCTCCATTCCTAAACACAACCATAACCGTTTAGCGACAGCTTTTATCTAATTTGAATCTCAATTGGTGACCAAACATTGCAGGTCATTCACCTCGCTACTCGTATAGCCACACACAAGCCTTATTTTTAATCAGACTAGCGTTTGCGCATGTTTATAAAAATATACTTTAGCGGGATTTATATGTAAATTTTTCCTATACTTTCTGCATAATTTTCATAGTGGTAAAATAGAAAAAAAAAGTTTATAAAAATGTACTTACTTTAGCGGAATTTTTATGTAAATGTTTTCAATACTTTCTGGCATAATTTTCATATTTGTAGTAAAAATAGAAGAAAAATTATCCACCTTTTATATGTGTTTTGAAGAGGTGGTGGTCAAAGGCTAATGAGGTGTAGATGTAATTCTGGATCACCGAAATTGAATATTTTTCCACTCGCTATTCTGGTGGTAGGTTTTACAGGCGCCAGTAAAACAAGCTTGTTACTGAACAAGCGTGCTACAACTTAGACTGCATCGTCACTTACCTTGTGAGTGTTGGTTTTGTTGTTACCTGTTGTTGTTTTGTTGTTAGATGTTGTTACCTTGTGGTGAGATTGCGGTCATAAGCTTGTTTAGCCTGCTATAAAATAAAGCTACCCTACTCGACCCTATGACCTATGACCTTCCTTACAAGAGTTGAATGCCCTCATGTCATTTGTTTCACCTATTTGTTTATTTTTCGCGGCTATCTGTGGTTTCGCCATACAAGATTCCTATGGGAAAGTGATTATTTTACTACTCATATACATTGTTTTGACATGTCGTATGTGCTACGAGAAAATTTCAAAAACCGCTAGTTTATAAATAATCTTGTGAATTAATAAACTGTTCTTAAATTGTAAACCGAAAATAAAATTGACAAAATAACTCTAAAATTTCAGTAATTTTTTAAACTGTACGTAGCCGATACTTTACAATCTTACTATTTTTATCACCCTAGAAATTGTAAGCCTAACTGTTTTTACAATTCTCAATCTCTATTGTGATTTATAGCCGTCAACAGTCAAGCCCTTTAATTTACTATTATTAAATAATGTATTATTGTTCTAAAATTGTGATTCAAATAAGGACGAAGGAAATTAATGAAGAGTTGTTGTAAAAAAGAAATGATACGTCCATCGAAAGTTTATATCGTTTGTACCAATATGTTACGGATAAATCCTGAATTACGGCAACATCTAGTTTTATCTGGCTTAACCTAGGTGAAACCGCACTTCGGGGTTTAGCCATGACATACACCAATCAACATTATTTATGTCACAACAATTTAATTTTGTATTTATGTGTTTACGCAAGTTTAAATCAAAACAGAAAATTAAGGACATAAGTATCTATTAATAGAAAGCCACATATAACAAAGAAGAGATAAAGTACAAAAGATGTAACAATTATTGGTGGAATTATTGCTAAAAGCGATCTTTTTGGACCTCATATTATCATTAAAAACAATAACAATCGTCATTATTTAATTTTCTTGAATATATCTTTGCACAGAAAAAAAATTAGCACAAATTTTTAATTATTTTTATTATTATTTATTTTTTGGCAACTTTGAAAACTTAAATACTAAGTAATTAATCCACCATTAAATAAAATATATCATCAGCAATTCCACAGATATTCTTAAACATAGCTAATTTCACATAGCCATCTATGCCAAAATCTTCTCCCCAAGAATTCCGAACAATATAATAGGGTAGGTCGGGGTAAGTCGGAGTTGTATCGTAACCCACTATTTGTACTACGTGAAGTTTGGTGTTCTCATTGTTGCTACGGCTGAAACGAAAACAAGTGAGATTTAAAAAAAAAGTTTTAAAACAAGCTTTTATCTGGGGGCACGGGAGTGCTCCCAGCCAAGTCTGGCTAAAAAAGCGGCACGGCTGTAACATCCTTTTTGGAAGCAGTTCAGACCATTTTCGACCCCCTATAACTTCGTTGTAGATAATTATTATTGCCATCTCGCACCAAAGTCCTCGTCCTCGTCAAGACGAATCAAATGTTCCAAACTCGATGAGGTTGCGTCGTTTAATTACGGAGTTCCTATGGCCACCTTCCAGCTCCATCTTCAGATCAGCTCGATGTCATAATAATATTGCATTGTCATCCGATTTACACATGCATGCAAAATTTCAGCTTAATCGGAAATCGGGAAGTGGGTCAAAGAAACTTGCAAGATTTGATTACAGACAGACAGACAACAGACAAGTGAAAGTAAATAAGAGCTTGTAATAAGGCATTAAATTGCAACTTACTAGCAAGATTCGCTTATAACGCCATCCAGGTAGTTAAGCCATGGATCCGCGTTCACGACAGTCATTACAGGACCGTGGAACGCTAGCAAACGTAGGATGTCCATTTCGTCGATATTACTGAAAAACAAGTAAAATAAAAAAAAATAAACACTTTAAAAACTATCTTTTATTACTATTATTATATAGCATTATAAAGTACTCGAAGCCGAATCAAATGAGCCCAAACTCGATGGGGTTACGTCGTTTAATTACGTAGTTCTTATGACTACCTTACAGCTCCATCATCAGATCAGCTCGATGTCATAAATATATTGCGTTGTCATCCGATTTATACATGCATGCAAAATTTCAGCTCAATCGGAAACCGGGAAGTGGATCAAATTAAACATGCAAGATTTGATTACAGACAAACAGGTGAATTACTTAGTAACTCCATAAGCGGAATGTATGTATATGTAGCTCTGTATTTTAAGCTACTTACGTGTTATGATTAAAGCATCCCAACTGTCTCCCCGGCGGGTTTCCAACAATGCGACAAGTCTCCTCGAACAAAGTCAGAGGGTATTCAGCCTCCTTAACAACACTGATATTGTTGTTGCACATGTACTGCAAGTGCTTGGAGACGCTGCCGTAGTTGCAGCCAGATACGGAATGGTATGCACGACAGTCTAGTACCTCCTTGGAAGTAAACAAAAACAACGTGTAAAATTATAAAAGAAAATTTTAATTAAGATTTACGATTAGATAAAAGATCAATTTATTTGTCATAATTGTGGGTACAATTGGATGTTAAAACTAATTGCTTGTTGTTACTTGTTGTAAATAATATAAATTTAAAATTTATGATTTTGGCGTTTGAAGTAGGTACGTAAATTCAATTTCCCCAGTTCACCCTTTTCTTCTACCTCTTTGCATACATTCTTGAAAGTGCATGCATGCGGTTGACAATAAATCACATAAAATGCCTAGAAATGAACCTATTCACTCGTACATTGAAGATTCCCATGTTGTATAGCTCGGGGAACAATGATGGCAATGTGCATCAAGTTAAAATCACAAAAAACAGTCATAGTGTCACACGCTTCGCGAGCGTTTATTATGACCGTGTTCCATGAAGCCTGGGAGGGATTTATCCCGCCTCCTAGGTTTAGTCTCCTACGGTCACATCGTCGCTTAACATCAGATAAGATAAAGATAACTAACGCTTCTTTGATTCAACATAATAAACTAAATTTTATTAGATTAGTATAGGCGAAATCATAGTCAAAACTTTGTTGGTACTTTCCTTAACCAATTAAATGTATGTATGAAATCATAGGCGGATTTAGGGGGGGCAAGCCCCCCCCCCCCCCCCACTCCCCAGAAGCATTGTAGAGTTACGAATTTGCACATATTTCATGGTCAAAATTATATTTTTTACTCGGCGCTTGCAGCAAGCTGTTCGCGCACTTTTTATTTAGGATCTTTGAATTTTCTAACTGTTCAGAGCGAGCTAAACACACACTTTTCGTAGTAATTGCCCGTCTGCATCTTGCCCCCCCAAAGAAAAAAATCCTGGATCCGCCCTTGTATGAAATCATAGTTAAAGACAAAACATTAAAAAGTAATACCTGTATACTAAGACTAACTACATCCGATTCTATCCCTTGTATTGCCGCCATGGACTCCATAACCCCAACAATACTGAATGCCCAACATCCGTTGCATAGCTTCTGATTGAGCACTGGCCCAACCTTGCCTTTTTCACGCCTGGAGAGTAAATATTCGCGATTAGACATTAGAGAATTAGTATTTGTAGGTAAACAGATTAACTCTTAAGAGCGCTTATGCAGTTGGACGCTCTCTCGCTCACACTATTTGATACATTTTAAATTTAAAAACAAAGAATTAAATAGTGATATATGACATGACTTAGGGAGGTGTCCAAAATGAAACTTATAATCTACCCGTAAAGAACATTAAAAAAGTAATGGTCTCGTATTTTTAGATTTTATATAAAATAACTGAGATATACTTAACGTACTCAAGTTACTTGGTGGGGCCACGTCACAGCATTAAATATTTCAGAGAATCCCCCACCCTACAACTTATAAGCGTTAAAATTCACCGTTGTTTTATTTTCACAAACCAAAAAATACGTCAGTAAACCAATGTGGACACCAAACTGAAGCAAGAAAATCGACGCCATGCTCGGATGAAATAGCATGGTTGAGTGCCATCTCTTTTTCTTCATACAAATAAATTTGTGCGTGTACTAGTTTACACACGTAAGAAGTGAAACTTCTTTAATTAAATTAAATTTATAATTTTTTTAAATTCATGTTCATTGGAGAAAGTGAAAGTACTCTTCGTCTGAACCAACCGTAGTAGGGGCAAGAAACAAAAGATGGCGCGTAACTGAAAAATGTGACGCGTAACCGTGACGCGATAAAGAAGTTTCACTTCAATTAAAAACAAAATAATATGGTCAGCCTACGTATTCAGTGTGAGTAAGTGAGATGGCAATCAACCGTGACGTCATTTTGCTTTCAGTTTTCAGCGCTCGTCTTAAGACGATATCGCAATAGGTATTAGGTAAAAAATACAAACCAATCAATTTTATCAGGAATCTCCTTAACCCTGTGAAGATAGAGAAGATCATTTGAACAATATTCAGCCGAATTAAACTTTGGCTTGCATACATATTTGTACTGATCGTATACGATTGGTCTTTTCTTTTCATGTCCGTGTTTATTCTTCTGAAGAGCGTGTCTATTATTTTGATGACCAATTATTTTATGTTCTCGTGTTCCAGACTCAGTCTTGAATAGTTCTTCGCGCGAGACGTCAGTGAATTTTGTCCACCCATATTTAGCTCCGCCTTGTTGGTTTAGGCGATTTATTTCTTTTACATTATTCTGAAAACAATATTATTTCCGATGAGACAAAGATAAAAACATTCACATTATCTTGGACAAATCTAAGAGCCAAGATTTAGATTTACTTAGTCCTAAACTCATTTAAGATCAAACTTTATCGAGAATTCAGTCAATTCAATGTCTTATATAAGGTTCACCTAGTAAAACAAGTGAAATTTAAAAAATACTTTTTAAAAACAAGCTTTAATTATTGTTATCATCGTGCATCATAAAGTACTCGTCAAGACGAATCAAATGAGCCCAAACTCGATGAGGTTGCGTTGTTTTATGACAGAGTTCCTATGGCCACCTTCCAGCTCCAACATCAGATCAGCTCGATGTCATAAAAATATTGCATTGTCATCCGATTTACACATGCATGCAAATTTTCAGCTCAATTGGAAACCGGGAAGTGGGTCAAATTAATCTTGCAAGATTTGATTACAGACAGACAGACAGACAGACAACAGACAGGTGAAAGTAATATAAAGCTTGTAAAAACTGAAGTCTCATGAAATGAAACTCAAAATTAATTAAAATTCAAGCCAATTTTTTGTTATTCTTAAATATTGATTTAGATTTATTAAAACAAATCACGATAAATAAAAGCTAATAAACACATAATTACCCTTCTAGAAAAAGACTAAAGTAATAATTGGTATATGTACAAACCTTAAACACTTCAAGTCTCCACTTAGTTTCTTCAGCATCGTAGCCTTTGTTGAACAATTTCAGATATTTCCCATAATCTTCTATTAAACTGTCTCTTTCTATTAAACGCGGTATCAATTCTCCATCTTTATATATTGAACAGTTTCTATTCAATAAAATGTCGCATATTGAATAAATATATAATAAACATATAGCAAGTAACAGATATTTAGTTAACAACTCCATTTTATTAACTAAATTTTTCACCAAGGAAGTTTAACTCCACAAATTCAAAAATTGCACTGTATAATTATTTTAAAAAATCTTGTAACAATCTTATTTATTTATACGGTACTTAATAGTGTGTAATGTAGAAAATAATATCTAATAGATTAACTATTTTATACGTTTAAAATAACACAAATTAAACGTCAAACTAAGGCCTGGTTTATAGATTTAGTAAGGGAAATAAGCTGGTTATTAATAATAATTGTTATTATATTAAATTTTCCTTTCTGTATCATGTTCATAATAAGGAAAATTTGGTCATACTCAATCACTTTAATTAAGGTATGCAAAACATAATTCCCCAATCCTTAATTTAAATATAAAACGATATATTTATTTACAAAATCTTTATTCAAAAAGGCACATCAAATTGCTTATTTGTACTAATTATGCTAAAAATAATCAACTTTATGTAAACCTGCATTAAAATTTTGTACATATTAATATAAAATATACACTTATTTTATGAGTAGAAAAGGAGTAGTCTTTAAAATCATGTCCACAATGCTTGCAGCAGGGGAACGAAAACAAATATACATACATAATAAATAGACAAAAAGAATTTGTAATAATTAAATCTTTTGCTTGTCCTCGTAAGTCCCCAAGTACTTGTACAAGTACAAATTAAATAAAAAGTTGAGACATTTATTGTACTACATAGGAGTAACTGCCTAATGTATTTACCCAAGTACAAATTATACTTGTTGGCTCATTTATTACTTTTTTTTAACAGTACGTAAAATATACGTACAGAGGTCTCTCACTTCAATGATTGCCTAAAAACGACATTTTCGTCTCGGTCTGAAGAACTATTCTTAGTTTACTTGGTATATTTTATAGTACTGAATAGTACATCTAGTAGATATATGTTGTAACCATCTTCTAATTCCATACATGGTTAGTGGTATTCCAGTACATTTTTATATAAGTCGTTATTGGATAGTCTATATTAGAGCGCCATGTAAAATGTAAGTATCTTCCAGGAAAAACTTTTTTTCGGGGAAAATGTCTAAAGACCTCCCCAATACGGCCTTAATACATAAATGTTCTGAATTACCAATAACCCTGTAAAATCATAAATATATTTTATGTACTCGTTTATTAAAAATTGCTATTTATTTTGATCAGTTGCCCATTTTAGTCTTAAAGTTGCCTAATAAAATACTATATAATATTTCTTATATATTATAAGGCTCACTATATTCGTAATAACATGACATATAAAAATAGCTTAAATATAAATTGCACAATACCTTATGTAAAATTATGTACTTATACAAATTTAATTATTGATTACAAATTTTTAGGACGGCATTATAATAAAAATGTGGGTAGTCTAAAATTTCACATTTTTCACCTAGCACAATATGTAAATTTTAGGGATACACAATGTATCTAAACTTAATTAAAAATAGTATTGAATTTCTTACAATATAGTTGCAAATCTTTTTAATTAACAAGCAAATAAATCGACTCAATTTTTTTTTATTATGAGTAATTTTGGATTATTTAGATCAAGTTTGGATATAATTTAAACATCAAATATGTAGCACCCTGTATATATTATGAAACAATGTAGAACAAATCTTGAAATTCGAGTAAATAGTGGCACATACAGTCTTTACAATAACTAATAGAATGAGTATTCTTATCATAGAGTTACATAATATAGAAAAAAAGGCCAAGCAAGATAAAAAAATATCTCTTACGGATATGTAACAAGATAGAAAAGGAAAGCGAATCTATAGTTACTGTGACCGTTTTTGGTGTTCAGGTATGAAATTGTCAGCACAAATCTTAGCGCCTCAGCATACCAATGATGAAGGAGTAGTATGGATCGGTCTCTTTTCGTTTCTAGTATATAAAATGATATCATCAATCGTGGCAATTTTTCATTTGTTTTCTTGTTGTTCATTGGTGCATCGGCTGTCAATCTTGACTTTTCCATACATTTGATTGACCGCGGTTGACCGCAAAACTTACACGCAAAAATTGTACTTAGGGCCGCACTGTGCTCCATACATTGTATGTACTTTTGTGAATGTATGGGATGACAGTTTGACTTGACAGCAAGACAAGTCTACGCAATGGCTGTGCTTGCCCGGCTGAATTTTGATTTTTGACAAATCAAATTGGTCACACGTTTTTTTGGAAAGTCAGTTGATCTACGTATATGCTAGATCAACGTTTTAAACAGATATGAGTATTCTTATTGATATTTTTAAATCTTGAGTAAATTCGACAATAAACAATACAGTTAAACTAGTACACACTTTGTAAACCTTAATAATATATTTTAACAACATAAATTTGTAAAAACTTAAAATTATATGTACCCGCTAAATTTTAAAAATACCAACTTGTGGTAAGATGCGAAAATGTGTGTAGTACCTCTATATGATTAGAATGAGCTGAAATTAAGTATATAGGCAGCTTAGACCCTGGAATAACACATAAGCTACTTTTCAGGAGGTTGTGGTACAGTTAGTAGCTGCGAAAGGAGTATGTATCACATTTTTTTGAAGTATAAAACACCATTTTTCATAGCATTAATTAAACTACATCGATAGTGGCGACCTCATTAGCCAGTCCGCAAGTAATCCGAAGTCACTGCCCTAGGAGTTCTTTAAAAAGGAACTTTATTTCAGAGACAATAAGGTTGAATTTCTTATATGCACTTATTGGTGTTTACGCTGTTTTCATAACAATCTGGACGGCGGAAACCGACTAAATTAAAATAGTACTTAATTTCACAGGACTGTGCTAAACTAATGTATTTAAAAAAATTGACGGTTTCCTTAATACCGATTACAGATGTTGAAGTTTTTAATTAATTGTCATTTGCCACTCAATCTATAACTATAATTGTGATTTTACTTTTTTATAGTTTTAATTATACTACATCGACAGTGGCGACTTCATTAGCCAGTCCACAAGTGTTATCGCCCACAGCTAGCATGAGGTACCCTGCGTTACCGAAGTCGCTGCCCCACGAGTTCTTGGCTATGTAGTATGGAACTGCAGCCGTAAGGTCGTATCCTACTAACTGAACTGCGTGGTTTAGATCCATTGCTGATCCACTGGAAACGAAAAAGGTGATTTAGTGACAGCCTGGTAAAGAGGGATGGCGATATACACGGCAGTTTTGATTGTATTTAAAAGAAAAAAAGGGAATTATTATTGTTGTGATCTAGTTAAATAAATAAAAATAAAAAACCATTTATTGCCCAATTAAAAAAATACAGCTTAAGCAAGCAGCTTAGTTCAAGGGGTTTGTGCCGCTTTGACCATTGCTGATCTATTGTGACGCCCACTTGAGCTATAGTTCACTCCCTAAACCTGTAGCTTCTAAGAACTTCCAAAAACGAGAAATAAAACACACTAAATTTGCTTTGACGTGACGTCACTGGCACATCGTCCCAGTTAATCTTTCGTACTCTATGAGAAAGTGGTTGAATGTTTACCTGCAATGAAACTGTATGACTCCTCCCAAATAGTTCTGCCAAGTGAGAGCGTTGACCGCGACCGTGACCGGACCGTGCGTCGCCAACGCTTCTAGTATCTTGTCCTCGCTGCCTACGAAACTGTAATAAAAACATATTTAAATTAGTTATGTGTTAGATAATATTATGTTCTAATCAAACATCGATGCCCAGGCGCTCTTGGAGTGATTTTTTTATGTGGAGAAGTAAGAAGACGAGCAAGATGCATTCCTGGTGATAAGAGATAACACTGCCCATAATCAGTACAGTGCTACCCTGAATTTCAGTATGATGTGCAGTTCTAGGTGCACTGCACCAACGCCTCTTACTCAAGAGTCATAAGACTCTTTAGCCCAGTAATTTCACTAGCTACAGTGGCTACCGAAGGCTACAGTACCTCCTGATTAATTGATCCGTGTGACAGCTGTCATCGAAATTACGCACACGAAGTTCAGTATTTTTTCAGAGTTCAAATGTAGATATTGTTAAAAAATATTGTAAGTACTTGATTAGTGCGCCGGAAAGGGATGTCCAATTTGTAACTAGGTATGTAAAATGCTATAAAGTATTATTCTATTCTATTCCTTACCCAAAAGTAAAGTAGGTACAGTCTGATAAATGTAGCTTAATATGACATAATGACATATATTTGCATATAATTTAAAATGGAATCTATATTAATAATTTCGTCAAGGGGTACGGTAGACTCGATCAAAACCTTATATGAATAACAAAACATAAAAAAATATTGATTTTGAGTCGACAACATATATCCGCAAAATTCGGATTATGGAGAATTTCGTTAAATTCCGACGGCACTGACAAACAAACCGCTATCGCCATTTTCATTTGGTGTCAATCGTTGACGTTTCGCGAAAATATTGTTTTTGGCACTTTTTTTTTTAATGATATAATTTCGTCAAGGAGTACGGTAGACTCGATCAAAACCTTATATAAATAACAAAACATAAAAAAATATTGATTTTTGCGGTGGCGTCAATCGTTGACGTTTCGCGAAAATATTGTTTTTGACACTATTTTTATCATATAAATATAAATAAATATACTCGACACTGGCAAAATGGATGCAGCGAAGGGCTCTCCGCAAAGATGGTGAGTAGTATTTTAGTAGGTATGTAGGCAGGTTGTGTTTTTAAGTGAATTAAGATGAAATAAGATTGTAAGACATTCTGCATTTAAATAAAATAAGTACTTATTTACTTCCAGTGACATGCAATTTTTGTAAAGGCAAAATATTTGCAAGAAACTGCAAGGAAATGCAAATGTGCAGTCGATGTGTGGAATGCGACAACATTATACTCGGTAAGCGGCGCAATATTTTTTCTCTATAACCCGACAAATGATAAATAATATCAATGACCACATGCATACCTAGCCTGTGTTGAGGTATTATGAACAGAAACAGACACGAAATTTTACCGTTTTTCTTGATAATGGAATGGACCCCTATGTGCAAGTTCAACTTGAACTTGGCTTTACTGCTGACTTTACGTTACTGACATTATTAATTGTATATATTTTTGCAGACAATTTCAATTATTGCGAGTGTTGTGGCCTAGAAACAATGAGGCAGTTAAGAATAACCAAGGCTCGGGAACTATCAAACCATTTTCCAAAAAATCAAACTGCTCCTGTTACATTTACACAACCTGACAAATCCCAAGATTCATTTGATGACTTTCAGGTAAGTTAATGGTGTAGGTCACTGCGTACAGTGTAATGAAAAATAATACTTATTACCAGATGGAGGTGTGAGAATATAGTGTAAGACCCAACGGTTTTCGTGGGTTATGTCTCCATCATACAAATTATTAGTATGTGCTTATTCGGCATATTTTTCTGAACATGAAAAGTGCGGTAGTCACCTCCTAAGTGTATGGGACAAAAATGGCCGCCGGGCCTATTCTATTGTGCGGATTATTTTAATATCTACTGAACCGATTTACTTAAAAAGGATGTCAAATAATAGGTTATTAAATGAGCATCATTTTATTCCTAGAAACTATCAATGTGAAGTCAGTAGTACCAAAGGAAATATTTCCAAAAAACATAATTACTAAAAAAATAATTTTCTTTTTATGTATATAGCTTGGTAACCGTTAGGATAATGCAAATATAGCTTATTATAAAATATTTAGTTTAGTTCAACAGCGTTCTAAAAAAACTTGATTCATTACAATAAAGCTATAAACAACGAAACTGCAGCCGTTTGAATGAGCCTCGGTAGCCTAATGGCTTAGCTACCGCTATGAGTTCCCTCACTACTGAGTAAATCGGTTCAGTAGATATTTATATAACCCGCACAATAGAATTGACCCGGCGGCCATCTTTGTCCCATACACTTAGGAAGTGACTAACGCACTTTTCGTGTTCAGAAAAATATGCCGAATAAGCACATACCAATAATTCGTATGACGGAGATATGTCCCACGGAAGTTTATTTTATTTCGCTCGGGGACTCTACTAATATACCTACATACATTCACAATAATTATTATTATTTGAATATATATTTTCCCCTTTAAGGTCGATAACGAAGAGTTGACGGTAATCGAAGAGTCACTGGTGACTGATGATGTTTCTTCGGACAACGAGAAAACACAAGAATCAATGCTGTCAGTCAGCAGTGATTTTATTTATTTAGAAGAAGAGGAGAAAGAGAACATACCAAATGGCGGGCAGACCCCCGAAGAAACGTAAATATTCAAGCAGGTTTAGTACAGAACATCAGCCCCCCAGGACTAACTTTTTTTTTTTTATGTGATGAAGTAGAAGACGAGCAAGACGCTCTCCTGATGTTAAGAGATAACGGCTGCCCATAATCAGTACAGTGTAACCTAGGATTTCACAATGATGTGAAATTCTAGGAGCACTGCACCAACGCTTCTTACTCAAGAGTCATAAGATGTTAATACTCTTTAGCCCAGTAATTTCGCCAGCTACAGTGCCCTCCTACCAACTAACTATGTATATTTAGCACTTTCAAATAACACCATTCAAGTATCAGTACATTCAGTTGGGTCTATGAATTATGAATGTGTTCAATGTCAAGCACTTCATTTTTTTGGTGAAAAAATTAAAAATCATTTTAAAAATTGTTGTCATAATGGGAAGGTATACATAGACCCAGATAGAGCATTAAAGCCAATTCCTGATATATTATTAGATTTATACAAAAGCAATACGTCTGATGCTAATCATTTTAAGGCTAAAATACGACAATATAATTCAGCATTTGCAATGGCATCTATAAATTCAAACTTGAACACACTCCCTCCAGGATTTTTCACTTATAGGGTACAAGGGCAAATTTACATAAAAACTGGATCTTTGATTCCGTTGCAAGGTCATAAACCACAATACAACCAATTGTACATAATTGAAAATGAAGCAGCATTAAATGAACGTTTATCTGATTCTAGAAATAACAATTGTAGAAGCAATATAATGAGGTCCTTACAAACAATGCTAAATGAATCTAATCCTTTTGTCAAAATATACAAAAGGGTGGGTGCAATTTTAGCTGAAGAGGAATTAAAAGCAGCCTCAGAAAATCGACCCAAATATTCGGTATCAATGCAGTTTTATAAACATAAATCTCTTGATTTGCGTCGGTATAACACACCATCAAATAATGAGGTAGTGGTCATTTTTGTAGGAGAAAACGGCGAACCTCCATTAAATATAGACTTCTCTGTACAAGAATATTCTCAACACTTAACTACACTCAAATCAACCAGTCCCAATATTGACCCTTTAGCCTTTCCTTTACTTTTTCCTAATGGAGAACTCGGATGGCATGAAAATCTTCAACACAGAGAAGAGAGACGAACTGCTCGAAGCCGTCTTACAATGTTACAATTTTATCAGTATAGACTTGCTGTTCGTAAAATTTTTAGCACATTATTTTACGCCGAAAAACTTTTTCATGAATATTGTGTCTTGGCCTATGTTAGGATTGAATCTCAACGATTATTGTTTCTTCGAATGAATCAAAAACAGCTCAGAGCTGACAATTATAATATTTAGCTTAATTCAACAGCGTTCTAAAAAAACTTTATTCATTACAATAAAGCTATAAACAACGGAACTGCAGCCGTTTGAATGAGCCTCGGTAGCCTAATGGCTTAGCTACCGCTATGAGTTCAGCGCTACCGAGGCTGCAGTTCCGTTGTTTATAGCTTTATCGTAATGAATAAAGTTTTTTTAGAACGTTGTTGAACTAAACTAAATAAGTAAGTCGGTTCAGTAGATATTAATACAACCCGTACAATAGAATAGACCTGGCGGCCATCTTTGTCCCATACACTTAGGAAGTGACTACCGCACTTTTCATGTTCAGAAAAATATGCCGAATAAGCACATACCAATAATTCGTATGACGGGGAGATGTCCCACGGAAATTTATTTTATTTGGCTCGGGGACTCTACTATTATTTTGATTGTTGATTTGAAATAAAAATTATTTGTGTAAACATTTTTGCAGTTTTTATTTACTATATTTATTAAACACAACGAACGAAGCCATGCGAATCTATGCTTGCTTATACCTTTAATATTCTTTGAGAACCGATGACTACAGAAATATCTACCTACATTTTGCACCTGGATGTATGTTATGAGTCAAATTTCACCCGAGCGAAGCCGGGTTTTCATCTAGTATTATAATATTTTACTGAAATATATTTTTTTTATCACAGTTGCCAATACTCGAAATATTTAAATGCAAATAAGTTTAAGATAGAATCTACATATATACGATTACCAAAATGCAATCAAATTAAAAATTCGAATGAAAAACTAGGGAGTTTTTTAAAATAGTTTTGTTTAATACGACTTATAAAATTAAATCGATAAAGCTAAAAACCTGTTTGGGAGATAGTACTGTAAAAATATACTTTAAAGATAATTTTAAGGTAATTTTAAAGAAACCAAAGCAACAATTTTATTTTTGAGTTTTGGGTAGCTTACACTTCAATACCTATACTACTAATACATGCGAAAAATTATATGTTGTGATATTTGTTACACTTTCACGTCTAAGCAGGTGGACCGAATGAGGTCAAAAAATGTTATATGTATATTAAAGATATATTAAACGCTAGAATAACACATAGGCTAAAACAGCGGGTAAAACTGCTTGATGCAGCTAGTACATACACGTTAAAATTGCGAATTCTATTCAATATAGTAGTAGGGTGTAGTTTTGGGCGTCCTTGGGCGAGATGGGGTGACGACATCCGGAAAGTCGCGGGGAGCGGGTGGAGGAGGATGACGGAGGACCGAGTTGAGAGGCGTGCCATGGGGGAGGCATAGGCCGTACATAGGTACAGCGAAGGCCGAATCCAGGATTTGGTCCCGGGGGGGCAAGGTGCAGACGGGCCAAAATATTATAATTTTTACTACGAAAAGTGTGTGTTTAGCTCGCTCTGAACAGTTACAAAGTTCAAATATCTTTAATAACAAGTGAATTAAATTAAAAATTTAAAAAACCCCCAACGCAATACGTATTTCACCATTTTTTGTATGGCGGCCATCTTGGATTTTAAATTTTATATAGGGGACTGTAATCTACTCGTTAAGCCTTTTCATTTGATACCCATATTGAGGGGGTCGTGGAAGAAAAAAGTAATCCGCCATTTTGTAGCGGCGGCCATCTTGGACCGATTTCCACCAAATATGGCTAAGAACACTCTCGACTAACTCTACTTTCAAACAAAAAAAACAAAATCAAAATCCGTTCATCCGTTTGGGAGCTACGATGCCACAGACAGACACATACACACACACACAGACAGACAGACAGACAGACAGACAGACAGACAGACAGACAGACAGACAGACAGACAGACAGACACGTCAAACTTATAACACCCCGTCGTTTTTGCGTCGGGGGTTAATAAATGCGCGAGCAGCTTGCTGAGAGCATCGAGAAAAAAAATATAATTTTGACCATGAAATATGTGCAAAATTCGTAACTCTACAATGCTTCTTTGGCTTGGCCCCCTTGCCTCCCCCCTAAATCCGCCTATGGGTACAGCAGTGGACAAACGTGGGCTGATGATGATGATGATTCAATATAGTGACATACTATAATAGAACATTTTAAGCGAGTAAACTCATAGAGCGAACCTAGTATTTAAGCTGATAAGGTATGTCTATGTACCTAGAAACACAATAAGGAAGAGGACCTTTTTCGGGTCGTATTATTATCCTATTTGACAATCTGTTACTCGATCGTGCTATGTGATTTGATTGACCACAATTGTCTGTACCTACTTTACTACTATACTGGTAGTCTATAATAATAATAATTGGGGTTTATACTCCAACAGAACAGGTTACCCTACTTACACTGTCAGAGTCGGTCGTGTGGCCAACCTATATGTTGCAGTTTCAGGTCGCCGAGATTTCTACAAGGCCTGCAACATGAACTAACGACTGCCTTCTACATATCTAATAGGAAACAGCCGGGACCCACAGTTTTACGTGCCGCGCCGAAACACGGTAGCGTCCAGGCGAAAATCTATGAATGCATTTATTGTATTACAAACTCTGACTGTGGGTTTTCAGCTCATCTTATAGGCGTTAGTCTACATCATTGCGTACTTGCTGTACTAGCGGTTTTACCCGCTGTTCTGTAGCCTATGTGTTATTCCAGGGTCTAAGCTATCTCTAACCAAATTTCATCTCAATCGGTTAAAACAGTTGGTTGAGGCGTGAAAGAATAACAAACATACATCCATCATCCAGACATCCATACATTCTTACAAACTTCCACGTTTATAAACTTAGTAAGATTAAAAATTGTATTTTAAACTTACTCTCGCTTTCAATAAGCAAGGGCAAGACGTTTTCATTTATAACTCTAAAACAGCTCGACCAATTTCGATATAACTTAAATATTACCTGGGAAGTAGAAGTAAAGAAGGATTCTTTGATCGTATACCCTTTGAACTTATAAACAAGTTACCACAAAAGATAACCGAAATCCAGGGTCGAGCCTAGCTTCGACCATTATATTCGTGAGTTTTAGTCGTTTTGTTTACATAGTAATATGAAAACTTACTCGTCACAAGTAAAAGTGCTGACACGCACTCCGGTAGCATTCTTGGTAGCTTTGCAGGTGCCGTCTGTGAGTCGAAGCGGGTAACTCCTCTCCTCTTGCACCGGCGTGTTGGTGAGGTATAACCAATCGAGTAGGAGGCAGATGTCGCCGCCTGCGCAGCCGCTGTTGCCTAGACCTGCGCAGTCTATTACTTCCTGGGAAAAAAAAGAAAGAAAGAAAAAAAAATTACGGCAAATTACAATAATTTTGTAGTATAAGTATCATAGAACACATTTGCCGCAAAAAGGGCCTAGCTCAGCATATGTAGGTTCAAAAAAGAACCTACGCTGATCTTCCGCTGGCACCGGTATTTCATGGTTTAAGTACAGCGCGGTTGTTTCTAAAAGGGTTCGAAATAAGGCTCATATTTGTTAATCCGTTTGTGAGATATACATGTAGTACTTAAAGGTTAAGGGCTTTACAAAGGTGCGACAACTTGAGGGTTTTAAAGGTTAAGGGGCGGTCACATAGGTTCGCTACTTTTATCAAGCTAAATATTATCACCTACCTAAACTTTGCACCGAAATCATTTTATAAAAGCAAATTGTATGAAATGTTGTTATTTCAAAATTCATAATTTCGTGCGAGCGAGACAGTCGCTCAACTTAGGTATACTCGTATTCTACATCATTATCATTAATTTTCATTTTTTTTCTCTTCTGGACAAGGTGTCTAGATAATTGTAAAATATTAAAAATTAGATCAGATTGTTACTAACCCTAGTCTGTAAGTTTTTATTTTAAGTACTAACCCATGGGCCATAGTTGTCTGAATCATGGGGTCTTATTCCCTACAATGATTTTTTAGTTCAAAATAATTTCGCTAGATGGCGTTACATGTATCGATAAATTAATAGAGGTTGTGAAAAATTCAGAGCAGGAAAATATTATAGGTAAAAAATTGTATATACTACTTTTAAAAAATCCCCTTAGTATAGAGAAATGAAAATAATTTGCTTTTAACTTAAATTTCGATAATTTTACAAAATTCAATAATTATCGGCGTTCCTCTGGCGGAAATTCCTTGGTACTACGTTGAGACTGGCAAACAATCACTGTTCACTTAGTTCAAATTAGGAAGGTGGCGCTGTTATAAAGTTTTTCTCGCGTTTTGTTTTCTATACATGTCTAGTATAATGTATTGTACCTATATAGTGTTAATATATATAATTGATAAATGAACTACAAAGGATACTTAAAAAAACTTTAGCGAATTAATTTTCCTCGTGAATGATATTTTATTCCTGAATAGGTATTTTATATTGAAATTTAAATTCTTATGAACTTAGTTGGTAGGTATGTTTTTTTTATTGCTGAGTAGTGAGTACAGATGTAAATACACCGATTTAAAACGTTATATTCCAAATCTTGTGGTATAATACTCCAAATACACAATTTCAAACAGTTTAAAACTCTCCTACAAATATAAAAAAAAATATTTTATTCTTCGTTATTTTGAGCAATTATTGAGTTAAAACCTACTACGTTAACATTACAGCAATGCCATGTCGCCAAAGTAAAAAAATCCTATACCCCTGCAATAAGTAGGTAAGTAAACCTACCTATAGTAAAAATATTATACAACATTAATAAAAAAGAAGCAAAACTAATATAATAAATCACCCTCAAAACAACAATAGCAAAATATTAGTTAATAGAATTTTAATAAAAGTTTATAGAATATCAATAGAGAGTAAGTACCTATTTCCTACAATATTGTCGAGATACCTACAACTGATTACGATATCGTAACGAGGCAAGAGTGTGAGTTTAGTTAAAACCGAATTAAAATTATTAGGTATACCTAAAGTAGGTATATTTATTATGTGGTTATCAAAAAAGTTTTTAATTCTATTCAACCTATAGTTTTTTATTACGAACACAGAGCTTTCACCGTATCAATGTAGTTTTTATAACTAATTCCTATCTCTCCACTTGGTCGGACGGACCAAACTAACTGAACTTACGGTACCTACTTGTAACGCCTATATTTAATGTCAGTAAGTACTCAATCTCGATGCGACGTTGCCAGCTTTCAACTCTACATACACGGTAAAGAGTATCTCTTTACCGTGGTGCGGCGCCGGCACTGCTCTTTATGTATGTGTGTGAGTGTACGTAGTTATAGGTAGATTGCGAGTGTGTGAAAATGCGACGTTGCCGTTTGGTGCTGCGCCCGCACTGCTCTTTATGTATGTGTGTGAGTGTACGTAGTATAGGTAGATTGCGAATGTGTGCATTTGGTTAGATTGGTTAAGTTACAAACCGAATTAAATTATAACAAGCTTTTATTTGACAGAAAATAGACAGGTGAATGGTCTGTTGTCTGTCTATCTGTATTCAAATCCTAAACGTTTGTTTGCGCGCGTGTAGCTTAGGTGAGAATGTGTGAATTAGGTGAAAATGTGAAGAAAGTGTTCATCCCGTTGTGGATGTAATGACAAAAAACAAAAGTGCTTAGAAGGGATACATCATGTCGGTAACAAATGTTACAACCAGTATAATTATTCAGAACATACAGATTACGTTGAGGACATTAATTAGATAAAAATATGTTTTATTTTTAATAATTTTATCAGTAAGTTTAGTACAACACATACACCTACCTATTATTATGCTGATCACATCAGAAAAAAACTTGTAAATACAACTTATGAATACGTACCAGCTTACTTAAATTTTATTATATATTTTCATTACTATCGCACATGCTTTTTATTCAAAATTCTATGATCATTCTATAGAAAATCCGTCTAATCGCTTAGCTACCGCTATGAGTTCAGCGCTACCGATGCTCATTCAAACGGCTGCAGTTCCGTGTATATAGCTTTATTGTAATGATTAAAGGTTTTTTAGAAAGCTGATGAAAGAAACTAAATATTTTATAATAACCTATATTTGCATTATCCTAACGGTTACCAAGTTATATACATAAGAAGAAATTTTTTTTTTAGAAATTATGTTTTTTGGAATTATTTCCTTTCTTACTTACTTCAAATTAATAGTTCTTAGAAATAAAATGATGCTTATTTAATAACCTTTCATTTGACACCCTACTTAAGTAAATCGGTTTAGTAGATATTGAAATAACCCGCACAATAGAATAGGCTGGCGGCCATCTTTGTGACGTCATAACTACCCCCTCTATACACTTAGGAAGTGACTACCGCACTTTTCGTGTTCAGGAAAATATGACAAATAAGTACATACCAATAATCTGTATGGCGGAGATGTGTCCCACGGAAATTTTATTTTTTTGTATTGGGGACCGTACTATATGCAAAATTCGTAACTCAAATAAAAGCTTGTAATAATTTAATTCAATTTTTAACTAACAATAAAAAAAAAATATTCACACACTCTCACCTCAACTACACACACATACGTAAATGATTTGATTACAGATAGACAGACAACAGACCCTTCACCTGTCTGTTTTCTGTCAAATAAAAGCTTGTTATAATTTTATTCGGTTTGTAACTTAACCAATCTAACCAAATGCACACATTCGCAATCTACCTATACTACGTACACTCGTACGTAGTATAGGTAGATCGTGTGTGTGTGTGTGAGTACACACATACATAAAGAGCAGTGCGGGCCCGCACAATACGGCAACGTCGCATTACATACACACTCGGAATCTACCTATACTACGTACACTCACACACATACATAAAGAGCAGTGCAGACGTCGCACAATACGGCAACGTCGCACGACTAGGGCGGATCCAGGATTGGGCCCTGGGGGGGAAGGTGCAAAAATATTATTATAACGTTAACTACAAAATGTGTGAGTTTTGCTCGCTCTGAACAGTTAAAAAATTCAAATATTCTTAAAAGATATATGCAAAATTCGTAACTCAAATAAAAGCTAGTAATAATTTAATTCAATTTCTAACTAACAATAAAATAATAATAATATTCACACACTCACGTCAACTACACACACATACGTAAAAGATTTGATTACAGATAGACAGACAACAGACCCTTCACCTGTCTGTTCTGTCAAATAATAGCTTGTTATAATTTAATTCAGTTTGTAACTAAACCAATCTAACAAAATTCACACAATCGCAATCTACTTATACTACGTACACTCACACACATACATAAAGAGCAGTGCGGGCCCGCACAATACGGCAACGTCGCATTACATACACACTCGGAATCTACCTATACTACGTACACTCACACACATACATAAAGAGCAGTGCAGACGTCGCACAATACGGCAACGTCGCACGACTAGGGCGGATCCAGGATTGGGCCCTGGGGGGGAAGGTGCAAAAATATTATTATAACGTTAACTACAAAATGTGTGAGTTTTGCTCGCTCTGAACAGTTAAAAAATTCAAATATTCTTAAAAGATATATGCAAAATTCGTAACTCAAATTAAAGCTTGTAATAATTTAATTCAATTTCTAACTAACAATAAAATAATTATAATATTCACACACTCACGTCAACTACACACACATACGTAAAAGATATGATTACAAATAGATAGACAACAGACCTTTCACCTGTCTGTTGTCTGTCAAATAAAAGCTTGTAATAATTTAATTCAATTTCTAACTAACGATAAAATAATAATAATATTCACACACTCTCACCTCAACTACACACACATACGTAAAAGATATGATTACAAATAGATAGACAACAGACCTTTCACCTGTCTGTTGTCTGTCAAATAAAAGCTTGTAATAATTTAATTCAATTTCTAACTAACAATAAAATAATAATAATATTCACACACTCACGTCAACTACACACACATACGTAAAAGATATGATTACAAATAGATAGACAACAGACCTTTCACCTGTCTGTTGTCTGTCAAATAAAAGCTTGTAATAATTTAATTCAATTTCTAACTAACGATAAAATAATAATAATATTCACACACTCTCACCTCAACTACACACACATACGTAAAAGATATGATTACAAATAGATAGACAACAGACCTTTCACCTGTCTGTTGTCTGTCAAATAAAAGCTTGTAATAATTTAATTCAATTTCTAACTAACGATAAAATAATAATAATATTCACACACTCTCACCTCAACTACACACACATACGTAAAAGATATGATTACAAATAGATAGACAACAGACCTTTCACCTGTCTGTTGTCTGTCAAATAAAAGCTTGTTATAATTTAGTTCGATTTCTTACTAACAATAAAAAAAGAATTGTATACTACGAAGTAAGAAGACGAGCAAGACGCTCTCCTGTTGGTAAGAGATAACGCTGCCCATTATTAGTACAGTGCTACTCAGTATTTTACAAACGTACGATTCTGGGTGCACTGCGCCAACGCTTCTTACTTGAGAGTCATAAGATGATAAGACTCCTCAGCCCAGTAATTTCATTAGCTACAGTGCCCTTCTACCGAAGCACAGTAATGTTTGCACATCACTGCTCAGGCGGTAGAATAACCGGCACTGTTGGGGTACCCACCTAGTCGACCTCCTGCAAAGGAAGTTTACCCCGGTAAAAGTAATAATAATATTCACACACTCACCAAAGCTACACGCACACACACAAACGTTTAAGATTTGATTACAGATAGACAGACAACAGACCATTCACCTGTCTGTTGTCAGTCAAATAAAAGCTTGTTATAATTTAATTCGGTTTGTAACTTAACCAATCTAACAAAATTCACACATTCGCAATCTACCTATACTACGTACACTCACACACATACATAAAGAGCAGTGCGGGCCCGCACAATACGGCAACGTCGCACGACTAGGGCGGATCCAGGATTGGGCCCTGGGGGGGAAGGTGCAAAAATATTATTATAACGTTAACTACAAAATGTGTGAGTTTTGCTCGCTCTGAACAGTTAAAAAGTTCATACATTCTTAAAAGAAATATGCAAAATCCGTAACTAAAATTAAAGCTAGTAATAATTTAATTCAATTTCTAACTAACAATAAAATAATAATAATATTCACACACTCACGTCAACTACACACACATACGTAAAAGATTTGATTACAGATAGACAGACAACAGACCCTTCACCTGTCTGTTCTGTCAAATAATAGCTTGTTATAATTTAATTCGGTTTGTAACTTAACCAATCTAACCAAATGCACTCATTCGCAATTCTCCTATACTACGTACACTCACACACATACATAAAGAGCAGTGCCGGTGCCGCACCAAGCGGCAACGTCGCACTTAAGACAAGGGCGGATCCAGGATTGGGCCCTGTGGGGAATGTGCAAAATATTATTATAATGTTAACTACAGACAGGTGAAGGGTCTGTTGTCTGTCTATCTGTAATCAAATCTTTTATGTATGTGTGTGTAGTTGAGGTGAGAGTGTGTGAATATTATTATTATTATTTTATCGTTAGTTAGAAATTGAATTAAATTATTACATGCTTTTATTTTAGTTACGGATTTTGCATATTTCTTTTAAGAATGTATGAACTTTTTAACTGTTCAGAGCGAGCAAAACTCACACATTTTGTAGTTAACGTTATAATAATATTTTTGCACCTTCCCCCCCAGGGCCCAATCCTGGATCCGCCCTAGTCGTGCGACGTTGCCGTATTGTGCGGCGTCTGCACTGCTCTTTATGTATGTGTGTGAGTGTACGTAGTATAGGTAGATTCCGAGTGTGTATGTAATGCGACGTTGCCGTATTGTGCGGGCCCGCACTGCTCTTTATGTATGTGTGTGAGTGTACGTAGTATAGGTAGATTGCGAATGTGTGAATTTGGTTAGATTGGTTAAGTTACAAACCGAATTAAATTATAACAAGCTTTTATTTGACTGACAACAGACAGGTGAATGGTCTGTTGTCTGTCTATCTGTAATCAAATCTTAAACGTTTGTGTGTGTGCGTGTAGCTTTGGTGAGTGTGTGAATATTATTATTACTTTTACCGGGGTAAACTTCCTTTGCAGGAGGTCGACTAGGTGGGTACCCCAACAGTGCCGGTTATTCTACCGCCTGAGCAGTGATGTGCAAACATTACTGTGCTTCGGTAGAAGGGCACTGTAGCTAATGAAATTACTGGGCTGAGGAGTCTTATCATCTTATGACTCTCAAGTAAGAAGCGTTGGCGCAGTGCACCCAGAATCGTACGTTTGTAAAATACTGAGTAGCACTGTATTAATAATGGGCAGCGTTATCTCTTACCATCAGGAGAGCGTCTTGCTCGTCTTCTTACTTCGTAGTATATTGAAAAAAATTGTTAGTTAGAAATCGAACAAAATTATAACAAGCTTTTATTTGACAGACAACAGACAGGTGAAAGGTCTGTTGTCTATCTTTAATCAAATTTTTAACGTTTGTGTGTGTGCGAGGTGAGAATGTGTGAATTTTTATTGTTATGTATGTGAATTTCATTATTATTTTATTGTTAGTTAGAAACCGAATTAAATTATTACAAGCTTTTATTTGACAGACAACTGATAGGTGTAGGATCTGTTGTCTGTCTATCTGTAATCAAATCTTTTTCGTTTGTGTGCGTGTAGTTTAGGTGAGAATGTGAGTGTGTGAATTTTGTTAGATTGGTTAGTAATCGAATTAAATTATTACAAGCTTTTATTTGACATTAGAGTTATGAATTTTGCAATTTTTTTTGCAGTCTCAGCAAGCTTCTCGCTCTTATGTTATTAAGGATATTGGAATTTTTTAACTGTTCAGAGCGAGCTCAACTCACACTTCTCGTAGCAAACATTATAATATTTTTGCACCTTGCCACTTGCTGACGCAGCTCAAACGAGTTTGGGTTCATTTGATTTGTCTGAAAGAGTAGGAGTAATAATAGATTGTTTTTATTAAAGGGTTTTATAATTTTCTTTATGATAATATTATTTTTTTCAAAGAAGGAGCTTTTAAACTTATTACTCCTTTGTTTTTATAAATACATTAGGTAATCTCTGCTCTTGATGGACTGATTGAGCTGAAATTTCGTATAGAGATAGCTTAGAACACATAGACTATAATATTATATAGAACAGCGGGTAAAACCGCTGGGGGCAGCTAATATGGACATAAGACACCTATTGCGTCTCGAAAAAATCAAGAAATGTAGTTATAATTACAAAAAAATGTTTTTTAATTCCAAAGGTTTTAAATGGTGTTTTACGGTGTTTTTGGGTATTAAATGGGTTTTTTGGTAACTAACCGATAGGTAAGATTGGTTATATACCGGCCTCACATCTATAGTAGTGAGTAGCGTGAAATTACATGAATAATGGTCATTATGGGATAAACTATTGTTCCACATATACATTCTTCGTGACGCAATGTAACAAGTAGAATTAAAATATATCATTATTTTCAATGGTTTCCATTTTCATTATAAATTAAGATCCATAAGTTAGTTTAGAACCTATCACCACACAAAATTACATCGATCAAAGCCTGTAAACTGTCAGATCACAAAAATTAGTACCTACTTAGGTAGGTACTAATTTTTGGGAACAAGTTTTTTTCAAAAGTCAATAATTGCATATTATACTCGTATTTTTTTAAGATTTTGCTTGGGTTGTCAGAGCAACCTTATGTCACGGTAAAGATATCTAATATATAAAATTCTCGTGTCACAGTTTTCGTTGCCATACTCCTCCGAAACGGCTTGACCGATTTCGATGAAATTTTTTGTGCTTATCCGGTATCTATGAGAATCGACCAACATCTATTTTTCATCCCCCTAAATGTTAGGGGTAGTCCACCCCTTAATTTTATTTTTTATTTTTTAGACAAATTTTTTAATTTATATTTTTTTATGATACAACATACAAAAATACATACAATCCTCAATTTTCAGCCTTCTACGATCAACCCTTATTTTTTAATAGCCATTTTAGTAATTTAATCATTTTTCATCTCCGGTCAAAACCGATCAATCGACATTTAATTAGTTATCCCCGCCAGATGTCTACAGGTGTCACTTCTGACCCAGTAAACAGCACGGAGTAGGGATGAGAACGAAGCCGGTCTCCTTTCTTTCTCACTCCCTACACAGTTGTCGGCCATCATTATTGTTTATGCATCAAGTGTAGTAGTAACGTTGACAATTATTATTTTGCTATCTCAGTGTAACTCTCATATTAACTTTTAATCATTCCTATTTTATAAATAATAATTAATTTATCAATTTTGAGTGTATTTTGCACGATTAGTTAATCAAGTGATTTTATAACCTCAAAAGTACTCAACACGTGACACGAGCTTCCAATAACAAAAAGAAATTACTAGGAAATTATTTATATGGCAAAACAACGTTTGCCGGGTAAGCTAGTAGGTATATATACCGTAATGTAGGTAACACCTAATGGCTGGAACGCGGAGTCAGTAGATATGAGATTGAGCGCCGAGGGGTAAAACCGCTGGCGGCGGAATCGGCGCGCGGCGGCGCGAAGCAAAGCATGTTTTTGGTCAAAATTATAGAAAATTCAAAAAGTATAGTGATTTAAGCTTAGGAATATTTTTGTTTATTATCTAAATAATTAAATAAGTACTATTAAAATATTTTATTGAACTATTATAATTGATTATAAATATTATTGGAGCGATATTTGTAAAAAATCAAAGAAACTTTAAAATTCTTATGAATCTACAATTACAAAGGTGCCACATAGTGCGGCTCCTTAGCTCGATTTTGTATGGAGGTATGACCCCGAGCGGCAGAAAGCATGAAACTTGGCATGCGTATAGCTTTACCGTTCATAAGAAGACATTTTAGTAGAAACACCTCCCCCCCCCCCACGACAATGTATCCACCTCTCCCCCACTTATATGACCCTATTTTTGGTTTTTAGTGTTTCTTGAAAACTATGAGAGCTAGAATAAAAATGTCAATGACAAGTTTATTCTCCATAAAATTCTCTACAATATTGTTTTTAATAGTATATTGCCAGGACTTACTTCAATAGTATATTTTCTAAAATGCCATACAAGACGTTCTCTGGGCGCAAAACATGTCGTTTTCATGCAGAGGTTTGAAACTTGGCACAATATTTCCTTATCTCCAAATAAGCTGATTAAGATCGAAAACCCCCTTATTACCCCTTCTGGCAGCAAGGAGGGGGGCAAAAGGGGCCGCGCCACCTTGCTTCATTTTTTTTGAAGTGAAAACTTCTTTAGCGGCGCTGAGCACTTTTTTTGTATGGGTAAAAACTTTCAAACTCGCGTCAGGGTCACGTGATGCTGATCGAAAAAGCGTAAGATCGAGGGGAAGGGAGAGGAACTAGTATCTCCCACTCTTTCTACCGTGCCTGAGTGTGCTGCTCTGTTGATGGTGTAAAAGTCGTCGAAATTATGGATGGAAGTTGATTTTTCTGAGAGATAAAATTTAATGTAATATATAAATAACGATATAATATTATAAATAACAACATATAAATTGTCATATTTGTGTACAATAGCGCAATAAATAAACATTGTATTCTACCTCATAAATGATAGTACTTTTATACTTATAATTAAACACAACGTTAATATTGAAGTTTTCACTTCTGCCGGCACTCCCGGAGTGCTACCTTTTTTTTTATACGGGATAGGCCTACGTTTGATCACATCCCACCTGATGGAAAGTGAAAATGTGGTCGACGATGGATCACGTAAGATGCCTAGAAAGGTACCTATTCACTCGTGCCTTGAAGATACCCAAGTTGTATCGCACGGGAAACACGGATGACGGCAAAGTGTTCCAAACGCGACCAGTTCTCATTAAGAAAGACGAAGCAAAACGCTTAGTGCGGGCAGTAGGTAACGCCACTAAGTAAGGATGCCGCTTTGCCGTCTGCCGCGACGTCCGTTTGTAGAATGGGCTTGGAGGAATTAGTTCGTGTAATTCCTGCGCACACTCACCAAAATGAATCCTATAGAAGACCGATAACGAGGCGACCATTCTACGGTGTTCAAGGCTCTGCAGCCGAGATTCCGTGAGCTTTTGGTCACCTACGAGCTTTTTGGCACGTCTCTCAATCGACTCCAGTGTCTGAAGATGGTATTTGGCAGTACCATCCCAAAGATGAGAACAGTACTCCATACACGACCGGACTTGTGCTTGGTACAGCGTTAGCAGCTGTCCCGGTGTGAAGTATTGCCTCACCTTTGCCAAAATACCTAGCTTCCTGGCAGCCAATTAACTCAAGGAGACCATTTAGAGCCATTTAGGGCCAGGAAAATTTATGTGTCAATTTCGGATAAACCGATGATATAGATTTCATTTCTGATCTAGACACGCGGTAGCGTGTCAAGCCAAGGTCAAGCAAAAAAACTGGCGACCGCATTATGTGTTATATTACACGAGTCATCTGAAGCACGTTTTGACGACTTTTTACACCCTCGTTATACAAAAACTATTGCACATAGACAAGTCAAATTTGGCACATATACTTCAATATACAAACTACATCTGTGTTCCAAATTCCAATAACACAGCTCAAGCGGTTATTGAGATATAAACATCCAGTAATCGGTGAAGTTAACACATACTGAGGGATAGATCAAAAGTAATATCCCAGTTCCAGATGACCTAGAAAGTTCAAATTTAGCATCCAGATAGGTAATGTCCTAGTAACATAGGAAAAAATCAGAAACTAGTAAATTTTTATCATTATTAATAATTTCAAATTTAAAAAAAAATAAAAACTAAATAAAAATTAAAAATAAAAAACAAATAAAATAACAGAAATTAATTAATTATTAAATAAATAATTAATAAATAAATAATTTTAATAAATAATTTTAATTAATTATTAAAAAAAAAAATATATATATATTTAAAGATATCTAGTTCATTAAGCTTCTTTGTAATTGTTTGGTTTGCAATAAAGAATTATTCTATTCTATTCTAATAATGTTAAAGTATGGTAATAATTTGCAAATTAAATATGATCCACTTCCCGATTTCCGATTAAGCTGAAATTTGGCATGCATGTATAAATCGGATGACAATGCAATATAATTGTGACGTGGAGGTGATCTGATGATGGAGCTGGAAGGTGGCCATAGTAACTCCGTCATTGTATGATAGATAGATAGATATAAAACATTATTGGAACACAAGAAAAAATAAAATATTTTGATTTATATGATGAAACCCCATCGTGTTTGAGCTCATTTGATTTGTCTTGACGAGTACTTTGATACTATATAGTAACCAGGGTCTGATGATGGTGCTGGAAGGTGGCCATAGCAACTCCATAATTAAACGACAACCCCATCGAGTTTGAGTTCGTTTGATTCGTCTTGACGAGTACCTTGGTGCTAGATGGTAATAATAAATGCTTGTTTTAAAACAAAATATTTTATTTAACCAAATTTATCAGTTTTAGTGCTTAAATACAATTAAATTATAGGTATTTTGGACCACGGCAGTGCATTACATTATCATGAAATCATGGATAAGTACCTACTATTATCTGTATAAAAAGTAATAATATCCTATCAAAAACATAAATGTGAAATTAGAGCCAAATTCAATATAATATTTTTATTATATAGGTACCTATGCGTTGGTTGTATGTTGACTTCAAAGACAAAAGAAGTGAGATCTAAATGGGTGCCAAGTTCAATAATTAGTCTTGAAAAATACAGCATAAAAATATTCTAAAAATAAATATTTTATAGCCTGAGATCTGACTTGGCTTGTTCTCATATTATATTATACGAATTATTATAATTAACTTGCCTACTAAAACTGCCGATAAAACTAGCCGCCATGGTACGTAGGTCTCTTTCGTGACTGTTTTTGTAAGCAGGTATCTCATCATCATCATCATCTCAGCCGTAAGACGTCCACTGCTGAACATAGGCCTCCCCTTTGGACTTCCATATGTACCGGTTGGAAGCGACCTGCATCCAGCGTCTTCCGGCGACCTTTATAAGGTCGTCTGTCCACCTTATGGGTGGACGTCCTACGCTGCGTTTGCTAGTCCGTCGTCTCCACTCGAGCACTTTTCGACCCCATCGGCCATCCGCTCTCCGCGCTATGTGGCCTGCCCATTGCCACTTCAGCTTGCTAATCCACTGGGCTATGTCGGTGACTTTAGTTCGCCTACGGATCTCTTCATTTCTGATTCGATCACGTAGAGAAACCCCGAGCATAGCCCTTTCCATAGCTCGCTGTGCGAATTTGAGCTTCGAGATGAGGCCTATAGTGAAGGACCACGTTTCGGTGCCGTAAGTCATCACCGGTAACACACATTGATTAAAGACTTACAGCAGGTATCTACTTAATAATATTTCGTATATGAGAACTAGCCAAATTAGATCTCAGGCTATAAAATATTTATTTTTAGAATATTTTATGTTATAATATATTTCAGGACTAATTATTCAACTTGGCACCCATTTAGATCTCACTTCTTTTGTCCAAAAAACTAAAAATTAAAAAATTACCAATTTTTTGTGTTTCAATTCATTGTAAGAATATTTTACACTGGTAGTTTTTTTTTTTAATTAAAACATCATAATATAGTCTATATTAAGTAGATTTTTATTTGGGCAATTAGTTTTTGAGAAAAATAAGGTAAACTAAAAATTTTCTAACAATAAATTCGTGGCTAAAATATTTTCTTTTGGCATTAAATAATAAAACATTTAATTTAAAGTAATATTCTCCCAGAGTTAATTAAATAAAGCAAGGTGGCGTGGCCCCTTTTGCCCCCCCCCCCCCCCTCCTTGCTGCCAGAGGGGGTTATAGGGTTTTTGATCTTAATCAGCTTATTTGGAGACAAGGAATCATTGTGCCAAGTTTCAAACCTCTGCATGAAAACGACATGTTTTGCGCCCAGAGAACATCTTACATGGCATTTTGAAAATATTCAAAAAAGAAACTAATCATATTTTTGAAACTATAAGTCCTGAGAATATACTATAAAGGACAATATTGTAGAAAATTTTATGGACAATTAAACTTTTGTTATTCTAGCTCTCATAGTTTTTAAGGAAAACTCAAAAAACTAAAAATAGGGACAAAAAAGTGGGGGGGAGAGGTGGAAATATTGTCGTGGGGGGCTGTTTCTACTAAAATTTCTGCTTATAAACGGTAAAGCTATACGCATGCCAAGTTTCATGCTTTCTGCCGCTCGGGGTCGTACCTCCATACAAAATCGAGCTAAGGAGCCGCACTATTCTTACAAACTTTCACGTTTATAATTAATTTTAGACCCACTTAGCTGTGCCCAGCGGTTTTGCCCGCTGTTCTATAATCTATGTGTTGTTCCAAAGTCTAAACTATCCTTATACAAAATTTCAGCTCAATCGGTCCACCCGTTTAGGCGTGAAAGAGTAACAAACACACCCAGACATCCATTCTTACAAATTTTCATGTTTATAATATTTAGTAAGATGTTATCGTGTACCTATGAATAGTAGGTAAATATCATGAATTAGGTACCTACACGAAATTATTCATATTCAGCATAATATGAAGTAGAGTAACTTAATTGATTAAATTCAATTTAGTTCCGCCATGGATCATAAATTCCGCGGGACCACTTAATAAATGAAAAGCAATCTACTACTACTACTCTGCGGTCCTTATCAAAAGTGCAATAACTCGGTTTTTGGGTGTAACAGAGTTATTTACATATTCATGATCAGCAAATCGAGCTCTATATTGCCTTCTTTGATATTTTTAACTTATCTGTTGAACATGCTGATTTTTAGGGTTGCGTAGCCAAATGGCAAAAAACGGATTCCTTACAGATTCGTCATGTCTGTCCGTCCGTCCGTCCGAATGTATGTCACAGCCACTTCTTTCCGGAACTATAAGAACTATTACTATTACTGTTGGAAGTTGGTCAGTAGATGTATTCGGTAAACCACATTAAGATTTTTACACAAAAATAGAAAAAAAAAAACAACAAACTTTTCATCAAACCCACACGTGTATCTCTGGATAGGTCTTAAAAAATTATATTGTGGTTTCGTAAATATTTTTTTTCTAAACTGAATATTTTGCGCGAGAGACGCTTCAAAAGTGGAAAAATGTGTGTGTCCTCCCCCCGTAACTCCTAAAATAAGCAAACTTCCACCGGAAATTGGTTTGAACGAGATCTAATAATTAGTTTTTTTTAAATATAAATCTTAAACCGCATTTTACCTTTCATTCAATCAACTCAAAGAATTTATTATGCAAAAAAATTATATTATGTAACTTACTGCTACGGAACCCTTCATGGGCGAGTCCAACTAGCACTTGGCGCTTTTTTTTTAATTATAACCGCAATATTTCTGAGATATGGTCTTGGTTTACTTAACAAGAGTGAAATGACTAAAGTAATGGCAAAGGGAGCTAAAATAATGCGTTATTTTACTAACGATAACTGCAATATGTGTGGTTACTTTATTTGTAGAAAGTATTCAAAATTTAAAAGTCTCATTCACTAGTCGTAAGGGCAATAACAATGAATTATTGCATTTTAACTTAGCTTGTCTTACCAATGAAAACTACAAAAGCTCAGGCACTTATTGCACTTATGGTTAGAAAATAGGTAGTTACTTGTACCTATCTGCAACTCAAAACTGAAAAATATGTTGATTAACTAAAGATAAGGGCAATAACTACAAAACTTGTTACGGTTATGGCTAGCAAACATTTTTTCTATTTATGAAATAATCTTAGATATCATTACAATACCATCTTTTTAAATAGCTGTATTAACATATTTATTATATCTAAATAATTATTGTTAAAAAAAAAACGATTTTTTCATGTTTTATTATTTCATAATAGATAATTAATGGAACTAAGTGTTACTTTGCGGAAATCCATCACAACAATTATTAGCTATTATTAAATGTTTAGTGTTAATTCCGCTAACCACCGCCGGTTTTAGCGGAATTAACACTAAATATTTAATAATAGCTAATAATTATTTCATAATAGTCTATACATTTTATTATTTCATAATATTCTATACATTTTTATCTATAATCTTGTAAAAGTTTCGAGTCGATACGTTGTATGGGCATAGAGATACAAACAAAACAAAAATTAAAATATATATCTGCGTTTTTCTCGAAATTAAATTCATCGACGTTATTGCACTTTAAAATAAGGACGGCAGTACTGCTGTAGGTACTCGATGAGCGCCATCTGTTGGCCCCTTACTATTAAGCGTTTAGTAAATCCATAGGCACGCGACAGATGGCGCTTGCAATCGCCTGAAATCGATCCTGTCATAGCGCCATCTAGCGACAACAGAGGTCAAACAAAATAGCCCGCAGAATAGCCCGAGTTAGGACGGTCCAAATTTTTTGTATGAGATGAGGTATCTGTACTAGTATTCTTTTATCTGTGTCTGAATAAAGAAATTTTAATTTAATTTTAATCTGCATTCAGCCACAGATTTCCCGGCATGCTCCCGGGAAATCCCGGTATCGAAAATCCCGGGAATTCCCGATTTTTTTTTTAAATTTCGGTACCGATACTTTTTTTAAAAATCCCGGGAATCGATACTTTCGATACTTTTGATTCCTTGTTTATTATTGATTATTTTATCGAATGTTTTAATAAAATACAGCTTAATTTTGTTAATTTAAATCTATCAAGTGTTTTAAAATACTAAGAACATGAGATTAAGCTCTTTTTTTGTCCCGAAAATGTACCAGATTTTACTAACCATAATCTTCTTCTTCTACTGAGCATTATCCCGACTACTGCCAGTGTCTGATTTCCGGCTATACCTCTTCCACTTCGCACGATCTTGAGCATCCTCCTTAGTTAAGTTATTGGCTCTTAAGACCTTGAGCACGACAAGCCAGCGTCGCTTGGGCCTACCGCGTGGTCTTGCTCCGGTGACAACAAGGTCTAAACATTTGGTTGCGACATACTCTGGTGGTCTACGCATGACATGGCCATACCGTCTCAGACGACTCTCCTGGAGCTTATCCGTAACGTCACGTACGTGAAGACTTCCACGGATGTGTTCGTTTCGAATGCGATCTCGTCTCGTAACGTCACAAATCCATCTCAACATCTTTATTTCCGCGACATGGAGCTCCTGGACATGTCGCTGCAGGGCAGGCCATGTCTCGCGGTCTAATGATGCTCTTATAAATTAGTCCTTTGAGCTTTGGCGGCATCTTTTTATCACAGATCATGCCTGTGACCTCACGCCATTTGCCCCAAGCGGCGCTAGTCCGTGCTTTGATATCTTGGTCAATTCCCCCCGACGCATGTTATACGGTTTTTTTTTTTTTTTATGTGATGAAGTAGAAGACGAGCAAGACGCTCTCCTGATGTTAAGAGATAACGGCTGCCCATAATCAGTACAGTGTTACCTAGGATTTCACAATTATGTGAAATTCTAGGAGCACTGCACCAACGCTTCTTACTCAAGAGTCATGAGATGTTAAGACTCTTTAGCCCAGTAATTTCACTAGCTACAGTGCCCTCCTACCGGAGCACAGTGATATTTGCACATCACTGCTCAGGCGGTAGAATAACTGGCACTGTTGAGGTACCCACCTAGACGACCTCCTGCAAAGGAAGTCTAAGGATCCAAGGTTAGTCTGCAAAGGATCCAAGGTTTTTAAATTTTTCCGTCTTTGCGGCCTGTTCATCATCGATTTTGATGGAGTTGGGATCCGTATTATCACAGACTAAGTACTCAGTCTTCGCTACATTAATTTAAGACCGCCGTTCTCCAGCGCTTCCTTCCACCGGTTCACTGTTTGCTCCAGGCTCATTTGGTCTTCGTCTATTAGTGCTATGTGACGACATCATTAATCATTACCCACGGGGCTGGCATTTGAGCGTGCGCAGTTACAACATCAAGCACAACACTAAATAGGAAGGGACTCAATGCGGAACCTTGGTGTACACCAACAGTGACCAGAAATGGATCGGTATCACCAACTGCAATCCTAACCGTTGACACGGAATCAGAGAACATATCCTTAATTATGTCAAAGTAAGCTTCCGGTATGTCTTTTTATCTCAAAGCCCACCATATGACGCGTCTTGGAATATTATATAATCAAATGCTTTCTGCAAATCTAAAAACGCCATATGCAGAGAGTTCTCTATATGCTTCGATTAATGTTCTAAGAGCAAATATGGGGTCCACAGTCCCAAAACCGGGCCGGAAACTAAATTGACACTCGGAGATATTGATTATGAACAAAGTCATAAATTAAAGAGACAGATGGAAAAACCCTGAAAACGAAACGAAATGCTCAATAGAAGTGATTAATTATTTATTAGTTTTCAGCATTAATAATTTACTGTCCTGTATGGGGAATATATTATGAGGAGAGCTTTAGAGAAGTGGAAGAAATACAAGCAACTTGCAATTTACAGTATCTTGCGAAGTCTGAAGGAGAACTCGGTACTCTGCTTTCAAGAGTAAACAAGACGATTGGTCTCATTATAATAAACAACACCAAAACTAAAATACTCACAGTGACAGAGAAGCACTCGTCGCGATAAACAAAACGATTTACTACTTAAGTTGGTAGTTGGTATGGATAATCAAAAATCCTTACCAGCATCCCAGTTGCTGAGATCATAAGATCGGTAAAGAACAGAACAAACCTGTCAAATCGAAGAGTAAGAATGCCAAACCATGTTACACCAGCCATGAAGACTTCTATGTTTTTCTATTTTACTTGACCTACCGGGGACCGGGGTAGATTTCCTTTGCAGAAGGTTGACTAGGTGGGCACTCCTACATTCAACAGTGCCAGTTATTCTAACGCTCGAGCAGAGATTACTGTGCTTTGATAGGAGGGCACTGTAGCTAGTGAAATAACTGAGTTGACAAAACTGAACCATCCTATGACTCTCGAATAAGAAGCGTAGGTGCGCCTAGAATATTACAACATTGTGAAATCCTGTGTATAACACTGTGTACAGATTATGGGCAGTGTTATCAATTACTATCAGGTGGAGCATCTAGCTCGTTTTCTTATTTTTTGTATAAAAAATAACTAATGAGATTATAATGAATATACAGTATTTATTGTAACCTCATGTTTTATATAGGCTTCTAATGTGAAGTCACTATTTATAAATATACCTAGGTATTATGACTGAGTCCTTAGTTGACTAAAATTGATAATAATTATAAGTTGATAATATATGAATCGATAACTAACTTTCTTATCGATAATAAGGCATTTTAATTGAATTTTCTTAAATTTTTTTTGTAAGTATCGAAAGTATCGATTTCCCGGGAATTTCCCGGTACCGTGTGAGTATCGGTTTCAAAATTCCCGGTTCCTGAAATGGTACCGATACTGCAAGCCCTACACAGATTGGATATAATTTAAATTTGGCAAAATATAGGTATTTTTCCGAAAGTACACGCTACGTAATTTCTAGTCTGAGTAGGTACCTAGTAGGTATAAACATTTGCATTTTCGTGGGAACTTGAACTTTAAAGATATCCATCGTGTGACATCTAGCCAATCAAGATTGACATTTTTTAATGACTGACTTTTGATGACCAATGACTTTTTTTTATACAAAGAGAACAAGACGAGCAAGACGCTCTCCTGATGGTAAGTCCTATAATAATTAGTACAGTGTGCTACCTAGGATTTAACAATGACTATCAAAAAGAAAGATTATACCTGTACACTTAGAACATCTAGTGTCCCAGTCTTGATAGCTGCCATAGACTCCATGGTGGCGACTGTGCTGAACGCCCAGCAAGCGCCGCACATGCCCTGGTCTCGTACCAGGCCTACCACGCCTTTATCACGCCTGTAGAAGAAAAGCTAACATTAAGAGCGTAGAAAATTCCTCTATACAAGTCCTGCATAATAATATTGCACACATTTTAAAAGTGTTTTCAGTGAGATATATTAAAAAATGGAATAATGAGATTTTTTGAAAAAAAAAATCTTTCGAAATCGCTCCTCATCCCATTTTTTTAATATATCTCACTGAAAACACTTTTAAAATGTGTGCAATAATATTATGCAGGACTTGTATAGAGGAATTTTCAATAAATTAATTCCTTGAATTTATATTTCAAAATTTGTCAAATTGTGCGAGCGAGAGAGTCGTCACTCGATATATACGCTCTTAAACACATAATATTATAAATACGACACGGCTGTACTCACGTTAATTATTCGTTGAGATATGTCTCAACCACGGTTTCGGACAATTACGATGTCCTTCATCAGGGTCAGGTCCTTCTGCAGGCGTGAACTCTTGATGAAGGACATCGTAATTGTCCGAAACCGTGGTTAAGACATATCTCAACATATAAAATTAACGTGAGTACAGCCGTGTCGTATTTATAATATGGATAACACTCATGGTAGTTTCCAAGATCATTAAACACATGAAGCGCCAGCTGGATAGTAAGCTTTTCTAGCTGATAATTATCAGCTAGATTAGCGTGTGATTATAATCATACGCTTCCAAATTATTGTGGTACTTGTTTAGAAAAATTATATTAACCCCTTGATCTTGGACACACTTCCGGTTCAAATCAAAATTGACATCTATTTTTCTAGCTTCTTAAAAATAATGTTCAAATTCGAATGCACGGGTGTGGCCCGTTCGAGCCGCTCGGGGACTGACGGGTTAAAGGATTGTCTTATCCTTTTGAATTTCCATGATATTACACACATAAGTAGAGTTCAAGAGATTTAATTCTATTTAAAAAAAATAAACGGTAACAGCGCACATTAGCATGATATATAAATACCTGTAGAAAAGTACATAAGGTAGAAATGGAATAGAAAAAATAAGATCGCTGTCTCACACACAGGCAGGGAAAAAAAAAATCACAATTAGTAATTTACAACCTTTTTGAAGCCGGTTAATAATGTAGTCTGATAAATAGAGGCCGACTAATTGAACAATTTGTACAAAGTTTTGCATTAAAAATAGCTAATTTCAATTTCTGAGTAGTTGCTTTCGCGTTTCCACCCAAGTATAGATTCCATAGATAAGCGCGATTAAGTTTAAATAGACTAATCAATTCAATATTTTTTTATATGTATTATGTAAGTGATATAGGATCATAAAATATTAAAATACCAACTTTCGCATACATTATAAATTTTAGTAAGCTGTTTTATGCCTAGATATAAAAAATCTTGCTAACAGGATTTAAAATGTCATGTGACTTCTAAGCCTACACGTCTATTGCGTGCCATAAAATACTTATTTTGTACTAGATTAATTCCCTTGACTTTGTTCCAATGGAACGAAATAAATGCAGTTAAATTAATGTTCCTCAACCGCTGGGCAATGATCGCCACAATATGTATCACACTTACATATATTACAAATGCGAAAGTTTGTGAGTGTGTATGTTTGTTACTTCTTCACGCCTGAACGGGTGGATCAATTGAGCTGAAATTTGGTATACAGATAGCTTAGACCCTGGAATAACACATAGGCATAGGTATGGCGGGTAAAACGGCTGGTCGCAGGTAGTATCATATAAAAATGAAAGGCGGCACCGAGGCTGGCCAAAAAATATGGGCAGACGACCTTAATCTCTTAACAGAACGAATGGGCTCAGGTAGCGCAAAAGAGATATCTGGATTTGGGGAAGGTATTTCTGTGCTCAGCAGACTATAAAAAATGAATGCTTAACACAACAATCTTCAAACACCCAAATAGGTATAATATACCTAAAAGCTGAGAAAAAATACTACTTTGTAGATAAAGGCTTCTAGATTTAGATAGGCTCTAACAGACATTTGAATATAAATGATCTCAGAATTATCATTCTTTTTTTCATATTATATCTAATAATTTGTAAGTATAATATTATTAGGGTTCCACAAAACATACAGACCTACATACTTTAGTTTTATTTCTCGAGTCATTCAAGGGTAAATTAATTGAAACCAACTGCGCCCAGCAGTTTTACCCGCTGTACTGTATAGTGTATAGTATGTGTTATTCCAGGGTTAAAGCTCTAGGAAGCTCTAGATGCTCTAGGGGTCTAGTCTCTATACCAAATGTCAGCTCAATCGGTCCACCAGTTTAGGCGTGATAGAGTAACAAATATACATCCAGACATCCAACATTCTTACAAACTTTCACGTTTATAAAATTAGTAAGAATGAATAAATAATTTACTGGATAAAAAATAATATATAATATAGAACCCTACATAAGTTAGTTTGACTCACACTTGGCTGGCATATTTACAACTAAGATGACCTTTAAACCACTGTATAGTCTTAAACCCGAACCAAAGTCTAGTTTTTTCTAGGAAGTAGCTGATCACTGCCTATAATCATATAGAAGAAAAAAACAAGTTTTTTGATTATTTGGAATTTAAGCTAACCTTGATTTAAACTATAAAAAAAAAATTTATCTATGTATCTTGAATCTGAATGGAATATTTTTATGTGTAATGCAAAAACAGGTTCATAGTCTGTGAAATATTATTATTTATTTCATTTATTCACACATGTAACTAACAGATTACATAGGTACCAAAAAATTACATGGCTACTATTGTAAAGCTACGAATTTTGCACATATTTCATGGTCAAGATTATAATTTTTTCTTGTCGACTTATTATTAAGGATGTTTGAACTTTCTAACTGTTCAGAGCGAGCTAAACACACACTTTTCGTAGTAAATTATAATATTTTTGCCTTTTTGCACCTTGGCCACCCCCAGGACCAGATCCTGGATCCGCCCTTGAATAGGAGTACTATTTGCACAGTGTGGAGGGCATTAACTTTACCTTTGATAGCTTGTAATTATCTTATAGAAACTCCCTTATAGAAACTAAAACCTTTAATTAATTTTTCCACAAACAAAATAACCTATGTATGTATTTTGTTTTCGAGTTTAAACAATGTCTCTTTTCAGGTCAAATCTGTTGTGGCCTCAAAAAACCGGTCATATTTATAATTTAACTGATCAAACTCCTTCGTTTATTTTTCTCTCTATCCACGGCGACATTGGCAAATTATGGCAATGCTACATCAACGGGCCATTAAATAAGAAATTGAAGTTACCTAGATAGGTACTTGTTAAACTTTAGTCCAATTGGTATAATAGTAATCAATAGTCTTAGCAGGAACTGGCAGGAAGGCGAAAATGATGAAATAATTCTAGGGTTTTGTCTCTACAATGATAGAGTCAGTCAGTAAGATACTTTCTTTTTTAAATAATAATACATTTTAGAACTTACATAGTGCATGAATCTTTAGATAAATATTTACTAAACAACCCAATTAAATAGTTTCAGCATAACTTCGCATCAGTTATTGAATGTCTATTGCAAACATGTTTTTATATGTATCATTGGACAGTCAAAGTCATTGTATATATTCTGATAATAGAGTCATTCAACTGATACCTATTAAGTTTTGCATAATTATTATGAATACTTAACATAATGGACAGACAAATATTATCTTTTAAGCTAATGACTAATAAGTTGATCATTTTTTCAATCAGACCAAACTTTGTTTTTGTATTAATCATGCATATTTAAGGCTCAGGATGTAAAATGTCACTAAAAACTGTAAATAATGTACCATTCACTGTAAGCTGTAATATCCCTCACACAGCAACTAGCATCTTGCTCTTACTTAGCTCTGTCTTTAATATCTTAATAATATTATAAACGTGAAAGTTTGTAAGAATGGATGTCTGGAATTGTCCCACTGCAGGGCAAAGGCCTCCCTTCTCTCCCTCCACTCATCCCTGTCTATTGCGATTCAGGTCCAATCTTGTAAATATGAGTCAAGCACATCTCTCCATCCCATTCTGGGCCTGCTGCGGCGTCGTTTTCGGTTTGGTGGGCTCCACTGAGAGGTAAGCCCAGCCATCGTTCTTCCATCATGCGGCTCACATGTTAGTCTATAGAAAATAAAAATGATACGTCTAATAATAATAAATCTTACCAATCAACTTTCATAGGCAGCGTTGCTCTCCTCTTCCTGATGATGATATAAATATTGTCATGAGGTTCATTCCCACAGGATCTGTTCCGCTGATGACTGGGATGTATTGAATCTGAATCGTACACCTCATTGGAATCCCCACCGTCGTTGTATTTACTCCAACTTTTGCCGAAGAGATTTGGAGCTTTCTGCTGCCTTTCATCAGATAGATGTAGCTCTTTAAACTCAGTTTTGGACATGTCTGAGAGGGGGGTGAAGCCGTATTTAGCTTTATGTGTCTCGGGGCCTTTGGATAGGGTGTTTAGTTTGACAATTTCTCGTGCTGATGCCTGTGGAAAGTTTTGTATGTAAGTTTGTGATATAATGTTGTTTTAATTGGAACTTTAATAAGTTTATATAGTGCTAGCTGCATCCAGCACTTTTACCCACTATATTTATAATATAGCTATAGCCTATGTGTTATTCCAGGGTCTAAGCTAGCTCCATACCAAATTTCAGCTCAATCAGTCCACCTGTTTAGTTGTGAAGAAGTAACAAACATATACACTCACAAACTTTCACATTTATAATATTAGTGAAATAACATTCATTATTTCTACCTAGCCATAGGTATAAGTACCTATATTGTATGCTAAAGTCCACAAAGGTCATAGGCAAATTATGTAGTGTGGGTCTCCCCAGACCAAAAGGTTTCGGTAATTTTTTTATCGTTCTATTTTTATGAGTAAACCACCAAAACGTAATAATAATTTGAAAGTCAAATTAAAGACAATGTTTTTGGACCAGTTCTAAAATTAAGATTGGAAATAGAAAAAACACGTCGCAATTTTTAATTTAGCTGGACGATAATGCATTTTTAAATACCTCTGTTAAGGATAGCAATAATATTATCTGTGAAACTGTCTAAGATATTTACTCTATGGTTAGAACAAGCTGACATGTTTTTAGAATATACGTTTGTGAAATAGTTTTATGTTAATTACAAAGTCCTAACAATGGAAAATACACAAATAAACATGGTGTCAGGTGGGTATCCACCGCTACAACTGCCTGAAATGAGTTTCATGGGAAACCTCCATGAAAATTTTAAACAATGGAGACAGAGGTATAACATTTACATAATTGCTAACGATATGGAGAAGGTTTCTGAAAAGAGGAAGGTCAATATTTTACTTAATTTTATTGGGGAGAAGGGAATACAGATATTTAATACCTTTAATTGTGGAGAAAATGAAACTGTTAGCAACGTGCTCGAGAAATTCAACACATACTTTAAGCCAAAGAAAAACCTTACGATACAACGAAACGAATTTTTCACTATGGGCCAACGCGGTATGAAGTTAGAGGACTATTTTCAGAAAGTTATAAATCTGGGAATGACATGCGAGCTCGGAGAACTTAGAGAAAGTCTGACAGTAGCGAAAATAGTAGCAGGATTAGACAATAACTATAATCAATTAAAAACCAAATTGATGTCAGAAGATGATAGTAAGCTATCTCTGGAATATGTCATGAAGTACCTGTTGTCTGCAGAGGCATCACGGAAATATGTCGAAGAAAAAGACCAAAATCAATCGTCCAATGACAAAGAGGATTCCCAGAAAGATATCTTGGTTGTCAATAATCAAAAATACAATCAGAAAATCATAAGAAACTGCAGGAACTGTGGACAGTCACATCAAGTAAACAAATGCCCTGCTTTTGGTAAAACATGCTTCCATTGCCAAAAGCCAAATCATTTTAGTAAAGTGTGTCGCAAGGGGAATAATCCAAATAATAATAATAGAAACCAAATACACATAGTGGAAGAGGAAAATGATACAGAAGACTATACTGACCAGTTCTTCGTTGGTTATGCGGGTAATGAAATAACTCAAAATTTCACTGTTAGAAATAAGAAATTACCTATTAAAATGGACACTGGTGCAGCCTGTAATGTTATAGGAACTGAGGTATGTAAACAAATTGGTATTCTAGACTGTGAGATCTCGCCCTGTGATAAAAAGATAGTACAACTGGATGGGAAATGTGTACCTGTCCGTGGAACATGTTGGTTAGAAATTACACACCCAAATTGTAAGAAGTATAATGTAAAATTCATTGTAATAAATGGTCATGTTCCTACTTTATTAGGTTGTCGAACTTGTCTCACATATAATTTTGTTTCAGCAAATACTAATTTGGTTAATGTTCATAATGTCCAAGTGAAAAATAACACAAATGTAGATAATTATATAAAAAAGTTAAAAAATGATTTCAGTGAGCTGTTTGATGGAGGACTTGGTAGCATCCCAGGGTCTGTAAATATCCACTTGAGAAATGATGCAGTTCCAGTAATTCAAGCGGCACGGAGAGTTCCATTTTCACTACTGCCTGAGCTGCGCAAAGAATTGACTAAAATGGAAAATCTAGGTGTGATTGAAAAAGTACATAAACCAACAAAATGGGTAAATAACTTTGTTACTGTCAGAAAGCCAAATGGTCAGTTGAGATTATGTATAGACCCCAGGGCTCTCAACAAATACATTATACAGCCTAAATATCAATTACCTAATATTGATGAAATTAAAAGTAAGATGGAAAATGCTAAATATTTTGCCTTGCTTGATGCTTCCAATGGATTTTGGATGTTAAATCTAAATGAATCTAGTTCAGACCTGTGTACTTTCATAACGCCATTTGGCAGGTATAAATTTAAAAGACTACCATTTGGTATAAGTTCTGCGCCTGAAGAATTCAGTAGAATAATTACTCAAATGTTTGAAAATGTAGAAGGAGTTATTCCTTATATTGATGATTTGTGTTTATATGCGGACACTGTTGAAGAATTAAATTCAAGATTACAAAAGGTCTCAGAGATTGCTTTAAAAAATGGAATTAAGTTCAATGAAAGTAAATGTAAATTCTTTGTGAAGGAACTATGTTTTGTTGGCCATATATTCACAGAAAATGGTGTATCTCCAGATCCTAGCAAAATTCAGGCAGTAATGAATATGGAGCAACCCAAGTGTAGGAAAGATTTGGAAAGATTCTTAGGTATGTGTAATTACTTATCGCGCTTTATACCAAATTATTCAAAGTTAATTGAGCCATTGCGTATGCTTTTGAAAAAAGACACTGTATTCACCTGGGATAGCAACCAAGTAGAGTCTGTCAACTTACTAAAAAAGGCCTTATGTAGTAGTCCTTGCCTAGCCTATTTCAATACAAACCAAGACATTGTATTATCTGTGGATAGTTCATCTACAGCAATGGGTGCTGTAGTTCTTCAAAATGACAAACCAATTGCATTTGGTTCTCGTGCTCTTAACACTACAGAACAAAACTACTGTCAGTTAGAAAAAGAAATGTTAGCAATTGTTTTTGGATGTACTAAAATGCATCAATATACATATGGCCGTAAAGTATTTGTTGAAACTGATCATAAACCTTTGGAGTCATTATTTAAGAAACCACTTTATAAAGTACCAGCTAGATTACAACGTATGATGTTAGCAGTACAAGGATATAATTTAGAAGTTAAGTATAAACCAGGAAAATTAATGTTTATAGCTGACACATTGTCTCGGAGTCATAGTGATTATGAAGAATCAAAAATGAAACAGCTACAAAAGAATATTGTATGTCATGTCAAATTGCATAGGGACTGCTTGCCTGTATCAGATACAAAATTAGGAGAAATACAATTAGCAACAGCAAAAGATCATACATTGAAAGATTTAATGTTGTATATAAAAAATGGTTGGCCCAATAGTATTAACGATGTCAACAATAATATACGTCCTTTTTGGACTTTTAGGGATGAACTAGGTCTATTAGATGGAATAGTTCTGAAAAGCAATTTGATTGTATTACCAGAGTCCCTTAAGAAGGAAATGTTGCAAATCATACATCAAGGACATGTAGGTATAAGTACTTGTAAAACTAGAGCACGTTCATGTGTATTTTGGCCAGATATTAATAAGGACTTGGAAATATTTGTTGAAAATTGTGAATCTTGTGCCAAGTACAAAGCAAACTTGCAAAAAGAGCCACTGATCAGTCATTCTTTTGAAAAAATACCTTGGCACAAGGTGGGCATAGATATTTGTACATTTGATAATAAGGATTTTTTGGTGTTCATGGATTATTATTCAAAGTACATTGAAGTCAGTAAGTTAGATAATTTGTCAGCTGACTGTGCAATCACAAATTGTAAATCAGTTTTTGCAAGACATGGCATTCCCGCGCAAGTAGTTACTGATTGTGGTACTCAATTTACTTCTGATAAATTTAAACATTTTGCTAAAATATACAAATTTGATCACACAACATCAAGTCCAAAACACTCACAATCAAATGGTCAAAGTGAAAGTGGTGTTAAAATATTTAAAAATATAATGAAGAAATGCAAAGAAGATCATTCGGATCCATACTTAGGATTATTAAACTATCGCAATACTCCTAAGCCATATATGCCATCTCCTGCTCAGTTGATGTTTTCAAGAAATTTAAATTCATTGCTACCTATTCCCAGAAAAGATTTAAAACCGAAAATAAGTCATTATACTAGTAAATATTATGATCATAAAGATAATGTAAAGAATTATTATGATAAATCAGCTAAAAATTTGACAGAGTTAAAAGTAGATCAAGAGGTATTTTTCAAAAGATCTTTAGATTCTAATTGGATTAAAGGGAAAGTTGTTAAGAAATGCACAGAACCTCGTTCTTATTTAGTAGGGGATGATAAAGGAAATATATTTAGAAGAAATAGAAAATACATAAATGAAAGCAAAATGAAAAATGTTAATGATAATGGTGATCCTAACAATAAAAGAAATTTCAATGATAATATAGACATGGCCCCTGATGTTGATCCTCAAATTATGAATAACACTTGTACAACTAATAATTTACATAGAGATAATACTAATATAGACACCCAGATTGTTAATAACGGTGTAAACACAGATGTCTCCTCAAGTCGTGTTGTATGTGACAGCAGTAGCTCTAAGTCTAGTTTCAATCACATACATACTCCTGATTCACCAACTATATTGCCTGATAATAATATAAATGAAAATGTGCCAGAACAGTGTGTAGTTACACGTAGGGGTCGTATTGTTAGAAAACCTATTAAATTTAATGATTATGTAGAATATAGTGATGATTGATTTGTTATACTTCTTTATTTAGAAAAGGGGAGATGTTAAGGATAGCAATAATATTATCTGTGAAACTGTCTAAGATATTTACTCTATGGTTAGAACAAGCTGACATGTTTTTAGAATATACGTTTGTGAAATAGTTTTATGTTAATTACAAAGTCCTAACAATGGAAAATACACAAATAAACAACCTCCCACAAAACAGGTTTTTTTATAGGTAAGGTACTTGGTTCAAGGTATTTTCAAATTCTAATACATTAACTACAATATTAACATTAATGTGAAACAAATTTTGTCGTTAAATATAGTAGAATAATTGTAGCACTTACGACAAAATGCTGGAACCTCGTAAGATATTCCTCAGGGTTTCGATAAGTTTTGTTGAACTTTTTAATGTAATCATCGAACATTGGCTTCAAGTCATCTTCTGTGGGTTCATTATTGAGAGTGAGAGGTATAGCAACGAATAATAAACAGAATAAAGCTGCTGCGAGCACCCAATTCCACCACTTTTGCATTTTAATCGAATTAAAATTTAATATGAAAACATAAACACATCCACCCACAACCGCACGATTTGAAAACTGAAAAACGTCAAATTCAACTGACAGATGTCAATTCAAGGGTTGTCAATGTAATTTTTTTTGTTAGCTTTCCAGTCGGAGAAACACGGACTCACAACTTTATATATTTGCTAGTCAGGTTGCAACTTTTTTAATAATTTACGGCGTTATGTATTATAAATTATAACTATAACTAGCTGCGCCTAGCGGTTTTACCCGCTGTACTGTAGCCTATGTGTTATTCCAGGGTCTAAGCTATCTCTTTACCAAATTTCAGCTCAGTCGGTCTACCCGTTTAGGCGTGAAAGAGTAACAAACATACATCCAAACATTCTTACAAACTTTCACGTTTATAATATTAATAATAGTAAGATAAAGGTGACAATAATAAAAAAAGAACGAAATATACAATAAGAAACTTTATTCATTTAAAATACCTAATTTTACAAATAAAATGCACTAAATATACAATATGTACTCATAATGAAATACAAGCTGACCAATAACCTAATCATTCTCGAGTATTACATTACTTTACTTCTTAACTCTATCGAAGGTGACAAACACCCACTTATTATCAATATTGGACCCAACGCCGGATGATTTTAAGGCGAATACATCAGTATACTTCTGTAGGGTCTTATGAATCTCCATTTGAGTCGTGCCAGGGAACATAGAACGGACGTATGAGACTAGGTAGTCAAGGCTGGCTCCTATTGGGTGGACGAGTAGGAAAGAGGTGAGAATGCTTATGAGTTTGGCTTCGGATGGTGACACTGGTGCACCAGATTCGTGTTTAGTGCCTGTAGGTAGTGGCGGCTGTGGCGGTAATGGCGGGAATATCTGAAAAAAAAAAACAGAAAACAATTTAAATGATCTGTGGTCATAGACAAGGGAAGTCTGTGGTTGATTGTGCTTTACTGTTGTAGTAGCTGCAGGCTGCAGAATTGTTCCCATCTTTTTATCAATATTTGGCACATAATATAAACTTAACTACGGAATTTCGCCCACTGATTTTTTGATAACTATTATAACTATTACCAAAAGCACTTGATGAATATCCCTAACGCCTTTTTCCAAGCTACTTCATCTTTCACCATTATTATCAGCAATTGAAACCGCAGAATAAATTAAAAATTAAAAAAACCCCCAACGCAATATGTAAATCACCATTTTTTGGTGGCGGCCATCTTGGATTTCAAATTTATTATAGTGCGTTGTACTCTACTCATTAAGCCCTTTCATTTGATACCCATATTGATGGGGTCATAGAAAAAAAAGAAATCCGCCATCTTGGACGGATTTCCACCAAACATAGCTAAGAACACTCTCGACTAACTCTACTTTCAAACAAAAAAAACTAAATTGAAATCCGTTCATCCGTTCGGGAGCTACGATGCCACAGACAGACACACACACAGACATACAGACAGACAGACACGTCAAACTTATAACACCCCGTCGTTTTTGCGTCGGGGGTAAAAAATGCTTGTATTGCTTTTTTGACAGACACTGAAGCAGTCAGCCTGATAATGATGAGCGGTTACCGCCGCCTATAGACGTCTATAACACCAGAGGCCAGAGGGCCTATTGGCTATCGTCAAACGACATGAAAACACTAGAATCCATAGACAAAATTGCGTACATTACTTGCTTAAACCTCCTCATTGATATGAGAAAAATAACAAACGCGGCAATGTACATCGAAGTTGCCATCAATCGTAGTGGGTGAGAATTAGCCAATAGGCCCTCAGGTGACAATGCTATAAATATATATATCCATATATTTATAGCATTGTCAAGTAGACGGGTCACTCCTTGTCATCACTGAACATCGCGTCGGATCACGGCCATAATGCCACTATTTGTATATTTTTACCTGTTTCGCAGGAGTATTGGTCTGGAGTGCCTGCTGAGCGATGTAATGTGCCTTGAACTTCTCGAACTTTCTCTCAGCCTCGTCCCTTGCTAGGTACGCTTCGTTCTTGTAACCTTCCAACTCGTACTGAAGTTTCTCATTTTCAGTCTGTAACAATAAACAATTTCATATTTTAATTGCCTTTACCAATAAAAAATAGTATGTATATAAATTTATTAGATTCACACTTGATTTTGTAAAATAAAATTTAAAAATCTTTAGGATAATAACTTTCATAATGACCAGTGAAATACCAAATCCTGGATGTCGCACTATCGCGTAAAACATACCAATCTCTAATAAGAGACCAAACCAAGTTTTTTTACACATTTTAGGTTCATTATTTTCGGTCTTGTCACTATAAAGGAAAAAATGTCAGCAACCTATTTCAATCGTCTAAGCCACCATCCTAACCTATTAGCCAGTGATCTTCTCAGCAAAAATAACACCCGACGCCTCAAGAGAAAAAACATAGTCACTGCGACGCCTCAAGAGAAAAAACATAGTCACTGCTACTAGCTAGTCTGGATCGCTGAAACATTGAAGTCTCGCGTGATGTTAAACGACGATGCGGCCGTAAATGGTAGTACACTTAACCTAGGAGGCGGGATAAATCCTTCCCTGGCTACACTGAACATCATGCCGTAACACTGACCGCTTGGCGACACGGTTATGTCCAGTGGGTGATAACTGTTCCTCATAAACAAGTTATAGTAAGCAAGTATTTAGAAGTTAAGTATATTTATGTATCCAATAGCTCCTGTACCAAATCTCACTCTACTCTTTTAGTCAACGTCAACAAAATTGGTTGCCTAGAAATCTCTTCTAGGCTCACAGCGATAAGGCCGCCAATTGTGGACCAAAATGTATCATAGCACTAGTTGGTAATAAGTTAATGTAATTTTTCTATTGGTCTCAATAAAGTGTATTCTTTTCTATTTATTACCTTCAGTTCCTCAAATTTCTTCAAAGCCACACCTTTCCCAGATTTCCCCTCCTTTTCTTCACCATCTTCGTCATCAAATGTTGTGTTGAACTCTTCCTTTATATTCTCCACATCCTGGCAAAATATACATTTATTACTCATACTGTCGTACTAATAACAAAAATGTGTAGCTATACTTAGGGCCATAATCTTCCAATGATAGGTAGGTACTCAAGAGCTAGATGTGAATTTCGAAAAAAGAAAATATTATTTCAAGTATCATTAAAATAATTAATTTCCTTTATTTTTCTGTCTAGCCCGGCGCGGCCGGTTGGATAGTCGACCCCTAAATATAACTACACATTTTTGTAACAATTGTCAATTGTATTTCCAAAGTCTTGAAAATATTCATTTTTAGACAATAATATATAAATAAAGGTATCTTAACATCCCCATTTGTTAGGAGTTTTTAACTTCTTATAATTATTTGCTCGATGCTGTAGCTTACCTTTCAAACACAAATCCAAAATGAAAATGTACAAAAGACCGGCTCTAGGAGATATTACATTGCAGATACTTAGAGTGCTCAATACAACCCATCTAAATCCGCCAATAACCGCAAAACATTTTGTATGGTAGCTTACACACTATTGCCATCTAATTTCTGTGCATTATCGAACTGTTTTTAAAAGTATCCATAAAATAGTATTTGTACAAAAACTATTTTTGTCGATCACTGGACCATCATTTGACGGATTCAGATTGGATGTAATGTGCAAAAAAAGAAGATTGTTTAAAATGAGAACTGCAATACAAAATACTCATGCTCTCGTAATAATATTGCGATTTTGTAAAAAGATCCTGTCTTTTGCACAATTTACTTTGCTGTGCAACAATCAAGTCCTCCGAAACCTGCAGTTTTATTGAGGAGAGAAGACATTCTGTTAAAGCAAGGGGGCCAAGTTCATTCAAGAAATAACGAGAAATTTACTAGGCATTTTAGAAGAATAAACTTTACACGAGTTTCAAATGTCCACTGGTATCATAAAACAAATACGGTTTAAACCTGTTCCTGATTCTTGCGACTGAAGCACTACGAAGTCCGAAGCTGGTTGTTGTTATCTTCTGGTTTAGGTTTGCGGGCAGATTTTCCTTAAAGGCCCCGTGGTCCATTTTGCGAGCGGGTGGGGTGTTGTGTCACTCCAATCACCCAAGCTACCCGATTAATCTCAGCAGGCATCTTGTGATCTTACTTGGATCCGGCAGCCCAAGCCTCTCTTCAGAAAACAGAAAACTTAGTACTTTTCTGTCAAAGTCTTGAAGCGCTTTTCGGGAGCCGAATATAGAGGACATTCATGCCAATGTAACCTTTAATTTTTGTTTCTTAAGATTTATATACCTCAATCCTTGTGTGCGAAATATCTCGTAGAATCTAGTCTCGCAAAAAAAAGTAAATTATCCCTATTACTAGGTCCGAAAAGGGACATATTAAATACTAGTGATACCTGTATAATGTAGCCACTCCGTAAAACTCGTCGCCGTGATCGCCATCATGTCACGCTTAGAAGATATACTTTTCGCACCTTATACTAAAATGCGAAGCGTCTGATCAATTCAGCAGGATTGTGAAATAAATTTGTCACCATGTGGAAGAAGGTCAGACGTTCACTGCAAACTACTCCAAAAAGTCCTTCTTCTAGAATATTCATTTCTTTTTTCGTGTCTCCTCACATCGCGTAGTTAGGCTGTCCGCATCCATTTGGTTCCTGGTATTTTGACCAGATCGTCGATAAACCTTCATTATTGTGGTAAGTCTATGTGAAAGAAAGAAAGATACCTTAAATCCAATCCCAACGAAGTTTATCTTGACTGGACCCTACACAACTGTCCATCTGCATCAGCCCTCCATCCTAAAGGATTGGCATAGGATTATATTATGGTCGCCCGAAGTCCAACAAATCTCCTCAATTATAACATGTGTAGACAATTTGAAACTCATGTAAGTTCACTTGGCACCCGATACATTAACAGAATGTTCCGCAGTTCTGTCAATTTGATAAATCCAGAGTACAATAGGGCTAGTATGCGCAACATATCGTAGTATACACTATACACCGATCGAAAGTTAAGGCGTTAACAATGCACGATGCTCGACGCTCGCGCTGGCGTGCGGGTCGTCAGCACCAGTTGCTTGGCCAAATCGACAGCAACGTAAGTTCTACTCGTGTGACAGACCCCTTAATACAAGTAAAAGAACCTAGATTACTCCATATACGAGTAAAATGGTCTACTGAAATATGATGCGCATCCTACCCCTACTGGTTATCAATTGGTTTCGATGCGACGCTTTATCAAGACTCCCAGCTAAATTGGGGGAAAATCTCCTTAACAATATGTATTATTAGCAGATCCAGAACTTTCCCACCGGAAGTCGGTAGTAACTAGTTACTTTGATAGGTTCAATTCCCGGGCATCTGATAAGCATCTTAGAATATTTGGCTAACAATAAAAGAATCGCGAAGAAAATAGATAATTGAAAGCGATATATCGAAGATCATCATCATTTCATATACTGCTGGACATAAGGTCTTTTTCCACTTATTCCTGACTATTCCCCATCAAAGATCATCATAATCATCATCCCACATCATGGGACTTTAGTCCCACTGCTGAACATAGGTCTTTTCCCTCTTTTGCCATGCATCTGTCCTGATGAAGATAAGTAAAACCCCACGTACCTCAGTCATTTTGAGCCACATCTCAATGTTGCGTCGCTGCTGTTTGCTAAAGTGATCGGAGACGCGCTGAGCCTTCGCCGCCGTCAGTATTTTGCCCACCTGCTCGACTGTGATCGACATTTTGTTAGGCCTATTGTAGGTATATCTACCAAGATTACGACAAAATAAAATGTATGCTATGTACCTTGAAGATTACGGACGCGGTCTCAGAGTGGATGAGTTTTAGTTCTAATTTTAAGTATTTATTAAGAGCAGATATTGAGTACATTTATTGTAGTAGGTACTCAATATCTGTAGGCCTCTATTGCGGAAGCCGGCATTTCCGCCTGGGGAATTATGTGTGGTACTTTGCCAGTTATTCTCCCGCCAAGTAGTAATGTAAAGACATTACCGGGTTCCAGACTGAAGGGAAATTCTTACGAGATTTATCAACTAATTTCTCAGGCGAAGTGTATATCAAAGTAAACGAATGAAAAACTTAAGTCTAGTGATATCCTTTCAAAAGGTAATTTTAAAGATTTTTATTCATCTTAAACTAGATAAATAATACTGATCATCAGCTATTTGGCAGGGCTTAATTCCATCAATATCAATTGAACAAAATATATAAATTAAAATTTTGTAACGCTGTGTTATAAATCAAGATATAAAACAAACATTTCTATGAGATCGCGTCCTTAATCGATATAATTTTACATATTATGAGGGTTAAATATTAGCCTCTGGTTGTAGCCAAACCTTAGCAGTTAGCGATCTGAAAATTTCAAGTAAAAACAGGATGGCAGACTGTTATTATACAATCATGGTTCATGATTCATGAGTGAAATAAGTTTGCAGATGGTAATTTAAAAACTGTGATTGATCATCATTATAGAGATGTATAGGGGTAACGTCTCCTAGGTAGTCGAGAAAGTGTCTCCCAAATCTCTTCAATCGACTTCATGTTCTAGAATATTATTCTAAGGCACCAAATTAGGGGAGTGCGATTCTCGAGCGTGTGACGGACATCGTTGCGATTCACCAGCGTGCAGCGTTTCTCATCGAGAAGTGATTGTCTCGAGTTGCCAGCAACTTAGCCCTAGATACTGGTTACCCTAACAAGAAGGTTAAAAACTGCAGGGCTATTGGTTAATTCACACGTACTAAGATTAATGACAACTTTAATGTACATTACCGCGTTTGTTATTTTACTCATATTAATGAGGTCTAAGCCAGTAATGTACGCAATTTTGTCTATGGATTCTAGTGTTGTACATATCGGTGGGCGATAGCCAATAGGCCTGCTGGTGAATACCCACCATCTTCAGCCGCATCATCGCTTAAGATCAGAGGAGATTGTAATCAAAGTTAACTATATCTGGTGATGAAAAAAATAAAAGTCAATGCACACAAATTTCCCGACGTCTTCATTTCTTCGTTGATATCCTCATAAGTGGATTCTCAGCTTGCTGAAAAAAATATCTATTTGTCTGAGCACAGAAAGCCAAGATGCAACCATTTGAAGTTTGCAGTCGGCTCTAGTAGTTAGCTGGTATAATGTTCCTTACCTATTTTAATCCATACCATATCAACATATTTTAACTACAGTAGGATATATGTATAGTCGTTTAATAGGAAGCACTTAACTGTCGTGAACGAAACGGCTGGACCGATTGGGCGTGAAATTTGGTAAAATAGCTTTGACCCTAAAATAACACTTAAAACCTATGTTACCTATATATTGTCTTTTCCACTGTTGTTCTGTTAGCCATCTAGAGCAAAACGTTAGTTACATACACTTCGCCGAACATTTTCAATTCGGCCTCCGCTCCAACTCATCTGTTTATCAGTTCTGAGCTGATTGCCACTTCGGCCTCCTATAGAAACCTTTACAAGAAAAAAAATCGCCTCCTAGGAGATCCTTATCTAGTATGTCGTTAAAACTATTTTCAAAATAATTAAATCATCACAAACTTAGGCGCCTTTCAGATAGAGCAACAACTGCAGCACTAGCAACTGTGATTTATATATCTTAATGCAATAGCTACATCAAACAGGCCTTAAATTGGCAAGCTGCACCAATCAAAGTTCGGCAGGGGTCTTAGATTTAATGAAACAACTAGAAGTAGTTAGAAAGTTGCGAAAAAGTTATCAGTGCTAGTTGCTGCAATAGATGCTCAATCTGCAAAACACCTTAACTAAAACTCATTTTGTTCATCACAATCCCCGATATCACCAATGCAAATAGCCAGCTGTTCCTGAAAATGATACTTAGTCAAAAAACCTGTAAAGTTGTGAAGGAAGACTTACATTGTGTGATGATAGCTAAAAGTTTCTCCTTAATAGATGCCCTGACGCTGTGGAACTCTTCATCGATGGCCATCTTCTCATTGTAAAGCCGACGCACTTGGTTGTTGCTCGCTTGGATCACCGAGTAGAATGTGTTGGCGTTCTTCTTGTTGCATTCACCGCGTTCCAGCCAGGAAGCCAGTGTCTTGGAAAAGAAGGGAGAGCTTGAGTGATGGTGTAAGATTTAGAATATGGCAGCACCAACAAACGTTACAGTTTTTCTACTATCATGTTGACAGAAAATTTTACTGTAATGTTAACTAAAAATTGTCTTTCTATTTTTATGACAATGAGTGAGAAGACGAGAAAATCTGGTGCCAAATGGTAAGCATAATGATTGCTCATATTATGAGACATACACAGCACGAGACGACACGAGTCAGCATGAGACGTAGACAGCAGGCATTAGAGTTTATCATCAGGTGAGCATCTAGTATGGTTTTGTCGGACGCTTGGTATATTTTCAATGAAAAATAATATTATAACAAGGGGACCCGCGCGCACTTCGTAGCGCCTAATTTAAATTATAATTATCAGTGTTTCTCCACTATATTATGCATGTATTGTACATACAAACTTTCCTCTTGAATCACTCTATCTGGATCTAAATCTGTGGTGTAGTTTTAAAGATCTACACATAGGGCCAGACAGACAATGAGGCAACTTTGTTTTATGGTAAGTAGAGATAAGATTTCCAAAATGCTTACAGGGGCAGCTTCAAGGAACTCGGTGTCACTCTTAATCTTCTCAATAAGTGTGGTCATGGCAGCAGGAGAGTATGGTTCACAGCGAACTGGTGTGGGGGAACGCTTACGTTTCCTTTTTTCATGTTCCGATTGATCTTCACGATTCTGGAACAAATAGAAAGTATGTTAAATACTAACTAAAAGCCAGCGTCGCAACCGCGACACGTGAACTCCTAATGAATGACATAGTACTTGCCAGAAACCAGGGTTGAGTCTAGCTATTTTATATCTGTGAACTTAGTTTATATTTTTACAGAGATAATATTATAATCCTTTCACATAAGTTTTCTAATTCGTAATAAAAAGATAGCTAATAAATCTACTTTAAAGTTTAAAGCTAGGAGTCCCAGTTTTGGGATGTTTTTTCACTTCTTTGCAATTTGAAATTACCAAAAATAAAAATTTCAGTGACTTTTTTCTATGAAAATTCCACTGATGTCTCACTTTGACCATAAAAATAAAGGGTCACATTATTAGATAGTAATTAGTAATTTAGTGTACCAGTTTAGAAACTTACCAATGCATAATCAACGAACAAAGCAGTTGCCTCATTATCGGACTGGTTATGCCACTTGAACCGAAAACCAGATATAAAGAACGAACTCTCCACCGTTTCTTCTTTCTCAAATCGTACATGACATACTCCGTTATTGTGCATCTTTATATCCGAAATAGGTCCGAAACGTTGGAAAATCTCTGCAGCAATGCTATCTGTCATTCCATTGGACGGTAGACCACCAATGAAGATGGTTCGACAGCCTGGGGGTCTTTCTCTTCTTTGCGGCAGTTGTAAATTTGAAGACGGTGGAAGTAAAACTCCTCCAGTGATGAAGATCGGTTGGTTACCCATTTGTTGCTGCATCATCATTGGATCCATCATGTTGGGCATCATATTGGGCATCATGTTGGGCATATTGGGCATCATATTCATGCCGTACATCATGGGCATATTGCCCATGGGCATGTTGGGCATATTGCCCATGTCCATTTGCTGTTGGGGCATCATGTTGCCGTAGGTCATCATGTTGTTTTCTAAAACAATATGATTTTGAATTAGTGAACCTTGGAATTTAGAATCAAACAGACCTTCACTCTTAGAAAATCTCCAGTAAAGAGCAGCCTATAATTTTTCAGAATGTTAGCTGCTATATCTCACTATTGTTATAAAAGTGAGAGTTTGTAAGAATGGTTGCCTAGATGTATGTTTGTTACTCTTTCACACCTAAATCGATCTGATTGAGCTGAAACTTGGTGTAGGTGGTTAGAGCTAACACTGAACACATCTTAATGTTTTATTTTATCCTCCTAGTTCAAATATTTGGATTAGTTTTGACTTGACATAGTCAACATCTCATCAAATTATAAACCCCAATTATAGTGTCCCTATGTATTATTGGGTCTTTTAAACTTTACAACAGATTTTGATGTTTTTTTTAATAGATAGACTGATTCAAGAGGAAGGTTTAGATTGTAAAACTGTGTTTTTTTTGGTTGGCAACATTGTCAACTGTCAACAGTGCTCCCGCGATTAATTACGAAAATAATTACTTTTAGTGTTCTTTTTCATTAAAAAACGCCGTAAAAGTGAAGACGTACATCCAAATACCCAGGATTAGTGTTATCTCAGCGATCCAAGCTGGGAAATAGTGTTAAATAAGTGACAGTTTAAAAACATAACCTAAAACAAAATTTCATCAACGGACTTTTTGGCATAAAAGCATAATGTTCATTAAGTTAATAACGGAAAATGGCTAAAAATACAGAAAATCACGCAAATATACCCCTCCACATTAGTTTGGAGAGTGCGCCGCGAAGTAAACTCGTACAACAGGTCTTTCATCCATCCATGTTCCAACCTAAATCTGTGTTGTCAACCGAAAATGTAGAACAAACCGAAAATGAACAAAATCAAAATATCTCGGATCGTGACTACGAAGAAACGAGCCGCGATATGCCAAGCACCGAAATCAGCACTCCTCCGCCTCCACCTTGGCAGAAACCACCATCAAAACATGCAAATAAAAGAAAACGACTTTGTATGTCGAACTCACCTGAGTCACTCCAGACGCAAAATCGTTTTAAGAACCTGCCTACCGACCAACAGGATAGAGAGCAAGTAGTTAAGAAAAACATTCCAAGTAAGCCACCCCCCATTATTCTATATGGCATTGAGGATGTTAATAAACTCACTGAACTACTGAAGACAGTGGTAAGTAACCATGAATTTTCCCTGAGAAATATTAATAAAACCCAGCTTAGAATAAATTGCAGAAGTCTCGATGTCCACAAGAAACTTGTCGCTTTGGTACGCTGTAAGGGACTAATTGGGCACACATTTACTAGTAAAAGTGAAAAGAGTTATCGACTGGTAATTAAGAAGTTACATCATACAACTCCAATTGAAATTATTAAAGAGGAAATTGAAAACACTGGTAATATAGTTGTAGGTCAAATTATAAATGTGAAGTATGGAGCTGATAGGAAACCAAGCTCTACATTTTTCGTTAATTTGAAACCAGATCCCATAAATAACAAAAAAGCCAAAGACATTAAATATATATATCATCAGTCGATAACCATTGAAGATCCAAGGCCCAAAAAAAGCATCGTACAGTGCCAAAGGTGCCAACAATATGGCCACACAAAAAACAATTGTACGCGCCCCTACAGGTGTGTTAAATGCACAGAACCACATAAAACATCAGAATGCCCAAAAAGGGACAGAGTCCAGCCAGCCAAGTGTGCGTTGTGTGGTGGAGATCACCCGGCCAACTACAAAGGCTGCCAAATTTATAAGGAAATCTTGGCCCGCAAACAAGCTAAAAGACCGCAAGCCGTTAAGGAAACAACAAATAAAGTGTCTACTCTGAACACAGAGATAGAAAAGACTGAAGCATCATTCCCTTATTTGTATCCCAGAAGCTCTGTCACACCTTCCTATGCCTCGAAATGTGTTGAAGGCCTGTCAAATGAAAATCCTACCCCACACGAAATACATAATGACCCACAAAAGCCACCTACACCAACATTGGAGGAAATATTTATAAAACAAGCTGAAAAATTTGATCTTATCCTACAACAAATGGGGTCATTATTGAACCTCATTACAACACTAATTAATAAATTAGTAAAATGACTTCATTAAAAATAGCTACTTGGAATATTAATGGCTTGGCCCCAAATAGCCGAGAATTAGAAGTACTAATAAACACACACAAGTTAGACATTGTTCTCATATCAGAGAGTCATTGCACTACTGCTAGTTACATACAAATTCGTGGATGTAGTATCTACACAACGAACCACCCTGATGGTACAGCTCATGGCGGCTCGGCTATCATCATTCAGAACAAAATTCAGCATCACCTACACAGTCAGTACAAAACACCACATATACAGGCAACAACAGTAGCCATCGAAGATAAAGCAGGACACTTTAACGTAACAGCTGCATACTGCCCACCAAAACATCGAATATCAAATGAAAGTTTTGCACAGTTCTTTGACACTCTAGGTAGTCGTTTCATTGCTGGTGGAGACTGGAACGCCAAACACCTACACTGGGGCTCCAGGCTTACCACCCCAAGAGGCAGACAACTAAAAACCTGCATAGATTCTCACAAACTACACACACATTCAACTGGAGAACCTACATATTGGCCAACGGACCCAAATAAGATCCCAGACTTATTAGACTTCTTTGTAACTAAGGGACTGTCTCATAATTACTTCATGCCTGAAAGCTGTATTGACAGCTCATCTGATCATACCCCTGTGCTCCTCACGGTGAGCTCTACAGTAACAAGATGTGTAAGAAAAGATATGCTATGTAGTAAACTCACTGACTGGGATGGCTTTAGAGAATACTTAGAGAGTAACCTGACACTGAATATACCTCTCAAATCACCTGAGGACATAGATTCTGCAGTGACACATTTAACAAAAACTCTCCAAGAAGCCTGCTGGAAAAACACCCCAGATATAGAAGCACAGGAATTTACTATCAACATACCTGCAAACATCAAATCAAAAGTCCTTGAAAAAAGAAAACTAAGAAGAATCTGGCACCAAAGCAGAAGTACTTCAGATAAAACTGCTCTAAATAAAGCTATTAAAGAACTGAGAGTTCTTCTAGTAGAAACAGAAAACACTACACTACAGGATAAACTCCAAACTTTGACAGCCACTAGAACCACCAACTATTCATTATGGAAAATGACTAAATCAAAAGATCGTCCTGTTAAACATAAACCACCACTAAAAAACTGTTCTGGCCAATGGGCACGAACTCACCTAGAAAAAGCAGAACTTCTAGCTAAACATTTAGCTTCAGTATTTACACCAAATGAAACTGAAGATGATACTATTGATGACGAAGTTAAGTCTATACTAAATGAAGATCTTCAGCTGGACCTACCTATCAAATCTGTTACCCCACAAGAAGTTGCAAAAATTATTCAAAACCTCCACGAACACAAAGCACCAGGATTTGATTTAATTACAAAAACCATCCTAAAAGAAATCCCAAGAAAAGCCATTGTGTTCATAACTATCTTGTTCAATGGAATTTTAAGAGTACAGCACTATCCCAGCATCTGGAAGATATCACACATCATCATGATACCTAAACCTGGAAAGGCCCCAAATCTGGTAACTTCCTATCGACCGATTAGCTTATTGCCATTGCTCTCAAAGATGTTTGAAAAGGCGCTCTTGTTTAGGATGCGCAACATATTGACCACAAACGGAACAATACCTGACCACCAGTTTGGGTTTAGACAAGAGCATTCTACGGTAGAGCAGGTCCATCGAGTTTGCTACACCATCAGAAAATCACTAGAGGATAAAGAATACTGTGCTTCAGCATTTCTCGACATCCAACAGGCCTTCGACAAAGTTTGGCACAATGGGCTACTAAGTAAAGTTAAAAGACACCTACCACACACATACTACTTATTATTAAAATCATACCTAGAAGACAGATTTTTTTACGTTAATGAATCCCAAGCTAATTCTAAGCAGAGATGTAACGGAGCTTCGATTCCGGTTCCGTTAAGTCGGAACTTCCGATTATAATTACACTTTCGGTTCCGACTTCGGTTCCGATACTTTTGTATCGGATGTTAATCGGAGGTCGAACGAAACAAAACGGGCGGCGCTTTGGGTTTTAATTTTAATTAAACTTTAAATTCATTAATTTTATCTTTTCTTTATTTGGAATTATGCCAATTTTTTTTCACAGTTATTTTTTATTTTATAATAAAAAATAAAAATGAAAAGAATTGACTATAAATCATGTTTTATTTGTCCTTAAACAAACTGACCCTGCCTCCGATTTCGATTCCGATAAATCAAATTTGAAAACTCCGATTCCGATTTCGGTTCCGATAAAACTACCTCCGTTACATCCCTGATTCTAAGTGTTATGACATTCAAGCAGGAGTTCCTCAGGGCTCGATCCTTGGTCCAGTGCTCTACCTCCTATTTACAGCAGACCTACCCAGGAGAGTACCCAGGAGGGACACAGGGTACAACTATAGCTACATATGCTGATGACACAGCTATACTGGCTAGCAATAGTGATCCGAAAAAGGCATCAGAGACACTGCAGAAAGGGTTAAATGAGATAAACTCATGGCTCCAAAGGTGGAAGATAAAAGCCAGCGCTACAAAATCGGTGCAAGTTACTTTCACCCTGAGAAGACAAGATTGCCCACCAGTTAAACTTGGTGATACTACCTTACCACACAGCAATAAGGTAAAATACCTAGGATTAACCTTGGACCGAAGATTAACATGGAAAGACCATGTGAAAGCAAAAAGAGATGAAATAAACATTAGATACAAATCACTCTATTGGCTACTTGGAAAAAATTCCAAGCTATCAATTGACAACAAGCTCTTAATTTACAAAGTCATCCTTAAGCCCATATGGACCTATGGCCTTCAGCTCTGGGGGAGTGCTTCTGACTCAAACATAAATAAAATACAAAGCCTCCAGAACATTATCCTGAGGACCATATGCGTCTAAGCCACCATCCTAACCAATTAGCCATTGATCTTATCAGCAAAACTTACACCCGACGCCTCAAGAGAAAACACATAGTCAATGCTACTAGCTAGTCTAGATTGCTGAAACATTGAAGTAGTCCCTATAGAGGGGCACTTAAAAAGACATAATCTACTGCAACACATCCGCTTATAGTCGCAAGACTGATCGCAGATAACCAAGAAGAAAAAAAAAAAAAAAAAAGATTGTAAAACTGATTAATTTTCAATTAAGTCTAAGCTAAAGAATGTGCGCGTGTCCACAAGTCATATTATAATGTGATATCTTACGAGGCATCATTGGCATGTTGTTGCCCATGTTTCCCATATTATTGTGTGCATTTTGGCCATCATCATTATTGTCACTCCATCGTGGGCGACGATCACGGCGATCGCTGCGGCTCCTGTCGTTTCTGTTGCGGATGGGTGAGCGGTTGCGACGATTCTTATCTGAAAAAGGTTAGTGTTGAGTAAAAGGTCTTTAGATTTTTTTTTATTATTATTCCCGCTATCTGGACTAATTTTCGTAAACCATATTTTTCCTCAGTGAAAATACATTAATATGCTATGCATTTTAAATCTAGATTGGGTTGGAGTGTACGAAAGGGGGCACTGAGGAAAAAGACTTAGTTTATTTTTCGATGTCAGTGGTGTTCTATTGACACCCCTTTTTTATGTTGGGAATGGGTAGAGGGGCGGCTCAGGACCAAGGTTGCCATAGACCATTTTTCATGAAAATGATTTTCCACGAAAATATTCACGATTTTTACAGGGAAAAAAGACTTTGTTTATTTTTCGATGTCAGTGGTGTTCTATTGACACCCCTTTTTTGTGTTGGAAATGGGTAGAGGGGCGGCTCAGGATCAAGGTTGCCATAGACCATTTTGACCTCCGGTTAGTCCTTCATTTTTTTTTTCGGTGCTTGAGTAGGTAAGGGGGCGCGATTATATAGGACAAAAGACTGACTATTTTTCGATGTCAGTGGTGTTCTATTGACACCCCTTTTTTATGTTGGGAATGGGTAGAGGGGCGGCTCAGGACCAAGGTTGCCATAGACCATTTTTCATGAAAATGATTTTCCACGAAAATATTCACGATTTTTACAGGGAAAAAAGACTGTTTATTTTTCGATGTCAGTGGTGTTCTATTGACACCCCTTTTTTGTGTTGGAAATGGGTAGAGGGGCGGCTCAGGATCAAGGTTGCCATAGACCATTTTGACCTCCGGTTAGTCCTTCATTTTTTTTTCGGTGCTTGAGTAGGTAAGGGGTCGCGATTATATAGGACAAAAGACTTTGATTATTTTTCGATGTCAGTGGTGTTCTATTGACACCCCTTTTTTATGTTGGGAATGGGTAGAGGGGCGGCTCAGGACCAAGGTTGCCATAGACCATTTTTCATGAAAATGATTTTCCACGAAAATATTCACGATTTTTACAGGGAAAAAAAGACTTTATTTTTCGATGTCAGTGGTGTTCTATTGACACCCCTTTTTTATGTTGGGAATGGGTAAAGGGGTGGCTCAGGACCAAGGTTGCCATAGACCATTTTTCATGAAAATGATTTTCCACGAAAATATTCACGATTTTTACAGGGAAAAAAGACTGTTTATATTTCGCTGTCAGTGGTGTTCTATTGACATCGAAATTCTTTTGGGTCAAGTTCAGTCACATTATAATATAGGTACGACGACGAGCGAAGCGAGGAGGAGTGTTAGGTTTTACATATAAGCAACGCGCGAGCCGAGCGAGCGATGCGAGCGTGCCGCGGCAGCGGCCGGCGAAGCGCCAGATACGAGTTGATTTTGATAGCTGAATGATTTTTATCTGTAGATGTGCAGACAGCTTATTATGCCGCGATCCAATGATGATGACGAAAAAAAACAAAAAAAAAATTTTTTTGTACATGATTTTTTTTATTTTTTTCTAAATAATTTCAGTGTTTAGAAACTATTATAAATTCCATGATTTTATAAAAAAAAATTTTTTTTTTGAACACGTAATTTTTTTTAATTTTTCCAAAATATTTTCAAAGTGTTTTGAAACTACTATATATTTGATGATTTATAAAAAAAAAAAAAAATAAAAAAAATCCCTCAGTGCCCCCTTTGGTATCCTCTGACCCTAGATTGCTTCATTGTTTTTAATGTTTGTAAAGTGTTTTGCTAAATCTTTGGTTTGAGTTGGGTTAAAATTTAAACATTAAAGCGATGATTTTCTCCGTTAATAAATACCTCTATCAGAGTCCCTTCGATCCTTGGATTCTTTCTTCCCATCCATCCCATCATTAGACATCACCACATCGTCAGGTTTCTTCGGACCTATGAAGTTATTTGGATTTCCATCATTCCATTCATTTATCATGCATAACGGCGGGGCAAGTGGAGGCACCGGCGCGGAGGGCATTGGAGGATTCGGTAATAAAGGTCCCATAGGAGGCCCCATTGAAGGACCCATTGATGGTCCCATTGGAGGTCCCATACCGGGACCCATAGGTGGGCCCATATTGTTCATCATGTTGAACTGTTGCTGCTCTTGGCTCCACTGATTCATTGTTGCAACAAGTCAATCGATGTCACACAAGTGAGATGTTTGGTTAGCTGCTTTATCAATTTGACTTAATTGTACTTTTAATTTGTAGACGTTGAATTTAGGATACAATAACACCACGAAAACACACAAAATAGTAGAGGATTATTCAACAATGCCCCTTTTTCCAAAACTATTTTTTATAACATAAGACATGCGACATACGGACTTTTTTTTGTTTTGAACCACAGAGCATATCCATAGCCACAGATCAAGGATAAAACCACAGATTGGTAATCAGTTTAGAATCACAGATTGTTGACTATTTTAAGGGTTCCGTCGCCAAATGGCTAAAATCGTAATCCATATCCATTCGTAATTTTTTTTAAAATCAGAAACAAAAAAGATCTGTCCGTCCATCTGTCCGTATGTCACAGCCACTTTTTTCCGAAACTATAAGGACTATACCTACTGTTGGAACTTGGTAAGTAGATGTATTCGGTGAACCGCATTAAGAATTTCACATAAAAATAGAACCCCCCACACGACAATGTTTCCACTGCTCACCCCCTCGAGGGGGTGTTTCTACTAAAATTTCTTCTTATGAACGGTAAAGCTATTCGCATGCCAAGTTTCATGCTTTCTGCCGCTTGGGGTCATACCATCCATACAAAATCGAGCTGAAGAGCCGCACTAAAAGTCAAAGTAGTTATTTTTCTGTGGCTAGTAGTTTTAGTCTGTGGTGGTGTGATTCGTTCATTTCATTCGTTCACTTGGCTTTGTTTTGCTGCGCGTCTAAAAAATCAATATAAATCAAATTTAAAATAAATCTCGCTAGTTTCACAACTTTGGACTATTTTACATCGTACTCCATTGTGAGCAATGTGGTGAGTGATGATTTTGCAATGCCCGTAATATCTGCCTTTGCTAAAATGTTATTTTTCTGTTAATTAAAGAGAACCTACCAAGGTCGTAAACTTTCCATTATTTTTCAGTTCTGAGTCATTTCCAAAGGAATTTGAGAAAACTACCGAGGTTTTACCATTTACCAAGTATGGGCTATCGTCCATCCAGGAGTTTAAAGACGCGGAAAAAGATATTCACCATCTGGAATGGTTGAAAAAAGCAGGACTGACATTTGAAGAGATAAAGTTGTATGAGGAAAATGAAGCTGGACTTCTGGGACAACGGAAAAAGATTGAAACTACCGCACTTAAGGATAAGCTACAGGTTATCTATAAAAAAATTGATAAACTAGCAGAGGACAATATAAGGTAAGTACAGTTTATATTTTATCTCTAATTTTATTTTATAATTCTTTACTGTCCCACTGCTGGGCATATACCTCCACGCGTCTCAATCCTGCGCCGTCTCTGGCCAGCCAGTCTGGTGTGCGTTTAGGTCAACTCTTCACCTTTTTCTAGGCCTTTTTAATTAAGTTTAATATCAAGTAAGATTAGTAGCATGACTGCATTTCCAGTTCTGAAGAAGAAGCGCAACCAAGCACATCAACTTCTCAAATATCTACCAAAATGCAACCACTGAAGTTCTACCCAGAAGGTCACCCTATGAATAGCATCAAAGAAATGGAAGACAACCTGTTTGGTCATTTAAAAGATGACAGAATACCGATTACTAAACGGAGAAAAATGTTAAGACGGATGGAGAGGAGAAAGGAAAGGATTGCTAAGAATCAGATAATTGTGCCTACTGTACCGAATACCAGTAAAGTTGACAGACCGGGCAGTTTATGGGATGTTAAGGAGATACCACAACCTAGAGAAAGATGTGAAATCATAGGTAAGTTATAAAACCTCCTCAAATACATTGATTATTTCAATAAGCCAATAATTTAAGCTAAGTTGTTATCACAAAATCCTTGAATTTATCTGAAACTATTAACAGTTTACTTTCGCACATAGAAGTCTATTATTTACAGTCTTGATTCAGAAAATGCTTAACACGTTGCCTGTCCATGCATTATATATAATGCATGGATTTGGCTGCTGCTATGATGTCCGTGCTTTATATAATATAATGCATGAGCCTATTTTTTTTTAATGGGGTTTTGTAGACTGGACGGAAAAAACAAAGTTGGACGTCACAACAACCTTATCCAAAATAATCTAGACAGGCAACGTGTTAAGTATATTAATTACAATAATTGTTTATCTTAAAACTATAGTAATCCTTCCGTGTGCCTTTGGGCAAAGGCCTTCTTCATATTTCTCCTAGACTTTGTCTTTTCAACCATGATTTTAATTTAATCGGCCCACCTTTCAAATTACCCAAAATGTATTGTATATTAAATATTTTTCATTTAATTGTCTAGGTCCAAAGAAACAAACAATGTACACAGTGAAAGAAAACAAGATAATGCGTCTGGAGCCAATCAACCAGGACGAGGATTACAGAGCAGTAGATATTGTGATGCCAGTCAACGATGCAGAGGTTCAGTTGCTGGAAGGAACCAAGATGTGCATTGATGATATTAAGAAAATTGACAGATTTAAAGACTATGAACCTGGGATACCTTCTAAGGTATGGTTTATGAATGAGTGAGATGTACTTTTTTAATTCTGAACTTTTCAGATGTAGGAAGTTTACCCTTTGGAAAGAAAACCATATTCAGCTCAGGCATTATTCACATTTAGACAAATTTTGTGTTGCCATTGGTAGTCTTATTGCTAATATCAATCACCTCCAGACAGTTTGCAATTGCAAGGAAAGAAAATATTATAATAATGATTGCAAGTTTAGCATCTACCTTTTGCACTAGTATTTTAGGCACAACTTTACATGAGAATAAAGTAGATACCTAGCTTTTAACCGCCAAAGTCACATATACTTGACAAGTACTTGCGGGTCCTGTACGCCAACGACGTCTATAGACGACAAAAAACCCAGTCTTAATAAAATGAAATAAAAATATTTATCGACTCTTGGCAACACTAGTTCTTTCGTAGGAATTTTTTATAAAATTGTGCCTTGGCGCACAGGGCACGAAAATGCGTTTGTGCCGTGGCGTTCAAAAGGTTAAACTACTAAGTTCATAATTTAAGCTAGCCTAAGTTTGTTTCATATCTTTGACAGACCCTGTACCTGAAGAACATAGCACCGTCAGTAAGTCAGGAGCAGTTGTCGCTACTGTTCAACCAGTTCATGCTGGCCAACGGAGGGCCTATAGATGTACGTCTGCTGAGCGGACGGATGCGAGGACAGGCTTTTGTCACTTTTCAGAGTAAGTATCATTTAGCCTTATTTAACTCAGAAAAAATTACGTTACGCATCGTTACCCAAGACGGGAAGCGCAGGGCGGTATGTGGGTCTCCCCCGTCGAAAATGGGCGCGGCGGGGATACTCACTAAACAATCTGGGGGTGTTGCTGCAGGGCAGCGGGTACGCCGAAGCACTTGCCTCGGCCCCGGAGGCGTTTGACAGAAGGAACCCTCTGGGAACTTTGACGCTTAATAACTCCGGAACCTGGCACTATGAGTGGGTGTTGGAATATTTTTTGTTGGTATTGATGTCTGCAATCGTTTTATATAGATTTCATAATGGCTGAATATTAGGTATGCCACACTATCATAAATCTTGAAACCCTTTTGATACTTGCTTAGAAGAAGTATTGTGTTAATAAATAAAATTCAATACAAATATATTACAAGCAATTTATTCCCATTTCCAGCTGAAGACATAGCCATACAAGCCTTGGACGAGACCAACGGCACAATACTAAGTGGCCGACCAGTCATCGCTCAGTTCGGTCAGAACACTAACAGAATACAAGACAACGGATAAACATTACAATTTAATTAATATTGGATAAGATTAATGTAAACTGTGAAGTTAACATCGACGATATACTTGTAAAAGCGTAAATACTCCAAAAGCTAAAAGTGCAAATACTCCAAAATTCAGTAAGATTACTGCTGGTGCGCAAGATCACGCGTGAATTGAATTGTTTTGTAGGTCTAAGACGCAAGACGACATGACTTTACGAATTTTTACGTCACAATTATGTAAATCTCGATTTTAAAACAGCTACATAAAGTATAGGAGCCATTATATGCACGCCTTGCGCATTTTGCCCACTGAATAAATTATATAAGATGTATTTACCTACAAATATGTCTTAAAAATGTTGTCCTACATAAGTCTATTGAAGTATAAAGTCGATGAGAGTTCTATTAATATAGCGGTTTATTACAAAAATGTACATTGTGTCACAATCTAAATTATCCTAAGAGATTTTCTAGTCATAATTTTCAATATTCTTTGCTTAGCAAACCATACTTGTGTACCTATCCTAACTTAGTGTAAATACTTTAATAACTCGACGTTAGAACCATTAGGTCGGATATCTGGGTTTCTATGTACGACGTCGGATGTTATGGGTCTCAACGTTTAATGTCGGATATCTGATTTGAAAACTATTGAGTCCCGCCCTTATGTTAGAGATCCGATGTCAATAATAAAAAAATAGGTCATCCGACCTTATGGTTTTAACGTAGAGTTATAAGCAAACAAATCAACCCAATTTCTCATAAACAGACATTTTTAAGTCAATTTGTTTGCTGAAATTTTTTATTCTACGATACAAATGTAAGATAACTATAATAAATCACTAAGTTTATTATTACATTATTTTAACTTGGAAACTTAGCACTTACCCATCAAAGGCATGTGTATTATTCCCTTGTCTTTTTTAAATTCAAAGAAGTCGGACACTCTCTTGATGCGCTGTCATAATATTTCAGGACAATGCCACTCAGGATTCCACAATGAGAAATTCTCAGTGCACTGCACCAACGCTTCTAACTCAAGAGTCATAAGATGTTCACAATTTTCAGCCCAATCTAGCATTTTCCAAACAAAGCAACTATTGCAGTAACTAACACTGGCACACAAATTTGATATGTGTAATTTTTCATGCACAAATTATGTTATTTTATTGCTATAAAATTTTGGAAGCATTAGTTCATCTTTGCAAATAAACGGCATAAACTCACTTGTATTTACTTTGGCTTCGTGCCGACCGTTTCGTTGTAGTAAACACAAGTGAGTTTATGCCATTTATTTGCAAAGATAAATCTAAATACTCATGAATCATATTTGTAAAAATAGCATTAGTTCAGTTTCAAGTTTTTGCCAAAATGTACACTAAAGACAATTGGGAATAATTCATTTGCCTAAAGCTAAGCATCGTGTAAAGTATTATCATATTTTTCCACTACAAGAGTTTAATAATAAATGTCTGTTCCACACTTGGTTTTTCATTTACATTTTCACCATAATACAGGACCCCTTTAGTCTAAATAATACAGGACTTTTTTTTATTTTACTATTTACTTAGAGACATGAAGGATGTATTGACTTGATAGCTCGCAGGAAAAAAACTCATAGATAGGATCGTATTTTTGTCGCCAGTTTAGTACATAATCATAAGAATTTTCCATTTGTGGCTCACTTCTGGAGTCAGAGCTCTTAGGAAATGTCAAGACGTAAACTGACTGCTTATGTCTTTATTTTGTGGCTTGTGAATGTGCTATAATAGCCAATGACTCGTGGAAAAACCACTAAAGATGGAAAACAATACAAACATACTCAAAAGTAGAATGTATGACTTGAAGTCTGTCTTGACAACTGCGGAATTTTACTGAATCCCGCACTCCAAGCGACAAGGTTTAGCACAATAGGCGGATTTAGGGCCAGGGTGCCAAGGCCCCCCCAGAAGCATTGTAGAGTTACGAATTTTGCACATATTTCATGGTCAAGATTATAATTTTTTTTCTCGACGCTCGCAGCAATCTGCTCGCGCACTTATTATTAAGGATATTTGAACTTTCTAACAGTTCAGAGCGAGCTAAACACAAACTCTTCGTAGTAAAAATTATAATACTTTTGTCCGTCTGCACCTTGCCCCCCAGGGCCAAATCTTGGATCCGCCCTTGGTTAGCACAGAGTATTTAGATTTATGTCTTACAGTCAAGTTGAACTATCATTCCATACACTCTACTTGAGAATGAGATGAGGTATATAGAGGACTCAACCATAAGATTGCGCATTACAGGACGTACTCTCGCTGACGATACGCATTAACACTGCATAACACACGTCAAATATTTTTGAATCAAAGTGTTCCTACTTTGAACGAGCCAATCTAAACTAGCCAACCGTCCTCCGCACCCCGCCATGTTTTGGCGATTTAGTTTTCATACAGAAAATCACTCTGATTCTGTGTCTGTTAGTCTGAGCGTCGGTTACTGCAGGCGTGAACTCCTGATGAAGGACATCGTAATTGTCCGAAACCGTGGTCGAGATATTCTCGGCAATATTAGACGTGAGTTGTGCCGTTTTTGTTGTTTTAGTTATGGAGAACACTCGCGATAGTTTTAAACATCGTCTGTTAGTCTGGTTTAGAACTCTTTAATGATTTTTATTTTGTACCAACCCCAATCGTTAGTAGGAGGGAGATCAGTGGCGCCCTTATTCTAAATTCTTCTGATCATTCTCCTCTCTAGGCTGACACAATCCATGACCCTGGCTCTCATGCAGGTGTACATTTTTCTAGTTGGTAAATCTCAGTTAGTACACCCTGAATTGCTACAGTGACCTCTAAGTAAACAGTTTATAGATAAGTCCACCTATTGTCCGTCTTTATTAGCGGACTTGCGGCGTCGTTTGACGACGCGCTTGGCCGTCGATCATTCGCCCTCCTTCTTTGCTTGTGGCTCCTCCTCTATAACAATAATATACATTATAACAATTGCAATAACAATTATGTAATACTAGCACATGAAAACATGAACCCTGTGTTTTTGAGGTCTAACTGATGCTATGATACTTCGGTATTATTTCCCGACACTGTGGATAGTTCTAAAAAGAAGAAAAAGAAGATGCATTGTTTATTTATGCCATATGTGGCATATAAACAAATGCCCCCCCTGATGATGAACAGATATATCTGCAGGGATATTCACTTCGTATTACTTACTTTATTCATATCCGCCAGGGAACCGAACCGAAGACTAAATTGTCAAAAATGTATGAATTGACGTATTGTTAAATCGATACGACGTCATAAGACATTTTAAACATTCTTGACAATTCGGTCTTCGGTTCGGTTCCCTGACGGATTAGTGAATATCCATGCTGTATGTATCCATGTGTATTTCAGACTGTAATTAATCCCCTTTTCTGTTGGATATTAAATCTAAGGTCTTAAAGTTAAATAGTAATGCAAAGTCGGATTCACGTTTGACCTCATAATGTAGGTAATGTCAGGACTATCAAATCGTCATTTCTGTTGGATATTAAAACTAAGGTTTTAAAGTACATAGTGATGCAATGTCGGACTCACGTTTGACCTCATGATGGTGGTAATGTCAAAACTATCAAATCGTCATTTCTGTTGGATATTAAATCTAAGGTCTTAAAGTTAAATAGTAATGCAATGTCGGACTCACGTTTGACCTCATGATGGTGGTAATGTCAAAACTATCAAATCGTCATTTCTGTTGGATATTAAATCTAAGGTCTTAAAGTTAAATAGTAATGCAATGTCGGACTCACGTTTGACCTCATGATGGTGGTAATGTCAAAACTATCAAATCGTCATTTCTGTTGGGTATTAAATCTAAGGTCTTAAAGTTAAATAGTAATGCAATGTCGGACTCACGTTTGACCTCATGATGGTGGTAATGTCAAAACTATCAAATCGTCATTTCTGTTGGATATTAAATCTAAGGTCTTAAAGTTAAATAGTAATGCAATGTCGGACTCACGTTTGACCTCATGATGGTGGTAATGTCAAGACTATCAAATCGTCATTTCTGTTGGGTATTAAATCTAAGGTCTTAAAGTTAAATAGTAATGCAATGTCGGACTCACGTTTGACCTCATGATGGTGGTAATGTCAAAACTATCAAATCGTCATTTCTGTTGGATATTAAATCTAAGGTCTTAAAGTTAAATAGTAATGCAATGTCGGACTCACGTTTGACCTCATGATGGTGGTAATGTCAAAACTATCAAATCGTCATTTCTGTTGGGTATTAAATCTAAGGTCTTAAAGTTAAATAGTAATGCAATGTCGGACTCACGTTTGACCTCATGATGGTGGTAATGTCAAAACTATCAAATCGTCATTTCTATTGGGTATTAAATCTAAGGTCTTAAAGTTAAATAGTAATGCAATGTCGGACTCACGTTTGACCTCATGATGGTGGTAATGTCAAGACTATCAAATCGTCATTTCTGTTGGATATTAAATCTAAGGTCTTAAAGTTAAATAGTAATGCAATGTCGGACTCACGTTTGACCTCATGATGGTGGTAATGTCAAAACTATCAAATCGTCATTTCTGTTGGATATTAAATCTAAGGTCTTAAAGTTAAATAGTAATGCAATGTCGGACTCACGTTTGACCTCATGATGGTGGTAATGTCAAAACTATCAAATCGTCATTTCTGTTGGGTATTAAATCTAAGGTCTTAAAGTTAAATAGTAATGCAATGTCGGACTCACGTTTGACCTCATGATGGTGGTAATGTCAAAACTATCAAATCGTCATTTCTATTGGGTATTAAATCTAAGGTCTTAAAGTTAAATAGTAATGCAATGTCGGACTCACGTTTGACCTCATGATGGTGGTAATGTCAAGACTATCAAATCGTCATTTCTGTTGGATATTAAATCTAAGGTCTTAAAGTTTAATAGTAATGCAATGTCGGACTCACGTTTGACCTCATGATGGTGGTAATGTCAAAACTATCAAATCGTCATTTCTGTTGGATATTAAATCTAAGGTCTTAAAGTTAAATAGTAATGCAATGTCGGACTCACGTTTGACCTCATGATGGTGGTAATGTCAAAACTATCAAATCGTCATTTCTGTTGGGTATTAAATCTAAGGTCTTAAAGTTAAATAGTAATGCAATGTCGGACTCACGTTTGACCTCATGATGGTGGTAATGTCAAAACTATCAAATCGTCATTTCTGTTGGGTATTAAATCTAAGGTCTTAAAGTTAAATAGTAATGCAATGTCGGACTCACGTTTGACCTCATGATGGTGGTAATGTCAAAACTATCAAATCGTCATTTCTGTTGGGTATTAAATCTAAGGTCTTAAAGTTAAATAGTAATGCAATGTGGGACTCACGTTTGACCTCATGATGATGGTAATGTTCTGTCGCGGGCGGCTGCGGGCCGGGCGGCGGGTAGTAGGGATGCGGCGGGTAGGGCGCGGGGAAGGCTCCGTAGCCCTGGTAGTAACGACCGCCGTACGGAGACCCGTACGCTCCTACTGTGCAATATATTTATACTATAGAGAGTGCATCTGAGAAAGGGGTTTTTTATAGGTCCACAAAATTGGTACAGTCATATTGAGTAACTTTGAATCTTGGTCTAACTTTGAACGAGGTTGAAAAAATGATTTAGTAATTTATTGCATGGACGGATCGTTAGTATTTTAAGGATCCAGGTAGATTTTTTTAAAAACAACTATATGTTACCGTACAATTAATTAGTAAATCTTGTTCAAAGTTACCCAAGATGACTGTACATTTAATTACTTAAGATTAACTCGGATAAAACATAAAAAACAGGTTCGTAAATGCCCTTCTCGATGTGGACACCGCATTCATAAAGAATACACATATAATACATATACAATTATTATATTAATTCTATTCCCATTCAGCGTGAAATATACCCAAATAAATAAATATTTCAGGATGTTACACAGCACCACCTAACCCCAAACTAAGCAACTTAATGCTTGTGTTATGGTGGTTAGGAAACGGATATAATACTTATATACTATACTTTTTGTAAATACACACTTATAATATATATTGAAAACCACCCAGAACAGAAACAAATACCTGTGGATCACACAAACATTTGTCCCAAGGTACGTTTCCACGTAGCGAGTTTAGAAGCTAGGTGGATTTGTTCCATGGGTCGGTTTATTACTCTGGTGAGAATATATTGTTATTCTATTGTAAACATTTACCGGGTGGAGGCACTTGCTGCGGCGGAGGCCCAGCGTGGGGCGGGGGCGGCGCGGGAGCACCCGCCGGGGGCGGAGCGCCCGGGGACATTAGCATCGCTGGGAAACACACGTATTTTAATACAGTTATGTACTATTTTTTTAAACTAACGTGAGTGTTCTCCAAAACTAAAACAACAAAAACGGCACAACTCCCGTCTCGTTGTTCTCGACAATATAAGACGTGAGTTGTGCCGTTTTTGTTGTTTTAGACTTATGTACTGTAGACTACGTAATGTTAATTTAGTTTTTATGCAATGTAAAACAGTGCCACCCAGGATTTCACAATGATGTAAAATCCTGGGTGCACTGCACCAACGTTCCATACTTTATAAGATGGTAACTCTTCAGCCCAGTGATTTCTTTCACTAGCTACAGTGTCCTCCTACCAAAGCACAGTAATGTTTGCACATCACTGCTCAGGCAGTAGAATAACTGGCACTGTTGGGGTACCCACCTTGCAAAAGATATTGTCTACCCCTGGCATATTTTTGTTGCTACTTGGAAAGCTTTCACCACTCCAGAAATTTATTTTATACCTAATATATTTTTTCCAAATATATAATATAATACTAGCTTAGGCTAGCGACTTTGCCCGCGTGGTAAAATCTTTTCTTAGCGGAGGTCTAAATCGTAAAACCTATCTATATTGCGCTGTGCGTTGATAGATCAGTCAGTCACTCTTTCCTTTTATATATTTAGACAAAAATCTAAATAAATAGTATATTTACGGTGATGCGGCGGGGAGGTGATGTTATGTGGGGGATGTGCCGCGACAGGTGGTGCCGGCGACATCTGCACCGGCTCCGATTTTGGTGGCTTCTCTTCTTTAACGCCGCCTAGAAAACATTACATTGATGAACTATTGTGTTTCTGCATAGTTTGGACGGCGGATGTAGTGAAGACCCACCCGGACGCGGATATATTTCATGATAATATGTCCAATAGAAAAGAATAATACTTTATTGCATACCAAACAATTACAAAGAAGCTTAATGATCTAGATATCTTAACGCTAGGTGAACAATCGGCGGAATGAGAGTATGTATTAGAATATTTAAGTAAACTACAGTAAACAAATTAGCTAATGTAACGTTTTGGATCTTATCTGTAAGTTACTGTTAGTAAATAAATAAAGAATGATAAAGAGTAGCCAGGGCCGGTACGTAGAACAGTCAAGCATTTATTTGTCGAATTTAAATGAAGTTTGCTGCAGTGGGCCAAGCACAGAAGTTTCGTAGACTTGTCTTGCTGTCAAGTTAAACTGTCATCTCATACATTGTACTTTTGCGAATGTATAGGATGACAGTTTGACTTGACAGCAAGACAATTCTACGCATTGTCCATACTAGAGGGGTTGGGCTATTCACTTATTTGTCAGGAAACCGAACCGAATTGTCAAAAATTTAAGAAATTACATATAACGTTGTATCGATTTATTACGTCATTACACTACTGTATGATTCCCTGCCCAAAGACTAGTCCCAACTTTTCCTACAAGGTCTGCCAACTGACCTTCCCCCTCCCCATTAGGCGTTTCCTCTTCCTTCTCCGGTTCCTTGGACAGTTCAGTGGTGGTCCCTTCAGCTTTGACCTCAGTGGTGGACACCTTGTCCACTTGTGTGGGTGGGTTGGGACCGTTTGTTTCCGGCTTTGGTTGGCCATCCGTTTCCATTGCCTGGGAGGAAAAATTGAGTTACAAAAAAAAAAAGTAAGCGCGCAATAAGCTTATAAGAAAGACAATTACAAAACCTACCTACACAGCTCATTTAAACTTATTACTGTTTTACTTAAAACGGTTCAGCCATTTTTTTTACAAAAATAAATAATAAATCCTGCCATAGATATAAAAATAGCCTTTCACTACTCGAGATCTACCATATACACAAAAAGACGAATGGTCAAGCTGTTTCGATAATTTATACTTTTCACTTGTGTTTAAGCGGTTAATAGTCGCTGAGCCTCTGTCTCGCTCGTACGATATAACAAATTGTCAAATAACAATTGATAAAATTTACTTCTTGGAAATGTGTTAAATTGCAAATTTAGCTCATATTTTTATACAATTTTTTAAAGTATAACCAGTTTGATACTTTATAAAATGGTTGAGGCATGTTTAAAGATATATATTTTTCATATCAATGAGAATGCCATTGTTGTTATTTAAGGTAGCAAACTGGGAATACTTGTAGAAATTGTATAAAAATATAAGCTAAATTTTCAATTTTACACATTTCCAAAAAGTAAATTTTATCAATTGTTATTTGACAATAAGTTATATCGTGCGAGCGAGACAGAGGCTCAGCGACTATTAACCTCTTAATTTTAATTTTTTATTGTGATTGTAGTGTTTAATAAAATCTAAAAATTAAGCCAAAATTAATAAATTTACCTGTTTCACATCAGTAGTGGGTGCGGTGAGCGGTTGTGCGGGGTTAACGCCGCGACGCATTTGTTCCAGAGCCCTCTCCACCATTCGTTGGAATGTTTCCTCATCCACGGCTGGCTTGCAGTGCTGTAATAAAGCAATATATCATTGTAATTAATAGAATTACGCGTTAATTAGTTATTCTAGGTAATTCCAGTATTATAAGCTAGCTAACACACCAAATTTCAAGTCAATCGGTGAAGCCCTCACATAGTTCATTTTTGAAATCGCGTCTTAGTGAGCCTCTAAATCTTATTAATATTATAATGGTGAAAGTTTGTAAGAATGAATGCATGTATATTTGTATGTTTGTTACTCTTTCAAGCCTAAACGGGTGGACCGATTGAGCTGAAATTTGGTATGGAGATAGCTTAGACCCTGGAATAACACATAGGCTTTAGTACAGCAGGTAAAACAGCTGTGCGCAGCTAGTCTTAAATAAAACGCTCATTGAATTGGATGGATTTGGAGTTCTTAGCGGTTGGTAGTTTCTGAGATTTTATATGAGTTTGAAGTTCGAGAGTCAAATTTTTCTGATGTTGACCCTCAGTGAGTCGAAAAAATTATGGGTAAACATTTTAGTGAGCTTTACCTTTTTAAGTTCTTCCTGGAAAGTTTCGCTGCTTTCAATGAACTTGCGTTTCTTAGCTCCAAACTTTTCTTCGATCTGTTGGAGCTCGTCTTCAAGCTTCTTCTGATGCATCGTTAGTGATTGGACTTGCTTCTTTAATATCTGTAAAAACACACTTTTATTAACGTACTTACTGAGGTATTAACGGATTTATGAGGTTTTCATTCAATAAACTTTTTTAAATACGTAATAACGATTACCCGATGACAATGATCAGAATCGCTTCGGATTTTTTAAAAATATAAATGGTACTTCTTTTATGCAAGTCAAATTTCAAGCTACAGCTACATTCAGCGGATTTATCCTTATGAGTTTCTTGCTCGTTCTTCTCATAAAGGTGCTTTGCGAACGAGCAGTAGAGTGTTAAAATAGAAAACATGTAAATTTGACTTGCAAAAGTGCTCCAATGTAGCCTATTTGAATAAATTAATTTTGAGTTTGGTTTGGAGCTGACCGTAGATCAGTCAATCAATCAGTCACTATGTTTAGATAAGTTTACCTGCATCCGTGCAGTCGTGACGACAGACCGTACATCCGGCACGACAGTATCAGAGAAAATCTCGTTGATCAGTCTGTGGTTCCGTAGGTAACGGGCGTATGCGACGTGCTTCACTGATAGCCCTTCGTCTTGGTCTGGAAAGACAAATAAAATCATTCTTTTAAAGGTAAATTTACTACTATTTTTATTACGTAATCTCGTCTAAACGGCTAAAACAATTCAGTTGAAATTAGAAATGTGGTAGCTAAGACCTTGGAATTACATTTAGGCTACTTTTAAGTGGGTAAACCATCTGGGCAGAGCAAGTTAAAATAAATGCGAAGATATAGATGTGAATATGTTTGTTTGTTATCGCTTGAGGTCAAAACCGAATGAGCTAAAATTTGAAATGCATATTATTTGTATGCTAGAAAAACATATAAAAGCTAATTTTAAGCGAGTAAAACTGGTGGATACTGCTAAAATCCACAATATTTGAACAATGATGATTCACAAACCGAGCAAATCAGAAGCCTGATGGTAAGTATCACGATTGCCCATATCAGACATAGCCACCTTGTGTTTTGAGATACACAATTCTTCTTGAATTTCGTCATGCCCAGTAAAGTCGCTGTAAACATTGCCCTTGAGTCAGGAATCCAGAACAAATGCCTGGACATTACTGCTTGAAAGATGAATAACTGAAAGATGCTTGAAAGATGATGAACACTAAAAAGTGATGTAGTAGAAGACGAGCAAGACGCTCTCCTGATGTTAAGAGATAACGCTGCCCATAATCAGTAGTGCTACCTAGGATTTCACAATGATGTGAAATTCAAGGAACACTGCACCAACGCTTCTTACTCAAGAGTCATAAGATGTTAAGACTCTTCAGCCCAGTAATTTCACTAGCTACAGTGCCCTCCTTCCGAAGCACAGAAATGTGCACCTGGGGGTGTTCCTGCGGGACGCCATAATACCAGGCAGCGGGTACGACTTTAAACTATTAAAAAATAGAGCGATAAGACCGCCGATTTACCTAGCATTAAGATATCTAACTCATTAAGCTTCTTTGTAATCGTTTGGTATGCATATTATTCTATTCTATTCTAAATAGTATAATAACATGATATGTACCGATCATACCTTCTTCGTCCTCAGCGGGCTGGATGTCGATTCTTCTGTCTTGCTGCTGCTGCTCCTTCTGCGAGCTTCCCTTCTTGCTTGAACTCTCCTCTTCAAGGTTACCTACTGCTCACAATGTGGCTGTTTTAGTAGCCGGTACAATATATCGCAGGCAAATCGTATGATTTTACATAAGGCGTTCCCCGTTTACAAACTCGAGTTATGAAAAACAAGCTTGCTTTTTAAATTACCTCTAGTAATTCCCCCAAAGACCCTAGTAAGACCCGCGCGCACTTGGCGGCGCTCAACCGAAAATTACCAGTGTTTCTCTACTGTAACATGCATGTATTATACTTGATAATCTTCCTCTTGACTCACTCTATCTATTAAAGAGAACTGCATCTGAATCAGTAGCGTAGTTTTCGAGATCTAAGCATACAGATAAACGGGAGCGGCGACTTTGTTTTATATACTATGTAATGATTGGGGATCCATACTGGGACCCATAGTTTTACGTGCCTTCCGAAACACGGTAGCGTCCAGGCGAAAATCTTTGCCACACTGACATTTGAACCTAGGAGCTCTGGCTTACAAGCTGGACCAACGACCACTGGGTCACGGACGCTGTTTATAATGGCTATACCAATTGAGTTGACAATTTGACTCGCACTTGTAAACTGGCGCTGCCATAATGTAAAATGAAAAATATACTATTTGCCTGCGACATACACATTGGGCGATTGGTAAGGCGCGTTCAGTTGACTAAAATCTTGAGAAACCAGGATTTCTATATTAAATTGTACTCCCAATGAGTACCGGTCGGTATACATTGAGCTGGAAGACTATGGTTTTGAATTCTGACGTAACAAGGTAATCTATCCAACAAATTTAACTAATAAAAACCATTTTTTTAAATCTGGTATACAAATAATGATATTTTTTCAGTGGACTAATAAATAACTGTCTGAAAACTAATAAATGACTTATATAAAAATTATATCAAGCTGGTTTTTTAATAATCGAAATTTGTTCGAATAAAAGTTCAATTTATCAAGTGAATTTACAGGTTATGGGCCCAGGGCCCAGACAATCAACATAAAATTAATGATTTTTAACTTAAAACAAATACACATTATTGATGATTTTTAACTAAAAGTATGGTAAATGTGTGTGCATCCTTACCTACTGCCTTATTCTTAGCGGCGATGTATGCGAGGTATGCCGGTGAATTGTGGTACGTCTTCAAACTTTTCTCATACTCCGTCTAGGTGCGCGTGCGTTATTTACATGTGTGTGCATGGGGACAAATACGAGTGAGTTGTTAGTCACATTGTGGATGTGGGGACCTTTATGCTAATGAATATAATATGAGCTATGATTGGGTCTTCAAGGGCCATATAACAGCCTTAGGCAACTGGTGGAAAATGCTATTGAGCATTAAGTAAGTCCTAGCAGAATAATAAATATAAAACGCGACCGTCTCGGCGAATTTAGAAATATAAATTCGTAGAATTTTATTTTTAAAAAATTGTCTTGGTCAATCTTTAGGTTTCCTTTTTTTGAAAGTATTTTCACTCTATCTTAAACAATAAAAAGTTTATCAAAAATTACTAATATTTAATAACAAAATATTAATTTACTGTAATAGGGATATTGACTAATTTTTGGAATTGCTTTTATATGATAGATAGACCCATTTCATACACGAATATCATATTTTTATGCAAAAATATATGAAATTTCAATTTAAAAATACGTAAATAAAAATGATTTTTTGAATACCGGCTAAAACGTTCCGAACTGTCATCTGACAGACAGCGCGTGACGTCACACCACTGGCTGGACTTACGTTTCCTAAGCAATGTTCCTGATTTCGACACACTTTAAATATTCATAACTTAAAAACCACTGAACCGATTTTGATGCAACTTATACTGTGCCCTTAGTTGGTCCATACTTAAACCAAAAATAAAGTTAATAACTAAAATGTCTTTTTGAAAATATAAGATCCATTTTGGTTATTGACTTTTTTTTGCTCAAATTCGGACCAACTTAGGGCACAGTATAAGTTGCATCAAAATCGGTTCAGTGTTTAATAATTAAAATGTGTCGAAATCAGGAACATTTCATAGGAAGCGTAATTCAGCGGTGCGGTGCGTGCCAGTGGTGTGACGTCACGCACTCTGATTGGCGTTCGCATTCGCGTAACAATAAGTAAAAATTTTTGAAATTAAAATTGATTTTATTCAATTTTGGGTTGTAAATACATCCTTAAAATGTGATTATAGGTTTTTAAATACTGTCTTTTATGTGAAAAACATAAGTTTATATGAATTCGTAACATGTGTCAACATCCCTATTACACCTTTATTTGCACGGATTTAGGATAAATTGAAATGAAAATAAATGTGTTCTCTTCTATTCTATTAGCGAATTTTAGATATTAATAAACATTTAATTCAAATTATTTCATCAAATGTTTTAATATTTTACTATAATTAGGTAAAGCTTTGTTATTTTTTTTAATATTTTTTTTTTAGTTTTTACTGTAATTTTGTAGTATTTTTGTCCAATTTAACATTCTTTTTTTTATTTTATGATACACATGTATAATGAAAATGGAATCCTTGCATAATGAGTGACGTGCTAAATTAAGGGTAGACAAAAAATAAACTACATGAGCAAATTAAAACCTTGTGACATAGGACACAAATTCCTTTGCACCTCTACCCTGTGTTATTCAAGAATAGGGATCTTGACAATGTTAATAAAATATTTAGTCGGTCAATTATATTATTAGATATTTTAAAAATTGGTATGAGATTATAATAAAATGGTTGATATATAAGACGCTTATGGATATTTGTGTGGGGACTCGCTATGTCATAATTAAATACTAAATGTCCCAGCTATTGAAATCAGGACCCATCACCATGCAAATTAAGTGGTTTGGCTCAGTCGTTCATTATTCAATTTACAAACATGTGTTCAATATTGTTAATCGTATCGGCGACGTCGCGACCCCCCAGAAAGCAACTTTAGTATGTTAGCTCAGCCTTTTTTTAATACATTTACAAATCAACCATCAAATCACTACTTTAAAGATGAGCAGAGCAATTTCATGAATGTTTTGCATATATTTTGCCCATCCTATTTTGACTCGACTCTGGTGTAAAGCTTAATTAATATTTTAAACTTAATGACGCTAAAACCCATAAACTAACAAGAAACTTTAGTGCGCTTAGTGCTGAGCCCTCAGCCAAACTTTATTAAATTTACAAATGTGTCAATTATTTTTCAATAATTTGCTTGACGGACTTTGCTTGTCAAGATCCCTATATCAATATGTGTGGTGTTAACACAAAACTGGCCCATATATAAGGTTGATATTTGTACTTTGTACCTTTGCTCTTGTGTGCCAACCATTGCAAGTACGCAGGCGACGATTGGTACGCTTTCAATACTTCAGTGTACTGCGCCTGAGTTTAAATGGATTGTGTTTTCGCTCAAGCTTATTTTAAACTTAAATTTAATCTTAAAATAAACCTAATACAATCAAAATTTTATTTTGTTCGAATCCTTAATATTCTATTCCAAAAAGAAAAAGGATTTAGTCTCAAACAAGCACGCGTTTTAATTTTTATATTGTACTTTTAATATTTGAAACAGTCTAAAATATATCGCAAAAATTAGTGAACTGATTGGTAATATTAGTACATTTAAGAGACAATTTTGAATACACATACCTGTACATATGTATGTACATAAAAAAGTAGTTCATTGACAAAACGGAATTGAATTTAGTTAAAACTATTTTTGGGTAACAGTTTCTCCCTTACTCTTATTGAATCAGTCTTCTTATTTTTGAGTCGAAATGGCTATAATATTTCTATATTTATTAATTCTCGTTTCAATACATAATTAATTATATTAAAGCTGTTTAACTCAGTGTCGCGCTGATTAACAAATTGGCTTCGGGGTCGTTTTATAGAACTATTCCAGGTGCCTTAAAATTAAATTAATTTTGTAGAGAAAAATCCTTTGAAAAAACACAATGTTTGTGTTTTTCAGCACTCGCGTTCCGACCTCAAAAACACAGCCGTTGTGTCTTCAATGTGTTAATTAATAGATAGATAGATAATCCTTTATTGAAACACAAAAATGTACAAAAACAACTTAAAACTATAATATAAAACTAAGTGTTTCAATTGGCCGATCTGTGGTTAATAAAATTGTACTTTACTGCTGTAGTAGCTGTAGTATTGTTAGTTTGTTTTTCTCAATAAAGGCATTTGCCACGGTAAAAAAAAATTGATCATTTCAGTGAGTAAATATAATGTTACATTACCTTCTCAGCTTCATATTCATCAACAAATCCAGACTTCTCAGATTCAGGCAAGTCTCTCCACATGCCCCCTATAATCCTGCCGATCTCCCATAGCTTGAGGTCTGGGTGAGCCGCCTTTACTGAGTCCCAGACGCGACGGGAGTATCGCATGTAGGGCATTAGCGGCTTCTCTGGTGCTTTTGGGGGCTTTGGACCCGCTCCCTGGAATTGGTGACACTTGGGTTAATATTTGGTGCGATGGATCAATGAACGTTATTCTTATATTTACAATATAGGTGAACCTATGTTTATTGTGAATACAGATCTTAAATTTAATTTTAAACTCCTTGTCACAGTGTCCTGTAAAATCCTGAAGAATCCTGTGAATTACAACTTGAGTGTCTTCAAGTCGCGGGTAGATATGTATTTATGTACCAGGCCTGTGTGCAACAACTTTAGTAGTAATAGACTTGACAAAGACACTGAAAATGGGTTCTTACTTATTTAGCCATCATCTTTCAGCTCTTATTCCACATTATGTAGGGTCGGCACAACACAGGTTTCTCAGTTCTTCAGTAGTGTGTAATTAAATCGAAAAGATGAAGGAAACTCACCGCCGACCCCTTCCCAATCTTCTGCGGCTGAAAACCGGGATGCGAATGCACGGTATTGACGAAGGGGCTAGTCTTATCGTCCTTGCCCGCGGGCGTTTGCTGGCCAGAGCCCGGGGCACCGGACCGCCTCGCCCCCTCTGCACCGAAACGTGCCTGAGGCTGTTGAGAGTGCCAACCATACCCCGGAGGACCCCCCATCGGGCCACCTTGGTACGGCCCGCCGTGGTACTGGTATTGATTATGGTGGGGTGCATTCATTCCTCCTTCAAGCCAAGCAGCCGCCCGGCAATGAAAAGAAAAAAAACGAAGCATAAGGGATAGGAATAGGATGGGGCGGCCAAATAAACAAAACACTAACGCTAATAGTTAGGCGAGCGCTAGCTAGATTAATAGGCTAGATCTAGATAATAAAGTAATAGAAGTGAGATAGGAAAGTTTAGCGGTGGTTGTATGCGATGAGATGAATAAGTCGGCATTCAGAGGTGTTTAGTCACATAGTAAGTGCCACAGTACAAATTTTATAGATAGAAACCATTTTGTGAGCATAATGTACTTGTGTCTACTTTGAATGGTACTATAAATTAATTATTCTGAAATATTAAAGGTTTTTTTTTTTTAAAACTTTATGAAGAGATGGCATATCAAATACATAGTTTTTGTCAGGATTTTATAAAAATGGCCATGGCAAATATTTAATTAATACTCACAAGAAGGTTAATAATTAGCAAACACATACTAACACAAATGCATACATACTCATTTCAACATGTGTTTTGTGTTAGCACACAAGAGTAATAGAAGTGACATAATATTATAGCATATACATAGATGTTAAAAGAGGTGATTGTAATTTAATGCAAGAATAGACAGTGAGCTGAGATTTTCACTCTCCGATTATTATTTTGGTCTTACAGTGGCTAATATAATGAAGGGATGCCACCTTCAATGATAAAATTGTACTGTACTGTTTTAATATATTTTCTGATATTTATTATTATCTGTGTAATGACTGGTAGAGGCAATGCCTGAGCACCTTCCCTAGTCAGATTATGATTGGTAATCTTTTGACAAACTAGACTTCTTTAGTCTTAATTCTTTTCTGTTAACTTTTGGTCTTGACCAGTAGCATACAACCCATCTGCCCATAGTGAACAGACTGATTGAACAGTAAAAATAGAAAAAAAAACTTTTGGTCTCAATGAAGAGTATTGTAACCAGCACTTCTATTAAATTATTAAAAAGATAACTACAGATTCAAAGACAACAGCGGAAACATTAAAAAAAGAACAAGTAAAATTATTAATGAAATGGCTTGTGATGTGGAAACGTAAAAATTTGGTGCAAATTAAAACCCCAGAGTACCTAAATCCAAAACATGAGAGGTGAGGACAAATTTTGAATAAACTATTAATAAATCAGATTGTGGCATTACCTTTCATCATACCGAAACTCATGGGGGGGCCGGCAATCATGTAGTCTGTTTCAACATAACAAAACATGAAACAAAAACCAACATAACAGTAATAAATGCAGTGTGTACGTAGCCAGCAGGATGGTTTCATTTTTTATTTTAATTGATAATTCTTTATTTATTTATATCTAGCTTATACTGTCCCACTGCTGGGCAAAGGCCTCCCCAAGTCTCTCCACATATCGCGATCAAGCGCCGCCTCTTGCCAGTCTGCCTGGTGTGTGTGTGCAGATCGTCACGACATGTCTTTCTTTTCTTTTGATAATTATCAATTATAAACTAGCTGCGCCCAGCGGTTTACCCGCTAAAAACCGTAGAAAACTATAGCCTATGTGTTATTGTAGGGTCTATGCTATCTGTATACCAGATTTCAGCTCATCGGTCCACCCGTTTAGGTGTGAAAGAGTAACACATCCAGACATCCATTCTTACAAACTTTCACGTATATAATATTAGTAAGACAAAAAAATTAAACAAAAGCAAAAAATGATATCATAAGGGCTTTAAATCTGAAGGGAAATTTCTGGTAAAAATCAATACCCAATATATAAAAATCAAAATACCCGTAGAACATCTGAGATATATTTCTCATTTACTGGACAGAGATTTTTCTAGAGTACAGATTTTGCTGATATAATTTTGTTCTAAGGATAGATCATGACATACCACACTTGCAGTAGATAAGTGTGAATCTTGCTTTAGTTCTCAATATAATTATTACTTAAAGAAAATTGTATTTAACAATATTTTTTAACATGAACATTATCAGTTCTTCGTACTTTGAATAACTGTTTTTCCTCTTGTATCTATAACTATAGTATTACTTTCATCCGTCAAGGAACCGAACCAAAGACCAAACTGTCAAAAATGTATGAAATGATGTATTATGTTGTACCAATGGTACGACATTAAATACAATTTTATAATTTGGTCTTCGGTTCGGTTCCCTGACGGATAAGTGAATAACCCTGCAGATATGTTGAATGAATATTGTGTCCTCCAAAAACATGAAACCCCCCAATGTATAAATCTGGCTACGTCCACGCAACGCAGTAAAATAAAGTAGAAATAATAAGGTTACGATGAAGCGTAGAGGTCATGCTCGGATCGGCAGTTAGGTCTTGCAACTTGCCAAGCACAGCCAAATTCAGTACTTGCAGTTAAAGTTAGTACTAACAACATTCTAGGGCACATTCCAACTAATCTTTACGGAGTCTAAGCAAAACAATGTTTGGATTTTATTAAAAAATTGTTTAAAGGATAAGTAACTAATGATTTTTCATAGATATTTGGGATGCATAGATCAGATGATGTTGCAGGTGTCAAATTGTTATGGTTACCACTTAACATCTCATAATTACATTTGTGCCATGCTCTTCATACAAAAAAACCTATTCAAACCATTTTATTGGCAATTTTAATTTTTTATAATATCTATTTGTATCAAAATTAGAGAACTTTCAATAAAATCTACAAGATATTATGTAGGGTACATAGTTGTCAATAAATTTAAGTAAAACTCAAGTCAAATTTCATTTTCTAGGCTCATAGAGTAGACAGTCTCATTTTGGATAAACCAAGAGAATTTATACAAAATTTTGAGACTGATCTCTGATCTATGCATCACCATTCAAAGGAACTAATAACAAATTCTAATGTATAAATGGAATACAAACGCGGATTGCTTTGAGGGCTCGGCATAGACATTGCCGCGTTCTGTTTGTAGCTGTTCGGCGTAGCCATTGCGCCTGGAGACGCCAGGATGCCTGAAAATACACAAGAACTGGATGGAAATTTGTCACAACAAAAATCACCAATATTTTTCTACTGTATCCTCTAATAACATTCATATTAGTATGGAAAATATAGGTAAATAAAACCTATATTATAGGTAAGCTAATATGATCGACAGATAATGATGGTCTCTATGTTAACAAAATATTGTAAGCTTTCTGTCGATGCGATGCCGGTCATAAAAGTGATGATTTCCAAGCAGTTATTGAAAATAACGTACCTGATTTAATAAGAGACTGTCTTGTGTGATAATTTCCAAATGTGTTTTTTGTATATAGTCCAGAATCAAAGAAGAAAATTAATAATCTCGCAAAAACATTTCACGCAAGAGACGCGCAAGCAAACGCCATTTTCTATATTTCAATTTGACAGTGACAATCACTGGATTTTGACAGTTTTTTTTTATATATATAGTGATGTTCCCTTTAACCTTCTTGGAAGTTACCGATTAATCGACTAAAATTATTCGATTTAGATTTTTTTTATTTTACTCAAGAGTCTGAAGACTAAAATATTTGCCGGTATATAATTTAAGTTCCAGTGTAAGCAAAATAAAATGTTCTAAAATCATACTTTCGGTTCAGATTTAATAATATAATTAATTGAAATAGGCAATAGGCGCGTTTGATTACCTTCGTCTATATAAATCACACCATTTGACATTTTCAGTTCTACCTTTACACTTTGCACTTATTATTATTGTAGGCGTTAGGCGTGTGGCATTTTCGCGGCATTTCGGATTGTTCTAGCCTCTGGCAAAGCAAAAAAAATCATAATAAGGAAAATCCATAAGTAGGTACACGATACATGGCGAACCGTGATCGCGGTTTAATTCAGGTACAGTCGTTTCGCAACTTCTGCGAGCTTTCCTAGCCAAAGTTTATATCTTCTTTGGCCATTGTGTGCAGCGGACATGGTGTGGAGCGGGCGTTGTCTAGAACAAATTAAAAAAGCCTTTTAACTACACCGTTCTGCTAACGTCTAGATTTTAGTTTAAAATGAGCACCAAAAATAAAAATTACCTAGGCAGGTAAGTACTATAATTACCTTTATAATAGCAATATACTATCACTTACGTTTATAACTTACGAGCGTGATCCAAAATAAGTACCTTTGTAAATACTAAATAAAACAATAAAATTACTCAAACATTCCGTTTTCTTTGATATAACAGTTTTATTTACTCACCTACTGCAATAAATAGGATAATATTATTATGAATCACAAGGAATAATAAATATCACTCGTTGTTTGAATGATAGAAACGTTCCGGTTTTGTCTCTGTGAGTGATAAGAACGCGATAACAAAGTAAACTTTACCTCATTACTAAGGTAGGTAAATTTCAGATTGTTCAGGAAAAACTTTAGGTGCACTTAGAACATATACAATTTCTCTTACCATTTGCATCGATCAGGATAGCGTCTTGCTCGTCTTCGTACATTTTCAAAAATAAAAGTAAGTGCCTACAAGAAAGTTCAGAAACGCCTATTTATCTAAAATGGTCTATATAATTTAGTCTCCAATAAAATCTCATTTATAGTGAACGCCGAACGAATCGAATTATGAATTCTTTATTATTGTGAAATGTCATGAAACCTCGCACACTCGTGTCGTCCGAATCGGAAAAAGACTTCTTAAACAAAAAATCTTTCGGCGCGGTCGATCCAGATTCCAGATAGTTGTGGGTTGGGTGTGGGACTACCTTTAGTCTTAGATTTTTTAAAACAGGTAACTGCTGTAAAATAGCAAACCGAAACGAGCTATTGTTTTTATTAAGTGCATTATAAAAATGTTCAGAGAAGCCAAAACACGCGGCTCGTCATATCGATCACATGTTCTAAGTCCTAAACATTCACTGGCACTGCTTATATTATGAGAATCATTCGACAGTCATTTGTTTGCCTCAGGTGCTACAATCGTATAAATATCATATTCATTGTAGAGGTATAATACCTAACGTGACCATACGTCCCGCTTTCACACCATCTGTCCCGCAGTCCCGCAGTCCCCCGGAAGATCAAAAATGTCTTTGGCTTTAGCTTTAGCCAAGAACGTCTTCATCTAAAGTCGATCTCCACTGCAGAACCCACTTTCTGGCCAACTAATAAAGATAAGCTGCCCGACGTACTAGACTTCTTTCTCACAAAAGGACTAGGAGGAATATATTGTGCAATAGAACCTTGCCTTGATGGCTCTTCAGACCACACTCCAGTCATCTTAACAGTTAGCACCACAATCCTCACAGTAGACAAACGCCCAACTCTATACAATAATCAGACCGATTGGGACTCAGTTAAGGATATGATAGAAAGAGACCTAGAGCTGAAAGTAGCCCTTAAAACAGAAAATGATGTAGATGCTGCAACTTGGATGTTCACTACCACAGTACAAAACAGTTGTTGGAATTGCACTCCGGAGAAAACTGATAAAGGAATAAGGACAATATCAGTGCCACAGGATATCAGAAATAAAATCTTAGATAAAAGAAGACTACGTAGAGTGTGGCATAACAGCCGTCATCCTGAAGACAAACGAGCTTTTAATGTGGCAACTAGAGAACTGAAGGATATGCTCGCCGAAGCTGAAGCTGAAACAATGGCGGCTCAAATTGAATCCTTAACCGCTACCAGGGCTACGAACTATTCTCTATGGAAAACATGTAAAACTATAGACAAACCCATTCTACCAAAACCACCATTAAAGGCAACTCAAAATAGGTGGGCAAGAACCTCAACAGAAAAGGCGGATCTATTTGCTAGCCACCTGTCTAGGATCTTTATCCCAAATGAACCAGATCCTGAGACAGATGAGTCAGACATAGATGAGGTCCTCAACCAATGCCTACAACTGGATATTCCAATAAAACCCACCTCGCCACAGGAAATAATGTCCACCATCCGCAAAATGAAAAATGGCAAGACCCCGGGATACGACCTAATAGATAAAAAGGTTCTCACAGAGCTACCAAGAAAAGCCATCATGTTCCTCACCATACTCTTCAACGGGATTATGAGAACAGGCCATTTCCCTGAACTGTGGAAGGTCTCACAGATAATAATGGTCAACAAACCAGGAAAACCTCCAAACGAATTAGCTTCTTATAGACCAATAAGCCTTCTGCCGATTACTTCAAAACTATTTGAAAAGATTCTCCTGACAAGACTTATGCACACATTGACAGTAAACTCCACCATACCTGATCACCAGTTCGGATTCAGAGTAGAGCATGCTACAATCGAACAGATACATAGAGTGTGCCAAACAATCAGAACTTCCCTAGAGAAAAAAGAATACTGTTCCGCTGCCTTTCTGGATGTGCAACAGGCTTTCGACCGGGTGTGGCATAAGGGACTGCTCTATAAAATAAAAAAATTATTGCCCCATAGCTACTACAGAGTACTTCAATCATACCTGTCCAATCGACTGTTCCAAGTAAGGGAAGGAGAAAACACGTCACCATTCTATGAAATACTTGCTGGAGTGCCGCAGGGCTCAGTGCTTGGCCCGGTGTTGTACACAATATTCACATCAGACTTTCCACAAACTCAAGACGCGACCGTGGCCACTTTTGCCGATGACACGGCCATACTGGCAAGTAATAAAGATCCAATAGAAGCATCTCAAACTCTACAACTCTGCCTAAACAAAGTCAATGACTGGCTCAAGAAATGGAGGATTAAAGCGAGTGCATCTAAGTCTGTGCACATTACTTTTACTTTGAGAAAAGAAGATTGCCCTCCTGTGAGACTATCCAGCGATATACTTCCACACAGTGATTCTGTTAAGTACTTAGGAATGCATCTCGACCGTAAACTTCTATGGAGAAAACATATACAAAAGAAAAGAGACGAACTCAATTTCAGATTTAAAGGACTATACTGGCTACTTGGCAGAAATAGTAGACTGTCAACTGATAACAAGCTGCTCATTTATAAGACAGTTCTCAAACCCATATGGACATATGGAGTACAACTATGGGGATCAGCCTGTGACACAAATATAAAAATTATCCAGAGAGCAGAGGATTATATACTAAAGCAACTAAGCAATGCTCCATGGTATATCAGGAACACAGAACTCCACCAACATCTTGCAATTGGCACAGTAAAGGAGGAAATAAACTCATTTACAAAAAGCTACAAGTCACGACTAAACTACCATCCTAACAAATTGGCTGTGCAGCTCACAATTCCTAGTACACTCAGGCGCCTAAAGAGACGTAGAATCCTTGACTCCACAAATGATACAAAATAGTGAAAGAAGGGGCTACTCCTGATGGGGAGACGACTCCTATAAAAGACCAGAAGCATACAACCCATCTGCTCATAGTCAACAGACTGATCGCAAGATAAAAAAGGGAAAAAAAAAAAAAAAAAAAAAAAAAAAAAAATTATTGTGAAATGTCATGAAACCTCGCACACTCGTGTCGTCCGAATCGGAAAAAGACTTCTTAAACAAAAAATCTTTCGGCGCGGTCGATCCAGATTCCAGATAGTTGTGGGTTGGGTGTGGGACTACCTTTAGTCTTAGATTTTTTAAAACAGGTAACTGCTGTAAAATAGCAAACCGAAACGAGCTATTGTTTTTATTAAGTGCATTATAAAAATGTTCAGAGAAGCCAAAACACGCGGCTCGTCATATCGATCACATGTTCTAAGTCCTAAACATTCACTGGCACTGCTTATATTATGAGAATCATTCGACAGTCATTTGTTTGCCTCAGGTGCTACAATCGTATAAATATCATATTCATTGTAGAGGTATAATACCTAACGTGACCATACGTCCCGCTTTCACACCATCTGTCCCGCAGTCCCGCAGTCCCCCGGAAGATCAAAAATGTCTTTGGCTTTAGCTTTCACTCATTTACTTTTCGTGGTCAGAGTTATTATAAAATCTTCATAGCAAAAAAACTGGCAGTAAATAAAAAGTAGATAAAACAGCAATAAGTTCTTGTTTTGTTAAAAAATCCGCATGTGTCCCACTCTGATGAAAAGTATACAAGGTATACTTATACCTTAGTGTAAATTTATAGCGAATAGGCCGACATCGAATTGAGGTGGGTACATATACATAACTAGCTGCACCCAGCGGTTTTACCCGCTGTACTGCAGCATATGTGTTATTCCAGCTATCCCTATATCAAATTTCAACTCAATCGGTCCACCGGTTTAGACGTGAAGAAGTAACAAACATACACACTCACACAGTCACAAACTTTCGCATTTTTATTATACTAGCTGCGCCCAGCGGTTTTACCCGCTGTAGTTATAGCCTATGTGTTATTCCAGACTCTAAGCTATCTCTATACCAAATTTCAGCTCCATCGGTCCATCCGTTTAGGCGTGAAGACATTCGCATTTATAATATACATATGTGTGATTGCCTTCTTTAGAAGAGTAGGGACCAAACGGTCCATATGAGTTTAAGATCTACTATCGCCTTTATAAATACCTCAGGTAGGTAAATAATACAAACCCGTGACTCCAAATAATCTCAAAACATCTTCAATTTCATGTCCCTGCCACACTTATCATGAGAGATGGCGCCAAAACTGGTGTGTGCACCTGAATCAGCCTTATCATTGCGTTATCAATGATAACATTACAGATAGGTGACGTGTTAAGTCTTAAGTACCTAAGTACCTACCCTAATGTATTATTTCTTTTATAATTTTCCACTGAGCTTAAGTCCTACTATCCTAGTGTCCAGGTGATATGTTAGCTGAAAAGACTAGCTATGCAGATCATTCCAGTGTCAATGTACCAAATTTAAGCTATATCGGTTCAACCGACTAAGTTTAATTACTCAAACACACACATACGATTAAAATAAATAAATATTTTAGGACATTTCACACAACGCCACCAAACCTCAAGCTAAGCAACTAAATGCTTGTGTTATTGTGGTTAGGGTAACGGATATAATACTTATATACTTTTCTTTTGTAAATACATATTATACATACTTAGAATAGATATTGATAACCACCAAGACCAGAAACAAATACCCGTGGATCACACAAACATTTGTCCCATGCGGAAATCGAACCCGCAACTTTCTGCGTTACACGCGGGTTATCAGCCCACCGCGCCACAGAAATCGTCAGTAGAATTATTATTTTATATATTTTTCTTTAAACACAATCTGGCTCATAAACTGTCTCCTTGTTGGGGTAAAATAAAGAATTAAAAAGTAGCCAAACTTCCCGTCAATGTAACTAGCGATGGCTCTATTCACATCCTTAAAAATGTGGGTTTGAATACCGTGCATAGTAGTCACGTTGTCACAACGAATTAAACAAGTGAAATTAAAAAAAAAAACTTTTTAAAAACATGCTTTTATTGTAATTACCATCTAGCATAGCACCAAAGTACTCGTCAAGACGAATCAAATGAACCCAATCTCAATGGGGTTGCGTCGTTTAATTACGAAGTTCTTATGGCTACCTTCCTGCTCCATCATCAGATCAGCTCCATGTCATAATATTGCATTGTCATCCGATTTATACATGCATGCCAAATTTCAGCTTAATCAGAAATCGGGAAGTGGATTAAATTAAACTTCCAAGATTTGATATCAGACAGACAGAGAGGTGAAAAGCTAGTAAAAATACTGGTAAATAAAAGCTAGTAAAAATACCTTTCGATTTAAAATCGAAAGAAGTATCAATATGATACTCTGCTATAATTAAAAAAACATTTCTTTTTTAACGTAGCAAATGCCTTTATTGAGAAAAACAAACTAACAATACTACAGCTACTGGCTACTACAGCAGTAAAGAACACTTTTATTAACCACAGATCGGCCACAAGCCGATCTACAGAAAATCCTATATAAATGTTTATATTTGTAATATAAACATTTAATAAATGCTATAATAATACTAAATGCTATAATGTAGTGTACGTACTACGTATCTATAGTTTTTGATCTTGACCTATTCCACCAATATAAAAGTTTAAAAAATAAACTCAAAACAACTTGATATTAAAAATAGAATGAACAAACTTTTCCCATTCAAAAACTTGTCCGAGCAAGAAACCTCTATCATTTAAAATAGTTTTATAGGTACAATTAATGTCAAAAATAATGATAAGGTACATAAATAAATACTAAGTCCTAAATGCCAATCTTAGGTCTATTTATCATTACAAATGGCAGGATGACCTTAATTGTTTTTTAAAAAACACATCATTATACTAACGTAACAGGTTTTGTAAGAAAACAACATATTAAGCCATTATTTTTAAGAATAATACCTAGTTTTTAGCCTTCTTAAAGTAGTTAGCAACTAGTCAACCTTTAGTGCCTAATAACTAGGTAAAGAAGCCTAGACATATTTTTTTTAATATGTTTTAGCTTTTGACCACGATCTCGCCAGATGATAAGCGAGGATGCAGCTGTAGATGGTAGCAGACTAAAACTAGAAGGCGGGATAAACGCCCTGTAAAATATGTAGGCAGGTTTTATTGTGAAGGCGTGGTTTAATTTTTTATTACATAAAATATGTACCAAAATAACTATATTTATTGCTTTAAGTTTCATTTTGTTATACACTAAATTAAAAATATCTACGGTGTACGGGTTTCGTAGACCCTCTACGAATTATCAAAATCAAAAAATGACAAAATATGCAGGAATTTGATATGCTAAAGACCAGCAGAGATTGTGAGCATGAAATCAAATACATCCAGTTGCGATAGATATTTGCCAAAAAGAATAAGATGCGTAGATAATTATTAATGCATAAATATTGCATGTACAAAGTTTCTTTAGGCCCACACACAATGCAATTACATAATGTACAAGTAGCTATGCAACAAACAATAGTAATTAATAGTTAACGAGGTCACTGCGACTAAAAACATCCTAGATGCAACTATATCGGTATCTAAATATAGGCGAAACATATCAGCCCAAGCGTCCGCCAGTTACTTTACTGTTGTCAAACCGAGCGCGCGTGTGCCAAACGTAAATAAATAAATAAATCATGCTGGTGAAATTGGCTTTCCCATCTCTCGGCTCGGAGTTTCCTGATGTCGATATGCTCAGGTGTAAAGAATTGAATAGCTTCGCGACGGAGTGCGTAGTGCCGAGGCGGCCTAAGAGAAGCCTACCTCCTTTGCCTGAAGACAAAGAATGCAGCAATACTGAGCTGAATAAGACGTGTGCGCCACGACGGCGAAAGTGCAGAAGGCAGTGCTTAAAGCTCCCTGCGTTACCTGAGTACGACGAGTCTTAATTTTTTATTGTGTGGAAAATTTGTTACGTGTTGAATATCGATATATAATTATCGATAAGCTGGACTTGGAGACCGATTAGTTCGATAAGATAGTGCTTAAGTTGCAATTCGGATTAGATTTGTGAATTAAATCTAGTCACGTTTCTGTTATCGATATTATTTAGCGGTATGTTGTGAATCATTTGTTTTATCGTAAGTTGATTCATAATAGAGATGTACCACAACTATTTTAGCCTTGTGTATCCTAAATAGTTTAAGTTGGTAAGATATTATTTATTTAATTTTCTTTCTACATCTAAGTGAAAAAGGCGGATATTTTCCTCAGCTAATGTTATAATATATGCCGGCTAATTATTTGCAGTGTGACCTAGCTTTTCAATGTGAATTTCTACGCAACACTGCACTTCACTCGTCGCCCTGAGATATGAGTTGAAATGTAGAGATAAATTTTAATTATATCATTCTCTAACTATATAGATTCATATTAAATTATTGTATGCTTATATGTAAGATTACGATTACCCATTCTAAAGTAGAAACAGGCCTTTGGAAATATAGTATTTAAAACAGGTAAACTAAGGACAGCGAATGCATGGTACCTCAGAATGAGCAGACCGCCAGCCCGATGGTCAGGCGATATTATCAAATATGTCAGAATCTGAAATAGATGTCTACATAAATAGTAATTGAACATCTTTGTATACCTTGATTTCAACTATAATATTTAGTATTTTTTGTAATATGATGTTTCATTAATGAGTAATTTAATTTAAAGAACTGTATGAGACTCACACAGTACCGGAAGGTGTGACGTAATCATAGGAAGGCCTGCACTTTGCAGCGAATGAAATTGTACACTTTTTGTGAAATAGAACCAAAGCAGTTTATGAATAATGTAACTAAAACCCACTTTTACTTCAAACCGTTATGTATATCTTTTTAAGTACCTAGTTATTTTTAATACATAATGCAGTAATTATTGTTAATTTTATGTAAATGTTGAGCCATTTTAATGTTGTATCGATACTTTCGAAATCGATATTCTCATTTCTATTTTTGACTTATTAAGGTACCTATATAATTTTGCTTAGATTATAATATTTGAAGTACTCGTATGTAGTTGTTAAATAGAAAAGATTATGGTGCTGTTTTATGAATTTGTCAGACGATAGCAAGTTTTGGATGTATGAAAAAGTTTGATTTTGTGTTTTTATTGTTGTTATATATTTTCCTGCCATTCAGAGTGGTAGGATTTCCTGCTTGCTATAAATGTTTTTCACTGTCAAATTATCCTGCCATTTATTTCTTTGATATTATTCTAGAAGGCTAAATGCATGTACCTACAATACCTATTACAAGTACAGGATTGTAAAATTCCTATTATTTTTGAAAAGTAATTTAATTTTAAGCATAATTATTTTTAATTTTAAGTAAATTTAAATCTGTGATATGTCTTAGTTATAGAAATAAATATGAAACTAATAAGATAGAAAAAGTAAGTTTAGTAATAGCTTTTTGATTTAAATAAAAAATGTAATCTGTGTAACACCTCTTTTATTTTATTTCCAAATCCAGTCAGCATTGATTGGTCTACTACTTTGCTCAAATTTGATTCTTTTTCTAAGGCTGAAATTTTCGCAACAACCAACGAAGTAGGTACATATTCTTTTATTTATTCGTAGGCGAGAACAATAGATACAATATTATATCAAAAGCACATTTTAACAGAGAATTTATCACTTAGTGCGAATATTTGTGTAGTAGAGCTAAACAACATATTTTACACGTTTGTACATAGAATCCTATGCTTGCCTATTAGGTACCTACTGACAAAAGTAAGTATGTATATGACGAATATAATAGCTCTTAATTTACGAGAAATTTTGTCAGCCTTAATTTTGTTACTGTACTGGATAATGTTTTTTTATTTTAGCACGGTAAAGAGATAAACAGTAGTTTGACTCCATAGAAACGGCCGGAATTTGGGAGTGAGTAGATGTGGGCAGATGTGGGTAGAAGTGGGTATATAATCCAGAAGCGGGTGCCACGCAGCGACGGGCGGACGTCGCGATAGTTTTTTGCAAGTATTTAGTGTAATTTACGTTATTTACTTTGGACGTATGTATACATAATATAATAAATTATATAAAATGGCAAAAAATAGCATTCGATATTATGCTGTTTTTGAGGTAAGTTAGTATGAAGTTATTATAATATTTATTTTTTATTTTTAAAAGTATTCTGCTGAAGTAAGAGTGCGAGTAAGAGACCGAGTAAGAGTGCGAGTAAGAGTCCGATAAGAGTGCAAGTAAGAAACTGAGTAAGGATGCGTGTAAGTGTCCGAGTAAGAGTGCGAGTAATAGTCCGAGTAAGAGTGCGATTAAGATTCCGAGTAAGAGTGCGAGTAAGAGACCGAGTAAGAGTGCGAATAAGAGTAAGATTCTGAGTAAGAGTTCGAGTAAGAGTTTGAGTAAGAGTCCGAGTAAGAGTTCGAATAAGAGTGCGAGTAAGAGTTCGAGTAAGAGTTTGAGTAAGAGTGCTAGTAAGAGTCCAAGTCTTGTCTCTTGTCTTGTCTCTTGTATTGTCTCTTGTCTTGTCTCTTGTCTTGTCTCTTGTCTTGTCTCTTGTCTTGTCTCTTGTCTTGTCTCTTGTCTTGTCTCTTGTCTTGTCTCTTGTCTTGTCTCTTGTCTTGTCTCTTGTCTTGTCTCTTGTCTTGTCTCTTGTCTTGTCTCTTGTCTTGTCTCTTGTCTTGTCTCTTGTCTTGTCTCTTGTCTTGTCTCTTGTCTTGTCTCTTGTCTTGTCTCTTGTCTTGTCTCTTGTCTTGTCTCTTGTCTTGTCTCTTGTCTTGTCTCTTGTCTTGTCTCTTGTCTTGTCTCTTGTCTTGTCTCTTGTCTTGTCTCTTGTCTTGTCTCTTGTCTTGTCTTGTCTTGTCTCTTGTCTTGTCTTGTCTCTTGTCTTGTCTTGTCTCTTGTCTTGTCTTGTCTCTTGTCTTGTCTTGTCTCTTGTCTTGTCTTGTCTCTTGTCTTGTCTAGATAGTAGCTTAAGTAAGTAGATGATATGAAATAGGTAGGTACCTACTGTATGCGGGCAGCGCAGTGGCTGCCCGGCAGCCCTATGACTTGAAGAAACAATTTAAGAACTTATTTGTTTTCTACGAGAATTGATAACAAGTAGTATCAAATTGTTATCTATCAAATAGGTAGTTAGGTTGATTCTAGAACACGGCAGGATATCTAAACGTTCTGGACGTTGGCCAACTGCGTCGATTCTAAATGGCATTATGTCAATTGTGTTGTCAATGGCCTAATAACATATATCTGCATAGGAAGATAAGGTATATTATGTGTTTGTTTCATCTATTTTATAAAAAAATAATATACCTTTTCGGGTTTATTCCTACTCCAACAGAACAGGTTCCGACTCTACTTACACTGTCGGAGTCAAATCACAATTTATAGGTTGTGTGGCGAACCTAAATGTTGCAGTTTCAGGTCGCCGAGATTACTACAGGGCCTGCAACATAACCTGACGACTGCCTCCAACGTATCTAATAGGAAACAGCCAGAAACCCAGAGTTTTACGTGCCTTCCGAAACACGGTAGCGTCACGGTGGCGAAGAGTTTTTGCCACACTGAGATTTGAACGATAAGACCGCCAATGTTACACTTAAGTTACTTACGAAATTGTGTTTTAGTTGTTAATAAAAGTTTTCTGCATATTTGTAGCGTTTCAATAAAGGGTTTTCTGTTCTATCCGATCATAGGTCAGGAGTCCATAGCGAAAAAATTACACAGTGAATAATTGTTCAAAATAATGACTGCAATGACTCTTCAAGGATACCAACTATTTACCTGTAAACTTATCTAAGCATACTGGTCACGAATTTTTAAGAAAACTAAGTAAATGAAACCATTTTAAAAATGCACCTGTCACCTAAATAAAATGTTCCTAACACCTATGAGAGTTATCCGCATTGTAATAGTGGCCGAACTTTACAGGCTACGTCACATTGGTTTATCATTTTTAGCGAATGTTTATCAATTATGATAATAGTGTATTGATATTTTATCTGGAAACGGTGATATAATATTTTATATACTACTGCGTTGCCTTCGCTTCGCTTCACAATTCTCACCTTTTAGGGTTTCGTCCAAAGAAAATAACGAATCCTTTATAGGATCACTCGTGCGTCTGTCAAGACCCTTTAACTCCAAAATACGTAGAGTTATCGTGCTGATTTCTTTACTCTTTTTAACCCAGAAAAATGCGTAACGCATAGTCATTCTGTCCCGGGGGGCGTAGGGCGGTATGTGGCACTCCACCGGGCGCGGTGGTAATACTCGCTAAAAATCTGGGAGGTCCTGCGGGAAGGCATAATGCCGAGGCCGCGGGAACCCCGGAGCAGTCATCCGCGGCTACCATTAATACATACCTGTACTCTAAGTCAACTTCTTCATTGGGCAACAGTTTTACTTTTGATGACATCGCCTCAACAACTTAGTGTTGTCGTCGTAACTCTCCGGTTGCAGTCGTCCAATGTAAGGTAAGTCTAAACCTTCCCCACTAAATATCTTGAATGTAAATTACCCAATAAAATTGCATTAAAAATGGAAGGATTTCCCGTGGGAAATGGCAGACACCACGTCCGGAATACCACTGATGTTGCAGTTGCAAACATCTGTTGCGACATCTGCTGCTCTAGAATAAGTAAGAACACGCGATACAAACAAAAAAGCATTTCTATTTTCATATTAACATTGATAAAAACCAAGCCCATACTAAGTATTGGTGACAAAACGCATGACTAGTAATACTACTCGGAATTACGGAATCGATCTGTATGTTTCATTCTTATCTGATTGTACTACAATAGAATGATATATAGCCTTTAGGAAGGATATTTTTGTTAGTATTGTCCGGCATTCCGTTTTAGAAACAGTTATTTTACAAGAAAAACTATTTAGTGCTAAAATAACGTTATAACTGCTATATTTGAAATTAAAATGAGTTCTGAAGATAACAAGACTGTTGTAGAAGAGAAAAGGACAGAAGATATTGAACCAATTGACTCAGAAAGTGCCACGGAAGAGATAGATAGCACAGAAGCAGATGTTAGTGAAAAAATGCAAGAATCTCAGTCAGAAGACACGGCAGAAGAGAATGAAGTAGAAGCTGACAATAATAGCGAAGAATTGGCAGCGCAGGAAAAGCAGGAAGATGTCAATATGGGTAATAGTGATGAACAAATAGAAGAAGGAGAGCAAGAGGAAGAAGCAGATAATATTGAAGAATTGCCAACGGAAGACAATGAGGACAATAACGATGGATTAGAAGAAAACATAGATACTGAGGTTAAAAATCAAGATGCTGAATTAAAAAATGCTGGTGAAGAAGAACAAATAGATAAACCTGATGGTTCTGAAGTAGAAGAAGACCAGCCTGCAGAAAGCGAGGCAAAAGAAAACGATGCTGAAACACGCTCTTCAGCAATGGATAATGCTACTGAAGAAAACATTGATGACCAAGAACAAAACGAAGATGATGAATTTGCCGATGCAGATAATGTTTCATCAGGTTTTGAAAATGACGACCAAAAACAAAATGATGATGAAAATTTGGACGATGTAACCGAAGACGTACAAGAAGATACAACTCCTACAAACGAAGAAACCGATATAGATAATGATAATGAAAATCAAGATATTAGCGAAAGTGAAGAACCTTTACTAGAAACGGATACTGATAATACTGAGGGCTCTAGATCACACACAAACCCTGACCCAGATCAAGAAGAACAAAACACAGATGAAAATGATAACGAAAAAATATTAGATGAAAATACACAAAACGATGAGAATGACGAAATACAAGAACAAACTGAAAAAGATCTTGATGATGGTGCAGATGATGTAGAAAATAATGAAAAAGAGGAAACAAATGAACAAACAGAAAGTAATTTAGAGGAAGAATCTCAAGAAAATATTGCAGCAAATGACAATGAGAATGAACAGAAGGAACAAGACGTTGAGAATGACCAAGAAGACGAACCAAACACCAATGAAGAAGATTTGTTGAATGATGATACGGAGGAAAAAGATAACCTTGAAACGAACAATGAAGATGATCAACCGAACGAAATTATAACTGGCGAAGCAGAAAAATCTCTAGAACACGAAACAGGAGAAAAAATTAATGAAACAGTTGACGAAAATGAGGAAGATACATCAACGGATAATAAATCAGAACTTATCGATGATATTGGCTCAGAAAGCGAAGAAAATAATAATGATAATGTAGCAGATGAAGAACCAGAGGAAAACGTTGCGGAACCTGCAGAATCTCAAGAAAATATTGTAGAAAACAACAGTGAATCTAATGATGCAAATGAAGAAGACACAAATAATGATACAGGAAAAAATGACCGCGGAAATGATAATGGAACTGGTGAAAAGGAAACTGTAGTAGAAGGCGTTAAGCAAGAGGATATTGAAAAAGATGTTGAAGAAAATGAGAAAGGTGGATCAACGGATACTAAAACATAACAGGAAATAGAGATAAATCTACAGGAAATTAAATTATAATGATGGAATGACAAAACATAAAGACTAAAAACGTTCTTAATAGCGTAGAAATACTTATCTAAAATATTATATAATGTTAATTTCGAATATTTTCACTTTATTTAATTTAGTAGTTTATGTACATACTGTATTAATAATACAATTAATAAATAAAATACTCAGAACAATAAACAAATGAATCTTCTTTTTCTTATAAATATAAATAAATGAGTATTATATAGGCGTTATTCATTAAGTTCTAGATAAATAAATGATCAGCTTGATGCCTATTTCCTACTAAAGAAAATTTAGTTCAAAAACAACTTATAAACCGATCTTGTCCGTTTCGGGTTTTTAATTTTTGAACCATCATCCATTTCATCATTCATCATACATTATTTGACAATTCAGTATTCGGTTCGGTTCCCTGACGGAAAAGTTAATAGCCCTGTAGGACCCGGAATCTCAAAATTCGTGTATTATAATCTCTTTTTAACGTACCGGAACGAAATGAAAGCAGGCCAGGCTAGCTAGGAATAACCAATAGCCCTGCATATTATACCTATAGTTACGAGTAATTCCCACAATAACGGACAGTAATCCAAACAAGTGATTGTCGATGCGGGTGCGGGTCACACAATGTATCGGAGATAGGCGAGTGTTAGCAAAACACTTGTGGGAAAACGGACTTTATTATTGTCCGGTATTGAATGTCGCGAACACTCCGATAAACTATTCCAGCCTTATTACAAAACACGGACTTAGGATTGTACCAGGACTAACTCATATACTAAACTTGGTATCAAATGAATTCGTATTACAAAACCAGGATCAACGCTAGTTCGGGTATTAAGTTTGGTTTCAAAGATAGTCCGCCGAAGACCTTTTTTTGACAGACCTGACACAGGGAAAATGCGTTACGCATCATAATCCCACGCCGTGGGGCTCGAGGCGGTATGTGGGAGTCCCCCGCCGAAGATGGGCGCGGCGGGGATACCCACTAAAAAACCTGGGTGTGTTCCTGCGGGACGCCATAGTGCCGGGGCAGCGGGAACGCCGAAGCACTCATCCGCGGAATATAGTAATTAATATATTTGACCCAACGTTAGTACCTATGTAAATCCAACGAGGCAATGCTTTTTGGCTTGATTTTCTAGGTAAAGGCTTCATTCTGGGTAAAATTAAAGGCATATCACTGTGATTCCTTACTTCTATGTCACCTGACCTGAACCAAAAGATATACGTCACAAATCACGAGTACCTAATAGGTTAAAGCATCATACTCGTGTTATGGCCGCGTCATCAAAAACAGCCCAGCAATTTTTAATACGCAACCAATTTATTTTTTTAACGACATGCAACCGATAATGTTTAATGGCGTTTTTTATTGCCAGAGTGAAATAACATACGCAATACTCGTATTTTCAACATTATAATCTTTACCATGGACTTTACCAGAAGTTTACGTCATTGGCACTATTAAAACACTTTAACAATAACAAAAGAGAATTTTTATTTATCTCACGAGTACTTATTATTTATTACATAATTATTTATTATATGTTATTTTAAATTTTTTATTAATATTTTTTATATATGAAAAACCCTTTCAAACAAAATACTCGTAATATTCTAAATCGGTTTAGGCATCTTTAATCGGTGAACATAATAATAGGTATGTATGTATTATGTATTATATATGTATTATGTATATGTACATAAAAAAGGTTTCAACGAATTCTAAAGTCTCAACCACATTTAGCCGAACTAGGCAGAGCAGTGAGCAGGGCATGCGTGTAAACACTGTCCCACACCATGCCCACCACCATCCCACTTCCTGCCCGTTTTGGCTAAATGTGGATGTGGTATAATAATAATAATAGATTTTTATTTCAGATCCTTGAAGGATCCATATAAAATTGACATTAAATACAATATTAAAATAAAGTAAAATAAAGTCCTACAGGTACAAGTAAAATAGTATAAATCTTTCCACTTTTTTGTAAAGAAAATAAGTTAAAAAGAATAAGACGAACTATAAAATACGAGTAAAGAAGAACCTTTTTTTCACTTTATTGAGCTCGTCCAGTTGATTTGCACAATAAATAATTATATTTTAATTTCCGTAATAACTCTATTATAGTTTTAACGATGGAACGTAAACAAACACTCTCAAGGTTCGGAGCTTCATAATTTCACACTATCCGATATTTAACGAACGCTGAAAAACCATAAATACGTTTTATAGGCCATTTCGTTTTTATCATCGATATAATAACTCAATTTTATAGTTTTCAAATCTGCTGTAGGTCGATTTTCGACTGTAAGACATAATAATAAAACTTTATGTATAACACCCCGTCGTTTTTGTGTCGTGGGTTAAAAAGAAGAATAGGGGACGCCGCACACTTCTTAGCGCCACAATATACTTATTATCATTTTTTTTCGACACTATGTTATGGCTATATACTTAACACATGTAAACCTTCCACTTGAATCATTCTATATGTTAAAAAAAAAAAATATTTTTTTTTATACTATGTAGTGAAGTACAATACAAATATTATTATAACGTTCGAGGCTATATTATGTGTTGCGCTTACCGGAGCCTGCCCATTGCAGTAGCAATGTTACGATGTCTTACGCAGCTGCAGTTGCCATTCTGAAACTGCGCTCTACATCCTGAAACTTAGGATCTCTTATAGGCCCAGTAATTTTCTTGGTCACTTTACCCTTATATACTCAACTAGCTTATGCTCGCGGCTTTGCCCGCGTCACAAAATCCTTTCTTAGCGGAGGTTTACGTCATGAAACCTATCTATATTCCAAATTTCAACCGAATCCGTTCAGTAGTTTGGGCTGTGCGTTGATAGATCAGTCAATCAGTCACTTTTCCCTTTTATATATTTAGATACTGCAAGTCGGAGGAACTGTAGGCCTGAACTACCACCTTGGTGTTTAATTATCGACGATACAGCCATAAGATTGGATGTCCAATTCCTTCAACAATCGACATCGGACCTTATGTTTGACTTATAAGTAGATAGCCGCTAAAAATCAAGCCTTCGACCCACCCAAGGCTTTAACGTCGATAATTGTATATCCTATTAGAATTGTATAGCCTCCTTTACAGAGGATAAAGCCCTCCTGTTTCCACTGAACATCGTTCCGGATCACGGCCGTAATAACCGCATGGCGACACGACTTTCTTTCCAAAGTTTAACGATTCGTATGACATTGTATTCAAAAAGACGTAATACTTGTATAATAGCCGTCTACAAACTATAAAAAACAAATATTATTGCCTCGTAAATCATTACCTTGCAGTTGATTAAATATTTGGTGCACCTACTTGCGTACGTAATTACGTAGTGATCGTGTACTACAAAATATGTACCTACGCAAAGAAAAATACGACAAGAAAAAGAGATTTGAAGTATTTTTTTAATAAAACTAACAGACACACAAGAAGACGTTTTTTTATATTTTTTATACGACGAAGTAAGAAGACGAACAAGACGCTTTCCTGCGGGTAAGAGATAACGCTGCCCATAATTAGTACAGTGCTACCCAGTACACTGCGCCAACGCTTCTTACTTGAGAGTCATAAGATGTTAGACTCTTCAGCCCAGTAATTTCAGTAGCTACAGTGCCCTCCTACCGAAGCACAGTAATGTACATGCACGTCACAAATTAGTGTAAGTGGCAGTTTATTGTCGTACTAATTGTAACCAAATAAATAAATAAATAAATCACTGCTCAGGCGGTAGAATAACTGGCACTGTTGGGGTACCCACCTAGTCGACCTCCTGCAAAGGAAGTCTACCCCCGGTAAAACGTCCGTCTTATGGTGGTCTGCAAGACAGTGTTATTGACGCATTGTCGGTCAAGTAGGCGGAGTAATTCCTTCCTTCACTGAACATCTTACTGGAACACGGTTATAATGACCAATAACTGCTTGGCGGTACAGTTTTGTCCAGTAGGTGGTAATAGCCACCCTCGACTAACACCGGCGCTCGAGTATGGGATAGACTGAAAACCAGCGCGGCGCAGTGGTTCCTCCCTGTGCCGCACAAAGCTGAGTCTATCCCATTTGACAATAGAATTGTTAAAATTGTATGCTTTTTTTTTCATGTGTATCTTTTTTCGGTTTTTCTAATGTCAATAAATTACTTTTTCATTTCATTTCATTTCAATAGGTAACCCATAACGGCTGAAGCCTACCACCAGTATCCCGAGTGAACCAGCACAAGGCAAAGTCATTGGTGCGGGATTGAAGCTGAATTTAAATTCGGTGATCCTTAATCGCATCATTAGGCACCACTTTACAATATATAATATTGCCAGAAAATCAGCGCTGTGTGTATCATATGCAGCACAATGTTGAGGCGGCTTAGTGGCGCATTTTGTATGATTGTTCCATTATTCATTCACTATTGTTGACTTTGTTTGTGTCTCAGTTTAAACCGTCGAATAAATATGGATATGGTTGGTTGGAGGAGAAAGACGGAGGACCGAGTTGAGTGGCGTGCCATGGGGGAGGCCTATGTCTAGCAGTGGACGAACATAGGCTGATGAAGATGATGAAATATTTTTCTTTCTTTCTTCTATTCAATCTTTTTTAAAATCATTTTCTATCAAAAAACTTAACGCACAGGACAATGAAACTTCTACAGCTTTTTTATTTTAAGTTGCGTGTGCGCAGATCATCGTATTGAATGCGGTAATATCAATCATGTGTAAGGTCAGCGGCATCAGAAACCCGGTTTATTTTCGTGACTTGTAATGACGTGCATTCAGCACTCTACAAGTATGTAGTGCTAATTTGTAAGTTGTTTACGTATTTTAAAAACTAGTTCTGGTCAGTGGTTTGTCTGCTGAAAAGTAGACGCTGAAGAGTAGATTCAGGATATACTCGAAAGCTATCCATACAAAGTTTAAGCTCAATCGGTAGATCCGTATAGACATATCTAAAGCAATATAGTAAAGTAAAACATAATTTATTGACATTTAACAATTAAAAATACATAATCTTACTATAATATTATAAACGTGAAAGTTTGTAAGAATGGATGTCTGGATGTGTGTTTGTTACTCTTTCACGCCTAAACGGGTGGACCGATTGAGCTGAAATTTGGTATAGAGATAGCTTAGACTCTGGAATAACACATATGCTATAGGACAGCGGGTCCGCTGGGCACAACTAGTATTTTATGAAGTTACATCAAGACAAAAAAAAGCATGCATAGGTTTCTAAACCAAAGTAAGTAGGTACATACTTGTATATACCAGTCCCAGTTAATTGCGGTTCCATTTGCCGGAAGCCTCCTGAAAGTATTATTGAATACCTACACAATATCCACGTTTCAGGTACAGCAAATAAGACTTCCTTATGGCTTTATAAAAACCTAATATACATTCGGATATGCTCCGCGACATCTAGCTTTAACTAGTTCACACGTCCTCGATCAGTATCTAGTTTCTGACATAGCTGTTTTTTACTTAGCAAGTTTATAACGTCAATACGAGTATAATACGTAAGCGCAAATAAAAAACCATTACTATTTGCAATTCCAATCAATCACGATTTGATCTATTACAAACACGATAACGCGTTGTAATCATGAAGAAGGCACCAATGGAGTATGGAGGTTAAGTGATAAACACCAAACTGAAGCAAGTAAAATTACGTCACGGTTGTTTGCCATCTCGCTTACTCATACTGAATATGTAGGCTGACGATAGTATTTTGTTTTTAATTTGTACTAGTGGACCCGCGCGCACTTTGTCGCGCTTAATAGAAAATTATCAGTGTTCTATTATATTACGCATAAACCTTACTCTTGAATCACTCTATCTATTAATGAAAACGACAATAAAATCCGTGGCATAGTTTTAAAGATTTAAGCATACATAAGACAGACAGACGGACGCAGGAAGTAAACTTTATATACATTTAAGTGCTGAGGAAAAAGGTGATGTCATTTTTCTTGCTTCAGCCCGCCAAGCACAGACGCTGCGTAGAGTTGTCTTGCTGTCAAGTCAACTGACATCCCATACATTTACAAAAGTACAATGTATGGGATGACAGTTCTACTCTTGAAGTTTCGTCGGGATCCCGTGTGTCATGCTACGGCCACAGTTTGGCGTTCACGTTGCAATCATCATGGGCCAAGGCCCATGTTACAAGTAACATCTATATAAGATGATCTAAGTAGCGTTAAGCGCACACTAGTGCGGCACTTCTTTTGATGGCTGAACAAGCCTATAGAACCTTGCAACAGCGATTGCAAAGGTCGGAAACGTAGGGAGTTGCAGAATCCGAGTGAGGTGGTGGTTGATCGTGCCTGCGAGCGCGTTTCTGGGCCAGCGTCTTGAGCCACGCGGCGTCAGGGGTTTTGACGCAGTCGTATGTAAGTTGCAAACTCGTTGCAAACTCCATTGAATATAATCTTCTTGGCTGTGATGTATTTTACACCTTAGAATATTGATTTACGTCATTATCGTTATAAATGGATAGTCAAACGGTTTTGATAGTTATTTATAGCTGGAATGTTTTTTATTAGGTACTGTAAGATATCAAGTTTATATTTGCAGATAGTCTTTGAGGATAACCAAACGGAAAACTTTTGAACGAGTGTTTTTATTTGATAGATCAGTTGTGTATAAATCAGCATTATTGGTCTTAAAAGATATAATAAAGATGATGTAAGTAGTATAGCGTCAGGTTAGTGTATGATGATCTTTTTGTGATATCTCAACAAGATTAAAATAAAAGATGTACCTATTCAATGTTTAATTGACTAGCTTATGCTCGCGGCTTTGCCCGCACGGTGAAATTCTTTCTTAGCGGAGGTCTATGTCATAAATCATAAAACCTATCTGTGTTCCAAATTTCAACTGGGTTATGCGTTGATAGATCAGTCAGTCTATCTGTCACTCTTTCCTATTATATATTTAGATAGATGACTGCAAAGGTTTGCAAAATTATGTAAGGGGTTGCAGAATCCGACTACTATAGTTACTATGATGGTATGGAAAAAGACGATAAGGCCGCCCATTGTGGACCTCGTTGTAGTTTAATTATTTGATTATTCTGTTAACTTTTGTTTTCACAAAAGATATTATTAACTATGTAAATATACCGACTAAACTCACGGATATAAAAAAAGTCGAAACTAGGCTCGACCCTGGGTTTCGGACTATTACGAAGTCCTTCATCAGGAGCTCACGCGCTGAGGTCGCGACGCTGGCAAGGACTTCGTAATAGTCCGAAACCCAGGGTCGAGCCTAGTTTCGACTTTTATATCCGTGAGTTTAGTCGGTATATTTACATAGTTAATATGGATAACGCTCGCGTTAGTTTTCAAAATCGTACAAAAGATATTATTATGTCGAAACGACCCAGCGACTTTAAGTGACATAAAGTGACTTTAATTTTTAAGTGACTACTTATAATTACTGCTAAAATATTAACATAATCATGTTGAAAAGTAGTGCTAGGTTTCAAGTGGATGACTAAATTGTTTGGGAAACACACCTCCTTTTTAAATATTACTGGTTTTCCGAGTACTTCAGCGATTGACTCATAGAATTTAAAAGTGATGTCAACTTTTCAGTTGGGTGACGATGTTTTTATAAGCAGTAATTCGGTAAATTCATTGTTGTGGAGACCATATTTTTTTATAATCGGAGAAGTTTTCTTGATATGCTTACACACATGGTGCGAAAGGGGAATGGCGAGATAAATAATTACTAAGCTCATCCTATGTCTGTTAAGGAGGCATTTATAATAATAATAAAAAATATTTCAGGACATTGCATTAACATTTCTACGCCACTTTTAAAAATTTTACTCTGCCGCAAACATTTAAGCCAAGTGGGACTGAGGGCCTATTGGCTAATTCACACCCACTTTATTGTACACTACAAAATATGCAGAAAAACTTAAAAACTATGACAATGTTAATGAATAACTTAATTGTAACAATTGGCGGTCTAATCGCTAATAGCGTTCTCTTCAAGACAACCACAATGTAAGGGGATTTTTTTTATGTGGAGAAGTAAGAAGACGAGCAAGACAATCTCCTGATGTTAAGAGATAACGCTGCCCATAATCAGTACAGTGCTACCCAGAATTTCACAATTATGTGCAATTCTAGGTGCACTGCACCAACGCTTCTTACTCAAGAGTCATAAGATGTTAAGACTGTTTAGCCCAGTAATTTCACTAGCTACAGTGCCCTCCTACCGAAGCACAGAAACAACACAAAAACATATTCACAGGGTTTAGTAGGTTACACTGAAGAGTTTGTAAAAAAAATAGACAGTATTTCTGAGAAACTCTAGCATCATTCGAGAATCATGGTACTCCTGAATATGAGATTCTAGTTCAATCTGCTTCATCAATTAGCGTAAGATGGAATCCTCTCCCGGTCACACAATACTAGTAGCGACTGGATTGAGTATTCTCATTAAGGAATGTGCGTCAAATTATAGGGCAGTTAACATCATTGGAACGTTGACAACATTGATGTCATTTGAACATCTGGTACTTTTATCTCTTAGAAATTGTCACATATAATACATTTTTTGAGACCAAAAGTTAACAGAAACAGAACAGAAAGACAGCAAAGAGTTAACAGAATTCTATATTCTATACTAAAATAGCTGCAAAAACTGCTGTTTAAGTTAACATAAACTATATTAAGGTCCACAATGGGCCTTATCGCTTAGAGCAATCTCTTCCAGGCAACCTAAGCTAAAACTTTGCAAGAAGAGTTTGAAATTATATCAAAGTACCCAAAAAAGAAAAAGCTTGGTTTTAAATTGAGTTCTAAAGCCAACGATAGTTCGCTCCGCATGCTTTTTGGTACGAATCCATTTGTTAGTTTGATGTTGCCTTTTTTTATCCCAGGGAAAATGCGTTACACATCCTCATCCTGTGACTGGGGGCGCAGGACGGTATATGGGACTCCTCCGCCGAAGATAAGTTAAAAAAACATCGTCATTTTAATCACAGCTGCGCAACAATTTTTTCTTGTAATGGTTTTTCCCTTTTATGGTAATCTGTCCCTAACCACTATATTATATCTTCAAGGTCGTCGTAACGAAAGGACACCCAAACTCAAGAACCCAGACAAATAAGAATTCAGGATCGCTGAAACAGGACTGGATGCAACGATCTGCCGATTCCCACAGTTCCCTGTCACAAAGACGATGCGGGAGTGCCGCCGCGTTGTTTTTAAGTGGGTATACCCGTGCTAGATAGTCGTCCTGCACGGGGAGTCCCACATAACCCTCCCATACCCACGATTGGAGGGTACGCGTAACGCATTTTTTCCCGGCGTAACCAATAAAAAAAAATTATCCCTGAAACAAATGTTGCAAGTCTAAATTTAATCGTGTTTATATGTGTCCAGAGATATTTTGACAGAAATATTGACGTCCCCTTAAATCTTGTCCTAACTGCGTCCCTGTACTAAATTGTAACCAGAGCATTAAGGCTCGGTTCACATAGCAGACTTTTAACGAGCTTTTGGGTATGGAGAAAAACGCGCTTTCCTGTTCAAATTGTATCATGGGCAATGGGATGTAGATTATATGATGAAATAAATACCTATATTCTTATTTAGGCTGGCCAGATGTTTTGTATTTTCGGCGTTTAGACCCGTAATTATGAAAACTAAATAAGCGTAAAATACATAATAAATGTATTTAATTTATTTATTTTTATGTAAGTAATTGCATTGTACCTACACAAAATGAAAATTATTGCGTTATGATTTGTTTCATCAGCATCCTTAAAAAAATACAACATACAAAAAATATTTATTTTTATGCTAAAATAAAATGAGTTCATCACCAATCACCAATGCAAAAGATGTTCAAGATAATATGGTGACTGGCAAATAATCCTTTCTTTAGTATTTTGTTAACGCGCGTTATTACAACGTTAAACATTCATCATGTGAACCAAGCTTACGTATTTATAAATATTTGCAATATATTCCAAAATTATCTGGTATAAACTGTTCGGTTATGCTTTGAGACGTGAATAAATATGTTTTTATAAAATTAGCGACTTTCAGACTCTTAACATTTAACCAGAAAATGTGATGATCACGAATTTAAATATTTATAAAGAACCTACGTATTTTATTGTTGTACAAAGAGTTAAAAAGTATATTCAACTCTTTAGGATAAAGTTTCCACTTCCCCGTAAATATATGGGATTTTTTTTATACAACGAAGTAAGAAGACGAGCAAGACGCACTCCTGATGGCAAGAGATAACGCTGCCCTTAATCAGTACTGTGCTACTCAGGATTTTACGAAGGTAAAATTCTGGGTGCACTGCGCCTACGTTTCACACTTGAGAGTCATAAGATGTTACGGACTCTTCAGCCCAGTAATTTCACTAGCTACAGTGCCCTACCGAAGCACAGTAATGTTTGCACATCACTGCTGAGGCGGTAGAATAACTGGCACTGTTGGGGTACCTACGTAGTCGACCTCCTGCAGAGGAAGTCTACCCCCTGTAAATAAATGGGATTAATAATAATAATAATTGGGGTTTATACTCCAACAGAACAGGTTACCCTACTTACACTGTCAGAGTCAAATCACAAATTATAGGTCGTGTGGCTAACCTATATGTTGCAGTTTCAGGTCGCCGAGATTCCTACAAGGCCTGCAACATGACCTAACGACTGCCTCCTACATATCTTATAGGAAACAGCCGGGACCCACAGTTTTACGTGCCTTCCGAAACACGGTAGCGTCCAGGCGAAAATCTTTTGCCACACTGAGATTTGAACCCAGGACCTCCGGCTGACAAGTCGGAGGTATGACCACTGGGCCACGGACGCTGAATGAATGTGAGGATATGTGAATGTTTGTTACCTATTCACGTGAAAACTAACGACGACGATTATGCAACAGTTAACAGTTAGCGTAGGTGGGGGTAGCTTGGTCCTACTGATATAATAGATATTATAAATGTGAAAGTTTTTTTAGATGTTTTTAACTCTTTCACGCCTGAATATCCGAACCGATTGGGCTTGAAATTTGGTCTGTAAGTTAGACCCTGAATAACGATTATCCTACTTTTTTACCGAAAAAAGAAACGGAAACAGCTTAAAATATGAATGCGAAAGCTTGATTCTCTTTCAGGCCTAAATGACTTGATCAATTGGGCATGAAATTTGCTTAGACCCTAAAATATTTTTCAAAGAATATTACTGGGCGCAGCTAGATGATTAGACCTAAATGTACATTATTTCATTATTCACAACAACAACATAGGTCTTCTATCTTACTAATATTATAAACAAAGTTCGTAAGAATGTATGGATGTCTGGATGTATGTTTGTTACTCTTTCACGCCTAAACGGATGGACCGATTGAGCTGAAATTTGGTATAGAGATAGCTTAGACCCTGGAATAACACATAGGCTAACAGTACAGCGGGTAAAGCCGCTAGTATGCAATAAATCTTAGTGGTGTTTTCGTTAAAAAAGGTTCTTCCAGTCGACCAAAAGGAAAGTTAGCATAAGTAAAAACGTAACATCAGAGAGAGTGTTGATTAATGCAAGATTTTAAAGCTGTTATTGTATATTTAAACTAGAAATTTACTTAAAATAAATACACTCAAAATAGATGTTAAATTACGCATCGCAATATCTTTGATAATATAAATATTTAAATTAAAAATCTTAAACAACTTTAGACATATCATTTACATAATATGCAGTGGTAGAGTCTAGTTTTATATAATATAAATATTTATATCACTGTCTGGTTATTTTCGTTTATATACTTACTTTATTTGGTGACGTGATTTAAGTGCTAAACATAATTTGAGTAGAATTTTCACCTGGCACGCGATTGCGTCACATATTGGCGTGCAATTTGGTGTAAGAAAGTTTATTTAATACCTGTAATATTTTATTATTGGACATAATCACGACGCGAATATTATAAAAAATCGAGTTAAATAGTTTACTAGTTAAAAATATAACCTTCCCTTTGGACTTCCATATGGAAGTATGTACCGGTTGGAAGCGACTTGCATCCAGCGTGCATTTGCCATAAGCTTCGTCTTGTCCATGTTCATTTTTAAGCCCACCCGTTGTGAAGCTCGGTTGAGGTCATCGAGCATCATGCTGAAAGTAGTGTTTAATGTTAGTTAAAATATGTACACATGTTAGTAGGCATATAAATAAATGAAAGAACAGACCACAGAGAGATTTGTCGGTCCGGTTGAACAATAGCCTTAGTTTGGCCCTAGTCCGTTCAAACTCGCTCTCGCAACCAGGTATTATATTTACATGCCATTGTAACCTGTAACACGTTATTTATCGTGTTCTAAAGTGAATAACACCATTATAATGTAGGTCGATCAATACACCCGCCAAGGATGCATTGTGTGGTCACGCACTAGCTTATCATTAATTCAATTGTATCGGACGACAACTAATTAAATGTTATGTACCTACTGTGTGATAGTGCATGTGTCAAATGAACATAAAATATACTATATGACGTTAGGAAAAGGCCTCAGTTTAAGGTTATATTATAAACAAGTGAAATTTAAAAAAAAAACTTTTTAAAAACAAGCTTATATTACTATTTTATCATCTAGCACCAAAGTACTCGTTAAGACGAATCAAATAAGCCCAAACTCGTTTGGGGTGCGTCGTTTAATTACGGAGTTCCTATAGCCACTTTCCAGCTCCATCATCAGATCAGCTCCATGTCATAATAATATTGCATTGTCATCCGATTTATTACATGCATGCAAAATGCTCAATCAGTAACCGGGAAGTAGATCAAATGTGCTTCGGCGTACCCGCTGCTCCGGCTCTATGGTGACGAAACCCGCAGTTTTTTTTTTTAGTTGGTATCCCCTTAAGTGACTGGGGCGTCCCGCATACCGCTTTGCGCCACCGGAATTTTTCCTGGGTCAAAAACGGTTCAAGTTACCCAGATTTAGCTCAATTGGTTCAGCAGATACAAAGAGGCATTTATCCTCACATCACACTTCTATACTTATACACTACGAATAATAACAAGCTTTTACATTAAGGGGTTAATAGTCGCTGAGTTGCTCTGTCTCGCTCGCACGATATAACTTAGTCAAGTAACAATTGATAAATCCTTTTTTACGAAATGTGTTAAATTGAAAATTTAGCTCATATTTTTATACAATTTTTAAAAGTATAACCAGTTTGATACTTAATAAGATGGTTGAGGCATGTTTAAAGATAGATATTTTTCATATAATTGAGAATGCCATTGTTGTTATTTAAGCTAGCAAACTGGGAATACTTTTAAAAATTGTATAAAAATATGAGCTAAATTTTCAATTTAACACATTTCCAAAAAGAAGGATTTATCAATTGTTATTTGACTAAGTTATATCGTGCGAGCGAGACAGAGCAACTCAGCGACTATTAACCCCTTAATAATATCAGTAGAAATTTCTTCAGTCACAAACAACGTGACACATTTTACACAGCTTCTTTTAAAGTAAAAAGTCGTATCTCAGTGCATTTTAACTGCACTTACGACCTTTTACCACAGATGCAAAAAGCGCCTTAAAATCTGGAACTGGTCTGCAAAGGTCAACAGAAATATTTCAATTACGTAATTTTTTATTGTTGTAAAATATTACGTTTTGATGCCAATTTGATCTCAAGTTCAAAAGTGTCATCGTTTATAGCTTTTCTTTACTTTTTTATGAATGAGATGAGCAGCAGTGGCGGATTTGCCCTAAGGCCCAGTAGGCCCGGGCCTAGGGCGGCCAGATATAAGGGGCGGCCAATCGTGACAAAAAATCACTGATGACAAGAAATAACTAAAAGTACGTAAATATTTTAAAGGCTTCAAGGGGCCATGGGTTTTTCTCGGTGGCTCTGCTCTATAATAAGAATATTTATTTTCTCACCGCTCAGAACACATCTTTTGTAGCCTGTAATATAAAATTTTCTCAGCACTCGCAGCTAGCTGCTCGCGCAATTATAAATAGAATATTATGTATTTTGCTCACCACTCAGAACGAGCTCATTGCACACAGTACCGGCGTTAGGGTGGGGCGCGGTTGGGCGACCGCCCAGGGCGCCGGATAAAAGGGGCGCCACAAGCTCTATAATTCGTTCTGAAAAATTCAATATTCTCGGTGCTCGTAGCAAGCTGCTCGCGTTTTTATAAGAACATTTAGTTTCTTTGCCACTCGAAGGAAGATAAACGCACATCATTCGTGCTGAAAAATTCAAAATTTTCTCGGCGCTCGCAGCGAGCTGCTCGCGCTTTTATAAATGAGAACATTTACTTTCTTTGCCACTCGAAGCAAGCTTAACGCACATCATTCGTGCTGAAAAATTCAAAATTTTCTCGGCGCTCGCGCTTTTATAAATAAGGACATTTAGTTTCTTTGCCACTCGAAGCAAGCTAAACGCACATCATTCGTGTTGAACAAATCTAAATTTTCGCGGCGCTCGCAGCGAGCTGCTCGCGCTTTTATAAATAAGAATATTTATCTAGTTTCTTTGCCGCTCGGAGCAAGCTAAACGCACATTATTCGTGCTGAAAAATTCAAAATTTTCTCGGAACTCGCAGCAAGCTGGAAAGGTGGATTTTTTTCTAGATACGCCCATGATTTTGCCCATCGGAATGGGCCCAGAAAAAAATCCTGGATTTTTTTCCTTTTTAGTATGGGTTTGAATTGCTTTTTAGGGGGCGCCGTAGAAATCTCGCCCAGGGCGCTGGTATTGTTAAAACCGACTCTGATTGCACATATTTTGTAGTCTGAAATGTAAAATTTTCTCGGCGCTCGCAGCAAGCTGCTCGCGCATTACAAGGTTTTTAAAATTTTATTCTATTCGAAACGAGTTTAACCCACACGTTCTTGTCAGAGATATAACATTTCCTATTTTAGAGATTCAAATTGTAGGTAAACGTTGAAATGTACAAACCTACCTTGTTCACAAGAAAAAAAATTCTGGATCCGCCACTGTTAAGGAGTAAGTAGGAGTAGACATGTTATATACGACGTAGGTGCAGGTATTACATGGACTGGGGCCTAGGGCGGCCTAGACTGTAAATCCGCCACTGGATGAGCACGATTTTCGCCAGAACTCTGTCTTCAAAAATTATGACAATCTTTTAACTCATTCTTTAGTAACGACTTCAAAAATTAGGTTATTTAATTAAATATAATATTATGTAGGTACAGAAGTACATATTACTGAAACAGTTGAGTCAAAATAAAGGTAGCTTTATCCTTTTTTGAGCCAGGAAAATGCGCAAGTCACCGACAGGGGACGCAGGAGGGTAGGTGGAACTTCCACATCGAAGATGTAGCTCGGATATATCCACTAAAAAACCGGGGGAAGTTCGTTGGGGACACCATATAGCCGGGGCTGCGAGTACGCCGTAACACTCGTCTGCAGAAGTTAGCTATCCCTTACCTTTATAACATTGATTTAGGTAATTACATTTCTAAACTAAAACTATTATGCACAGTTACTGAGAATTAAGCAGACCTAAGTAAGGACAACATGCACTAATAACTGTTACGTTTATTTTCTTATACCAACATTGAATCGTAACAACTTTTGTTATGGCTTCCATTACGAAATGTCCACGTAATATTACGAGTGGGTCCTCAGAAAAGGCATATAAATAGGATGAAGTTATATAAAACGTTTTTTACTTAGCTACCTTTTTTATCCTAGTAGATTTGACGTTACGCACTATTAAATTATCTAGTTGTGTTACTTACATCTTCAATAATGACGTTCTACTCAAGACCGCGCTGCACTCGTCATCCCAATACGTTAAGTTTGTATGTAACTTCTCTAATCACATCACGCGAAAAATGTTTGGTCATTGCAATCATAATGGACGGTAGTTTGAAAAACTGTTCCACCATAATTTTTAATACCTACTGCGTTTTGCCGCAGTAAGTGCGTGTGCATAACGGAGCTCAGCCGCGGTATCGTTTGCTCCCGATTTTCTCCGAACACCCTCACCTCAGAGGTATTCCTAGCGATTCCTGCCTAGATTCTATACCATGCATCGTTCTAAAAACCTGCCGAACCCTGCGCGTGTGATATTTCTTTCTGTAACCCTTTTGTCAGTGACGTTTGTAAGAGTGTTTATGAATCTTTGGACTTTGGAGTTTATTCTTGGAGTGGCCATCTTGCGGGACTGCCGTGCTGGACTGGATGCGTGGATTTAAAGGTTGGTGGTGCCCTTCAATTACAATCTGCCAAAATATACAAAAAAAGAAGTTAAGAACTAAAAAAAAACCTCTAATAAATGTACCTCTAATTTTGGATATAGTTACACATATACGTAATAAACTACGTTGTTTATCTTACGTTACTACAAGTAAGTCCATTCAACTGAAATTGAAATGGATTTCGTAACAGGCAATCTCCCGTGAAAATAGAATTCAATATTCTTTACAGGTAGGTACTTCTTAGTAAAATGCCACGAAACATTGTCGGAAATGTGAAAAATGGGTATTTGACCACTGAAGTAAAAGTCCTTACCTACTAGATATGTCATAGTTGAAAATTTGGTGTTTAATTAAAAAAATGTCTGGCAAGTAGATTATTTAAAATACTGGACACATTCTACTTCCTATTAATAAGACAAAATTAGGTGCAAACATAATTTATTGTAAGTATGCATTTTTTTGTAACTCTTTCACGTCTAAACAACAAACGGGTGGACCGATTGAGCTGTAATTTGGTACTGTAACTACAGCGGGTAGAATCGCATGGCGCAGCTAGTATCTTTATAAAATAAGTTTTTACACACAACCGCATTTTATAATAAGCATGATTTATAAAAAAAAATGAAAGGGGTTTGTTTTGAATCCGTTTAGAATTAGATCAACATGCTCGTGACCCAATGAATCAAACATTAACGTTTGCTTACTCGTAATGTCGGTAACAGCTTTCGCTTACGTCAATGCGTTTCTCACAATCGAATAACCCAGTTTCAGTCAATTTGGGTTATATCTGGGTTTCACCTAATTCACTCCAAAATGTTTGGCGCGGTGTCGATTTTGGATTAACGATTTATTATTAAAATAAACAGTTGTATTTCTAGCGAGAAGAAAAACAATGGCGGAGGTAAGGGATTTAGGGATTTACTTTTCAAACAACAAGCTACTACTCATCGCTTACGAGTCAAAGAGAAGCGCCTAATGACATATTTCAAATGAAAATTGAAGAAAAAATTATAAATACAATTTGTTGGTGCCTTTTTTTGGCCCTGCAGCGTGACACTAAGACCCTACAACGAATTTCGAGCGGGTAACGAAAGTGGTCGTAGAGTCGTTGTGATGTCTCGGCGACCACTCAAAGGCACACGCCGGTCGCCAGAGAGCCGCCGAGGTGTCGCGGCGATGTCGCCGAGTGTTTCTGTCGCCCAGTGTAGGGACGGCATACATAAATTAATATTTCAGGACAAATTGCCACTATTGGACTGGCCACTTGTACTCGTACAAACACATGGGTAAATAGTGGTTCACTACTCGGCTCGTTACGTCACCAGTATCAACCACAAATTCAAATCTTATCAAAACAAAAGCGACCGATTTGTGAGCCACTATTTGCTTAGCACCTATATGAATTCCTCTATTCTTTCTTGTAAACAAGTAACTCATTAAATCCTCATCTATTTTTTATTTTAATTACTTTTTTTATATAATTATCATGGAATAGATTTGTAAGTTACAACTGCAAACTGTGTTTTATTGCATTTTTAAGCAAAATAATGTTATTTTCTACATTTTATAAAAATGTTTTTCAATGACCGCACTAACCTTTTGCCTCGTCGCCACTAGTTCAAATATAAAGGTTCTTAAGAAATTTGTACCAGAATTATCAAATATTACCTCAATATGAAACTTAAAGGTATTTTGTGCAGCGAAAATCTATCACAAAAGGATCGTAAAACGTGACATTTTTCTTAATGTCAATGAAATTGGTAATAAAATGTTAGATGTCACATCCAGCACATTATATTGATCTACGCTTGACCCCTGACATACATATAAGTTTTATCTGTAGGGAAATGTCTACAAGACCTTTACTTGAATGAATGGGCTTACGAGATATCTAAGGATATAAATTGTACGCCTACTCTACCCCTTAGGCTATGGTGGGTAGTTACATTTTGTAGGCACCGACTTTAAAAAAAGGATAGAGTTCCATTCTCAACTCAACAGAAAATTTTTTGACGTATCCCATATTGTATGCCCAGAAAGATTTAAATTGGATTATTTAAATCTTTTAAAAAATGTTAAGTTTTATTTAAAGATCTTTTATTATAACCCAAATTGGGTCGTTTTCTGCTTCTTGGGAATGCATTATACATTTTATTTATGGTTAAAGTTATTGTCATCGGTGTTAATCAGTCAAAATATACAACAAATATACAACATTAGAAAATATAAGTGTAACATAAGTTGCTAAACGACCTCCATTTGAATGTATCAGTGCAATTGGAAAAACTTGTTCTACTGGATTATAAATATCAACTACACGACTTTTATTTTTTTATGCAGAATTAAACAAGATCTCGAAAAAATCTATTCAAATAATAATCTTACGAGATTAGCACCAGCAGACAGAAAAAAACAAATAGAAGATCAAGATTAATTCAATCTTTAATTAATTAATTCAAGATTTATTCGTTTTTTACGAGATCCTTCATGTCATCTTGTTTGCAGACAGATGAATCGTCTTCATTCTAATTAGGATCCAGTTCGTCTGGTTTTTTTCAACGTTAGAGTGAGTTTGTACCAGTTTCATCCGGTTTATTGTTGTCTACAGAGCATCGACTGTAATTATTGTCGCTAATTATTTCGGTTGGTGCTTTTTGTATAAAGAATCAAGAACACACGACATGATATGTATCTAAGTAGTTAGAGAGTGTTTGTCGTGAATTATTAATATTTATTTTAATGACATTGGCAAATATGTTGCATTGTGACGTAGAGTAATTTGACATCTGACATAAGATTAAGAATTTTAAAAAATGTAACTTCTCCACCCGCACTCTCTGAAAAATGTCTGACCAAGAATAAAGTCAATTCCGTTTTTCTGATTTTAATTTAATAATGATAGAAATATCAAAAATCCACCACAGTGTTGACTGAGAAGCTTGGCTTTACACATGTGTACAGAAATCGATCTTTGGGAAGAAGTTCAAAGTTTATTTTGTAAAATTACTCGTTTTGTGATGTCACAAAGGGGGATTTCTTGTGATGCTCATGTTTACCTATCAAATCAATCTTGATGTAAGGATGGTACCAGATTTTTTTTCTTTGGGGTTAAGTGGAAACGTGCTAAAATTATAATCAGTAACTTCTCGTCTGTGGGTTCTCGGGTCACTATGGAATTAGGTCCCTTTGTTGGAAACTAACCACTACACGACTTTTTTCAGGATAGGTCGTGTTCACGCTTTCAATTAGAATAATTTTGCATCTGCCATTAACTCTACCCACTGACTCACGTGACTTACTACGAAAGCACGGGAAATTAATTAAAGTACATGAAAATGTATTTAGCCGTACAAATCCGAGCCCCAAAAATGAGCTGTTAATAAGGAACCTCGATACGAAAGCGCAGCAAGCGATAGCCAAGAATAGCGACAGTGCCTTGAAGTAGGAACCAATGGAGTTTGCCCGGTGAACACCAAACTGAAGAAAGAAAAATGACGTCAGGGCTGTTTGCTATCTCACTTGCCTCATACAAATTAAAAACAAAATACTATCGTCAACCTACGTATTCAGTATGAGTGAGATGGCTAACAACCGTGATGTCATTTTCCCTGCTTCAGAATAGAATAGAAAATTTTACTTTATTTGCACCAAACCATTACAAAGAAGCTTAATAAGCTCCAGTGAGCAGGATGAGCTAAAACGTGCCTAACTGATGCGCAGGTGGCTGCTGCGTAATGCCTCCTTAAGATATATTTGTAACCACCGTCGCTCTTTTTTATTTCTTTCCCTGCTTGGTTGTCTGAAAGAGATCGCTATTAGCAATAAGACTGCCAATTTTAACACTTCTTTCTGTGTAATCTTAGTTCTTAGCTTATTTTATTGTATTTGTATGTGCAATTTAGAGTTTTCTATTCTATTCTATGAGCTTCAGTTTGGTGTTGACATTGCAGCCTCCATTGAATATAAACTTCTTGGCCAGAGCACACTACGTGCGGATATTTACCACACTCACGTGACGTTTGTCAAACGAGAATATATTGACGGGAATCGGGAGCTATTTTGGAAGGTTACATATTTGTGTACAGTCACCTACATGAGAACGTGAAGGGAGTTGAGCGTTGATCACGTGCTTTGTAATAATAATCGGGGTTTTTACTCCAAAAGGTCCACAGGTCCCTTGTAGCACTGATAGACCAGATTACCTACCCTTCTTCCACTGTCAGAGTCAAATCACAACACACGATTACTAAAACAATAGAAACGTCAATTATGTCGTGTCCTGCAGGTAAGGTAAAAGGCCTAAAAGGGCCCTGCAAGGCCAAACATATACATTGGCAGAGCTAAGAGCCAGCTTTTTGGTCATTTGTTCTACTACCGAATTAGAATGTGTTAGGGTCTACTTAGAGAAAATCGCACATAGTAAGTACTTTACAGAGGATCAAACTTTCTCGCAAAGCTAGTAAGACCCGAGTCTACAAGCAAAATGAAATCCTACTTAGGCAAGTGAGTCATACATTTATTTGTGCCATTTGACAGCGATAAGCCGAACACGTAATGTGCCAGATGTTCTCCTTAAATATTAGCAAACAATTCAATCCTGACGCGAATAATAAATCAGATTTATTATTCGTCTCACACATTGCATAGAGGAAATGAGAATCTAATGGGGACTAAAGACTGGCATATTTCCGACGCTAAAACATTAGTGGCTAGAAATCTTGTCTTTAACATTTTTATAAGATTACTTTGTACCTACTTAGGTACTTCTCTTTCCATATATTTGTTATCACAGTTTTGAAAAGCTTGGATTAGATAACGGATATAATACTTATACCTCCTTTGCAAGTGCTCGTCTAGGTGGGTACCCCAACAGTGCCAGTTACACTACCGCCTGAGCAGTAATGTCCAAACATTACTGTGCTTCGGTAGGAGGGCACTGTAGCTAGTGAAATTACTAAGCTAAAGAGTCAACGTCTTTTAACTCTTAAGCTTCTTAAGCTTTGGTGCAGTGCCACCTAGAATTTCACATCATTGTGAAATCCTAGGCGGTATTGTACTGATAATTATGGGCAGCGTTATCTCTCGGGAGAGCGTCTTGTGCTATAACTATAATATATAGGATTTCACAATGATGTTAAATTTAGGTGCACTGCACCAACGCTTCCAACTCAAGAGTCAAAAGATGTTACGTTTTTGATCTTACCATATTTACTAAGCCAAAAGCATAATGGTACAAAACAATTAATAAAACTCGCGGACTTAAAATCCATCGCACCTGATGAAAAGCTAAGGTGAAAACTAACATTTCTTGAATAGAATTGTAAAACTAATAATAACCAATAACTGAAAATAGGTGGAGGCTACAGGAAATGCCCGCATTTCAGTGGAAGTAATGGTTTTCGTTTAGCACGAATTATTTTAGTGCTCTTAATGGATTTCCCAAAGTATACGTACCTTGCCTATGTGTGTATATAATGCTTTTATTGTTTTAAGCTCAAAATTCATTGATTCAAAGCTACAATGGTGCACTTTTACAAATAATACAATATTTATATTTATTTCTATTTCGAGACTCTAACCCGTTCTCTACCTCTATAAGAAGAACGAGCAAGAAAGTCACTGGGATTATAATTTTCTTAATATTATGTACTTACAAAAATTTCTTGATTGCATTAAATATTTATTGTTTGAATAAGGACCAGCTGGTTTATAATCATGCTTGCATTATTCGAGGCATCTTTGTATATTATCTTACTTCTTACTAATATTATAAACGTGAAAGTTAAAATGTATGGATGTCTATCCAGACATCCATACATTTTAACTTTCACGTTGGATGGATGTTTGTTACACTTTCACGCCTAAACGGGTGGACCGATTAAGCTGAAATTTGGTATAGAGATAGCTTAGACCCTGGAATAACATATAGGCTACAGTACAGCGGGTAAAAGCGCCGGCAGTGTATTATAATCTATTATATGCTTTCTTTAGTAATGTGTAAATTGTTGTGACATAGATTTATGTGGAATCAGGAGCTACCCTTTTATTTCTTTCTTTTTCCGACAAGGATAGTAAACATTTGGTATTACATCATAATGATACAACAACAATAAAAAACTAGATTTATTCGACAGATTATCCTGGCGACTGTGTGGCGACGAGGAAATGTGCAGACAGACAAAAATAGAGATCCTTAATGTCTGTCCTCTAATTATGATAATCATGTCGTGTATCTATTGTAGGAACAGGACAGGCTAAATATAGCACATTAGCATTTTATTGCAGTGTTCCTAATGTCCGGCATAAATTAGGTAGGTACCTAATAGATAGGTCTTAGGTTCAAATTTGGGAGTGGAAAATGTTCGTCTGGACGCCGTGTTTCGAAAGGCATGTTATGCTTTGAGTCCCGGCTGTTTTCTAAGATAAGATTATGTAGAAAGTTGTCGTTATACCTAAGGTTTATTTCATATTGTGCGACACATCTCAAGTGGGTGAAAAAAAGTCGTCTGAGAGATGTTACGACAACCACTCAGCTACTCACTACGCCGGTCATAGGAGAGTCGCCGATGAGTCGCGTGTCGCGGCGCAACAGCCAAGATATTGTGGCGTAAAGTAAAAGAGTTCTATTTTTTGCCTTCGAGGTACAGATGGTAGGTACATTTGTCGTACAATTTTCTGACATTGCAAAGAACTCTCGCCGTTATAGTGACCGCGACCCAACGCAACACGCTGGCGATGTAGTCAAGAGTCGCTTCAGCCCAATGTGGGAACGGCCTAGAGTTAAAAGTTTCCTGTTATCTGCTTACATCATCGTCAATTCTGTGAAATAAGGTACTCGTATCAATGGACTCTGACGTAGCTAAACCCTACCATAAAGTTACTTAGATATTTCTTATCGAATCGTGAATTTTCCACTAACTTTGTTATTCTGAATAATCGCGATTTGCGGCCTCTATCTAAGCAAATATTAAACCAATTTTGCTACTCTATGTGTTTGAACTTTAAAAAATAATTAGCCCAAACAACATGTTAGTGTTGAATCAGTGTTTTGGCTTTTACGGTCGTTTGATTTGTATTTTTTTTTATTCGTTATCGTTGGCAAAAAAATTAAGAGTGTAATATATAATAGTGCGAGCGAGAGAGCGTCACTCGATATATACGCTCTTAAGGGAGGCCTCAATACAGTAGGTACGTATATTAACTCATGGAAGATTTAACAGCCAAATAACTGACTAAGGACCATGCTCAAAATCGTGAGAACTGCAGAATGAGTAGTCAGAAATTAGGTCTAGCCTGGGCCTGGTACCTGGAACAATTCTAGGTAGGAAACTTACCTATACCTTAGCGTAAAGTACTACGTCTTTTTGTGCCTATACCCAGAACAGCGTGACAGACAAGGTCGCACTTTCACAACAATTCGTCTAGTTCATGGAAATCCCCTTAATTAACTGCCTATTTCCGCGAATGAATGAACGCCTATTGAATGAAACACGCCTCGCCCCTTAATGAGTTTGACGTCACATGTGCCACGAGGGATTTCATTTGCCCTAATTAATTACATTTCGTTTTAATACGGGGTTGCGAATTTATGAAAGGCTTTAATGAAAAAAGGTATAGTTAAACCATTATTTATGATTAAAGGCTTTCCATATGAAAAATTGTTTTATGGGGTGGGACCTGGTGGGACCATATATTTTACCTTTATCTACCAATACTTTACCATTTTAACCAAATTGCAAATGTTCACAACATCAAATCAGGGAGACCTTGAAGTCTTAAAAAAGAATTAAAAGAAGTCATTTAAAAAGGAGTTGTTAAAATGCGCATGTGCTTTTATCTTGACCGCTCATTCTCATAATTTCGAAAATGTCTAGATAAAAATAGATATCTCTGCAAAATTTGAACTCGATTTGTTCAGCGGTTTGAGATATGCGTTGATATACTCGTATATTTTATCAGTCCGTCAGTTTTATGATTTCTTTTTATATTTTTAAAGCAATGAAAGTCTACATAAAAGGCATAAGATTTTAGACACGTTGTTAGCTGTTGACGACAAGAAACTTCACGTATTACAATCGCATTCTCAGGGGGAGACCTTAGTTTAGCTGTGGACGTCTGCAGGCTGATTGTAGACCACACAACTAACTTGTCATCATTTATCAATTTAGGATCTGCGACGCAGACGTAGAGTCTACGTCGTTTTCTAGCAGGAGCTAATGGGAGCTATCAGGCTTGTCGTTGAAACTATGTAACTGGGAACATTGCTTTAGACCAGGTATGTCTTTTTATGATATAGGTGACACAACTATCAAATCAGGTACATCATGATTTTACACTGAACGATTCGTGAGTATTTAGATTCATCTTTATTTCATAAACGCACTTGTGTGCTAAGCGGGGCGCGGCAGCTACTCTTTGAAGAAGATCCTCGTACAGGATCGAAACGGTCGCCACGAAGCCGAAGCAAATACAAGTGAGTTTATGCCGTTTATTTACAAAGATATTATGTTATGATTGCTCATATCAGACATAGACCCACCAAATGTTTTTAAATTCAAATTTCTGCGCGGCTCTGCACTGGTCCTGTCGCTATGCCCAGTAATTTCGCTGGTAACATTCGCTGGGAACACAGTAATGCCTTCACATTACTACTGCGGTCAATAACTGGTAAAGGTAGGTAGGTTGGTTAGCACTTCCCCAGGCAGCCTCTGCTATATACTTACCAATGTTTTATTTACAACGAAGTAAGAAGACGAGCAAGACGCTCTCCTGATGGTAAGAGATAACAGCCCAGTAATTTTACTAGCTACAGTGCCCTCCTACCGAAGCACAGCAATGTTTGCACATCACTGCTCATGCGGTAGAATAACTGGCACTGTTGGGGTACCCACCTAGTCGACCTCCTGCAAAGAATGTCTATCCCCGGAGGAAGTCTACCCCCGGAAAAGTTAAGTAAGTTAAGTACCACTATATAACACTTCGTTCATTTTAAAAATCCCATGTTTTATGTCTCACCTACACAGTTTCAGGGCCACTTAGACAATAATCATGGCAGATGATTAGGCAAAGACCCAGGTGGGATTTTCACAATGAAAAATGACAAGCCATATCGTTTAAATGACATCAAATAACCCATGAAAATGGCTTCCGGTTACGCGCGCCAAAATAGCGTTTTTTAGCCTTCTGTCTACATAATATAACAACTTTTTGTGTGTTTACCTGTAACGCTGTCACTTATATAATAAAAGTAGTTTGAACGTATGTACATATGTGTGTCACTTCTTCACGCCTAAAACTGAACCTTTTTGTCAGAAATTCGGTTTGAACCGTTCGGTTCGAATTTAGGGTCTAAGGTGCTTTGAAAAACTATTGCGACAACTAGAACCCCCCCGCAACTTTTAAAAACAATCTGTTTCTAAAAGGTAAGGTCTGTAGGTTTGCCAAGTATAAAGGCCTGTTCGATGTAGATAATGCATTAGGATAAATTATATGAAATAGCTAATTGCTGAAATAAAGGGTAGCGTAAAATTAATCATCCAATTTTGTTTTATAATATTCACAAAGGAAATTGATTAGTGTACTGTGCCAGCCTATAGTTATGTTGCTCGATCTACAAAGCGCTATAAAACCCCAAAAAAAACATTGGCGTAATAACTTTTTGTATGTTTACTTGCATTACTAATGTCCTAACCCAGACAAGTCTACAAGATGCCCCTGAACTAGATAGATAAAGAATGATCCATAAATAGATATTGCGCAGTACTACGCATTTTACGTTGGAAAATTTAGGTGATATTACCTTTTACAATGATAGGGCTATAAGGAAGAGGAAGTATTAGGGGTTGTGATAATACGATAATGTACGAGTACACCTACTTGTTGATTCGATAAACAATTTTTTATGTTGTTTACATAAAAAAAAAATTCATCGACTTCAAGTTCGCTTGCAATATGCAAGGCGTACGTTTAAATTCTGACTAGAAATCCTGCACTAGGACCTGCATATCTAAATTTTTTTTTTTTTTTTTATGTGAAGAAGTAGAAGACGAGCAAGACGCTCTCCTGATGTTAAGAGATAACGGCTGCCCATAATCAGTACAGTGTTACCTAGGATTTCACAATTATGTGAAATTCTAGGAGCACTGCACCAACGCTTCTTACTCAAGAGTCATAAGATGTTAAGACTCTTTAGCCCAGTAATTTCACTAGCTACAGTGCCCTCCTACCGGAGCACAGTAATGGTTTGCACATCACTGCTCAGGCGGTAGAATAACTGGCACTGATAAATTTAAAAGGGGCATCTGAAATATTTTTTTGCCACAAGATTTTCTTCGGCTTCAGTATGAGGCAACTAGCTAGCGAACTTATTGGGCTGAAGAGTTTTAACTTCTTATGACTTCTTATAAAATAGGCGTTGGGCAGTGCACCTAGAATTTTACATCTTTGTAAAATCTTGTGTGGTAATGTACCGACTAATTATGGGCTGTTAAGCTGACGCTACATAGACGATGGAACGCGTGGAAAAGCGGTCGCGGTTTTGATTTTGTTCCTGACCACATTACAAAAATTCCGTCCCGCTTTTCCGTGCGATCCTGCGGGTGTGTGAAACCACCTTTACTATGAGCACAGTCTTACTCGTCTTTTTACTTCTTTTGTATAAAAAAAAATTATGATTATAAGATCCTTATTGAGAAAACTCTTTATTGTATCACCACATTCTTTTTTTGTACAATAACTACAAATTTGTACAATAACTTCAATCTAAATATAGTTTGCATTATACACATTGAGACAATTGGCGGTGTTATAGCTAAAAGCGATCTTCTCTTCCAGACAACGAACCAAGAGGGAAAATAAATTTCATTTAATTTTTTTTTAATGGTGTAGTCGTGTTCTACACACGTCTATTTCAAGATACTCGTAATTATTGTAATATATACGGCGTAGTAGCAGTTGTGGAGTGTAGTAAATTGAGCCGATACGTTCACCTTCACGGGTAATCGACTGAAACAGACACAGATAATTTAATTTTACCACCGTTCACTCTATATTTATGGACGTGGCGTAGAGTCTTCGAATAGTATTCAACGATATACTTTTTAACCCCTTTTGTTTTTTCAAGTGAAATGCGTTTTATATGCATAACCTACCTCCCGTGGGAGAAGCACGGGTTATGTGGGACTCCGCTTACCAGTGGGAGTGCACCGCCGGCAAGTAGTGCTAAAGAGGCTTAAAACATTTATTGCTTCTGTAATGGGTAGGCGTTATCAGTTATCACTAAACATCGGGAGAGCGGCGTACTAGTCTGCTTGCATATAAGTAAATCATAAGTAGATCCTTTTGGTCAGGAGTGAAGTAAATTGTGGTATATGCTTCACACTACAGGTATACACCTCTTTTAGTTCGGACATTTTCGTAAGTCGATACTACTTCCAAGGTTCTATAATTCCCGGTTTTTTAACAATAACTGTTACCCAATCTGCGACGTCTGGCGTATCGCCAAGTCACAAGTAGACGATTCCTAAAGTTAGACAAAGTCAAAAGGCGTATAAAATGATTCGTCATCTCCCTCTAAATATGGGTATGTGATAAAGACAGAAGTATCAGGCCTTGGGGGCATTGAGCCATGCGACTTTATACGCCTTTATTAGAGTCTTCTTGATTGATCACGGGTGATAATGTTTTGATTGGTAATTATGCGTAGTTATTGTCACTATTAGGGTATTTGGCATTAGCTGATGGAAATGCTATTATTATGGTTATATTTAGATGATCTAAATATAACCATAATAATAAAGATCTCGTAGATTCATTGGCTAGTTGCTTCGGTCTTAGCCAGTTACCACTGGACAAATCTGTGTCGTCAAACGGTCATTATGGAAATTTGTCGGCATGATGTTATGATCATCGACGAGCTGAGCAGTTATCGTCACTCATAGAGGTTTTTTTTTTATAATAATATATGTATGTATTACGAACATCTGCACGCAAAGTCTATTTTCTCTACAACTCCACTCCAGTTCTCTTATATGCTTCTTGCACTTCCACGCTTCATCCGTTCTTTTCATACATCATTTTCTACACTTTTTGCTTTCTACGATACTAACTATTATTATTCTAGGGGATGGGTTTTAGGGTTCAGGTAGGGCTTTCTTTATTTCCGCTCATAGAGGATTGCAACAGCAATGGCATTGGCGACGCGTCAGTTGTTGCTGACGTATTGGTGAAGTTGTTGGGGTAAATCTCTTCCTTGTTGAAAACATATTCTTATGATTAGTTTTCATGGATACTTATCTTATGTCTCATTCACAAAAACCAACGAAAAGACCAATTATTTCTAAGAATGTTAAGTATCTCAATTCGACACATTCCACTCTTTAATTGCAAAAAACATCTGCCGGTTACTGAGTTGTTTACTACTAAACTGCTAATTACTATCAAGGGTGTGTCATCTGTCTGTCATTGTGTTGTTTTGGCACGCTTCTCAGACACAGTATAAGTATGTATATAATGTACTACGCATTGTTGTGTATTGTGTAGTCAACAAGATATACAAAGACGGATCCAGGATTTTTTTCTGGGGGTGCCCAAGGGTCAGACGGGCAAAAATATTGTAATTTTTACTACGAAAGTGTGTGTTTAGCTCGCTCTGAACAGTGGGAAAATTCAAATATCCTTAATAATAAGTGCGCGAGAAGCTTCTGGGGGGGGGGGGGGGGGGGCTTGGTCCCCAGCCTCCCCCATAAATCCGCCTATTAAGATATATATTCGTAATGTTGACAATAACTAAGTAATAACTAAGTCGAACCATTTTGAATATTATATTTGTCTGCTAAGGAAATGTTCTTGACGTTTATTGGATTTGTGTGCATTTAGAAATGGTTTATCTCTTCCTTTGTTAAGAGAAGTATTGAATATAGTTGATTATTGACATCGTATTATCGTATCCAGTGAGTTTTCAACACAAATTCAAACTTTATTGAAATAAGCTACAATAATGAAGCACTTTCACAAGTAAATCTTATACTAATATCTTACTAATATAAACGTGAAAGTTTCTAAGAATGTATGGATGTCTAGATGACTGGATGTTTTTATTTGTTACTCTTTCACGCCTAAACGGGTGGACCGATTGAGATTTGGTATAGAGATAGCTTAGAGACTCTGGAATAACACATAGGCTTAACATACACAGCGGGTAAAACTACTGGGCGCAGCTAGTTTGACAATAATTTTGTTCTATTCTAAGACTCCATCATACATTCGGAAAGCACCTCTTTGAGAAAAAAAACAACAGAGTCATGATAGTGATTTGGTCACATTTATTTAAGTTTATTTGGTTAATATTTCAATAGAATGGGTTTCTCAAATGTGACACAGATGTTAGTAGTTACGTGGGTGCGTTTCCATGCTGCAAGTTCAAGGTGACCGAAGCATTGCCAATAAATAGAGAAAAATAACAAGCTTTATGTATAATATCTAAAAAGGCACAAGTAAATTTTATGTTAAAGTGGGGTTATGTGGGGTTATGTCCAGGGTCTAAGCTATCTCCATTCCAAATTTCAGTTCAATCGGTCCACCCGTTTAGGCGTGAAAGAGCAACATACATACGAGTACATCCAGACATCCATACATTCACAAACTTTCACGTTTATAATGTTAGTATAATTGCTTTTCGCGGCGAGATTTTTTCGCGGATGCTACTATTAGGTAGTATAGGATAAAAACGTCGCAAGTCACATCACGTGTGTTTTCAACTAATTGTTTGTTTATTTTGCAAGAATTTGAGCACTTTCGGAAGCATACGTACGTACCTACTAGTACGCTAAAAAACGTTTAAGAGCGTATATATCGAGTGACGCTCTATCGCTCGCACTATTTGACAAATTTTGAAATATAAATTCATAGAATCAATTTATTGAAAATTCCTCAAGAACGGCCCTGAAAACTATTATTCCACACATTTTAAAAGTGTTTTCAGTTTGATGTATTAAAAAAATGGCATGGGGAGCAATATTTAAAAAAAAATATTTTAAAAATTCTCATCATTCCATTTTTAGGGTTCCGTAGTCAACAAGGAACCCTTATAGTTTCGCTTTGTCCGTCCGTCCGTCTGTCTGTCCGCGGCATTGCGGAGAAACTATAAGTCCTAGAAAAGTGTAATTTTGTATACAGGTAAGTAATAATAAGGGTAAGAGAACGGTGACAAAAAATAATTTTTAGTTAATTAATTTAGGCTACCTCCCGTACACGTAAGATGGGGATGATTTTTTTTTTCTGGCTGATACCATCGTGTGGGGTATCGTTGAATAGGTATTTTAAAATGAAGGACGGTTTGCTAAGAAACTTTTTCGATTTCATGTTCTGTTTGAAAGATATTCAAGTTTTAAAAAAAAATTGAGCGTCCCCCCCCTCTAAAATCTGAACTACTAGCTTTAAAATTCTGAAAAAAATCAGAGGTATGCTTTCAACCATGAACTTTCCAGGAAAACTATAGCGGTTAAGATAAAATTATTAGTTTCGGTAAAATCAGCAAAATAAGAATACCTAAAGCTAACCTAGCCTATAGTTTATTAATGCATAACTAGATGGCGCTAGTAGTAAAATTAGATCGCGCAAGCGAATTGTTCATGGTTGTATTGTTTACGAGTTACAGCTATTACAAATAAATCACCATATTACAGTGTTACTTAGCTCATAATTTCTAACTTAAGTTTTTTTATTATAATTTGATATAGCATGGTCAAGGCTACTTGTGTGAATGATCCGGATATAATTTTTTTAATTTGCGGAGAATATTATGCTCAAAGAATTCCGTTTGAATGTGACAACGTTCATAATTTAGGCTTACAAAAATAACTTTGGAAACTCCCTGGAAATTAACGACAAGCCTTGGATTCCCCAAAAGTTATGCAAAACGTGTGTTGAGTATCTACGTTTGTGGACAAATTAGAAAATAAATAGATTTTGGTACGAAACCGCTATAATGTGGAAAGGACTCGAGAACCATCACGATGACTTATTTTTGCTTAGTGTAAACATAAAACTATTGTTATGATTTTATTAAAAATTAAGTATGCGGAACATAACTGGCTCATAATGTGTTCATTTAAAAATGGTTTACTTTGTTTTAGGCCAATGGTGGTTATATTTTTTTTTTTGTAAAGTAAGAATTATTTGGACTTTTCTCAACACGTCCAAAAACTAATGCGTCACTTTCAAAGGCTCGAATGTGACATAACCATCAAGTTACACTCTCTCCACGACCACCTAGACTATATTCATGACAATCTTGAGGTACTAAGTGAAGAATTGGGCAAGCAATTCCACCCGAACTTTTGTTCGATGAAGTAACGCTATCAAGGCTTCTGGAACGCACATATGATGGCTGAATATTGTTAGAGCATTTAGAATAGCCCTTAGAATAAGAATAGCATTTAGAATAGCTCTGCCTTCAGTTTCAGCAAGAAAATCAAATAACATAAAGAGTTTTTCAACTTAAACTTAAATTAATTAGGATCATCTCTACATTGACCACCCACAAGGTGGACAGACGACCTTATAAAGGTCGCCGGAAGACGCTGAATGCAGGTCGCTTCCAACCGGTACATATGGAAGTCCAAAGGGGAGGCCTATGTTCAGCAGTGGACGTCTTACGGCTGAGATGATGATGATGATGATCTCTACATTTATAGCGTTTTATTACGAAAACAACATAATATGTGTCATATCTTTTTAACTAGAGCTGGTACAGAAATTTCAGTCACAAATTTGAAATCGTCGTCAAAAATCATCCAAAATGCTGTTGTGCAGTGTATTCAATCTACTAGAACTACGGAACCCTACATTGTGCGTGGCCCGACTCGCGCTTGGCCTATTTATTTAATATATCAAACTGAAAATACTTTAAAAATGTGATCAATAATATTATTATGCAGGGCTGGTCTTAAGGAATTTTCAAAAAAAATATTCTATGAATTTATATATTTCAAAATTTGTCAAATAGTGCGAGCGAGAGAGCGTCACTTATATATATATAGTCACTTATATACGATCTTAATATTAAATCAAAACTTTCACATCCTGTTTTCCTATTTTTCCGGATTTTTCACAAGAATCAATAACAAGAATGTCCCAGTCCAAGAATAATATTTACGGGTGAAGAATTTTACGTGAAATCTTAAATTTTCGCGAGCGTTTATGAGCTGTTCGAGGAATGATGTTTTTCCTCGTTTACTCGCTTGTAATTTGTTTGTGTTTGGCCTTCGCTTCGTTATAGCTAGAGAATTAATGCTTATTTTACATGGATGAGGTAAATTTGATTGTACTTTAGAGTTTAGAGGATACTAAAATATACCTACTTAGGTGTTTTGCTAGCTAAAATGTGGCCTATAAGTTATTCCAGATTCAATTAAGTTTAGAAATTTCAGTTCAATCCAGGCGTGAAAGAGTAAAAAATAATAATAGGTGCACTTGATCAGAAGTGAGTTGGGTAGATGCTTATAATTTCAATGATTAGTGTGAAAAATACATAATTAATATATTAGCAAATGAAAAAATAGAGAGCCGTACTTCCCGTCACAAGGAAAGGGTCCTCCCTCAAATTTTGCAGACCTGGAGCTCCCACACATCTCGGATCTCTCGCTCTTTTACCTCGCAGCTGTAAATTATGGATTGACCTTCCATCTTGGGTCTTCCCTCAATCATTTGATGTGCCTAAATTCAAAAAGGGTATTTTCAAATACTACCAGGGTCGGCAACGCTCCTTTAACGCCCCTGGTGTTGAAGGGGTCCATAGGCGTCGGTAACCACTTAACATCAGGTAGGCTGACAGCTTGTTTGCCGCTCTTTATATCATCATTATCAGCCTATGTTCGTCCACTGCTGGACATAGGCCTCCCCCATGGCACGCCACTCAACTCGGTCCTCCGTCTTTCTCCTCCAACCACTCCTAGCGACCCGCCGGATATCATTGCCCCATCTCGCCCAAGGACGCCCTACCCTACGTTTGCTCTTTATATAAAATAATAAAAATAAAGAGATCCCGTTAAAAGCAAGCAATAAAACTGCATTCATAATGGATTATAATAGTCACCTTACGTCCGGCGATCGGCCTTGGGGATTTTACTGTCAACCGCTGTGTGAAGTAATGCCTATTGTTACCGATTCAGAATTACCGGTTACCGGTTACTAGATCCGTAATCCGTTATCATTAATGCAAATACCCGACACTTGGGTATTTAAACCTAGGTACTATATAATATTATGCGAGAATATGTACATACATAATACCTAATATAATAATCACTCCTGGTTCCCGCTGGGGTAGGCAGAGACTATTTCCCTTCACTTGGAACGATCCTGAATCCTGACACACATCTTTTGCTTCCAACTTCCAACACATTCTTCAAACACGCTCGCCGGTTCTTGATACTACTGATCTGGCCTTTCCTTAGAACACCTAGGTTTTGTTAGTCTCCAACTAAGTCTATATCGTAGCTCTATATTTGGCGAGATCGTAGACAATATCCAACTTATAGTGTATAAAAAATTATAAAGACAAAATACAGCCGAACCGGATGCAGGTATGCCGAACGTATTTTTCTATTCGTCTCAATAAAGTGTATTCCATTCTCTTCTACAACCCTTCTTTCTAGTCAAGCATCCAAACGTCAGTTCTTGTAGTTGCTTTTTCCATAATCGGTAGAGCCCGTAGCCAATTGTCAATCACTCGTAATTAAATGATAAAAAAATGAACTGAGATGACAGTTGTTATGGAAAAATTAACAACAACTATCTTTCTAGTCGATACATTTATTTAGTTAGCCAAAAGCGATTGGCGCTTGACAACGGGCCATTCCTGTGATTTAATAGACTTAAATACAAAGTATGGCGACGATCAAAGCAAAACCAAAGCTAAAATGTAATAAAAATGGTAGGTAAGTCTCCAAAAGTATAATATGACCGGTACAAATTGGGTCATAATGACTGCATCCGCCCACTCAGTGCGAATCGACATCTTGCCAAGTCCAAGACAACTATAAGTACCTATTTTCGCTAAACATACTTAATATGTGAAAAATAACAGCTAGGTGTTCAGAGTTCGGGGGACCTAGCCAAGCTTTAATCGCTTGCGCCTAAAGGCATAAAAAAATTTCAATACAATATAATACAACATACTCTTTATAAAATGTACTGAGATGGCAGTCTACTGTACTTTGAGTAAATTTTCGCGGAACATAATATATTGCGCTTAAAACATTGCCAATGACCTCTTCAATAAGGCCCTATTACCCTATACACCAATGTACGGAATAACCAAAGACCCTGTATATTCTAGTACTAATATAATCAATTACATTATAAGGACGTAGCGTAGGATGTCTGCTCACAAGGTAGACAGCGACCTTATAAAGGTCACTGGAAGACGCTGGATGCAGGTCGCTTCCAACCGGTATATATTTATATGGAAGTCCAAAGGCCTATGTTCAGCAGTGGACGTCCTATGGCTGAGATAATATAAGGTAAAACAAATACTGCTTGGCAGACGTATCTATATGTAACTGGCAAAGGTGTGGTACTTCTTCAGCCGGCCTCTGAAATAGGGGCCTTATTTTTGATCCAGGCAAAAGGCGTTACGCATCATCACCTTTTTTTTAAATGACCTACGCTGCTGGTCTCAGATTAAGACCTCTACAGCTTTACCGGACGTGTGGTGAGCGCAGGAGGCACTCGACCCAAGCATCATCACCTGGGAGCGCAGGGCGGTATGTGGGGCTCCCCCGCCGAAGAAGGGAGTGGCGGGGATACCCACTTAAAAACCTGGAGGTGTTCCTGCGGGACGCCATAATGCCGGGGCAGCGGGTACGCCGAAGCACTCATCCGCGGCCATACTTCTTCAGGCCACTTGTTTGTAATATATGTATACTTATTTAGCATATTGCCTAAAGCTAAATGATGGTGCACTTTTCGCAGACTTACGAGTAAGATGTGTCATCGAGTGGATATTTTGGTTTTCCCGTATTTTTACATTTGTTTATTATTTTTGAGATCAAAGATCCGATCGCGTCACATGCAATGAATATGTTCTCTGTCGGACGTTGACAATATACTGAATAGATTTGATATTTGACTTCATTGAGATTAACACAGAGTGTGTGGGCTAGTGCAGGAACGTCATAATCACATATATAAATTCACGTATGGGTTAACAACTTACTAGCAAGACAAGAACCCGCACAATTTACACGATGTTTTGAATCGCAAGTAATAATATTGTAAGTTCGAATATTAAATACACTACTTTTTTATGTTTAGTGTCAAGAATAAAAGTTAATAACGTACTCCTGCCTCCTGTAAACTAAAAAAAAGTTAAAATATGGAAAACTCGCACAAAAGACTCGGAAATATTGGCGTCTTTAGGTATCTAACCATACATTCATGAGACAGTTCGGAATTAGCACAATAACGACACGTAGTATGCAAAAAAATATCTGGGAATGTTAATAAGCGCTAAAAATCTAACTTGTTATAGACTTACAGTTTCCAGTGCTCATCCTTATGGTGTCACGCCATAATCTATTTTAGTTGATTACGGACCAATCCAATGTTTAAGAGGTTTCTAATTTAAAGAGCTTTGACCTTTGGTGTAATACTGTAAGAGCTCAAGATCTACATATAAACCTTGTTGATATTCTGATAGAAATATAAAAAAACCTTAGTGCTAGTCAACTAGAAAAATGCCTTAATAAAATGTGTTTTTTAGTTTTTTACATCTCGAAATTATACAACTAATGTGGCCGATCTGTGGTTAGTAAAAGTGTTCTTTACTGCTGTAGTAGCTGTAGTTTGTTTTTCTCAATAAAGGCATTTGCCACGTTAAAAAAAATCGAAGTTATATTTACCTACTTAACGATTTTACATGCAACTCACAACAGAAATACATTATTATTTATTTACATAAAACAATAATATAGTATCTAAATGAAATGAGCACCTTTTCAATTGTTTTTTTAAAGAAATAATATCGCCTGCATTGAGAAGCCGCTGAAGATAAAGAAATGTTACGGAGGAGGCTTTGGCCCAGCAGTGACAATATGGGGTGATGATTACGATGATGAACAATGCTGTATTTTTTTAAAGTTTACATTTAATAATTATTCCAGTCACAGAATATCAATACAATACTAGTAGTAGGGGGCTAGTACTATTTACTAGCAGTAGGGGACGCCCGAAAAAAAGTTTGGATGAACTGTGTGAAAGAGGAAGGAGTGGATGCAGATATGACGGATGATAGAGCAGAATGGAGGAGAAAAACGTGTTGTGCCGACCCTACCTAGTGTGGGATAAGGGCAGGAAGAAGGAAAAGTACTCAAAACACATCCTTTGATTTTTTTGAAGTCATTAAAATAAGTGAGATCTAAGACACGTGAGATCCTAAACTTTAGGTATTATGTAATTTTTATAATTAGTATATTACTGTCCGTCAAGGGCAATGATATAATAATACGTTTTAAGATGTCATAGTTTTATGTTACCACGGATTACTCGAATTATTTCTGGCAATAGAATATGTAATTTTATGTGTCTACAATTTTCATTATTATACTGTAAAATTATTTAAGCAATAAAAATATAAATAACTTCATTTTCTCTGCGGTTTTAAGATTCAAATTTGTAGTAAAATTTAGAACAATTTTTTTATATAATTTTTTACAAAGTTAGTTTACTGTGCTTCGGTAGAGGGCACTGTAGCTAGTGAAATTACTGGACTAAAGAGTCTTAACATCTTATGACTCTTGAGTAAGAAGCCTTGGTGCAGTGCATCTAGAATTTCACATCATTGTGAAATCCTGGGTGGCATTGTACTGATAATTATGGTCAGAGTTATATCTTAAATCAGGAGAGCGTCTTGCTCGTCTTCTTACTTCTTTGCATAAAAAAAATACAGTAAACTAAAACTTAATTATTATTTTAGACAAAAATCTCGTAAAGTTCTCATCAAATTAGCTAGGTTTGTAAACAGGTATATGCATATCCAGCAGTTTTTTTTTCGCTAGCTATTCCGCCGGGCTATGAAAAGCTTCAGACCATGATTGTTTGGGGTCATAATTGGTGCTAAACATTTACTTTTAGGAACCGTCAAGTTTAGAATTTATTTTTTGCCCTGCTTATAGGAAAACGTCATGTCAATTTATTGTATTATAATTTGGAATACTTAAATTGTGATCAGCTACCCGCGAGAGTTGAGATTTTTTAAAATTCTGGTTAAAAGAACACTTATAGATACAATTTTGACGCTCTCTCGCTCGCACTATTTTATTTGCATTTTGGAAATATAAACTCAAAGAAATAACTTTGTTTTGATGAGATTTGTTGAAAAAATAAAAAAATTTAATGTTGCTTCCCATGCCATTTTTTAATAAATCTGCAAAAATGTGTGCATCAATATTGTGCAGGGTTCTCTTTGAGGGATTTAAAAAAAGTTAATTTTATGACTTTACATTGCATAATGTATCAAATTTTGAGAGAGAGAGCGTACATAAACGCTTTAAAGACTATCCGAGCACCTTGCTCCTATCCAGACTACATAGCTCCTGTAAAAAATATACTTGACTTGGTTGAGCAGTGGAGAGGAATATAGAAAGGCTAACAAGTCAATACCAGACTGGTTGTCAACTATGTACAGTGTCTGAGACAGCGCGGCGTCCGACTGGCCTTAGGTTTTTATTTAGATTACTGTGACGCACTTTGTTGAGATCCTCTTTACAGTGCGACTGGTTCAAATAGCTGCGACAATATAGTAATCGTATCATAATAGGAGATCGGACAAAAAAATCCATAATGTATATTATTTTAAAATATTTGACACGTATTTTTTATTTTAATTGGAAACGTGCGATTGACAACGCACTGAAGTTACATGGAGAGGTAGTTATAGTGACGTCACTTGTGGATGCTCCAGTCGATACAAAATGCATAAAGTCACGCGTCATTACCGAAAAACTTATAAAAGCTCTATATCTCAGCTTATTTTAACCGCAACAAAAAAAACGTGTCAAGTAGGATTATTAAAATTACGGGCTAATTATTTTTGTTTTTTTTTAATTGTCCGCACCTCTATTTAAGTTAAAAATTAGCAGCTGAATTATGAAATTAGCGTTATGTCAAATTTGCCATAATTAGATATTTCCATAGGGTTGAAAGGTGCCTTACCCTACTAACATTGTCAGAGTCAAATCACAACTTATAGGTCGTGTGGCAAACCTATTATGTTGCAGTTTCAGGTCGCCGAAATTACTACAAGGCCTGACCTGAGGGGCTATTGGCTAATTCTCACCCACTACGATTGATGGCAACTTCAATGTACATTGCTGCTTTTGATACATTACTCATATTATTAAGGAGGTTTAAGCACGTAATGTACGCAATTTTGTCTATGGATTCTAGTGTTTTACATGTTGTTTTGCGATAGCCAATAGGCCCCCTGATGACTGTCTCCTACATATCTTATAGGAAACCCACAGCCCGGATCCACAGTTTCCAATCGGAAATCGGGAAGTGGATCAAATAAAAACTAGCAAGATTTGATTACACACAGACAGACAACATACAGGTGAAAGTAAATCAAAGCTTGTAAAAAATCGAAAAAGTAGTAGTACAGAGTAGAAACTATGTAAAACAGTATTCCTGTTTTACAGATCAACGGTCTCGGTGGTCCAATTTATATTCGGAACAAGGACCCGGGTGACGTTTTTACGTAATGGGTGTTGACAGCGTTTTACTGATTCCCAGAAATTTATCCGAACACATTTTCTTTGGCACAAAAAATTTTGTTGACTTCAAATCAAATATATTACGTTAATGGATTCTAATTTGAACGTAAATTTAAATTATATTACTTTTATAATAATTATTATAATGATTTCTCAAGACTTCAAAGACAAAGTCTCATTCACAATAAATATTTAAAATGCGAAAGTGTGTCTCTCGGTTACCTCTTCACGCTCTTCACGCTAAACTAAATTAGAAAAAAAAGGTAGCACTCCGGGAGTGCCGGCAGAAGTGAAAACTTCAATATTAACGTTGTGTTTAATTATAACTATAAAAATACTATCATTTATGAGGTAGAATACAATGTTTATTTATTGCGCTATCGTACACAAATATGACAATTTATATGTTGTTATTTATAATATTATATCGTTATTTATATATAACATTAAATTTTATCTCTCAGAAAAATCAACTTCTATCCATAATTTTGACGACTTTTACACCATCGTTATTATCAGAATCATCATCGCAAATTTTTACAACTGATACAATTGGTTTATGATAACTGAAGTAAGAAACAAACAGTTTTGATTCGAACCTATTTAAGTGTCTAATAAAAAAAATATAAAATATAAATATAAAATATAAAAAAAATATATCGGGCGCGCGCTTGTCTAAGCCCCCTGTGCCGCCTAAACAGAGCAGCACACTCAGGCACGGTAGAAAGAGTGGGAGATACTAGTTCCTCTCCCTTCCCCTCGATCTTACGCTTTTTCGATCAGCATCACGTGACCCTGACGCGAGTTTGAAAGTTTTTACCCATACAAAAAAAAGTGCTCAGCGCCGCTAAAGAAGTTTTCACTTCAAAAAAATCACAACTCTGTTTTAAACTGGTCGAAATAATCTTATAATACTACAAATAATATTATAATACTTATCAACTTAAAATATAATCTGAAATAGTTCTTTTTCCATAAAAAAACTTTTGAAAAGCTTTATTTCATTACTCATATCCTTAAAATACTTGTATTTAAAATGCACCTTCTTCAAAAATAAATTGTATGACCGCCGAACGACGCGGCGTGCAATTTAAAACTGAATAATCTTTACCTCAAAGAAAAACACCGATTTTACAAAAGCAAGTTTATTGATAGATTCAGACCCAGAATACATACAGGAATAAAAACATCTTAAGAGCGTATATATCGAGTGACGCTCTCTCGCTCGCACTATTTGACAAATTTTGAAATAAAAAGAATTAATTTATTAAAAATTCCTTAAGTCCAGCCCTGCATAATATAATTGCACACATTTTAAAAGTGTTTTCAGTTTGATATTAAAAAAAAATGGCAAGGAAAGCAATATTTAAAATAAAATTCAAAAATTCTCATCATGCCATTTTTTAATATATCAATATTCTTAAGGAATTAAGTAATTAGTGCAATAATATTCTTAAGGAATTTTCAAAAAAAATATTCTATGAATTTATATTTCAAAATTTGTCGCGAGTGCAAGAGAACGTCACTCTTTTAACGCGCTTTTCAGTTGTTTCCCAGCTACATATTTTCATATAGGTACCTACCCAACCTACATGAATTGGCTATATTTATATCAAAAGTGTCGCATGACTAACGAATTAAATATCTTAAGATTTTTTACGTCCCGTGCCAATCGAAAATTAGCAGACATTACATTTATAGTCGACCAGTCTGAAATTGCAGTTCGTTCCAAAACACTTCACGAACATTTTATTATGCGGTCAAATGCAATTTTAAAGTGGTATATATCTACCCATGTATGATCAAAGTATAAAGTGAAGGAAGCATTGAGCTAGATTTCTTGGCACCAGATAATTGGCTGACACAAACATGGACTTCTTGGATTGATATGGGTGCCGATCGTGTTTTATCGTCATTATACTCGTGATGAGAGAGAGATACATTATGAAACTGAAACCAATATGTAGAGGTACTTTGTTGTGATAAAAAAACGATTATGTACTTACCTTATATAGGTATCGACGTTTTTTATTCATTTGATATTGGCCAGCTTTAGACCACAATCTCACCTTCTCTGTAGCGTCCGTGGCCCTGTGGTCCTTGGTCTGGCTTGTAAGCCGGACATCCTGGGTTCAAATCTCAGTGTGGCAAATGGCAAAGATTTTCGCCTGGACGCTACCGTGTTTCGGAAGTCACGTAAAACTGTGGGTCCCGGCTGTTTCCTATAAGATATGTAGGAGGCAGTCGTTAGGTCATGTTGCAGGCCTTGTTGTAATCTCGGCGACCTGAAACTGCAACATATATGTTGGTTAGCCACACGACCTATAAATTGTGATTTGACTCTGACAGTGTAAGTAGGGTAACCTGTTCTGTTGGAGTATAAACCCCAATTATTATTATTATTATTCTCTCAAGCGATGATGCTATCGAAGGTGGTAGCAGACACAACCTAGAGGGAATGAATCCCACCCCAGCCCGAAACACACACCTATCCGTACAAATTTATATCAGAAGAATCCCTACTTTTCAATAATTATGTAATAAGTATAATTTAGCTTATGCTTGCAGCTTTACTCGCATGGATAAATCCGTTCTTAGCGGAGGTCTACGTAATAAAACCTGTATGTATTCCAAATTATTTCAATCTATCCGTTCAACGGTTAGTGTTGTGCAAGGGCGGATCCAGGATTTGGTCCTGGGGGGGGTAAGGTGCAGACGGGCAAAAATATTATAATTTTTACTACGAAAAGTGTGTGTTTAGCTCGCTCTTAACAGTTAGAAAGTTCAAACCTCCTTAATAATAAGTGCGCGAGCAGCTTGCTTAGAAAAAAAATATAATTTTGACCATTTTTTTTTTTTTTTTTTTTTTATGTTATGAAGTAGAAGACGAGCAAGACGCTCTCCTGATGTTAAGAGATAACGGCTGCCCATAATCAGTACAGTGTTACCTAGGATTTCACAATTATGTGAAACTCTAGGAGCACTGCACCAACGCTTCTTACTCAAGAGTCATAAGATGTTAAGACTCTTTAGCCCAGTAATTTCACTAGCTACAGTGCCCTCCTACCGGAGCACAGTGATGTTTGCACATCACTGCTCAGGCGGTAGAATAACTGGCACTGTTGGGGTACCCACCTAGACGACCTCCTGCAAAGGAAGTCTACCCCCGGTGAACCACCATGAAATAACCTACCATGAAATATGTGCAAAATTCGTAACTCTACAATGCTTCTGGGGGCCTTGGCCCCCTCCCCCAACCTAAATCCGCTTATTGTGCTGTGCGTTGATTGATCAGTAAACTCGTATTATAAAAAAGTTCCAGTAACAAAGTCTGCCAAAATCGTTAAAAAAGAAATAATGAAATGATAAGCACCAACTAATTGACAGGTCGCACACGAAAAATTTATTGAATTTCAGTTTAAAAAAATCTCAAAAATCCCCAATCCATATAAACTTCTGAGAAGCGACATAAAAAGCGAGATGACGAAATAAAAAAACCGAAACGCAAATATTGTAATCCCCTTGTTAATCTTCAAGAAATTATGTCAGTTGACGAAATGTTTCTTCGGCGAATGAATAAACTTGATGAAATGTGTTATAAGGTCGCGGCCAAACGGGATAAATACATTTACCGACAGAATACTGAGCACAGATTCATTAAATTATGGTAAATTAGCCGCATCCAGCGATTTTACTCGCTGTATAGATGCCTATAAATATGTTTTTCCAGACTCTAAGCTCTACCAAAATTCAGCTTACCAAATTTCATTTCAGTTCAACTTACCAAATACATTCTTTCGTGTTTATAATATTAGTAGAGTATTAGAATCTGTGCTTAGTTCATAATGTTCACTAATATTAATGGTTTTGTAATTTATCTTGTTGGTGGCAACTACCGTGATGATAGACTTCCTTAGGAGGCCGACTAGGTAACCCAATAATGGCAATTATTTTACCGCCTGAGCACTGATGAACAACATTACTGTACTTCGGTAGAGAGGCACTGTAGCTAGTGAAATTACTGGGCTGAAATGTCTGGACATCTTATGACTCTTGAGTAAAAATTACCTACTACCACCACTACTTCATGTGTTTCAGGGTTTTCAAGTCTTGTAAAGTTTTTATGCCAGCAAGTGTACCTATTTACTATATTATTATCTTGTTTACGAGGAAAACGGTGCCGATGTGTCTCGGTTCCTTGAACTCGCCAAAGGAAAGCTCTTTGTATTCAAATCTTACAATTTATTTTCCTCTCTACGCAGCATTATTAAATATATTTTGTTGAACGTGTATATAGGGCAATATTTTTGTCAAAAAGAAAAAGTCATATCTGGATACAATGAGGATACGATGGGACCTTATATAACAGAAAGGAGGCTCCTAAAAATGTAATGATGCACCTCTAGTACATCCAACTAACTTTTACACACGACGATGTTGGTGTCGGTCGGTGATGAACAGTGTGTTCTTAAATAACTGTACGTTCAATGTAATGCAGACCTTTTTGTTGACGCCGAGAAAAAATGCATTAGGCATCCCATCAAGGGAATGGGAGGGTTATGTGGGACTCTCCGTGCAGGATGACTGCACGGTATCCCACTAAAACAACTCGGCGACACTTCCGCGTCGTCTTAATGACGGAGGACTGGGAATCGGCAGAGCCTTGGCATCCAGTCCCCCATCGACGACCGCACGCCTTTACAAAGGCGGGCCCTTCACGCCCCTCTCATCAGGCAGGGGGATATTGAAGACCTAATCTTCATTTTAGGAGAAGAATTAATGACACCACACCACTAGTGTTATAGACAACTATAGACGATGATAACCGTACACCATCAGGTGATCCATATATACTTGTACATAATATTATATCTGCCTCTGTTAAAGTAAAAAATAGCATTTTCATCCCACTATCTCGGAAAGTGTATTTTTACTCATCGATATCTGACTGGAAAAGTCCATTTTATCCTCTAGAGAAATTCAAATTTACTTTACCCTCTAGAGACAAAAACATAATTAAACCTATTTACTTCCACCTAACCGAAATAAGCGTACAACTTTTTTAAATTTGTTAAAAACTCGGAGTAAGAACCTCTTTAGTAAACTTTTTTTTTTAATTTGCTTTGGGCGCACCATCAGCCTTGCCAGTAAGTTACTTTTGTAACATATTACGTTTCTTTTGAACTATATTTACGTTAGTTGTTTAGATATAAGTTACATTTCGAGGCAATAATGTTTATTTAATGAATTATATAGTACTGTAATAGTAAATAATAGTTGAGTTAATTTAGCAGAGTTAATAGAATAAGCCATTTTTTTATAACTTTATTTAGTTAGTAGTAAGATTTTTTCTAAGGATAATTTTATTAACGATTTTTCACTGTAATAAACATCTATTTTATATACTAAACGTCTATTTTCTAGTAAACTATTGAACCATTTTCTATGGAAAAAATAGCATTATATAGTTAAAACTATAAAGAAATAAAATATCTGAAAATTTTGATGCAAATATTAACACAAAGTATATAAAAAAAATTCGAACTTGGCAATATGTGTTAATTTTAGGTATTTTTTTGGTTTAAACACTTTTTACGGAACATCTCTGAATATTTCTTATTTTTACCTGCATGTTATTAAACTAGATTATATAAGCTTTGATTTGATACCAAAATATAATTACTTGAAAAGTACAGTGTAGCACAATAAATCAAAACAAAACACCCATTCGTGTATAAATCTTCAGCGCCTAGAACAAAATCCTGAGAATGGAAATATTAAATCAATGAATTCAAACGATTTTTGTTTATATTTTTTAATTTTAGGTATACGTAACTAATCATGTTGAACTGTTTTTCTAAATTTACGTTGTATTTTAATAAAATAATTGTTGATTGAAATTAATCATGGAAAAATATTACGGAAACGCGGCAAACGCGACAAAAATTTTACATGTCGACTTTAAGACATGTAAAATTGTCCTGATTTTGTTTATTTCCTTAATATCTGTACCAATTCCGAAAGATAGTATCATGAGGATCATAATAATATATAATTTTAATAAAAAAGGTGAATTATAAACATTTTAAACGCAGATTTCACTGGCACGCATGAAAACTTCGAAACTATAATTAAAAAAAAAAAAAATATTTTGCCAAGAGCTTAGCTTCAGATATAATGACCACAGATTTAAAACAAAGCCATTTACAACCATATTTACGCAAATTTTCAGTGTTTTCATGGATAAAAACATGTTTTAAAAGTAGTAAGTCTCTAAAGCCGCTATAGCGGCTGTAACGTTTAACTCAACTTTTTTTCGGACCGCTATAGCGGTCGGGACGTTTGAGTGGCTAAGCGGAAGTAAGCGTACCTACATAAATTAAAATTGAATACTGGTTATTTTTGAAGATAATGCACTGGCAACACTGTGCGCATCCATGGTGAGAATAATTAAAAAAAAAACTTTTAGCATTGAGTTATTTCCTCGCTGAGGGGGGATGAAAAATTATGTGTCACACTCGAGTGCAAAGATTTTTGACCTTGTGCTCTTTTGATTCCCTCGCTAACGCTCAGGATTCTAATTATTAAATCACTCGCTACGCTCGTGAATTAATTTTAGAATCCTTCGCTTGTTCGGTCATACAAACTGAGCACGCGGTAAAAAAGCAACTTTGCACTCTTGTATAACAAATAACTATTAAACCTTTTTATAGGCTGGACCAAATTTGTGAATTTTAGGTTTCATGATCGTTAGGTACTCTGCCTTACATTATGCTATACTATGGAAATTGTGGTCAAAATGAATAAAATATAATACATAATATCATTTAAACAGCAAAAACACAGAAAAATACATCTAAAGTGGTTGTTGACGTAATACAATAGATTTTAAATTGTAATTCGTACGGTATCTAGGTACGGTACGGTATATAGGGCGCTCCATTTTGAATAACGCCTCATCAAAATCGGTGTTACACATAAACAAGGAATATAAAACATTTCTAGCAGTATTTTCATTGAAATAGAAATGAAGCACACACAATAAACTCAACTCGCCATGATAAATGTGAAACCGCTTATAAGCGAAATTCTTATTTAATATTTTTTTATTTATTTAATATAATGTAAGCCTTTGACTAGGATTTCGCGTGATGTTAAGCGAGTGGCCGTAGATGGTAGCATACTAAACCTAGAAGACGGGATAAAACCTCTCCCTGGCTTCACTGAATATCATGCCGGGACACGGACGTAATAATTTTTTTTTAAGTCGAAATGAAGCCTTCTTTCCTCCCTGCTACCAGAGGGCCCGTTTTATTGGGCTACCGATCGAAATCAGCTTATTTTGACAAAAGGAATGAATGTGCCAATTTTCATGCTTCTGCAAGAAAAAAACAAGTTTTGCACTAAAGTCCCCCACTAATAAAAGAGGCCTATAGTCACTACAAAAATATGGTCCTATGATAAAGTGGGCTTAGCATCTGTGCTTCATATTTCTTCTCAGCTTTCAGTAAGTACCTAAATATAGTATTTATTTCGTCCATTCCCATAAATATTTGATGCAACGTCGAAAAATAAATATAACATTGTTCTGATTTAAAGTCAGCGGTAAACTCACCGTTAGTTATATGCATGTTTCACTCAAATACATTACGCCAAATATACATGAAACGGTACTCTTCTATTATGTTCTAGAAAACAGATTTAACTGACCTGAATAGAGAATAGAGATAATCTAAATTTTGAGAAACGCAGAATTTGAAAGACCTTTTTATGGAATGCAGAAACTTTCAGCTTTTATAAAATGACGAAGGTCTGCCAATCGCTGGCTCTTGGGCCATAATAGGTAAAAAAAGCAAAAATAACGCGATTTTTTTATATAATACTCTACATAATTATAGATTAGCCTTTGACCAAGTGCCAGATTAAACCTAGAAGGCGGGATAAATCAATCGATGACTTCACTGAATGCCATGCCGGAATACGGCAGCTAATGAGCGCTTTGTGACCATAATACATATTATGTTAGGTCCATTTTTTTTTCCTATTTTTATTACAGTAATTTAATTCTAATATAACATATAGAAACACAGATTTTTTGAGACAACATTTTTACTTTTATTTTATGTTGTGTAGAAATCGCTATCAGCTATAAGACCGACAATTGTAACACTTTGATATTGTATTTAATTTGATGTTTTTCTTGGATATTTTGTGTTATCTATCTTAAACACCCCATTTTTTGCATCGAGTTAAAAATAAATTCAACACGACTTATCAACATATAGTTACAATATTAAATTACGGAATATTCGGTCTGTTTGTAAACATAACAGGGTTATTCCAATGAGATAATTATGCAGGAAAAAATAATAAAGCCAATTAAAATTGTTTGGAAAACAGAAATAGATATTATTGTTGTACCTAACAATGTGAAATATTATTTGTTTATTATTTACGTTGGGTTATTTTTATATGTAGTCATAAATTATAAATTTTGTAGGTATTATAAGATAACATTTTTTTTATTTGAGACGCGAGCTATTAGTTTTATACTATCTTACTAATAAATTTAAACGTAAAAGTTTGTATGAATGTATGGATGTTCATTACTCTTTCACCCCTAAAAGGGTGGACCGATTGAGCTGAAATTTGGTATAGAGATAGCTTAGACATAGGTTATAGTAAAGCGGGAAAATCGTTGGTCGCAGCTAGTAATAATACAAAGAGGTGATTGGTCATAAAAATATGACTTCACAAAAATTTAATCGCAATTTTTGGTTTAAGAACAAAAATTAGTTTTTTTAATTGCATAAATAAAAAATAATCCTAATTAATTGCCACATACAGTGTCCAATTTCAAACATAAAAGTGAAAATAAACACGAAAATAACATCGCATTAAAACACTTTCTCAACTTTAAATAACATTTAGAAGTTAATTTGTTTACTTAATCAAGCTGATTACTGTTACATAAATAATATTTACGGCCATTAGTAATTAGTAGTCAGCGTGAGACAAGATTTGTTTACACACATCTAATTATAAAATGTAGGCGAATGTAGGATGTGTTTAATAATAATTAATAAAATAAATAACAACGGGAGGTTTACGTACGTACAGTCAACTACAAAGAGATGTATCCATGTTAGGCTTACAAAATGAAGTAAATTATCATTTGCCACAATGAACTACCCTTGGTTCGTGACATTTCTAGTAGCAATCAAACTTTATATTATCATCGACTCGTTTAATATGCAACAATGATGTATCCCACTACTTTTCCTTAGGTGATACATAATAATAGCATTTAAAATGAATCGAATATAGTATAAGATTTGGTCGATACTAAAAATGTCACGAAGTAAGGGTAAATAATTTTTGCATACTAAAAGTTCCTTCATTTTGTAAGACTAACATGGATACATTTCTTTGTAGTTGACGTACAACAAATTTTTTTTTGTAGATTAAGAATCTACAATACAATACAATAATTACTCTTTATTGTGAACTAGAAAAAGAATTTTACAATACATGACTTAATATATCAATAAATAAAACATCTTTACAGAACTATAATATGTATAACAATTTGATCTACAATGGGCGGCCTTGTCGCTTAGAGCAATCTCTTCCAGGCAACCGGCTTTGCATGGAGAGGTAGATATAAAGAGTAGGGTAGGTCTACCATAGACCATAGAGAATCTCCTATTTAAACTTATTTAAATCTGGGTCGACTACAAGTAGTTCGCATTTTGTTGCGTCTAACAGAAAATTACGAGTATCAGTATTTCTGTATTATACATCATGCATGTATTATACGTAAAAAACCTTCCTTTTGAAGCACTCTATTAATTAAAAGAAACCGAATAAAAATCCGTTGCGTGGTTTTAAAGAGAAGCATTTATTTGGACAGATAGGCACGGGAAGCCACTTTGTTTTATACTACGAGTATTTTTAACCCCCGACGCAAAAACGACGGGGTGTTATAAGTTTGACGTGTCTGTCTGTCTGTGTGTCTGTCTGTGTGTGTGTGTGTGTGTGTGTCTGTCTGTGGCATCGTAGCTCCCGAACGGATAAACGGATTTTGATTTAATTTTTTTTGTTTGAAAATAGAGTTAGTCGAGAGTGTTCTTAGCTATGTTTAGTGGAAATCGGTCCAAGATGGCCGCCGCTACAAAATGGCGGATTACTTTTTTCTTACACGACCCCCTCAATATGGGTATCAAATGAAAGGGCTTAACGAGTAGAATACAGCCCACTATATAAAATTTAAAATTCAAGATGGCCGCCATCAAAAAAATGGTTAATTACGTATTGCGTTGGGGGTTTTTTAAATTTTTAATTTAATTCACTTGTTATTATTGGAATTAAGTTCAAGGGGTTTTTGCCGCATCGACCATTGCTGATCTATTGTGACGCCCTCTTGAGCTGTTCACTCCTTAAACCCGTATCTTCTTAGGACGTCCAGATCTTCAAGGTGGTAATGCTTCAAGCCAAGTGGCTTGCGGTATCGGCTGCAGAGCCCGTAGGCCATGGTTCGAATCCAGCCGTACAAAATTTATGCAATCGTCAACGAAGGACTGGATGCAAGGCTCTGCCGATTCCCAGACCTCCGTCGCAAAGACGATGCGGGAGTGCTGCCGGGTTGTTTTACTGGGTATACCCGTGCAGTTGCTCTGCACGGGGAGTCCCACATAACCCTCCCATACCCCCGATGGGAGGGTATGCGTAACGCATTTCTCCCGGCGTAACCAAAAAAAGGGGTGATTTATAATTTATACCTATACTATATATTTGTATACTACGAGTATGTTAGTGAAGTGTTGTTATTTTCTGTTAAATGCACCAGCTGTTGCGGCATTAACCTTTACAGTCAAGGGCCAAACAAAGGTCACTCTATTACGGAACGACATTTTGCAGTCGTTCCCTCGCAATTTATAATTGATAGCTTCCTCTGCCATGCGAGTGCTTCCTTTCTTCGCGCATCACTTGTTTACAGTTTTAATTGCTTTTTACTGGTTACAATTCAACCGTTTTGCTAATTTACTCGTAAAATGTACCAATTACTTTTATGAAGCGTCGTTAAACTGTCGTTTGCTAGTTCCCATTTTATTTTTAAAACGGGTCCCCTCATAACCAAGGGGCCAACATTTCAAAAGGTTCAGCCTTCTATCTTACTAGTCTAAAGTCTATAATATTAAATATTATAAACGTGAAAGTTTGTAAGAATGTTTGGATGTCTGGGGGATATCAGGATATGTTGGTGTGTGAAAAATTCTTTCACGCCATAACGGGTGGACCGATTGAGCTGAAATTTGATATAGCTTAGAACCTGGAATAACACATAGGCTACAGTAAAGCGAATAAATCCACTTGGCGCAGCTATAGTACCTCTATAATAATATTAATATATCCTCCATTTCACACTCTCTTATGGGTATCCGTTATCCTTATTCGTATCTTTGGATCTGTCTCTAAAGTGCCAAAGATCATGATCAAGACTATCTTGGCTTATTCGTTCAATTATTTATTGTCAACCTCTATAACTACTAAACAGACTAGAAAATTTCTAATCTAAGTAGAAATTTAAAACGAATTCTAGTAATTGGTAGCCGCGCAAATCTTTTTGGAATGATCTTATATAATGTTAACCGACCATTTTAATTGACTGCTGCGCCGTCGATTGAGGTCGAAATCAGATTTATAAGATTTGCCGCGACTTACATCTAAAAGGACTTATTTTTCGGTACTGAATATTTAATATTGTTAAGCCATGGTAAATCAAAATTCAAGGTGTCTTTCTGAATAGCCTTTCAGTTTACGGAACAAAAAGTCCTGAAATCAACGTAATGCCAACTATATTTGCACAGACTGTTCCGTCGTCAGCAAACATCGTCCTATCGCAAACACGAGCGGTGTCACGTGACCAAACATACTCGTACGTCACTCGTTGTCACCTCAACAAACATGGTTTATGGCACGTGACGTCACGCCCCAATCAGCAGGGTGATTCACTTATCCGATACCGAAACCGAACCGAGTGCGCTACCGAAAGGAAAAGGAACCGATCGAAAAGTCAATTCCGTTTTACAAAACCGACTGGAAAGTATCTTCGTAAATCTTCGGGCTCTACCGAGTAAGGAACCACCTACACGTTAATTGGACAGTAAAATAGAGCATAGATTACAGATCTAACTGTTTACGAAGATAGTTTCATTTTGGTGGTTTATTGTAGTAAAAATATTTACCCATATAATCTGTTGAAAAGTAAATATGCATAAATTTAGCTAGCACACTTCGTAAACATTTCCCATATGTGCCTCCAGTGATGAGTGATGTAACTTGAGTTTTAGCCTTTTTGAGATTTTTACATTTAAATAATGAGAAACAAAATAACGATTTTTTTCATCTTACTCACGATCTTCTATCTTCTATAGTTTGGGAGATAATTTTGTGAAAAGTGATACAAGTGCACTATTTTTGCAATAACAAAGTGGTTATGAATATATTTCAAGTTATATCTCCGATTTCATCTACTCAAATATAATCAGTATTTTGTGGTTGGTGGTACAATTGTGATTATAATCATTTTTACATAAAAACACCTTTTTTTCTTGAATTTCATTATACATTACTGATATATTACTTTTCACGATTTTTTACAATATTTGCCAGGGAACAATTTAAATTATATCTAAAAATACATAGATTATTTTTTTAAATGTAAGCAATAAAAGTACTATGTGTTATAGTGAGATTTGAAGTCTTAACGCCAATCAATATCAGGCCTAATAAAACCTTAAAACCTAATGGCTAATGTGTAATGGGGCAATTTTCATCTAAAGTCCAAAATTAGAAAAAAAACTTTAAAAAAGTTTAATAGTAAACCTATAGATCGAACATTTATTCAACAACTTGCTCAATATTGAGATCTGCAAACTTGGACAATATTACTAACAACATAATTTAATAGGTAAATGATTTTTTTTAAATAAATGATAATATCAAGATGGTTTTTAGGGTTCCGTAGTCAAATGGCAAAAAACGGAACCCTTATATACTCGTATTCGTCATGTCTGTCTGTCCGTCCGGATGACACAGCCACTTTTTTCCGAAACTATAAGAACTATGCTGTTGAAACTTGGTAAGTAGATGTATTTGGTGAACCGCGTTAAGATTTTCACACTAAAATAGAAAAAAAACATTACACTTTTGGGGCTCCCCATACTTAGAAGTGAAAAAAAAAAATTACTTGTATTAATATTTACATTGTTGATGATTATTGATCGGATAAAATTATCGTTGGTGCGGATACAACTCACTGGTTTTTCATAAATTACTTATATAATAAAATAATTTTAAGAAAAACTGTAATGCGGAATGATAAAAAATCTTTTAAGAAAAAGTTTAAGTAAAAGCTAATGTAGCACACATATAGTTCGTACACGAGATTTTTTTGAATCTTGTTTTTCTCTCCTGGGAAAGGGCGATTTTCGACTTATATCACTCATGGCAGGAGCCCCAGTCATTCATTGTCAAGCATCAATCATCTTTGTCAACTCAAATTATAATTTGTCTATGTCAATCATCATCATTGTTTTCAATCGACGGATTTTTATTTGCTATTTTATCTAAATTTTAAAATTATGAATAAAGTTACTTTTCCTACAATTCCTTCCTGTTCATATTATCCGTAATGAGTATTAATTTGATTTAAAATTGTTCGTATTCTCAGAGCACACGAGTAACCACTATTATTGTGTCGGTATATTACTTGTGAGATAGGTACCTACATTGTTTTTTCATGCGATGGCCAAGTCGTTCTATTAATATAAAACATAAAAGATTTGATCGATTTGGTAATACATGGATCTCACAACTTTTACGGTAGATGAACTGCGAGCTGCGACACTTGGTCTTTTTACAGTTATGGTTTGAAGGCACATTTCTTTCGTTATTGTATAATTGAAAAAGCACGAGAAGATAATGGTTTATACAAGTTTTTCACTTAATTTTCACACTTTACTTTCATGCGTCCGTCTGTCTGTCTGAGCTGAAATTTTGCATGAATAATAATGAAAGCTTGTTTTAAAAAGTTTTTTAAATTTACTTGCTAATAATTTCAGTTACTTTAATTAGATGTGATGCGTAAGCATTTAGTTCCATATTTGTATTGAAGGTATATTTTACAGCGCTATTGTATTAGGATTAGTTATGTAAAAGTAATGTTTAGTTTGATATATAAAATAAATTTAGTTCTCATTTACTACGTTTTTGCACAGAAGATCCATTGGAAGCTTCTTTGGAGCGGCAAGCTGCTGCTCTCGAAAGAGTGGCAGATGGTGTGCAGAACCTTTCCAAGGCCATCACCGAGGGGTGCAATAATCTATCAACAAATCTAGCAAATGCGCTAGGGAATATATCAAGAACTATTAAAACGTACGCGACTTATCAAGAAGAGGCTTTGAAATGAAAATTGGTACACACATTGGTACAGCTTACATTTTGATCATTAAGCTGTTTGTAAATGTCTTAAATTAGATTAATATTCATTGTCTCAGTTCAATGCCTTAAAAAGCACCTCAAATTGGCTTACAATAAAACCTCAGTATAATTCTTAGCCTTTTATTTTTACTGCAACAAAATGCAAGTAGGTACCTAATTTTTACTGAGTTTTAAAACTACTACTTATACGCACGCAAAGTAACAATACTTAACATGTTTGACGCACTAAACTACATTATGTTATGCCCGGGTCTAAGCTACCTATATACTAAATTTCAACTCAATCGGGTCGGTACTTGAACGAATGACCATCCGTTCAAGTGTGAAAGAGCAACAAAAATACATTATACATATACATTCTTTAAAACTTTAGCGTTTGTAATAGGTATTAGTAGAATATTATATCGTATACAACCCTGCAGATAATTTATAATATGGCTACTCGGGCCTGTAATCCTCTTTGTAATAGGGAATTATTTTCTTGGCTTTCCATAGGTTCTGCGATCGAGTCATCACTGCTGGTATCATATTCGCAGTTAGGCCATTTTTTAAGCACATATTGTGTAGGACAATAATATGCACAATGCAATATGCCATGCATTGTGTTGCACATGCAATAACAATTCTTCCACATTTTTCTGGTGCATACTCCAGCACGGGACTTTTGTTTAGGCATCTAAAACGGCTCTTTAAAACTCCAAAGCACCGCTCAACTGAGTTGCAAGCCTGAAAGCAAAGTACTAATTTAATGTAAAATGTAAACTAATAAAACAAAAAAATATATATAATCGTACGTATAGCCCTAATATCGGCTAACGTCTCTTGCGTGCTCGAGCCTCCGGGTCTGAGTAGATCCGACAGTAAGAGGCCGAAGGGGCTGACTCTGGTGCCTTGGAAGAACGGGAAGTGCTTAGTGTGGGACTTGTGCCTGCACTGTCGCCGCCAGCCACTCACCGTCAGCAGCGGAAGACGCCAGTTTGAAGGAGAGGCTTATGTACGCCATGGCATTTCGTCCACGTTGCCGTAGAGACCATGGGCAGTTGAGGCAGTGAAGCGCGCGGTTTCGTTAAGGAGATCGGTCTGAGGATCTCAGAAAAGAGCGGTGACTCTCCCTCTCCGGCTCACTGATCTTTATTTCCATTTCACTGTTAAATTCAGGTATTGAAGTAGATAAAAATCATATTTACATTTATTTATATAAACGTAAATATGAAAGCAAGAATGACAGGATTTCGGTATCGAATCAAGTGAATCTATCAAAATGACTCTTCCGAAACGAAAAGGCACCGATCGTAACGTCAAATGCAATTCACAAAACCGATTGGTAAGGATCATCGGCAATCTTCGGGTCCTACCGAGTAAGGCACCACTTACACGGCATTTCGGCAGTAAAATTATGATATAAAGAGGTAATATTATTTTAATGACATATCAGTGCCATTGATTGTCAGTACGAATAACAAATGTCAGTTTCAGCCAATTTTATTGGAAATTTTAGAATGTACAATTTATTAAAGAAATTTAGATTTTTTAAGAGAAAAAGAGCAGTAGAGTAATAATTGAATTGGAACATCCTAATCTTGCAAGGGGCCGAGGTTTCGGACTCTAACATGACGTGTAAAAGAAAGTTGGACGACTAGTAGAGAAATAAAATACGTCTTGTTAATATTTTGATTCCTTGGAGTGCTGTGAGATGCTGCCTGTGTTAAAACATACAAGCGTCCGCTCATTTACCAAAAGCATCAAAGGTGACCGGCACAGCTGCCGAGGACGAGGAAATGATTCTAGCAGAAGACGAGTGTGATACACAACAAATTTCTTACGTTCCCTATAGGGACCATTTGACTCTTGGGAATGGACGCATTTATTTTATAAAGGCTGTTATCCGTTCAAGCATCAAGATCCGTTGCAGTATTTTTAAAATTTATGTATTCATAGGGACAAACAGACAAGTGACCACACAAACAACTTTGTTTTATACCTACTGTGCATGTGTTATGTTAATGTGCCCCTTTAATAACTGCAAGTTTTTTACTTTTAATTATTCAATTAGGTAAACCTACTTATTTATAATGTATCCCTTTAATTTAATTAAAAATAATATTATGATTATTAACACTCTTTATTTGCTGTTGTTGTTTATTGTTGTCCTTCATTTGTACTTATAGTACGTAGGTACTGTTAACTGTTACAATTATCCTACTTATATTATTATAAATGTGAAAGTTTGTAAAAATGTAAGGTTGTATAGATGTGTGTTTGTTACACTTTCACGCCTATAAACGGCTGGAACAATTGAGCTAAAATTTGTTACAGCGTAGACCCTGAAATAACACATAGGCTACTGTAAAGCGAGCAAAACCACTGGGTGCAGCTAGTGTGTGTATGTATATGTAATACGCATTTTGCGGCTAGCCAGACGGCAAATTGTCCGGCTGTCCGTGGGACTTGGGACACGGTTGTAAAATTGCGGCTAGCCGGACGCGTAGGTACTGTGTAGGATATCGCAGCATCCGGCTGTACGACGTCCGCACTACCGTGCGTACAAAGACTGCGGTTTTTTACATTGGTCCGCACTGCGGTCAACTGCAAAGTGCGTATTTAATTTTACACGACATTTAAAAGTGAAATATGCTTTTTACTCATTATAATAGTAATTGAAGTATAGTACGATATTTTTAATTTATCACACATATTAAAACCGCATTAAATAAGCGAGAATAGCATCAAAATATGTATTTTTTAAGTATAAAACTTTGATTCGAAAGCATTCCGCGGATCAATTTGTGCCGGAAGAAAATATGCCATTGCACCGATTTTTACGTCATAAATCCTCGACTCGGTTTCAAATACGGATAAGTGAATAGCCATCATATCGATAGATACGTCATTTCATTTCGACGTTTTAAATTGGCACGGCGCGAACCGCGAATCGGTTCCCAAACGAATAGTTTTTATTCGGGAGCGAATAAGCGTCGGAAGAAAGTCTGTCATTGTACTGATTTAATCAACGTCAAAAACCATCGACTCGGTATAAAATTCGCATAAGTGAATAGCCATCGCACCGATTTGTACGTCACTTCATACATTTATAGCGTATCAAATCGGTTCGGTCTCGGCTCGGTTCCCTGACGGATACTTGAATAGCTCAAAATCGGGAGCCGTTGTTAAGTTCCTTAACCATCGGTTCGGTTCCCAAATACGGATAAGTGAATAACCCTGCAGGTCTGTATCGGGCAACGGATTATAACAAAAGAGTTCGATGATTGAATATAGGAGAGAAATGGCCGTGATAATATTTTAAACGCGTTAGAAGTTCTTTCAAACTCCTGATCATAGAATGGAGCCAGCTTCACGAAGATTAAAAAAAGCAAATGTCAGAAGCCATGAGAATTTGTCAAGACTTACGCGAACGGGGGCTGGCCTTTTGTTTTGACCCAGGAAAATTGCGTTACTCGTCGTCATCCCACGCCGGAGGGTGCGGGGTGGTATGTGGGACTCCCCCGCCGAAGATGGGCGGAGCGGGGATACCCACTAAAAACCTGAGGGTGTTCCTGCGGGACGCCATAATGTCGGGGCAGCGGGTACGCCGAAGCACTCATCCGCGGCCAAAGGGGGCTGGCCCATTACAACCGTATTTTTAAATCATCCACTAGGATGACACTCCAGTGTTTGGCACTTAGCTAGAGAGGCGCTAATCTACAAACCGCCGTAAAATGAACGCGGCGGGGATACCCACTCCAGTCCGGTCAACCTGGGGTTGTTCCTACGGGTTACGGGACGCCATAATGGCAGGGCAGCGGGAACACCGAAACACTCATCCTCGGCCAGTCATTAACAAAACCTGTAAAGACGACCTCTGTGGCGCGGTGGGCTAATACCCGCTTGCAATACAGAAGGTTTTGGGTTCGATTCCCGCATTGTACAAATGTTTGTGTGATCCACGGGTATTTGTTTCTACTCTGGGTGGTTCAATATCTATTATAAGTATGTATTTACAAAAGAATTCTTATATACTTAAGAATTATATCCGTTATCCTAACCACCATAACACGTACAAGCATTAAGTTGCTTAGCTTGGGGTTAAGTGGCGCTGTGTGAAATGTCCTGAAATATTTATTATTATTATTTTATTTATTTAATAACCGATCCGATCTTATATACTCTATGGTTACCAACCTAGTGACGTCACTCGTATACTAGGTTTATGTCAAGTATCGGATTATAGTAAATGGGCTGTGACGTTGTTTAATCAGGCTCGGGTATCAGAGAGATGTATCAAAAAGAGTAATGCTTGTGTATTACGCAGGCATGGGTATATTATGACGCAGGATTTTTATAATATAAATAATATACACAAAGGAAGCTTGTATGCCTAGAAAAGATATTCGACGAAAGATTTTCTGCCTGCCGCATTTTGCTTTTTTTATAACTTTTGCTTTTCAGGTCGCTTGTTTACCAGTTTATCCTCATCAGCTCTAAATTCATTAATTACTGGACATAGGACTCTATAAATCTGGTGACCTCCATCACTGTCTTACAAACATTTTTAAAATATATGCAATAATATTTTGCAGCGACCCTCATGAGGAATTTTCAAATTATTAATTCTATAATTTATATTTCAAAATGTGTTAAATAGTGCGAGCGAGAGAGCGTCACGTGGACTAAGCGCTCAATGAACGTTAACCAACTTTGATGCGATGATGTCAAAATATTATGTACTATAAAGCTTACGTCACACTGAGCGAACAAAGCGAACGCGAACCGGGACGGAATTTTTGTAATGTTCTAGTTTGTACGTGACCCGTCACACATAAAGCGGACGCGAACCGGCGCGGACCGGCCTGCCGCGCCGGGCTGATCGCGTTGATGACAAATGACAACTTGTTCGCGTTCGCTTTGTTCGCTCAGTGTGACGTAAGCTTAAGTAAAAATATGGTTATGGTCAAAAAATATAATAAGTACTTAACAAAACATAATATTACAAAAAATAACGGCATAATCATCATAAAAGATAAAAACAATTACCAATTCGACACGTCAAAAACATGTTTACAATTCACCAAATATAGCATACTGTTTACCAAAAATAAGTAATATTACGTCAATAACGTAAGAAAATAAATCAATTTGGTAATGTTTTCCATATTTGGTCGGTAAAAAGGTTTATTGGTGAGTGTGACGTAGGTTTACAACGTGGGCCGATCAACATTCTCTTGGCACTTTCTCGAGGTGAATGAAAGTACCTTCTATCAGTGCTCAGTCAACTATGATCACTTTTAAAAGAAATTGTGTAATGTTAGTTAGCTACAGAATAAGAAATAGAATAGTGCACTAGTCTTATTTTAAGATCTTTTTAATATAACTGGCTGACTGGCTATTTTATGGCTTTTTCCTATAAGATATGTAGAAGGCAGTCGTTAGGTCATATTGCAGGCCCTGTACTAGTAATCTCGGCGACCTGAAACTGCAACATATAGGTTAGCCACACCACTCAGAACCTATAAATTGTGATTTGACTCTGACAGTGTAAGTGGCATTTGCTGAATAGGTAGCTTAGGCCTTCGGCCTTGGAATAACACATAATAGCTTCTTTTCCGCGGTTATACCTAACCTCTGGATGTAACTAACTAGCAGATAGATACCTAACTACAAATTACTAGCTGTCCCTCGCGCTAAAAAGTTTTCTGTAGGATGTTTTTTTTTTTATGTGATGAAGTAGAAGACGAGCAAGACGCTCTCCTGATGTTAAGAGATAACGGCTGCCCATAATCAGTACAGTGTTACCTAGGATTTCACAATTATGTGAAATTCTAGGAGCACTGCACCAACGCTTCTTACTCAAGAGTCATAAGATGTTAAGACTCTTTAGCCCAGTAATTTCACTAGCCTAGCTATTGTCCAAGCTATTTACATACTACATTTTTTTTTAGCATGATTTGCCTTAAATAAAACCTACTATCTGGTATCCGGCGGATAGTGAAAACAAAGGCCGGATAGGCCGGATAGCTACCGGATATATTATACGTTTCATCTCTAGTGTTTACAGCCTTAGACATAATGAGTGAAAAGAGAAAAGTAAATGTGTTTCTACAACTTATTTTCCCTTAAAAATATACCATCAAAATCGGTATTCATGTGCGCCTTCAATTTTCAACTATTACGTAATAATTACTTACTTCAAGAGCTCTTGCTCTTGGCATTCTCAATAAGAACTAAGGTCAAAGGACAGACGGGTCACATATGGGCATATTTGTGCCATATTTGGAACAGAGCCAAATCTGGCTGTTTGCGTAGGATCACATTATGCTACTGCAGCCTTTATTGGAAATGGCTGGAAGGGAGTAAGTGGTTATATCCGATTTCTGCACAAATATACCTAATTTGGGCTTATGAGACTTGACAACATTTTTGTAGCGTCTTCTGGAGGCCCTAGGTTGGAATCTCAGTGTGTGTCAAAATTGTTGCAAGGACGCAACCTATTTCAGAATGTACGTTTAACTCCTGTTTACCATAAATTAATATGTTGCAAGTCGTGCAAGAATCATGGCGACCTAAAACTGCAACATAGTTTGACATATTATGTAGGTTTGTTAGGTTGACCAGGCCACATATTCTCTATAATTATATTGTAATTTGACTAAAGTTGACGACAGGTAGAGGTGGAACGGAGCGGTTAAACGGTGGCGATCTTCATTTTGTTCCTGTCCGCGTTCGCTTTATATGTAACAGGTTACGTACAAATTCGAACATTACAAAAATTCCATATCGAACTGCGACCGCTTTTCCGCCTGTGTGGCGTCACCTTAACAATGACTATTACCTACTATTCTGTTACAGTATAAACTCTAATTAAATTGTTATAAAAATAAGTGAATTAAATTGAAAATCCATAAAACTCCCAACGCAACGCTTTCAAAATATGTAATTCACTTATCGGATGAACGGATTTTGATTGTTTTTTTTTGTTTCAAAGGAGGGTTATTGAAAGTGTTTATATATGTAGAGCCATGTTTGGTGGAAATCGGTCCAAGATGGCCGCCGCTAAAAATGGCGGATTACTCTTCCACAACCTCCTCAATTTGGGTATCAAATGAAAGGGCTTAACTAGAAGAATACAACGCACTATGATAAATTTAAAATCCAAGATGGCCGCCACCATAAAACCGCGAATTACATATTTTGAAAGCGATTTACATATTTTGTTGCGTTGGTTTTTTTTTTAAATTTTAATTAAATTCACTTGTTTACAGAATAATACAATTCAATTTTAAGACTAACCAGTCAATCAGAAAAAACCTCTATTAGTTCTTAGCTGTAACAAAGTTGTTTTCTCGGTAAATATAAAATAGCTATTTAAGACAGAAATAAAAAAAAACAACATAAATAGTAATGACAACGTAGAATTCTAAAATTAACACTTACAATGTAATATGTAAGTAATTAGAAAAAATACCTAATTACAAGCAACATAGTCACCCAATGGCGTCAACACCTAAATAGGTGTCCTAGAATCTAGAATGAACAATGAGCAATATAGCAGATATTATATCTAGACCATAAACCGTAATTGGGTGTACCTTACACGTGTACAATAATGAATTGTCATGTGATGAGCTGTCTTACTTCTTATACTTTTTAACCCCCGACGCAAAAACGACGGGGTGTTATAAGTTTGACGTGTCTGTCTGTCTGTCTGTCTGTCTGTCTGTGTGTCTGTGTGTGTGTGTATGTGTCTGTCTGTGGCATTGTAGCTCCCAAACGGATGAACGGATTTTGATTTAGTTTTTTTTGTTTGAAAGTAGAGTTAGTCGAGAGTGTTCTTAGCCATGTTTGGTGGAAATCGGTCCAAGATGGCCGCCGCTACAAAATGGCGGATTACTTTTTTCTTCCACGACCCCCTCAATATGGATATCAAATGAAAGGGCTTAACGAGTAGAATACACGCCCACTATATAAAATTTAAAATCCAAGATGGCCGCCATCAAAAAAAGGTGAATTACGTATTGCGTTGGGGGTTTTTTTAATTTTTAATTTAATTCACTTGTTATTGTTATAGATCTAATATTTTTCTTACAGAGTAAACCTAAAAATATAACACCTTCCTGTAGTGACCAGTGCTCATGTAACTGAGCCGAAACGTCGAGATTAAAGTTATATAATATATTTTTCTAAAACAAGCATATAAAATAGTAAACTTAATAAATATAATATTAAAAAAAAAAAAAAAATCAGTAGCTTGATACAGAGAGCAGGAAAAGTTTAAAATTAAGATACCTTTGCACTGTGCAATCATAGATAACATTATGTCTATGAGTGCAACTTTGCGGCAAATTTTTGTTCTACGGATATATTATTAGATTTAGATAAGATTAGTAGATATATTAGGAGAAGCTAAATAAAACCTTCAAAACTCACCAAAAGGCTTAATATAATCTAAAGTTTTAATGCAAAGAAGTAAGAAGACGACCAAGACGCTCTCCTGATGTTAAGAGATAACGCTGCCCATTATCAGTACAAGTCAGTAAATATGTTTATATAAAAGAAATTTAAATCCACGCGGGCCGCGAGCATAAGCTTGGTCAAAGAATAGAAACTTTTACTACGGCTTGGTACCTAGATGGACATAACGTAAGCCTGCCTTTAAGTAAAGTCCTCGGCCCATAAATTACCGTCGACTGTCGACCAGTTTTTGTCCAAAAGCCTTCAAAAAAAGCCTCATTGCGTCCGGCCTACAATTACACTACGAATGCCATTCATTGAATCTTCCCATGGTTGCATCTCTCACAATACCGTGGAATATCGGCATGATCACGGAATAAATACGGACACAGAACGGTCATGATCCTTTATATATCATCCAATAGATCCCTTATATATCATCCGGTAATTTCAAAACAGAGTTCGGCCAACACTACGATTTGCATTCATCTTCATCCCATGGTTGCATGTCTCACAATACCATGGTATATCGTATCAGTATCAGTAGTAAACAGATCGGCCATAAAAAGTTACCTTAAACATCGGTAAGTTATTTTCTTCCCACAGGAACAGAACTTACGAGTCAGGCTCCCGTTGTCTGGAGTCTGGAACCACAATTTACTGGTACCGCGGTCCCAGTCACTGCACTGGTTTAATGTGATCGAGGTATCTGTATCACTTTCTCCTTTGATACTCTAAAATATTTTTTGCTAAATCCTCGCTGTGAAAATCCGCTTATCCTGGAAATCGTGAAAAACAAATACAACCCCTAAAACCTTATTATTACAAGCTTTTAATTACTTTCACTTGTCTGTTGTCTGCCTTTCTGTCATTAATTAAATCTTAAAAGTTAAATTTGACCCACTTCCCGGTTTCCGATTGAGCTGAAATTTTGCATGCATGCATAAATCGGATGACAATGCAATATTATTATGACATGGAGCTGATCTGATGATGGAGCGGAAAGGTGGCTATGGGAACTTCGTAATTAAACAACGTAAACCCATCGAGTTTGGGCTCATTTGATTCGTCTTGACGAAAACTTTATGGTGCTAAATTGTATAATAATAATAAACGCTTGTTTTTAAAAAGTTTTTTTAAAATTTCACTTGTTTGTTACATTATTATTTTAATTGTAAACATTAATCTGAATTTTAATATACTGAAGGCCTGCATTTTTTTTGCTTTAAGTCTGTCTGATCGAACGTCATTATGATGGCAGATCTAACTTGAATATAACCTCTGGATACGAGTTTAAGCATGATCAGCTGACATGTATTATTCTGTGTGCGTCCGTTGGCACACCTGGCGTATTAACGTTAGGCTGGGAACAGCTGACGAAGGTTCTTACTCGTCACTTATTGAGCGTCTATCACTACCATCTCACCAGGATTCTGCGACCCTATTATGCAGTCGTTGTTGCAAGTCTCGAAAGGGGTTGTCCAACCATCAAAACAAGTGCCGCACATTAGCGTTTTTTCTATTGACCCAGGAAAAATGCGTTACGCACCATCATCCTAAGCCGGGGAGCGGTATGTGGGACTTCCTCGCCGAAGATGATCGCGGCGGGATACCCACTAAAAACCTGGAGGTGTTCCTACGTACCATAATGCCGGGGCAGCGGGTACGCCGAAGCACTCATCCGCAGCCACCGCACATTAACCTGACGCTACTTTCACCATCTATAATAATAGATGTTTCAAGGCCAATCTTCTTCTTTGTGTGCCATCTTCTAACGAAGGTTGGCGATCATCATGGCAATTTGAACCCTCGACACAGCAGCTCTAAATAGGGAACGCATGCTCTTGCAGTACCATTGGCGCAGATTTTTAAGCCAAGATGTTCTCCTTCTTCCTGGACTTCTTTTTCCCTGTATCTTTTCCTGTATTATGAGCCGTAATAGCTCATATATTTGGGACTACGCATTATGTGGCCTAGGTTCAAGACCAATGATGATGATAAATGTCTACAAAATCCAGTGGATACGCGGACAGAGTGTCGATCATTGCCGACGTATTGCTGAACAAGTTGACGTGATAAAACCCGGCTTCACTGAACATCATGTTCGAACAAGGTCATGATAACCGTTTGGCGACACGATTTAGTGTGGGTGGTAACTAGCTACGGCCGAAACCTACCACCAGTGAAGTGTAGTAACCAAGTTAACGACAGTAACCATTTATCAGGTGGATCATGAGCTAGTATGTCGGTGTCTAATATAAAATAAATTTTAGGTAAACTTCAAAATTCAAAAGGCAAACGCAAAAAAGCAATGAACGGTGTTAAAAGGTAGGTAACATCAGAGGTACACCCAGTAATGCAGATAACTTACCCAGCGATAGTGAACGCAGAATGAAATTTTAATTGACTGAATAATTTGAAATACGTCTGTGTGTAAATTAATACTCTCTACGTAACCGGCGCGGCGTCGGAAGTTTGGGTCAAATCTATGAATTTTAACAAGATATTGCGTAATATTTTACAACAAATCTGAGAATCTGTTTCTTTGTTAACTATTGACTATTGATCATTAGTGCAACATTTTTGTAATATTTAAGTATTTGATAAGAACTACAACAGCAACGTGAATTATTCTAATTTTCTCCTATATCTTCCCAATTTAAACATTCCCTTCATTGTTAGGATTTATCTCTCGTAGAATCGTGGAAATTAACTATGAAGAATTTAATTTTTAGGAGAGATTCCAGCGCAAATTGTTTGAATACCTACGTACATATTTTATGATTATTGTAATTAAAAAATATATGAAAATTAAAGATTAGATAGGATAATAATAACATACTAAAAGGTTTTCAAAATATTCAAAGAGATTAATTTACAACGTATTTACTATTTAAGAAAAAAAAAACGTTTTTACACAATAATACCCACTTTTAGACTCTAGCATGAATTCTTGATGACACGACTCACGACATAATAACTCTTAAATTCTCACAAATTTAAAATCTTCCCGTGAGTAAATTTCGCAACATCTCCCCCGGTCACAATATCATGGGAACGGCTTTGTGCGCGTGCAAAAAATAAAAACACAATAATATGACAATACGCATTTGGGAGTCTGGGAGCGGACGGCCGTCTAAAGAATGTTCTCACCGGTTAACGGTTTTTAGGAGACACGTGGTTCTTTTTTTAAAAGGTGAGCACGTTTTTCTTATTATGTTAGCGACAAGGATCTTATGTTAGCGATGAATCGGCTCATTACAGTTGCATGAAGTACTTTTATAAAGAACCAAATTTATTATTATGTAGTTTGAAATTACAGAAGTACAAACACAAGTATTGGCTTTCTGTTCGCAGAAGACCGGCAACGGAAGATTAGATTTTACTAGCTGTGTTTACCCGCTGGACTGTAGCATATGCGTAATTCCATTGGGGGTTTAAGCTATGTCTATACCAAATTTCAGCTCAATCGGTCCACCCGTTTAGGCGTGAAAGAGTAACAAACATACATCCAGACATCTAGATATTATATATTATACATTCTTACAAACTTTATAATATCAGTAAGATTAGATAACTCCTTATTGTAACTCCACCATTATATACGTGAAATTAGGAATTACCTAAAACAACATTTAAAATTAATATTTTATTTAATAAAGCAAAGCAAGTCTGTAACTTACCTATCTAATGTATAATTTAGTCATACGATAAACTAAATATTGAAGTAGTTTACAATATTTAGTTTCACATGCTGATTCATATAAAGAAGTTCATGTTCCTACGTACCAACTTCGTAATATGCTGTGATTTGTTTAGAGGTCATGGAAGAACTGACTCTATTGACTGATCAGAACATTGGAATGTCACGATGTCCATTGCTGACACTCCACAAATCCAATGTCTACTGGTAGAGGAGACACGCCACTGAACAATGCGAAGACATAGGCGGATTTAGCCCCCCCCAGAAGCATTGTAGAAGTACGAATTTTGCACATATTTCATGGTCAAGATTATAATTTTTTTCTCGCCGCGCGCAGCAAACTGCTCGCGCACTTATTATTAAGGATATTTTAACTTTCTTACTGTTCAGAGCGTGCTAAACACATACTTTTCTTAATAAAAATTATAATATTTTTGCCTTTTCGCACATTGCCCCCCAAAGAACCAAATCCTGGATCCGCCCTTGCTTATTTATACAGTTTTGTAGTCAGAGCTGTTGAAGATAGATCTTCTACTGATACCGACAGAATGATTACGGCCTAGTGAGAGAATAAATCTTACTAATATAATAAACGCGAAAGTTTGTAAGAATGTATGGAAGTCTGGATGTTTGTACGTTACTCTTTCACGCCTTTTTTTATACAACGAAGTAAGAAGACGAGCAAGACGCTCTCTTGATGTAAGCACTAAGCACATAACGCGAGATAAGGAGCGCGCATATCTAAGGAGATAACGCTGCCCATAATTAATTCAGTGCTACCCAGTGCACTGCGCCAACGCTTCTTACTTGAGCGTCATAAGATGTTAAGACTCTTCAGCCCAGTAATTTCACTAGCTACAGTGCCCTCCTTCCGAAGCACAGCAATGTTTGCGCACTACTGCTCAGACGGTAGAATAACTGGCACTGTTGGGGTACCTAGTCACCTCCTGCAAAGGAAGTCTACCCCCCGTAACTACCGGCCTAAACGGCTTGACCGATATTGTTATCTACAGAGATTATTGGTATAGAGATTGCTTAGACCCTGAAATAACACATAGGACATAGGCGAGCAGGTAAATCCTCTGGGCGTAGCTAGTAATTGTCTAATTTTAAGTTACTGTGTGTACTTAAAAAAATGTCAATAGCTCAATAGCTTTTTAGGATCCTTTTCAATCAAGCAGCTGTGGCCATCTTAATACTGCTTACACTTTCTTCACCTAAGTCTATGTCATCTGTATTTAATTATAATTATTATCGGATCTGTGTAACAACGTATCAAATAAATCAAAACTGTATATGTAATCTGGCTTCGTCTTTCATCAAGCGCCCGATCAATTGCTTGATCACATGACTTTAGTAATCAATCAGTATATTGATATCATGTGTCTCTGAGACGCTCTGTGTGTCATTGCGACCTGTGGAATTTTTGTTATTGAACCCATGATGCAAGATGTGGGAGAACGCTGCGAGAAATTGGTTTGGAATTGTTTCAGTGAAAAATAGCTATGTTCATTGGCAATCCACTGAAAAGTGGCCTATACGGGGTTATTGGTAATTCCGTATATATCCTACTTTTTTTTTTTTTTTTTTTATGTGATGAAGTAGAAGACGAGCAAGACGCTCTCCTGATGTTAAGAGATAACGGCTGCCCATAATCAGTACAGTGTTACCTAGGATTTCACAATTATGTGAAATTCTAGGAGCACTGCACCAACGCTTCTTACTCAAGAGTCATGAGATGTTAAGACTCTTTAGCCCAGTAATTTCACTAGCTACAGTGCCCTCCTACCGGAGCACAGGGATATTTGCACATCACTGCTCAGGCGGTAGAATAACTGGCACTGTTGGGGTACCCACCTAGACGACCTCCTGCAAAGGAAGTCTACCCCCGGTACTACTACTTATATAATAAACGTGAAAGTTTGTAAGAATGTACCTATGGATGTCTGGATATACATCCAATATACATTGGTTAGGTGTGAAAGAGTGGACGGGTTGACCGATTGTGCTGAAATTTGGTATAGAGATAGCTAAGACCCTGGAACACATAGGCTACAGGTCAGCCGGTAAAACCGTTGAGCGCAGCTAGTCGGTATTTTGGTATGTAAGGCCTAATTGGTGATTTCGAGAAAAATCAAAAAACTCGAAAACTGTAAGGGCTTGTTCACGTGAACGCGCGGGCGCGGGCGCGAAATATCAAACATATGACGTGCTATGAAGGTATTCACGTACAACGCACGTGCGGTGTGAGCAAAGTCTGTCGCGCCCGCGCCTGCGCCCGCGTGTTATAGCGTGAACAAGCACTAAATTTCGAATAGAAATAGCTAATAAGCTTCCCGATAAGGTCTTGAAGTCTTAGACTCTACTCGTAAGACACCATTTACTGAATCACTAATCTTACTTATATTATAACGTGAAAGTTTGTAAGAATGTATGGATGTCTGGATGTATGTTTGTTACTCTTTCACGCCAAAACGGGTAGACCGATTGAATTGAAATTTGGTGTAGAGCTAGATTAACACATAGGCTACAGTACAGCGGGTAAAACCGCTGGGCGTCGCTAGTAACCCTTTATAACTTTAGAGTTATATAGAATAGAATAGAAAACTCTTTATTGTTCACACAAATATATAGAGTAACTTAGAACTAAGATTACACAGAAATAAATGTTACAATTGCCGGTCTTATCGCTAAAAGCGATTTTTCCAGACAACCAAGCAGGGAAAGGAAATACATAAAATAGAGCGACGGTGGTTATATAAAGATATATAGTTTAGAGAATTAGTTAGCAGGTACATAATATAGGTACCTTTATTATACTTTTATTGTTTACCTCTATTCAAAGTTCTACAACCTCTCAAACTAAACTTTAACGCTTTATTACTTCACGAAACGGCTTCCTTTTGATTTCCTATAATTTGTACTTAACTATTGTTCAAACATTTCGAAATAAATCCCAAACTAAGTAATAACTCTCAAGTTCGTTTCATTGTTTTAGTGAAAACTGTGTGTGAATGACATTCAAACGGTTTTTGGTCTCACGGCCTTTAAAATATTCTAGAAATACTTAATATAAGTAAAGTTAAAGAGGCTCTTAATTGGCCACACACTGGTGGAGATTGACCATTTAAGACCATGGATGAATCGAGTACCTTGGTATATAATTTTAACCTCAGTTTATTCTACATTCTAAGGTTTTAAAATAATGTAGAGCAAAACACCAATTTTTTTTGTAGATAAGCATATTTTTTTATTTTGAAAAACCCCAATTGCCTAACCTACTATAAAATTCGAAATATTTCAAAAAAGTTGCGTTTGATTTCGTTTAAAGAATTTTTATTTTCATAATTTTGCTGTAATTCAACTAGAAAGCGACGAGTAACTTTAAATTGAATTCAGTCGTCAAAAACCCCCAAGGTTTGTTATTATGAGTACATAATTTACCTACCTATAATATACTAATTGCTTATCTACATGCATAAGTTTACTTAACCTCTACACTCTATTTTTATCTATTTTTCAATAAAAATATGCTTACAAGTAAGACAAGACCTATTTTTGTCGTATCATTTTAATGGCCTACTTGTTTACCCACTAAAAATAAATCCGTCAGCGTGGAAATAAGAGATATATCGTATTAAATATTACACTTTATCGAAAAACAAGACATGGAAATGGCAATTTAAAAGTTCGATGAACTACCGAAATATATTAAATACCTACTAGTAGTGCCCAACGGTTTTACCCGCGGGAAAATTTGGCCTTGCTTTAAGCTGAGTGACCACATTGGCAATAGATTTTTTTTTTCGTATGGATCTTTTTTGTTATGATTCTACTGTCAATAAAATGTTTTTTAATCTATATCTTATTCTTGGGTCTAAGATACCTCTGCTGAAGTATGCTTGAGCAGCCCCGGAATGTCGCTCCGCTGAAAAACCCCCAGATTTTAGTAAGACCCCACCGTGCCCAATTCCAGCGGGGAACCATATTTTATACAGTCCTGCGCCCTCTACGGAGGGTGACGTTGCGTAACCCATATTTGATGGGTTAAAAAAAGGTCTAATACCATCCACTGCGGTGTGCTTCAGCGTGCCCGTAGCCCCGGCATCATGGCAGGAAAAACTTCAGGTTTTTTGTTGGTATCCCCGCCGCACCCATCTTTAGTGTGGAAGTCCTACATACATCATACAACCCTATGCCCTTCTTTTGATTTGATGCATAACGGATTTTATCTGGGTAAAAAGGGTCTAAGTTATCTACACACCAATCTACAGATCAATCGGTAAGCGTGTAGAAGTATAACAAAATATAAACTCTCATGTACAAACATCCATATACTTTCGCATTATTAAATATATTTGTGTACATTTATATTTAATAATACCTGTAACGTACTCGTGGATAGGTAAATGTGGACATTAAACTTCTATTGAATAATTCATCAGTCTGTATTGTTGATTACTTGTCTGTTTTAATCAATATACATACCTACCTTTAAATTTAGTGAAGAAATTAAATATTTAAATTGTTGTACAATGTTGTGAAATATTCAACTAAAAGACGCAATTAAAAATCGGAGAAGTGCCCGAATAAAATATTCCAAAATTCAAAAAATTCAAATTCAAAATTCATTTATTGATTGCGAAAATGGGTACAATAAGGTGGAAATAACTACCAAAAACTTTTTCATGTAAAAGGTTGTGAAGAAGAAACCATGTCTTTTGTACTGATAAAAAGTTATCAGACTTCACATAGAGCCAATCAGAAGTCCTTGGTTTTTAATATCTCTCACAATCTCTCTTTTACCAGGAGTAGATTTCTTTTGCAGGAGGTCGACTAGGTCGACTATCCCAATAGTGCCAGTTATTCTACCGGCTGAGCAGTGACGGCAAACATTGCTGTGCTTCGGTAGGAGGTCACTGTAGCTAGTGAAATTACTGGGCTGAAGAGTTAACACGTTCACGGACACTTGCATTATTAAAAAAAATACAATATGACACACCAATTTCCATACAACGTCTGTAGGCGGATTGTCATATGTAATAGATTATTATAATGTCTGTTATGGCAGCAACCTATATACCTATGGCTATATACGATCACGTCTGTAGACGGAAGACATATCAAACATTTCAGAATGTGAGCACTATGACCATTACGGCCATGAACGGTGCCGTCTATAGGCGGGTATCATAACAAGCAGAGCAATAGAAGTGTGATGAGACATTGTCGGTGGGGGACGGTTGGACGTCGGACGTCGATGGACGTGGTGCCACATCGAAATTATATTTTTTACGCCTATCGACGGAGTGTCCGTGAACGTGTTAACATCTCATGACTCTTGAGTAAGAAGTTATGAGCAGCGTTATCTCTTACCATCAGAAGAGTGTAGTGTAGTCTTCTTATCTTCTTACTTCGTTGTAGAAAAAAAAACTCTCCATCTTAGAATACGTGGCTTTGCCTTTTCGACCTGAAACTGCAACACATATACGAGTACAATAGGTACGTAGAAATATAATTAAAATTTGAAGCTGTGATGTCGTTTACAACACGCAAGATGGTCAAAGTCATCGATGGAGATTGGATGTTAAGGCTCTACTGATTCCCAGTCCACATCATAAAGACGATGCGGGAATGCTCCTGAGTTGTTTTAGAGGTTATACCCGTGCAGTCGTCCTGCACAGGGAGTCCCACATAACCCTGCCTTACTCCCAACAGTAAGATACGCGTAAAGCGTTTTTTTTCTCAGCGAAAACAAAATAAAAACGTGGTTAAAGGCTAAAAAGGCATAAAAACGTACCCCAATTTTAAAATGTTCTTTGTTAAATAGAATTCATGAAATTGGTCTCTACAATTCGCTCCTATTTTCGTTGTTCAAACGATGACCAATACTTCGGAAATGAACTGTAGGAAGTCTAGACAATGCCAATTCCTATATAAAAATAATAATGCGCTGTACTGTATTGCAATTAGGTTTCCGGTGCTTAAAATAAACACTAAAGTACCAGCACCTATGTTAATATCTTCCTTATGCGACGTTTCTTGTAAAACTGTAAAAGCTTTTTTTCTGTAAGCCAACACACAAGCAGACAGCGTTGCCAGAAAGTTACTTTTGTAACATTTTACGTTACTTTTTGACCCTTTACGTTACCGGGGGTAGAATTTCTTTGCTAGAGGTCGACTAGGTGGGTGCCCCAACAGTGTCAGTTATTCTACCGCCTGAGCAGTGATGTGCAAACATTGCTATGCTTCGGTAGGAAGGCACTGTAGCTAATGACATTACTGGGCTGAAGAGTCTTAACATCTTATGGTTCTCAAGTAAGAAGCGTTGGCGCACTGCAACCAGAATCCAGAATTGTACCTTTGTAAAATACTGGGTAGCACTGTACTAATTATGGACAGCATTATCTCTTACCATCAGGAGAGCGTCTTGCTCGTCTTCTTATTTTGTTGTATATGTTACGGCTAATGTCCGAAGTGAGGCTACACCTAGGTCTAGACGGCTAAACCTAGGTGTTAGCTGGCTAAACCTAGGTATTAGCCGTGACATATATAAATAAAAAAGGTCGACATACTACTTACTGAAAAGTGACCTATACGGGGTTATCGGTAATTCAGTAATACATCCTTCATCCTACTAATTTTATAAACGTAAAATTTTGTAAGAATGTAAGGATATCTGAATGTCTGGATGTAGGTTTGTTACTCTTTCATGCCTAAACGGGTGGACCGATTGAGCTGAAATTTGGTATAAACATAGCTTATAGACCCAGGAATAACACGTTAGCTGCAGAACAGCAGGTAAAACTGCTGGGAGCAGCTAGTACATTATAATAATATGTACGAGTAGTAGTAATTCGTATATGTGCATTTGAAAATAACAAACAATACTTAGCATAACTTTTACTGCTTTTACTTTTTTAAATCATTATTCACTGAGTGCTTAAAAATAGAAAGAATAGAATTGTTTTTATCGTCTTTTTCCTCAATATTTCTTTTATAAGTTTTATTGTGATATATTGTAATATATGATAATATGGATGTAATTAATCACACTTTACACTAATATTATTAAGGCAAATGTTTGTAAGTGTGTGAGTATGTATGTTTGTTACTTCTTCAGGCCTTCGGGTGGACCGATTGACCTGAAATTTGGTATAGAGATAGACCTATATCCTGGATAGTCTTAGACCCTGGAATAACACATAGGCTACAGTAAAGCGGTCGCAGAGTAAAGTTACGTGTAAGTGAATTTAAAAATGAATCTAAGTTTTAGTGTTTTTTTAATCAGCTAATGTTTGGTGTTGTGTTTAAAAACATTGGGTTAATGTTACCTGAAAAGAGTAAAACTTTTTTGTAACACACGAAAAAAACGCCACTAAAACTAAAATAAAAAATATATTAGTTCTATTTGTGCCACTGTCCTCCAAACCAAACAATAAAAAAATATTTTTAACTATGTTGTCCATAGTCCATCAATAAGGCCATGTAATGATGATTCAATACCTGACCTCAACTACATACATAATAATAGTATTTACTGTTTACCTCATCTGCCGCAGAAGTAAAACTCAACTCACTTAGTGGAAAAAAAAGGAACTATAAAAATCTAACTGCAAATGACATGTTAAATAGTCTAACGAAGCGACACTAGCGACGTAATCCCCTGGTGAGATAAGTTGGTGTAATGGTACCACGGGTTTTACGAAGGCCTGATCTTTTCCTTGTACTACCTTTTAGATTTGAACGATGAATGCTAATTGTTCTGTGGTAATCAGCTTCTGGGAAGGATTTTTATGTCTGTTATCTTAGGATTGTGTATTTTGAGATATTTAAAGCTATTTTGGAAAATACCAAGTTTATTCATTACAAATACAATACAGCTGTACGCACGTATTAATTTTTGGGTGAGATTTATCTCATGTCAACATCGGGTACTTCAGGCGTGAATTCCTGATGAAGAACAATATCCAAAATCAGGGTTCAGATAATTATATACCTCCGAAAATTAAACAATTCAAGATTTGAATAAATCTCTGCTCTTTATTGAAACACCAAAAAATATGCAGAAAACTTTAAAAAAACCAATTCATAATTAGGGCTTTTCACTGAACACACATCTTCCAACTTACTAGATCTGGTTACGAGTAGGTAGGGTTGTTTACAATAAGAGTTTCAATACATACGTATTTATTAAAATGTAACCTACCAAAGCCCTTGACACATTACTCAGTATGTGTTATTGTTCATATGTCGCAAGAGAGAACCGACTTACGTCTCAGACGACTACACGTGGAGCTCGTACATTGACCTTATGACTACGACGGTTCTAGTTGAAGACTGGCTCTAGAACTCTGTTTAGCTGTTCACCTTGTGTCTAGCAAGTTAATTATTATAGAGATGTATTCGATTTTCTTGTTTAAAGTGCGCATATCACGTATGCGCATCTAAGTGTTAGTAAAACGTAATAATACCAAAATCATTTGGTAATTCGGCCTTTTACCTACGAATGTTTGGTAGAAACGATTTACTAGCCTAAGAAAGTAGCTTATGCTTTGATTTTATGACATATCTATCAGGTGTGTTCACCAAGAGTACGAGTAAGTATATCTAATTCTTATTAATATTTAGGTTGAAGTGGTAACAACAAATTGGAATAAATTGAAATTCTTCTGGCTTTCTTCTTTTTTTTATTTCAATACCAAATGTAAAAGTGTGAGTGCTTTACCATACCCTTCACGCCCTAACGGATGAAGCGATTGAGCTGAAATTTAGTATTTAGGTAGCTGAGACCCTTTTTTTTTGACCCAGGAAAAATGGGTTACGTATCATCACCCCACGCCGGGGGGCGCGGGGCGGTATGTGGGACTCCCCCGCCAAAGATGGGAGCGGCGGGGATACCCACTAAAAACCTGGGGGTGTTCCTGCGGGACGCCATAATGCCGGGGCAGCGGGTACGTCGAACCACTCATCCGCGGCGAGGTAGCTGAGACCCTTTTTTTTTTTAACGTGGTAGGCTACTTTTCATTACAACCGCATAACAAGTTTGTACATAATAACAAAACACGTTAAACATGTGTATGATCAGGTTTCGGGTGTGACCCCCAAAAGCTTAGTCATCTCATGTGGTCGAATAAATTATAATGATGATACGGAAATCTGTTGTTTGTTGGGACCACGATGACGATGACTCATATTGAGTGACGGTGAAAGGTACATTACAAGGATAGTTTTACAAAAAAACACGAGTACGTAGGTTGTATGAAAGTGAACGGCAATTATATTTTATACTAGCTGCGCCCAGCCAGGTTTTACTCGCTGTTGTTTAGCTATCTGTTATTTCATGGTCTAAGCTATCTCTATACAAAATTTCAGCTTAATCGGTCCACCCGTTTAGGCGTGAAAGCAAAGATTTCTATGTATACTGCGTGAAAGAGTGACAAACATACATCATCCATACATTCCTACAAACTTTCATGTAATATAATATTAGTAAGATCTCTAACTCAGCCCAGTTTGATTTTGTCGTCTATATGCTAAAGACCAGTATATTCTAGTGTTTGAACTAAACTATCTTTTCCCATCCAAGTTTTAGCCATTTCGCCAGAAACATACATCTTTCGTTGGCTTCAAAAAATCTTCAACTGCGCAGGTCGTGGGACAGGACAATTCAGTGGGTGTTACATTCTTTTTACAGAGTTTGTTTTAGCGTAAAAGCCACCAACATACAAACTTTCATGCAAACATTTACCATTATATAAGAAAGCATAATATATAAAGCAACCTGTAAATAAAGAATGGTCAAACTTTCCATATCAACTAGGTTATTTTCCATGCCATAGTTCAACCTTTTTTACTATGCATCTGTAAGCCATACAAACTGCTCCTAATCTGGAGCGGCGAGCTGCAATTTCAGAGTGGTCGACAACTAGGTTATTTCTCATCTGAATCAATCCAGTGACCTTTCCCGTGAACCCGACGTTCGACTGCGTCACTGCAGTGCAAACCTACGTGCAGCATCGATCCAGTCGCAGAATACAACATAGTTGCTCCCGTCTGCCCCATCCTCCGGGACACGAAATACTTAAGGAATAAGAGCGGTTTTCAACTACGATTGTCTTAATTCGTTCTTCGATTTCTTAAAATTGGTGTACTACCATCATCGGCATACCGTGTTTCGGAGGGGACGTAAAACTGGTTCCCGGCTGTTTCCTATGAGACATGTAGGAGGCAGTCGTTAGGTCATGTTGCAGGCCCTGTAGTAATCTCGGCGACCTGAAACTGCAAAATATAGGTGAGCCACACAGCATTATATACATTGTGATTTAACATATGACAGTGTAAGTAGGGTAACCTGTTCTGTTGGATTAAAAACCCCAATTACTTATTTTCATTTATTTATTTATTCTAAACTCCTTAGGTGCGGCTCTATAGTTCGCCGATGACCCTAGCTTCTAGGATCTGCAGGATATATCGGATTTGGAAACGACTTTGTTTTATATATCTGCCAAAAATGTAGAGCTGGGCCTTTATATTATGTAGAGATAGGAGATATCTGAACTGGTGATAATCCGGTTCTGATCCAAAAATCTAAGATAGCCGATCTAATCCTATGAAGTAATCTTTGAATAAAAGCGCCTGCCCCATCCTCTAGGCTAGGGGGTAAGAGAAGAGGGGTCGCGGAAGCTGTGGATCGAGCCTTCTTCAGGCAATTTTGGACCCTATATCTGCACTTTAAGTGTGATTATTCAATGCAGATTGGACAATTCTACCTGTTCCCTAAATATTGTCTCGTTTCGAAAATAAAGGGGTAACTTGAGAGTAGAAAACGTGGTTTCGACAGTCATAAAGAAGTCAGTTAAGGCTCTTTTCATTCTTTGTTATTATCATTTCCCTAGAAACAAAAGTATCATGACAAACATCAACTACCTATAATTTGCTAACAGATTTTATTATGGTAGGCTTTAGTCGTCTCTAGTTACCAGAACAATACTGAGTTGCCAAGCGGTCTTATGACCGTGTTCCGGTATGATGTTCAGTGAAGGGATCCCGCCTTCTAGGTTAAGTTTGCTACCATCTACGGCCACATCGTCGCTTAACATCACGCCAGATCGTTGTCAAAGGCTAACCTATAACGTAAAAAGGTGCAGTTTAAAACTGGACGAACTGTACATTTTTTTGATATCAACAAATTATGTGGCTGTCATTATCTTTAATGGCACCAACCGGTTAGTAAAAGTACTTGAGTAATGTCGATAAGAGACCACTTTCGCGAGGCATTCATAGAATTCAATACTTATTATATTACCTAGATACCTGTTACTGTAATTATTGCCAATTATTTTCGACTTTCATCCACAATTATTATTAAAAGTTACGTCCGCCACATTTTAATTTATTCTGGGTTTTTTGTTGCGTTATCATACTAATATATATTAAATAACATTGTAATTTTTCCCTCTTAGTTAGTTTAAACTTTAAACCAATATAATTAAGTGAAGATTGGTTATATTAGTACAAAGTATCATCATCATCAGCCCTGGTTCGTCCACTGCTGGACATAGTCCTCCCCCAAGGCACGCCATTCAACTCGGTCCCCCGTCTTCCTCCTCCACCCGCTCCCCGCGACCTTTCGGTTATCGTCACCCCATCTCGCCCAAGGATGCCCTACACAAAGTACAAAGTATACCAACATGTATAACTGTTTAAAAAATCCTTTGCGCGATCTAGGATCACAAACATTTTGAAAGGCTTTTTAAGCAAAAATGAAATGATTGGTATTTTTGATGAAAATTATTCGAGTACCCAAATCGCATCTACTTCGATTATCATAAGTAAAGTTTGATATTATAATCAGTTATAATAATTAAGGTACGACCTTCTTTAGAAAACGACAAGGTTAGGTATACCTAGCCGTGTCTGGTGTACCTACTAGATAAGTGTTCTATAACAAATTCGGCGAAATAAGAACTAGACGATGCACGAGGCGAGTGTGATGCCCTAATGACGACGCGACGTTTAACAATACATCACTTAATTAAAGTCATATTTATTATTATTTAAAAACCGTCACCTTCATTGCGCTTATCGAAATTTCTTATTTAGCTAGTATTCTTCCATTGAAGACTTCTAACAGCTATTTCTTTCTGCACTACCTGCTTCAGATTACCTTTTTATTGATCCCCGAGGTTTCTTTCCACGTGGTATTAACGGAGCTTTGTGACAAGGTACTTTCTATTTTCTACCTCTATAGCCTTTTATATATAACCAAAATTCATTTAGACTGGTTAACATAATATGCTGGTGACTGGAAAATTATAAAAGTTATTTTGCGCAGTAGCAATGGTTCTTTCCATTTAAAATCGGTAAATCCAAATTTCAACGTTATCACCAGTCACGACTCACGACAACGCATTTAATTAGTATACCTACTGATAAGATAGATTTGCGCTATTGTAACTACATAATATACTTGTAATCTATTTAATACTAGTAGTTCGCCTCGAACTGGGACCTCGCAGCCCAATTTCCGTGGTAAACCTTAGACTTTAGGCCTCGACTAAATATATCCCAATACAAGAACTTTAACATTAATATTAAAACTCAAAATACAAAAATTCAGAGAAATAAAAACTCAATAAACCTACGTACCAAAATTTTTAGAACATAATCCTTTTTAGAGTTTCGTTCCTCTGAAGGAAAAAACGAAACACTAATAGGATCACTTGGTCATCCGTATATCTGTCAAGACCCATTTATACCCATCCCATCCCGTAGAATTGTATATTTTTACCATAATACACAGGTCTATGGCCGCTTGGTGCCCGTAAAATTAAACTTCTAAGTTAGCGTAGAAAAAAATACACCCATTTATCCTTCAAAAACGTAGGTACTTACATTTTTTTGACCCTCTGAATAAATCAACATTCATAGGGAACTTGCCGTTACCATATATTTATGAAATTTGGCAGACTATAAGTACATATATTTTAAATTCGGGAAAACTTCTGAAAGCCATAAATTTGAATAAATTAATTTAAAAATGGCTCTAATTAAAGTACGTAAACATCGAAGTTAAGCAACATTATGTGTGTACGTATTTGGATGGGCGCGTACGTAGTGATCTCAACATTTTGCTGACTTTTTTGGAGAGATCCACCAGCGGCCCGCGATGCATTATGGTGTGCTGGTGCATCTTTATTGTTGAATGTGCAGGCACAAACAATTACTCTAAGTTTTAAAAAGTTATGCAGACTACTCAAATAACCTCACTGCCAGCGAAAAAGCAGAGGCTCTCAACTCTAAGAGTTCGCTTTGCTCAGTCGATGATATTTGTATGTATTCATATAAATTATGTATTTAAATTATATTTTACTAGCGGCCCGTCCTCGCTTCGCTTCGGGTGCCATTATGAATAAAAAAAATAAAATAATAAGACCTACGCAATAAATATTTCAATGACAAATCTACAGATTTAGTAAAATATTGCTAGAAATAGACAATAATCACGAACATTAAATTCGCATTTTAACATGAATTTAGTCTCATTTTTTTACAACTTGTGATCCTATTTATGATTCTATCTATCTTAAAATATTCTAGTAGCTTCTGGCGCTTCATCGGCCACTGCCGCGGCCTTTACATTGTTTGAAGATACTAAAAAGATTTCAGAGATAAAAACTATCCTATGCTCTGTCCCAGGACTCAAACTGTGTTAAAACCAAATAAAACTACGTCAGTTCGACGGATACTGATTCCTTATACAAACTCTTGAATGCCTGGTTTCCTCTCTGAAGGCGGTTTCTCGGATAAAAGCTATTCTGTGTCCTTCCTGGTACTTAAACTAACCTTTGTAGAAGTAAAAAAAGCTTAATTGGCCTAACGAATATAGATAACACATACAAACTTCACCACTGTTCCCCTTCTAAAAAGGGGATTTCTAACATATAAAAACTATCCTATGTGCTATTTTGGTATACAAACTACCTTTATACTCGTACCTACTAAATTTTAGGCCCAGCGGTATTAGAAATTTCAATACAACATTTACCCCCACTTTTATAGGAGAAAAATGGCCCCCTTTTCCCCCTCTAAGAGGGGAATATCTGAGATAAACACTATTTTACATCCTCTCCTGGTACTTAAATACCTTTATACCAAATTTCAACTCTATCAGTTCAGCAAAAAGATAATAAAAATATCCTGGTTCTCGCAAAATCCTTTCTTATTCAACTTTTAGGTATTAAAAAGAACCTATAGGATAGGTATTCCAAATTTTATCATTCTAGGTTCAGGAATTTTGTCTCTACTATGATAATGATGAGTCAGTCATTACCCTACAGAGTTTAGTGTAGTCTCACATATTATGTTAGTTAGGTTGGTAAGTATCCACAATGCGCAAATCGAGCGTACGATGCGAGAATGAGGCCATGCGCTTGAGCTTGGGAATCAAACAACTTTTATACCAAATTTACATAAGAATATTGGGTTGAATAAATAATCCATATCGTTCCTTGGTAGTCAAACTACTACTATACCAAATTTCAAACTATTCAGGTTAGCGGTTACATTTTTCATATTATTCCCGTTCCCGTGGGAATTTTGGGTTGAAAACTATCTTGTATTCTTTCTTGGTAGCCTTGCATTAAATACCAGCTTAATTTCCCACGTGTTTAAAATTTTCCATATTATTCACATTCCCGTGGGAAAAAATATTGTAATGAAAACTATTTGAACCCTTTCCTGATAGTCAAACTACCTTTTTACTAAATTTCAGCGTTATAGGCGTAGCGGTCACAGATTTCCATTTTGTTCCCGTTCCCATAGATATTTTGGAATGAAAACTATCTCGAATCCATTCATGGTAATGAAACTACCTTTAAACCAAATTTCAGATTGATAGACTGAACGGTTATAGATTTTCATTTTATTCCTGTTCCCGTGGGAATTTCACAAAATCCCATCTTATCGGTCGCCTACGTTACCTAAAAGAACACGCTGTACAAATTTTAGGTCAATCGGTCCAGTGGTTTTATCCCTGCGATGTCAGTTAGATTTCCACTTTTAAATATTGGCATAGACATAGATTGTTCCCGTTTCCGTGAGAATTTTGGGTTGAAAACTATCTTGTACTTTCTTGTTAGCCAAACTTCCTTTGCATTAAGTTTCAGCTTAATTAGCCAAGCGGTTAAAGATTTTCATATTATTCCCGTTCCCGAGAAGAATATTGGAATGAGAACTATTGTAAACCCTTTCCTGACAGTCAAACTTCCAAATGTCAGCGTAATAGGCCTTTTTTTTTACCCGGGGAAATGCATTACGCATACCACCTACACACGGGGGGATGTGAGGTGGTTATGTAGGACTCCCCGCCAAAAACAACTGGCGGGATACCCACTAAAACCCCGGGGGTGTTTCTACTCTACACCTTTGTTGGGGTTACGGGTACGCCGAAGCACTCGTCCGCGGCAGCGTAATAGGCCTAGCGGTTACCGATTTCCATTTTGTTCCCGTTCCCGTAAGAATTTTGGAATGAAAACTGTCTTGAATCTATCCATGGTAGTTAAACTACCTTACTACAAAATTTCAGATTAATAGGCCTAGCGGTTACAAATTTCCATTTTGTTCCCGTTCCCGTAAGAATTTTGAAATGAAAACTATCTTGATTTTTTCCATGGTAGTAAAACTACCTTTACACCAAATTTCAGCTTGATAGACTCAACGGTTACTGATTTCCATTTTATTCCCGTTCCTGTGGGAATTTCGCAAAATCCCTTCTTATTGCTCGCCTACGTTACCTAAAAAACACGCTGTTTAAATTTCAGCTCAATCGGTCCAGCGGTTTTATCCCATGCGATGATGAGTCAGTTGGATATATTGGTATAGAGTATATACATAGATTGTTCCCGTTCCCGTGACATTTTGGGTTGAAAACTACCTTGAATACATTCATGGTAGTCAAACTACCTTTCAACTAAATTTAAACGTGACTTAATTGAATCAAAATATTCAACGTCGGTAGCGTCCGCTGCGAATGGAGTCCGCTGCGTATGGAACATTGATATTTTTGAAATCGTGATTTCTTTTGAACGCAATAGTCAATTTTGATAATTCAAAAAGCAATCTACAGATACTGAAACCACCTTAATTATCAAATAATTTATTTAGATAAGGATTCATACCAAGACATGAATAACGTGATCTTGTCGCTATTGTCTGGTTTGTGATAACATTTCTTTAAAATAAGTAGTTATTGTGACGTAACTACAATAGTTAGATATATGGTACCGCGGACTTTTTTTTAGATAATAATGTGTACTTTAATATTGTAGAACATATTTTGGTTCTACCGTCCATAGTTTCCGCAGCGCATTCGATGAAAGACAATTTACGACTTGAATTTTCATACCTTGGTTAACATTATCGAAGTTTTAATAAGGATCCCTAATTATTTTTAGTCAAAAACATAGCCTATGTTACTCAGGGATAATGTATGATTCTAATGGTGAAAGAATTATTTAAATCCGTCCAGTAGTTTTTGAGTTTATTCGTTGCAAACATACAAAAATACAAAAATATAAAAATACAAAAATACAAATCTTTCCTCTTTATAATATTAGTGTAGATAGTGTAGATGTAGATAACAAAACGATTCAGAGAGTTTTTTTTATTCTATCACCACTTCCACAGACACTGTTACCTGCTTATTATTGTTTATGGTCTCCACTTTCGTGTTTTGCCAGTGGCCGTAGCATGCCACACAGAATCCCGACCAAACTTCAAGAGTAGAACTGTCATCCCATACATTCACAAAACTACAATGTATGGCATGACAGTTCTACGCTTGACTTTTCAGCGGGATCTCGTTTGGCATGCTACGGCCACTGTAAAATATTATTTTACTTGACAGCGAGTTATAGTCCGGTACATTGTGTTCGGGATAATTTATACAAAATTTTAGGCAATGTGACGTAGTTATGTCGTCATAATAATATTATATTATAATTATGCCTATACTACTAAATCCAACTTTGGTTGCTTGCCATTAGCGATGAGCATAAAATAACGCTATTAATAAGGTTTTTATTTTAAATAACTATTTTACTTTATTTTTATTTTACTTAAATTAAATAACATTATATATTATCGATCGAGCGAAATGAGGTTTATAAAAAGATTAAAAAACAGCACAAAACGTGTACTTACCTACATGTATATGACACCTATCTCAATAGCAAACTTTAGGCGGCCGGACTATGATTGACGCAATTATTGGTATTACGCAATGTACTAAAAAATAATGTTATTGAAAATAAGATAAATTGCTTGAAATTCTCGAATTATTGGACTTTATCGCTATTAATTCTTTAGCTTGATCTACTTGCCTGCTCTTTCTTGCCTGTAGGATCTTTCTCAAACTTAATGTACCTAACAAATTGTGCAAAACATTATAATTTAGTCATCTTTATAACTCTACAACCCTTCCTTGGATCGATTTGGCTCATATTCGAACATGAGAATTCTTTTAGCTTATACTACCTGATCGCAAAGTTCCATTAAGATTGGAACTTTGGTAACGTTGTAATTAAGCATTTTCTATTACTCTAGAACCCTTCGACCGATTTGGCTGATGTTCGAACTTAAAAATTCTATTGACTTAAACTACGTATTTGCAAAGTTTCATAAAGATTGGACCATCGGTTTTCAAGTTATCGCGTAACAAACATACATACAAACATACACTTTTGATAATATATTTATGTAGGTTATAAAAAATGTGTGTATATTAGAAAAAAAAAAATCAGAGCACCAGTTTTGAAATTATCGTCAGACCTATCGTAATGACTTTAAATCACCTATATCTCTGCAACCCTAAGGTCTATTTCGCTATTTTTGTCACTAAAATTATTCTGTTAACCTTTCTAACTTGTGTGTAAAGTTTCATTTAATTTGGATCAACCGTTATTGAGTAAATGTCGATCAAACTTAAGCGCCAGAGGTCAACCGCTAAACTGGTCGAAACGCAGGCTTTTCGCGGCTCTCGACTCTAAGACCTCGCTTCGCTCGGTCGAAAATCCTGCCCTTATTCAACACTGGCTGCGCCCAGCGGTTTTACTCGCTGTACTAGCCTATGTATTATTCCAGAGTTTAAGCTATCTCTATACCAAATTTCATCTCAATCGGTCCACCCGTTTAGGCGTAAAGAAGTAACAAACACACACACAAACTTTCGCATTTATAATATTAGTGTGTGTGCTAACTGAGTATGAGCATAATATTATTTTTATCCCAATCTGTCACCTATTTCTAAGTAAATGTTAAAAAAAAAACAATAAAAAATGCCAGTAGCCAGAGGTCGCGTTCTGCGTCACAGAATTGGTGCCTAATTGGTGCATTAGAAATGTTAAATGTTATTTCACCTTTCTCTCCTAGAGCAATTCATTTAGACCTTTTTTATTAAAAACATTTTACCTTTACATTATGAAAATTCTACATTAGGTACGTGTATTCTATTTAATAATAAACTGCCTTTATTAAACTATGGGTCAGTATTCAGTATATATTTTTAATTTTCCATCCCAATCTGTCATACATCTTTCCATTTCCCCGCTCAATTAATTCAAACCTTTATAATTGAAATACTTTTCCATTATACCAGCTCCGGAAATTCCCCAGTTGTTTGTTCATTCATAATTATTTCCATTATCAGTGTAGTTATCATAAAGTCATCAAGTCAGGGTGACATGACCAGTGGTCAGTAACCGATGTTTCAGTAAACAATATCATGTTTTTGTAAACAACTTAAGCCTCATGACTGTCAGAGAATGTTTGAGTTAGGAATTTCTCTTGAGAATTATGGTCTCGGATGACCAAGTGTCGAGGCAGTAGAGTGTAGAGGCATTGAACTTGAACGGCTCTGTTTTTTCTTTAGGAAATTAAAAATCGGTAGTAAATATATGTAATCTTTGTATCTATTTTAGTGCCCAATTAAAATCGCTAATGTCTAATTTATTGTTGTTTGGTAATGACTTTGAGCTAACATTTTTTTACTAAACGAGTTCAGATAAAGCTTTATAGTAGTTCGGTTTTAGAGGTTTTATAACTCTACCTATAAACCCTTCTGAATATTTTGGGTGTGTAGATTAATGAATGTTAAATGATATTATTAAATAGATATCAATAATTAACTCCAAGGTAAAACAGATCATAGCTGATGTAACGAATTGTTTACATTATAAAATATCAAAACATTATGCAATGGTTTAAGTGGCGTTACAACACTATTGATGGATGTCCTAGCTTCGGAAACCTCATAACTTTTATTAGTCATGCCGCATGCCACTTTCTCTTAACGGCTACTCTTAAAGATAAAGGGTTACGTACCAAATGATAACGACAAAGTAATTTCTATCACGATTTATTTTATACAAGTGCTTACATTAACCTTATCACCTATGCGCTTTGGCGTATGTTTTGGTTTCACATCACTATTGTTCCGATTCTGAATTCCGACACTTCGATTTTAAAATTTCAATTGTGTTCACTGTGTCCAGTCGGCGACGCGACGGGGTCAGGACCCCGCGGGCGTCTCAAACTTCACTATTCCACTTCCAGGCACCTTCACGCGTCTGGAAGACGAAGTGATCCGCCGGCAACTATGCTTCACTCCTTGATGTTGGTTGATGATACTTCAAGGCTCCTCATCTTCGGACAGCGAGGGAAGCGCGAGTGTTCGGCGCAGCCTCTCGTGCCGCTGCGGGGACACCGACTTCTGCCTCCGGAGTCCCTCCGAGTAGTAGCATCTCTTCTCCTTCTCGAACACTTCTTCAGCCTCGTCCTCGACCAGCGCAGGCAGCGCGGCCAGACGGGACTTCTGCCGGCGCGGGCACTCCATGCCGGCTTCGTCACGGCGTGTTTTGATTGTAGGGTACACGTCCGCGCACAAGGTGGCGATGGTTTCTAGTTTAACAACCATGTTGGAAATGAGGGTTTGTTTAGTGTTTGAGTAACGTGCGTACTGAGCTGATTCTGCGAGCAGAGTGAGGGGAGCCGCCGCCCGCGGCCGTATTTATAGTCTCGCCTCCGATGATAATTCGGTTTGTGTGCAGTTGGCAGTTGGCGTCACAGCTGTGTATGTGTGGAGCGATGTTTACGTACCTTGTAGACAGTACTCTGGTGTGGGTTTAACACCCACTGGCGGCGCAAAAACGTTTTCCCCGACAGATTCCGAGTAGATAATGCTTTTCCTAGATTTGGCCGGTAATTTGGTGGGGAAACCCGCTATCTTTACTCCAGAATGACCAAATTTCGGGTTTATCCGGGTAGGATACTCTATAAACCCAACTTTATTACATACTTGTAGATAGTCAATATTTTTAGTTTTCCGAGAATAACATCGTTCTAGTTTCTATTGTTAGGTTGAAATATGGGTTATTTCGACGATAATGAACGGTGTGATATTGATGGAATATAAAAACAAACTCAGATGTGCTGTAAGATGTTACTAGACCAACCTGAACTAGTGACATTATTATAATTAGGTTAATAGGACATTAATCAAGTAGAGAACTAGATTTAGATCTGGACTATTTACGTAGAACTTATACTATTATTCTAGTGTAAGTAGGTTGTACGACATTTGACTTGGATTGTGTGCCTGATATTAAAGGTTTATATCAAGCTATGTATATACAATGTGGAATGCTGACTGCTGATTTAGGGTGATTTAGGATTGAAGCAGATTGCAACTAAACAGTATCTACACAAATATCAGAAAATAGACATGGCGCCGAAACGGATTTTCAGTCTTCCAATATAATCTTGAGTATCTATGCTACGTAGAGTCTAGAGTTTAGATTGCTTAGATACTGGAATTAAATATGAACACTAGAGAAATGGTTATAATTGTTCTATATAATGCTAATATTATTATAAATACGAAAGGTTTTGTGGATAAGATGAAGATAAGAATACTCTTTCTTAAAATAAAAAAAATAATCCTACTATAATATTAGAAACGTCAAAGTTTGTAAGAAAGAATGGATATATGTTTGTTACTCTTTCACGCCTTAATGGGTGGACCGATTGAGCTGAAATCTGTTACAGAGATAGCTTTGAAATAACATATATGCTCCAGTATATCGGATAAATCCGCTGGGCGCAATAATATTATAGTTAGAACTTGTATTGGCGGTCTTGGATGGATGTGCGTTACTCTTTCACGCATAAACGGCGTGACTGATTGGGCTGAAATTTGGTACATAGGACCTTGAAATAACACATAAGCTACTTGTCAGCTAGTAAAACTGCAGTAGTTTTTTTAAACTACCTGGAAATATTAATACTGTGACCCGCTTGCATTTGAAGCTACAAAAGTGAGGATAGTATAAATAGCTAAGTCTTACAACCTTCAGTGTAAAATTGCAATACCTAGACGATAAGCAATGCGACCTAGGTAACCTACCTAACCTTCATAGGATAATATACTTTATGCCTTAGGGAATATGAGGCGTTATCCTTTGGTTGTGCTTTTCGCGGTAGTTACCCTACTTATTATGCTTTCATAATCTATTTGTTTTGGTGTGATCTTTGGGTTTTTGTTGGAACTGCATAGGTACCTAGTTTGTAATGAAATTAGCTGTGCCTCACAGTTTTATCCGCTGAAATGTAACCTATGTGTTATTCCAGGGTCTTATCTACCTGACGCGGATGTGTGCGCGTTGACGATGCGTAACGCATTTATCTGGATCAAAAAGGGTCTAATCTAGCTATAGGTATACCAATTTTTTTCTTAAAAAGTTGCTGAATTAGTAGAATAAGTAGTATACGCGTCCTACGGTTTTATGAGTATTACAAGTAGGTAGTACGTTTTTTAACACAACATTAATTATAAAAAAAATGTGCAAAGAAAAGTTACTGTTATATAGGTATTATACCTTGGTACTTTACTGGCATAAAATTTTGTGTTATGTTCAGATGGATTAAAGGATTTGTACCCAATATCAGCTCAATCGGTCAAGTTTACATGACGCTAATTTTGATCATTATCAGCCCCCAGCGTATGCAATATTAATCAAGATAGGAGGGTATACAAACATCGAAAACAAGTGAATTAAAAATAATATTAAATCGATTTTAAGCTCGCTTCAATAAATGAGGGTGAGACGCACTTTTTGGATTTATGTATATAACTTTTAAACCGCTCGAGCGATTAGGATTAAAAATTACCTGGGATGTTGATATAATAGAGAATAGAATAGAAAAATCTTCAGGAAAACAGAAAACTTATAACTAAAACACATAAACGTAACTTAAATGACCCTTTGGAAAGAATAAGTATTTTCCAAATCGGTTCAACTAACGGAATATCGGTTCCTTACCGGAGTAATCTATAAACATAGATACATTTTTTTTTCTAGAAAACTATTTTATTGTAAACCAGCGAATTTTAAGTCCCTAACTTTAAAATGAATCTTTATAAAATAGGGTTTTTTATATAATCTTTTTGCCACGTATAGTCCGTGGCAAAAAGATTATATAAAAAACCCTATTTTATAAAGCAAACGCAGCGTGGACGTCCACAAAGTGGACAGACGACCTTATAAAGGTCGCCGGAAGACGCTGGATGCAGGTCGCTTCCAACCGGTATGTATAGAGTATAGAGGTCCAAAGGGGAGGCCTATGTACAGCAGTGGACGTCCTATGGCTGAGATGATAAATTTTTTTGAAGTGAAAAATATATGTGTGAAGCCTAGGTACCATTAAGTCAGTTGACAATTTCCTCGACGAGTAGTTTTTTTTTTTTTTTTTTTTTTTATTATATACAATTATTATTCCTGCTGCTATCGCTGCTGCAGCACCCTTATTACAAAGTCACTTAATAAGTATACACAACAATATCCTAATATTACTAATAACTAATTATTGCAATCATTTTTTTTTTTTCACTTATCTTGTTTTTTTTTTTTTTTTTTTTTGTTTTGTTTTCCTCTTTCTTTCCTTTAATGTTATTTTCTTTTCTATTCATTCTTCTTTTTTTTTTTTTTTTCTTTTAAATAAAGGTACCCAACAAATCACAAGACATCGATCTAAACACCTAACGCACTACTAAGCTCTATTATTAACGACGAGTAGTAGTCGACGAGTAGTTAGCCATGTATTTATTATGCCATGCCTTTTACATGATGCATGGCCTTAAGGAGAGGATCTTATGTATTCGACCTATATACGAACGTTTCAAGATCAAGTGAGATTTTATTACTATAACTTCTTTTAGCATCGTCCCGCGGTTTTATCTCCTAAATAACATAATTTAAGAGCGCAAACTAGGGCAGGCAACGCATTGCATAACAAAGTCGGGCATTTATGGTTTGCGGATAAAATAAAAAATGGCTGAGATGTACTAAGCTTAAGTAAAAGTATTATCGTCCTAGGACGTCCTGGCGAAAAGTTATGCACACTAAAATTTAAATCCAGGGCCTCCGGATCACAAGCCGGACGTAATGCCTGCCACTGGGCCTCGGACGCTACCCTGTATTTCAGGCATTTTTTTATTAAATCTACAAAGCAATTTTTTTTTAAACTATTGATGGACAAACTTACCTAAGCTTATAGTTTTAAGACGCAACCCTAATATACATTAACTATAGTTAATTACGATGCAATTTAATCCGGATTATGTACGTAAAACGTAACGGCTAATTAGTTAATCAATCTTTATTTATATCGGTAAATGACATGATTAGATTTATTCTCTCTAGATAATGTGTAAACAAAACAATCGAACACTGCTAATTACAAGTTGATAAATAAGACAAAATTAAACTTTGTATCGAACATTTTTTTTTTAATCTAGTCCACCTGTGACATCACCAGTGATAATCTTTCAAGTATTTAATTATAATTATCAATTCTTACTAATATTATAAAAGTAAAATATACAACCAAGTAAGGAGACGAGCAAGACGCTCTCCTGATGGTAAGAGATAACGCTGCCCATAATTAGAACAGTGCTACCCAGTATTTTACAAAGATAAAATACTGGGTGCACTGCGCTAACGCTTCTTACTTGAGAGTCATAAGATGTTAAGACTTCAGCCCAGTAATTTCACTAGCTACAGTGCCCTCCTACCGAAGCACAGCAATGTTTGCACATCACTGCTCAGACGGTAGAATAACTGGCACTGTTGGGGTACCCACCTAGTCGACCTCCTGCAAAGGAAATCTACCCCCGGTAAAAGTTTGTAAAAATGGATGTCTGGATGTTTGTCACTCTTTCACGCCTGTACGTCTGGACCGATTGATCTGAAATTTTGTATAGAGATAACTTAGACCCTGGAATAGCACATCGGCTACAATACAGCGGGTATAAACGCTGGGCGCAGCTAGTTCTTAAACATATAATTAATAACTTTAAATGAACACGGACACTGGTCAAAATTGAAGGATAGTTAACAATTTCGGATGATTAAAGATAATATTATAAACTTATATCGATTGTACATGATTTATTTATAAACCTACTAAAATTTGAGCGCAATATTGTTATTTTATTTTGGGATCCATAGATATATAAAATGTCACATTTTTTAAATCAAATGTATTTAATGTTAATTGTTTTATTTGTAATTTGTGTGCAATAAAGAGTTATTTATCTATCTATCTAAACATAGATAAAGTGTCGAAAAAATTAAGCTATTATTTTTATCTTCACATTTCGTACGAAAAGTAGACACAGGCATGTTGATGCTTATTTCTTCACATCACCAACTGTAAACCATTGTACATAATATTATGTTTTTATCGAAAAAAAATACATCTTTAAATATGTAAATCTCGTAGCAACTAGACTCTATCAAATAGTCAATCCATTACACTTCAGATAACAAAGAATCTCAACGTTTATCACCATTTTTCATCAGATAACGGCCAGACTGAAGTTCAAAACTGTATATATATAGTCCATATCAGGTTTCTAGGTCGTCACGCTCGAAGGACAGTAAACCCTGACTCATGTTCTAACTGACAATTACATGGGAAATTGAGCTCACATTGACATGTTATTGGCACTGGTTATAGAGGTGGTTTCTGGTAGAACTATCTTACGGTAAAGGATATATTTGGTGTCATCAAAATATTGCATTCAAATTGGAATAAACAGTCCAATCTGAAAATCTATAAAAGACAAGCTGGAAATATTTTATTCGTATGCGTGTTTATTAATGTTTTTTAAGTGATTTTACATTTTCTTAAAGTAACTTTCTAACTGCATCGTCTTGGACTGTGACAGGGTTTGCTCTGTGACAGTGCTGTAGCTGTCCGTATAGAGTTAATATCTCATCACCTACTTACCTCTATCTAGTCATCAAGTGAAGTCAATACAACCTAGCAAGCAGAGATAGATTTTTAAAAACACTTATGTGTGTTTACTACACTATTGTGTGTGCATGGAGACGCGACGGCGTCAGCACATTATGGCGTCTCTACATGTTAAATGTCATTGTTCCATGAGTAAATCGTTAATTGGAAATAAGACAATATTTAGGTGACCACTAGCCAGTACTAAGTTCCCTCAATTTAGTATTTTCTTAAAGCCTAAATTGAACTCTTTCAGACGACGTTTTTTTATTCTCTTCATATAGGTCTTTTCACACCACTTTTATTTCGCCTGTTTTCATTTAAGCGATAATATTATTTTAACCGCGCTCTATTTTTGTAGTTATTATAATTATTGCAGTTTGAGTTTGACCATTTGGCCGTAGATGGTAGCAGACTCAACCTATAAGGCAGAGTAAATCCCCTTCACTGAACATCGTATCGGAACACAACCGTAATTTCCGCTTGGCGACATTGTTTTTAGACATCCTGATTTTGTGTTTTTCCCCAATAGGTGTTGCTTGTTACATATTTTCATTCTAATTTTCCTCCATATTTTAATATCAAATTAGTATTATCTACGGTAAAGCCGTTTTTCCTCGTAAATTGTTAGTTAAGTACGTTGTAATATTTGCAATATTGTAGTGATTATCCTTATGAACAAGTAAATGCCTACAATTTGTGTGCTTTATCCTTTTTTCTGGTTCATTAGTTAAGAGCGTATATATCGAGTGACGCACTCTTGCTCACACTATTTGACAAATTTTGAAATATAAATTCATAGAATTAATTTATTGATAATTCCTTAAGGACAGCCCTCCATAATATTATTGCACACATTTTAAAAGTGTTTCCAGTTTGATATATATTTAAAAATGGCAAAAAAGGGAATTAATGAAAGAAAAAAAAATCTAAAAATTCTTTTCACGCCATTTTTAAATATATTAAACTGGAAAATGTGTGCAATAATATGAAAGGCTGTTCTTAAGGAATTTTCAATAAATTAATTCTATGAATTTATATTTCAAATTTGTCAAATAGTGCGAGCGAGAGAGCGTCACTCGATATATACGCTCTTAATGATATGTTAAAAAAAACAAAACGGCATAACTCACGTCTAATATTGTAGAGAAAATCTCACGGTTTCGGACAATTGCCATTTCCTTCATCAGAAGTTTCAAGATTTGTTATTTTAGTTATAGAGACCACTAACGGTAGTTTTAATAATCGAATAATCTTATGAAAAACGAAATCCTTATAGGATCACTCGTGCGTTCGTCTGTCTGAATGTCCCTTTTACTCCAGAATTCGTAAAGTTATCGAGTTGAAATTTTATGTAGAGGCATGTTGGTCGATTACGCAACGGGCAACGACTAATGGAATAATATTTTTATGTATGAAAGGGTAGGTACACTTAACAGTTAGTAGATATCGGTCAAGAGGCTTTCAGGCTATAAATGAAAGCCAACTTTTTAATTGAATTTGTTATTATATATAATATCTACCTACCTTTCACTTTTTATTTACCGGGGGTAGACTTCCTTTGCAGGAGGTCGTCTAGGTGGGTACCCCAACAGTGCCAGTTATTCTACCGCCTGAGCAGTAATGTGCAAACATTACTGTTCGATAGGAGGGCACTGTCGCTAGTAAAATTACTGGGCTAAAGAGTCTTAACATCTTATGACTTTTGAGTAAGAAGCGTTGGTGCTGTGCACCTAGAATTTGACATTATTGAAAAATCCTAGGTAGCACTTTACTGATTATGGGCAGCTTTACAACTTAACATCAGAAGAGCGTCTTGTTCGTCTTCTTACTTTTCCACATAAAAAAACTAAGTAGGTACTTTGTTGTAAAAGTAATACAATATACATGTCAGAATAATGGCTACCTATAGTCTTTTAGGTGCAAAGTTCATAACATGTATGACAATAAAAGTGCACATAATGTCTAATACATAAAATTTCCATAAGGAAGTTTATTACATACAATTCTTGTTTTTATTGCAAATTGATTGTTGATTACATACACATATTATAATCCTGTTTGTTTACTTTTATTTTCTTGTTTATTATACATATTTTAAAGTAAAATAGTACCGGCGACTAGCACAGACTTTGCTCTAATCATTATAATATTGAGGCTTGTACCGCTACCGTGTTTCGGAAGGCACATAAAACTGTGGGTCCCAGCTGTTTCCTATAAGATATGTAGGAGGCAGTCGTCAGGTCATGTTGCAAGCCTTGTAGGAATCTCGGCGACCTGAAACTGCAACATATAGGTTGGCCACACGACCTATAATTTGTGATTTGACTCTGACAATGTAAGTAGGGTAACCTGTTCTGTTGGAGTATAAACCCCAATTATTATTATTACTAAGGCATACGTACATAGTATAAAACAAAGTCGCCTTCCGCGTCTGTATGTATATCTTCTAAATCTTAAAAACTACGAAACGGATTTTAATGCAGTTATTTTAAATAATATAGAGTGATTCAAGAGGAAAAAATAATAATTTTCCGTTAGAAGCAACGAAGTGCGGGCGGGTAAAATAAAAATGAAATGGGTTTACAAATATAAATGATTAAAATTATGCATGCTCCTATTTTAATGTAAAAGATTATTTGTAGTACCTAATTATAGTTGTTAATAATATTTAATAGTTAAAATAGTTAAGTTCTAGGTACTACATAATAACTCTTCTCACGCTTAAACAGTTTTCTTCCTGAATTATATTGATAGAGCTACAATAATAATGTTTTTATTAATATGAAGGTTATTAAAATCAGTCTCCTTGACATTTGGTATTCTTACAACAAATAAAATAATCATAAAAATATGACTCTCCAATCGTTTTCATTAAAACAATTCCTAAGAGAATTTACGTAAAAAATCCGATAAGAAAATCACAAACGTCATTGTTAGTACATTTATTATTTGAAATAAAACACCGTGGTTAAACAAAATGGCTTATCATCAACCGGACGTCGAACGACCATAATATCATTTCTTATCAATTTACCTAATATATTATAATTCCTACTTATATGTATCAACTTATTTAAAGATTAATACAAGTCAGTGGAAAATTACTCGTACAATCTCTTGCGCAACAAATATAATAATAATTGTCTTGTTTTGATAACTTAGACAATAATAATATACCTAATTAGTTTGAAAGTATAATGTACAAGTCATTCCGGTTACAAATTAATTTAAACAAAAGACGTCGGCGATGCAGAAATGACATTCGAATTTAATTTGAAATTGATAGGTGCGGTTTTAACTTCTAACCCGAAATTTTGAGGAGCTCGAGAAAACTTGTTATGGGTGGCCATGGGGGCTATTCCATGATAGGTACAGTTCTAGCCTTACCCCATGCTCTACTTAGAGCATATGTAATATGTACTCACGCGAATATTGTCAAAAAAATCTTATTCAAAAAAAATCTTTTGACGTTTTGTATTTTTGAGTAACGCTGTAACGCGCTACATGTGCAAGAACGAAGTAGAGCTGGGGCCTAAGATTTTTGAAAACTAAACAAAATATTAGAATATTCAGCAGTGCTCCAACTTAGACTCCACGGTGGGCCCGTCTTTATAAAGGCGTCGTCGACGTCGTCGGTCGTCGACAGAGGACTGGATGCCAAGGCTCTGCCGATTCCCAGACCTTCGTCACTAAGGCGATGCGGGAGTGCCGCCGGGTTGTTTTAGTGGGTAAACCGTGCAGCTGTCCTGCACGGGAGTCCCACATAACCCTCCCATTCCCTCGATGGGAGGGTATGCGTAATGCATTTTTTCCCGGCGATAACAAAAAAAAAAGACTCCACGGTGCGATAAACGCCTGTTTAGTCCACTATAAAATATAAAAAAAACTTGTCTGAAAAAATGTGCCGTTACACGTGCAAATTAGTTCAGCTAATGTTATTAATCAAACATTTACCTAATCTTTATCAATGGAAAAATTATAAAACTCAAGTAGATATGTTTATATAGGAGTCTAGCGGCTATATTATCTTGATCTAAGTACATAATACATCACGTTATCAAGACAAAGCCGCTTATCATAGCGCCGGACACTATCAACTCTATAGATAAGATAGCTTGTATAACGACATTGTTTCTATTTACTTAAACCACGTGGGATCGGATTATTGCAAACAATAAATAGTTTTAGAAATATTCCACAATAATAATCTTCATTTATGAATTGTGGATGAACTGTGTGAAAGAGGATATGCGTGCTAGAGGAGTGGATGCAGATATGACGGATGATAGAGCAGAATGGAGGAGAAAAACGTGTTGTGCCGACCCCACCTAGTGTGGGATAAGGGCAGGAAGAAGAAGAATAATCTTCATTTAATCTTTATCTATTATTTTTTTATTTGTTTTGAAGAATTATTGCTTCATATATTATTATAATTGTTTATTTATATCATTCTAATCAATATCTTTGCTTAAAGTCTGTCAATTGGCGGGGATTAATATTATACCTAATCTATGAAAAATTTACTTAGAAACAGACTCTAACATAATGTTATTCGAGAATTAGAGGTGAAAAATACCTCTACACGTTGAATTCTTAATGAAATCCGCGTATTATAAAAGCCAAGTAACTATACGACATGTTTAAAAGCAATAATAACGTGACTATCGTAAACTATACACATATACATCGAGGATTCTTCAAAAGGGGGAATAGAAATCTTTCCAAGAATAAGAATTAGTTCCAAGACTTTAAAACTTATAAAAATCCCACACATTCCCTTAAATCTAAAACCTGGTTTTCACTTAAATATAAATAAGAAAGATCAAAGCTATATAGCAATATTTTATTCGCTACGAGATACAATTAATTCGTGAAAGAATTTTATTTTTGGTGTAAGATATATGAATAAAATTAAATTTCCCCGAAAACATACATAAAGTGTCGTTCTAACAACCCTTTTCTTGCAGTAAATCATTCAAAAACTAAATAAGATTTATTTCTTTCGAACGAAATACATCAGTCATTCCTGGATTTACTTATAATACGGGAATTCAAGGAAACGTGCGTGCGTAAAAAGAAGGACTACTGTGAAAGAGCGTAGCACCCCTAGCATGCAAATTTTTGGCGATGAAAACGAGATAGTATCTTCGTTCTAAAATTATAGCAATAAAGTAATTGACTAAAAAAAAATTTTTTGTCCATAAAATAGTAGTTGAACGGGTAAAAGTGACTCATTTTTATTCTCCTCAGCACCGTCAATCAGCCTACTTGCTGCAATTTTACTATAGTATCGAGCTCTCAAAATTTAACTCTACATTCAACTGCTACTTCACAAGACTATACACCAAACATATAAATATACTATTCATATACCAAAGTTCCAATTTCAACATACATTTTTGAGGTGGCTCTCCTGTAAATATTTGTTAACTTTCTTTCTCTTATTAATATTTCTGAAAAGGTGAAAAGTTACTCTCAGCAAGTTAGAAATTTACATTTTTTGGCTTCTCACTTCGTAGAAAACTCTTAAGGCGACTTTAACTTTTCCTCTAATAAACCCACTCGCAAATGCGAAAATTTGCAGTTGTGGGTGTTCAGTTTTCCTTTTCAAGTCGAAATAAACGAAATAAAAATCACAATTTTCAGAACCTCATAAATGTTTTAGGAATAAAATAAGTGGACTTATTGTGACCCTAGAATAATAAAAAACATATTATTCTCACAGGGTTATTTTGAAGAGCATCGCGTCATATAATAAAAATAATAATATTATCTTCGAAAAGGTCAAAGCTCCGCTTCGCAATTTATCCCTTTTGCTTCACACTTTGTCAAAATTCTTAGAACCTTACATATACTCGTAATTTTAGCTTTTCTCATATTGCCATAATAAGAAGGCTTACTTTTGTAAAGGATTTGGTGAAAAAGGCTTTCATAAATATATCTCTAGAATCAACTTTTTGTTTTCAAGTAGTTGTGTTAATTTTATGTAGTACCTATTACTTGTAAGCCGGAGGTCCTGGGTTCAAATCTCGGCGTAGCAAAGATTTTAGCCTGGAGGCTACCGTGTTTCGGCGCGGCACTTAAAACTGTGGGTCCTGGCCCCCAGCTGTTTCCTATAAGATATGTAGGAGGCAGCCGTTAGGTCATGTTGCAGGCCTTGTAGTAATCTCGGCGACCTGAAACTGCAACATATAGGTTATCCACACAACCTATAAATTGTAATTTGACTCTGACAGTGTAAGTAGGGTATCCTGTTCTGTTGGAGTATCCAATTTTTTTTATTATTATTATCGAGGCCATTGACAGAGCTATAGCTCTGTCCACTTACTGGTCCAATTCGACTCGAAGAGGGAGAAGTGGTTACATACATACTCGTAGATTCGATTCCAGTCCAATTAGTATAGGTGCAACGAACGCACACACAAACTTATTCATTAAATATATTATGTGATAATAAATGACTTAAGAACTAAGACTAATAAATATAATATAACACTTTATCGAAACACAAAAAATGTACAAAAAAAACTATAATAGTGTGGTTTCGTCAGATATTTCAGGGTAGGCCCACATTGGCACGTGTCCAAGAGGGCCAGTACCTGCGACGGTGCGTCTCAGTAAACTCCGATTTGGTTCAATAATATGCTTTAATTAATGGGCGCTGACGTGGATTTATAAGGCGATGATTTTGTGTGCTTGAGGACGCTAAATTAGATCTGGTGCTTTAAATTGGTTTATTTTGGACTTAGGTTAGGAGTTAAGACCAATTTAGGCCCGCGGACGTTTACTCTGGTGTACCCTTGTACCTGTAATTTTACCAGAGGTAGACTTCCTTTGCAGGAGGTCGACTAGGTGGGTACCCCAACAGTGCCAGATATTCTACCGCCTAAGTGGTGATGTGCAAACATTCCTGTGCTTCGGTAGTAGGGCACTGTAGCTAGTGAAATTACTGGGCTGAAGAGTCTTAACATCTTATGACTCTCAAATAAGAAGCGTTGGCGCAGTGCGCTCGGTAGCACTGTACTAATTATGGGCAGCGTTATCTCTTGCCATCAGGAGAGCGTCTTGCTCGTATTATGACTTCTCGCACGAACACCTCCAGGTTTTAGTAGGTACTTCCGCAGCATATTTTTCTGTGGAGGAAGACCCTCTAACTATTTCGCAGGTGGTATGGTATGCGTAGGCCATTATTTCAGGTTAAAAAGGACCTATTTAGGTAGGAACCAATATGATTGAAGAGTCAAGTTAACTGAACATCGTGCCACCTTGAAGACACGTTCTTATCTTGTACTATAGTGAACCCGCGCGCACTTCGTAGCGCTTAATAGAAAATTATCAGTGTTTCTCTACTACCTGTATTATGCATGTATAATACATTTAAATCTTCCTCTTGAATAACTCTATCTATTTATGAAAACCGAATCAAAAACCGTTGCGAAGTTTTAAAGTTATAAGCATACATAGGGACATACAGACGCGGGAAGCAACTTTATAGAATAGAATAGAATTACTCTTTATTGTGGCCACATAACAAAATGTTCTTAAAATTACTATGACAATATTAGGTATAACATATTAGCCCACAATGGACGGCCTTATCACTCAAAGCGATCTCTTCCAGGCAACCAACTACACTACTTTATACTATGTAGTGAAGCCAGTAAAGTCAATAGGTAAAATTATACCTCTTCAGACGATATATAATAGAATTAGGTACGCCTAAAATGTGACGTAGAAAACAAAGGTTGTTTTCAACAGGTGAAAAATACGAAACTAGTTTACACCTGATATGTAAGGAAAGAAACATAATATTCAGTAAATTAAACGCAAAATTCGTGACTTACGTAACACGTACAACAAAACAACTAATACGCGAGGCATTGTATGTTAGGTGTAACGACGTCATTATACCCAAGTCACCACGTAGAGTCAGAAGGTTATATTATTCAACTAGCTGACCCGCGCGCACTTCGTTGCGCGTGAGAGTCAATTAATAAAGCGAATTTGGTGCTGCTATGTTCACTATGATAGTATTTCCATCCCCGTGACTTTGTAAGCGTAAAATAAGGCATGGCTATATATTATTTGCTCCCGCTGTGGGTAGCGAAGAATATCGGGTTGGGTATTTCTATGCAGTTTTGTTCGCTACCGTAGAAACCAATCCTATGTCCTTTCCCAGAAGTCAAATTATCTCAGTTGAGCGGTAGTTTATCGCCTTCATAAATTTTCACGCCTCTTTTCAGGAATTAAAACTATTTGTGGTCCTTTCCCGGTAACTCTTTAACTTATCTCTACTGTAATGTACCTCAGCTAAATTATTATTCGTTACTAATTTCTCACACCATCCTTCCCGCGACTCAAATCAATTCCATGGTTCCTGAATTCCCATTAAATCTCTGATCCTCCTTTCCCCTCCTTTAATACTTAGTCTCCTTAAAGTTAATTTCTGACATAAAAAAACTATTCATTAACAGAACTTAACAAAATATCAGCTCATTTTCGGTTCAGCGGTTACTAATTTCCATGCAAACGTTTTTGTGAAAAAATTCCTGTTCTGGTGAGAATTTCACAAAATCCCTTCTTATCGGTCGCCTACGTTACATAAAGAATACGTTGTCCAAATTTTAGCTAAAACGAAGAAGCGGTTACCTTTCCTACACAAACTGGATCCCTCTTTCCTCCCCTCAAAGGTTGATTTCTGGGATAAAAAGTATCCCATATCTTTTTTTAAGACTTAATCTACCTTTGTATCAAATTTAAGCGCAATAGGGTCAGCGGTTCTAAATTTCCCATTAATTTCTGTCAAAATAAATATTTAATGTTCCTAAACACAACTCAAACCATGATTTTACAAAATTTCGATTCAATCGGTTTAGTTGTTACGGATTTGCATACAATTGTTTTTTGTAAATAAATCCCGTTCCAGTGGGAATTTAGCAAAAGCCCTTCTCGTGAGTCGCCAAAACCACCTAAAAACACGCTATCCAAATTTCAGCTCAAATAAAGAAGCGGTTAACGATTTCTTACGCAAACTTGCAACCTTTTTTCCCTTAAAAGTTGATTTCTGGGAAAAAAGTATTGCATATCATTTTTTAGGATTAGATCTACCGCTGTACCAAATTGAAGCTCAATAGGGTCAGCGGTTCTAAATTTCCCATACAAACTTTGACCCCCCCTTTACCCCCCTTAAAAGTTAATTTCTGACATAAAAACTATTCAATGTTCCTAAACACACTTCAGACAATCGTTTTACAAAATATCAGCTCAATCAGTTCAGCGGTTACAGATTTGGATACAAACGTTTTTTAGAATTAATTCCCGTTCCCGTGGAAATTTTGCAAAATCCCTTTTTATCGGTCATCTACGTTACATAAAAAATACGCTGTTCAAATTTGAGCTTTAAAAGATGGCCGGTTACTGATTTTCTACTCAAACTTCTACCCCCCCCCCTCTTCCCCCTTCAAGGTTGATTTCTGGGATAAAAAGTATCCCATATCATTTTTTAGGACTCAATCTCCCACTGTACCAAATTTCAGCTCAATGGGGTCAGCGGTTTTAAATTTTCCATACAAATTTCGACCCCCCTTTACCCCCCCTTAAAAGTTAATTTTCGTCAAAAAAAAAATTAATGTTCCTAAACACAATCTAAACAATCGTTTTACAAAATTTCAGCTTAATCGGTTCAGCGGTTACGGATTTGCATACAAACGTTTTTCGGGAATAATTCCCGTTCCCGGAAGAATTTTGCAAAAATCCCTTTTTATACGTCGCCTTCGTTACCTAAAGAACACGCTGGTTTAAATTTCAGCTTAAACAAAGAAGCGGTTACCGATTTCCTATTCTAACTTTGACATCTTTTATCCCGCCTTAGAGGTTGATTTTTGGAATAAAAAGTATACCATTCAATTTTTTAGGACTCAATCTATCTCTGTACCAAATTTCAGCTCAATAGGGTCAGCGGTTCTAAATTTTCCATACAAACTTCGACCCCCCTTTACCCCCCTTAAAAGTAAATTTCTGACAAAAAAACTATTTGATGTTTCTAATCACAATCCCAACTATCGTTTTACAAAATTTCGGCTTAATCGGTTCAGCGGTTACGGATTTGCATACATTCGTTTTTCGGGAATAATTCCTGTTCCTGAGGGAATTTTAAAAAATCGCTTCTTATTGCACGATGAAATCTTCTTACGAATACGCTGTCCAAATTTCAGCTCAATCCGTCCAGCCGTTTGGGCTGTGCGTTGATAGAACAAAAGTGTACGAACGATTTTATATAATAGATAAGTAAATCTTTAGATAGATATAACTCTTTTATTTAAAAACCGATTTAAATAAAACCAATACTATTTACAAATTAGAGAAATTTGCAACGTTTTAGCGAAAACTGCATACAATTCGGTTGTGCCGTTTTATCACACATAAGTAATAACCTTTTTACAAATTAAGCCTAATAAAACTACTCTGGTAAATTTTCGTTTATGGCCACATCGATAGATGGCGTATTTTTAGTTTGTCGCACTTTTTGCTTTTTGATTTTTTTGAATTGAATTTACTTTATATTCTATTACTTTTACTTCGAAATTTTGATGTAAATTAGGGGCGATGTGTCCGATATAAATGATTATTATTTATTTTATTATTTTATTTTACGTTTCCCTAGGAAAAATTGACAAAATGTTTTGCGATCTAGATCGCGCAAGCGACTTTTTCGCGTCGTTTTGTTCATATGCGTATTTTCACAGTTCACCTTAGTAAAGGATCACAATGAATGGGGAGAAATTTCCATTCTTATTATATGTATGGATATGGATATGGATGGATATGGATGGAGTTTGCAACGTGAACACCAAATTGAAGCAAGAAAAATGACGTCTGTTGTTTGCCATCTCACTTACTCAAACTGAATACGTAGGTTGGAGATAGTATACAATACAATACTCTTTATTGGAACAAAACATAACAAAATAGACTTAAAACTAAATAAAAGTACTAATATTAATGTCCACAATGGGCGGCCTTATCGCTTAGAGCGATCTCTTCCAGGCAACCCACTTATAGTACTTATAGCATTTTGTTTTTAATTTGTATGAGGTAAGTGAGATGGCGACCTACCTGAGACTGACAGCAGGCCCATTTGAGGAGGAGAGTCACCAACGATATATCACAATGGAAACGGCTAGAGGAGGCCTATGCCAAAGGGCACACTGAGCAGCTTGATTTAATTTAAAAAGAGTATCTACAGAAGAAACACAGCTCAGTTTAAAGGCTCTATATTATTATTATTATAAGTGAGATGGCAGACGTCATTTTTCTTGCTTCAGTTTGGTGTTCACGCCGCAAAATCCAATCGAGTGTAAAATTCTTGACGTAGAGTCACGGTTGAAATCGTACACTGCAGGTGGAAATGTACTAAGCTACGCAGATACTTAGATTGGTTATGTAATATTTCGAGATATGAATTTCAGATAAAATTTTAGTTATTTTGTACAATTTAAATTAAAAATTTTCTCATGATTCAATTAATAATATTAGAGGATGTTAAAGAAATATTACAATATTACGTCGCGTCGAAATAGAATTGCTAAGCAAATTTATAAAAATCTTTTTTTGAATAATTTCCATGCAAATTCGTACGAGAACCTTAGAAAAGTTTTTCAAAAACGTCCCATGTCACCAAGCTTTCATTATGTTCCGGCAGCCGGTCAAGTACAGTGGCCGTAGCATGCCACACGAAATCCCGACAAAACTTCAAGAGTAGAACTGTCATCCCATACATTCACAAAAGTACAATGTATGGGGTGACAGTTCTACTCTTGACATTTCAGCGGGATCCCGTATGGCATGCTACGGCCACAGACGCTGCGTAGACTTGTCTTGTTGTCAAGTCAACTGTCATCCCATACATTCACAAAGTACAATGTATGGGATGACAGTTCTACTCTTGACATTTCTGCGAGATCCCATGTGTCATGCTACGGCCACATGTGAAGCTAAGAATCGATGTAATTTTCATGTAGATAAATATTTGGTACTTCACTAACAACGCGTCGGCAGTGACTGACATTGCGAAGCGGGTCTGGTATAAATCACAAATTCTGAGAAATACCAGATAGGTACTAAGTACTATGCAACCATCAAGACGCATCATTCAAAGATCAAATTTTAAACATTTTATGTTTTGCCACTCGACCATGTCCTGTGTCAATCTGATAGGTATATTAAAGTACTTTTAAGACTGTTGTCCATACATATTGATATATATATTTACTCTTCGAAAAATTCTCTCGGTAAAACTCTAGACTCTATATAAAATATTATTTTATTATAGTTTAAAATATTTTAAGTTTTCTTTAAAAAATAACAATAAAGTTATTTTGGAAACAGAAATTTAATAGATACATTTGGATTTGGAAACCTATAGCTATTTTTCTAAATGTCAAACTGGACTGGTTTAATTATCATCATAACCATCTTCCTGCCCTAACAGAACACCTACACTTTTTATCTTTCAGTTTCACAAGCCGCGAAATTTACAACACGGTTAAGTAAATTTATGTTAAACTACGAAATCCTCGTACGTAATATTGTCATAAATTACGCCAGACGCGAGATGATGTCTTCTATTTGATCATAACATCATATCTTACAATAAAGAATCATTTACCATTATTTACTTTACTTTATTTACTTTACTATATTTACTTTACTATTAATAACGGAGGAAATGATGTCACGCTTCCGAAAAACGGAAAACTTATGAGATCATATCATGATAAAGAGGTATTTCTGTAATCTTTATTAAAATATCATGTTCATCATTTTGATTTTAATCATAATTTATATTTAGTCAATTATGTATCTTTCGCTTTAAGCGATAAGATCGCTACATTGCACACTAGCTAGAGGTTTGCTGTACCTACATATAATAGATTGATGTGTAAATGTAAAAAACTAAATTTTACGAAACAAGCAAAGTTAACTAAAACTGCCTAGTTGTGGTTAAAACAAGTGAACTTTACTGCTGAATTATAATTGTTCACTTTTTTAATACATTTTTTATCACAACCACAAAATATGAAAACATAATTATCAGCAGAGATACAAATTATAAATGTATATAATTATGGTTAGTTTTATGATAAAGGTATTGTTATTTATTTATGAAAGCAAAAAACTAAATAAAACAACGATAATGCTATCACAAAGCTGTGACGCAAGCGATGTTTGTACGCGTTATCAGATACATTGCGTATTCAATCGAAAGGCACTTACGAATTCAATTCAGGCCATTTTCGTGGATGTTTTACATACGCGTCAATGGATGAAACAAATATTTTTATGTTTATTTCAAGACTAGTTTATGCTCGCAGCTTTACACGTGTAGCATAATCTTTTTTGAAGGTCTACGTCATAATACCTATTTGTATTCCTAATTTTAACCCAATTCGTTCAGCGGTTTGTGCGTTGATAGATCAATCACTTACGCTTCCCTTTTATACATATACATACCTATATCTTACTAATATAATAAACGCGAAGGTTTGCACCAATGTCTTGATGTCTAGATATATGTTTGTTACTCTTTCACGCCTAAACGGATAGACCGATTGATCTGAAATTTGATATAGGGACTAAAACCCTGTAGTAACACATAGGATACTGAACAGCGGGTAAAACCGCTGGGCGTAGCTAGTTAAGAAGCATAATTTTAAAGTCGTCTAAATAAATTTAATCGATTTAGATTCAAACTTAAAAAAAACATTAACTCAAATAGGATACAGTGCAATGCAAAAATAGGAGCACATTAGCAAAAGTAATTTTTACAAAGTAGGTAAGTACCTAAATAATTATATTTTATGACTATCACCCCTTCGGAAAGTACCCCTATGAGAAGAACGGACAAGAAACTCAGGGATTGTCTACACCCCTACTAAAGGTTGCGTGGTCAACCATACCATACCATATTTAAACTATGTACACTACTATTGTACCTTGAATAATAGGATTATTACTCTACATACGTCATACTTAAGTATTTTTAGCTGTAACAAAGTACAAATTTATTTTTATCTTTACAAATCATATAACAATATCCTTAATTCTATTGTTGCAGGTCCTATTTACTGAAGATGACGCGGTTCACCTTGACTTTATGCGTCAACGTTATTATAAAGCCATACAATATACCTAGTATACTATATTACGTATACATGGATATTATGTATATTCTTACTTCTTTTCTGTGTGTATGTGTAAAGTAAAGTAAAAGAAAGTAAAAAATAATTGTCATTCTACAATTAAAAATACATAATATTATATGAAGTTACACAAGACAAAAGAAAAAGCATGCATAGATATTTAAACCAAAGTAGGTATCTACTCATATACTATGTACCTACACGTAACTTTTGTAATTTGTAATGTATATTGTTTTCTACCTGCACGGCTAAAGACACGGACCACAGAAGATTTTCATAATGCAAGCCGAGCTTCTAGCTTTCGACTTTCGACTGGATGAACAGATTTTGATGATTCATTTTTTTAAAGGTGGTGCTTCCCGTGTCGTCCCATTTCAATTTATTGGTCAATAGCAACCATGAGAAAACCATATAGAGTCGGTATTATTTTTTATTTAGAAGAAATATGTAGCGCGTAGCAGCGTAGAAATGGCTACGAAGTGAGTTGACTCAAAAAGGGCGAATTCGGAGCATTCGGAGCCCGCATGGCAAAATCCTTACGTACCGCAGGTGTACGTCCTGAAACCTAATATACTACATTCTAAATTTCAACAAAATTCAACGGTTTCAGTTCAGCGGTTTGAGCTGTACGTTAATGGATCAGCCAATCAGTCAGGCAGTCAATCGGTTATTCTTTCATATCTATAAATTAAGATAGATTTTGTTTCATTAAAATAATATAGAGGTAACATGGACAAAGAAAATTATATAAGTAGTAAAGAATTGTTATAGTTAGTAATTTCAGTAAATACATTCCTTTGTTTAATTAATTGTACCTACTCATATCCCAATAGATTATAACGTATAGCAACAATAATAATCCATTATATGGAGATAGCAACAATGTACATAGTACATAATAGGTACCCCTATCTAATACATAAGTTTGTTATTGTTACATTTTATTATTAATCCTCCTCGACCCGCGATAACGGTGCCACGATGAAAAAGTTATCTATATTTTTTCCACTAATATTATAAATGATGGAATATTATTGTTATTAATTCACTAAAAACACGGGGTAAACCCAGGCTATAATAGGCGTACACCGAGACATAAAAGTCCAAAGCAACGAGGCCTTCGAGTTTTTATCATATAAAAGTAATGGAAGAAACTTAATATCGAGAGTCTCTGAATCCATCAATAGAAAATGGTCTCGCCAACAAAATCTCACCTAGGTACAAAAAGTAAGTAGTCTACTTATCATGGGGATGAGTTTTTGAGTAGGTGAGCTGCCACCCATGGGTTGTACGTACCTAGGGATTATCCCTGCATGACGCCTTTGGACGGCCAAAGGCGTCGACGATGGTATCCGATGGTGGCCAATGGGAATGTTTATACAAATGATATTTTCATACAAATCATTCCCATCGCATCGGCCACCGGGTAGCCGACTACTTTTTAGTAGCAACGGCACCGGGTGGCCGTTTGAGGAGTGGCCAATGGAAATTAACCTTCGTCATGAGGCGTATCTTTAGTAACATAAAAAAGCCTCTAAAATAAAAAAAAGTTAATATCTTTCTATAATTATTTAAATTAGATCGAAATAAACGTCTTTCAATCTTGAATCTTTAGCATTTTCCACTGCAGTAGAGTTCAGTTGCATACAAATTATTCAAGGATGCCATAATATTATAATATGCCTCAACAATGGGGCAGTGTGGAATTACGCAATCAACAACGTGGTAAGTTGATAAAAGTGTATTATTCACCAACAAATTTAATTGAAAACAACGTTATCGTGAACCACTCGAAAGTGACTGATAATGAGATAATATTTATAGCTTCAGGTGGTTCGATTCCAACAAACAACTGGGCTATTTTCATGTTATCTGTATAATGTTATTTTTGGAATTTGTTCACTTAGTCACTATGAGTGGGATGACAAAAATAGAGATTATTAGATACTTACATTTATTATAGCCACTTGAAATATCGCGAAATAATAAAATAATTAAGTACAAAAATACAATGTTGGGAGCATTCGCTTTTTGTTCGGAGAGAAATTGAATGGAACTGTGAGAGTGGGTAGGTATTATACTTGTTTTTTTTTCACGCGAAACCACTGAAAAATCTTTCCTGGAAAAGAACACAGTCGTTTTGACCAGATTTGCCCACGTAATTATTCCTATCTGCCCAACGGACCGTCCTCACGCGGAATAATTCGACAATGTAATAAGGAGGAGGTAGGCATGCTTGCGGGTTTACTTCTGTAATTTTATGTGCTTTTAAAATTATAGTTTTGGTTTAGGATATAGGTGTATATAATCTGCTATGGATGTCTTGATAATACATACATTCTTACACATTTTACAAACTGGAAAGTTTGCTAAAAGACCAAGAGAAGCAATTATAGTCAATGAAACAGTTTGCTTACAAGTTATTAAGTTTATATGCCTGAACTGGACCTTGTGACCTTTTGACCCTGTTAACTATTTATCAGACTCGCTCTCCAGCGAAGAACATTCCTTGCAATTCTACTTATCAAATGACATTGATAAGGTTTTTGTACCATCTTGAACTGATGTTCACGGTCTGAGTTTCTTCCTGTAGATGATATAATTAAAATAGCTCGTAACTAGGGGAGTATTATACTACATGAATTATATTTGTTTGTAGGTAAAACATAAATATTATGTTCATGAATTTTGGAACTCCCATCTCACTCTCTGCTATCATTTACGGCCGCATAGTCGCAAAACATCACTCGAGATCGTGTCAATGGCTTACCTATAATGAATTAAAAAAACTCGTTCTTTCGATCACCGATGAAGTTGGATCATTTGATGAGGTTGTTGTAATTCCTGACCCGTCCACAATCATACTCTTGTTACTCGAATAGTATAAAGCACAAATTCATGGGATAAGTGGCACAATAGGCGTGATGACAAGGCTAACATTTTTTAAATGTTATTAGTCCGTAATTAAAATAATAAAAAAATATTCGATACGTATTTTTTTGTTTGTCAATATCATTGAATTTGACTGAGATATAAGGAATCTAAAATTATGGGGGGAGAAACACTACGTCACACCTCAGTACAAATCGTACTGAGGCGTGACGTCATTACCCCCTTCTCCGCAACTTTAAGGCGCTGTAACTTACTCATTTTTCATTAAATTTACAAGAATAAAAATACGTGTCCAATATTTTTTTTAAATCTACATTATGGACAAAAAAAAAATTTCTGTCCACATGCCTATTCAAATGATGAATTTGTGCCAAATCAGAAATTCGTATCGTGGCCAGGCCAATAAAATAGTTTCTATAACATCCTCATTAAACGATTGTTTAACTTTCTTCTTGAGCTCCTTATTCGTAGTCTTAAGCCCTGAAATCTTTAACTAAGATAGTACTTAAAATAAAAGAGCTGTATTGTTATAAAATTTATGTAATAAAGTATAACAACATCTGTGCGTCCTAGTGGACGCAAGCTTGTATCAACGACGCATGCTCAGCGCTGATGATTTAGCGCGCTGGATCTTCTTCAGCAGAATCTGAAACAAAAGTACATTTACTTCAAACGGCGTAGCGTTGGCGCAGTGCACTTAGAATTAAACCTTTGTAAAATACTAGGTAGCACTGTACTAATTATGGGCAGCGTTATCTCTTACCATCAGTAGAGCGTCTTGCTCGTCTTCTTACTTCGTTGTATAAACTTCAAACAGTTGCAATTCCTACAAAGTGTCTAACATAACCTCTTCTATATAAAGATTGATAGAAAACAGCTTCTGAAACGACTGCAAATTCCTTTCTAACAAGCGTAGCAGAGACGAAAATTTCTATTAGCTCGGTCGATTTTGATACAATTTCAATGAAAGTGGAATTGGCGCTGCGCAAATTTGCACACACATAGCACAAGAGATATTTTAAAAAGTTATTAGGATATCGAGTCCCACATTGAGGAGGACGAAAGCTTAGAGAAAATGTCCATCCTACGAACAGAAGAGAGACTCTACAAGAACTGTAGATCTTCCTCCGCCGTCCGAAAAGTCCGATAAGTTCACCCAGAATTAGAGAAAAGCTGCCCCTCAAGCACAGACGCTGCGTAGACTTGTCTTGCTGTCAAGTCAACTGAGTACAATGTATGGGATGACAGTACTACTCTTAAAGTTTCGTCGGGATGCCAAACGTCATGCTACGGCCACTGGGACTTACATATTTTGGGGGGGGGGGGGGGGCAAAAGCAAACAACCTACAAACAAACCTACGTTTTACGTAGTTGCCTTTTGGGGCCAGAGGTAAGTACCCAGAATCCAGAGATTCAGTCTCTATACAGCGAAGGCAGGTAAAACCATGGGAGGTGGAGAGAATATATAGCAATCAGCAATACGTCAGATTATGGTATAGAACACGCTCGTAATTTCACGTGAAGTGTAAACAGCCGTTCCGGTGAGCACGTGCGTAATTCCGTTTAATTCAACGGTCGCGCACGTTTCAGTCAGTAATTGAATATGGAAATGCGTCAACGCTCCGTAATGGTTTTAACAACCTGATGTAGGTGCTAGTCGATGTTTCGAGATAAGCTTCACTGTTTTAAGTTTACATTTGTGAAAATAGCACTTTAAATTAAAGAAAAGTTATTATTTTTTTGGGTTTGTAAGGAATCAAATTGGGACCTTAAAACTTGTACGGAATTCGTCAGTCAAGTTCTTTGACACTGAGGATTAATTTTAAGAATTTTGAAAAGAACTAAATCAGGAACAGCAACTTGGACGGAAATTCTGTTTAGGTCATGTAGTACTCTGCAGTATTATTTGCTCTCTGCTAGCAAAAAGACACCAAGGAAATTACAATCTGCGCCGGTTTTTCCTAGCTAATGCCTTCGCTGGGACAGGTCTCTTCATGGGGTGTTCCTACGTAGGTATGGAAAACTCCTAGTGTACCTAGAATCTAGAACTCATAATAATCTATTCAAACTTACCATATTATCATAATCAATCTACTCCTGCTGGTTTCCTACTAATACTGCCTTTGGGACCGGTTTCTTCACGAGCTGTTCAAATAGAGGGATGGAAGACTTTCTGATGTGTCAAACACTTATGATTTAATTACAGCTTACCATATTATCATGGTCAATCTGCTTCTGTTGATTCTTCCTAGCTAATGCCGCCGCTGGCACAGGTTTCTTAACAGGCTGTTCCCGTGAAGGGATGGAAGACTTCCTTGTGTTTCTTGCACTCATGATCTTAGTCAACAGTATGTGGTTGTGCCTCTCGATCTCTCGTAGTCGCTCGTTTGAGAAGGACATGTTGACGCGACGTGGGTACGACCCTGTTGAGGATCTGAAAGATTTGGACATGATTTTCTACATTCTTCTATTATTATACTTATAAATTCGTAACGTCGCTCCGTAACAGAATGGTGGCTCAAGTTAGTTTAGTTGGTATTCAGGTCGACCAATAGCTAGATGGAAAGGCGATAGCTGGAGAGTAGCGGAAAATGTGTGGATGAGATTGCATGACAGATGACATGATGACAGAAGAAAATTCAAACTCAAAGGGAGGCCTATATCCAAGTGGATTAAAAGAGGCTGATGATGATTGTGAATAGATAATATGTTTCTTGGGTTGGGGGCGATATAAATCTAAATACCTAGTAAGCGATGATCGATCAGTTAGTTAATTATAGACTCTTTCCTAATAGACTATTCTGGTTAAGAGAAGAGAGCAGACGTGTTATTACGTTTATTTCATATGCAGTCATGTGGCACTTATGGCGATTTTTCTGCGGATTATACGAAGTTCAATCGATCAAGCTGAAAGAGACAAAAACTCACCCACAATCATTGGACCTCCCCGACCGGTCAGACACTGAAGAGGGCTTATTGCTGCACACAGATGACTGACTTTTACTCAATTTGATCATCGACTGCACCGGCACCGGCAAACTTCGAACTTTAACTTTTTCCTCCTTAATCTGTACAGCCTCATCGGCACTCTGATCTTCTTCAAACTCGTCTGAATAAGCATCCTCTTCTTTCTCATTTTCAGACTCTGATTCGTAAACGCAGTTCTCCACGCATATATTGGGAGGACGTTTTACAGCGTCCACTATACAGCCCATCTCACCAAAATCCTTGGATAGAGCATCAACCTCGTTGTTATTCACCTCCTTGCTCTGTTTGGGGTTCATTTCGTTAAAATCTCCCGACGATCGGGTGTCGAAATACTCTACTTTTGTATCCTTTAGCGACATTAGTGCAAGCGTGCTAGTGGCCAGCTGTTAAAAAATTAAAAATAATCTTGTACTCTTCTACTGTCTATGATCATTGTGAATGTGGATAAATATGTGGGGTTTTTTATAACTATAATAATATGTCCTATTATTATTATGTTAGCTAATGTGGTGTGATGCGTCGTAACCACAGATATCATAAAGTAGTAGGAAAACTAGATACACATCTAAGCAGACTCTAGACTTTTTTATTCCATAAAAGTTATTCTCTGACCACAATCTCGTGTGATGTTAAGCGAGGCATATCCTCGCTGCCATAGATGGTAGCAAACCAAACATAAAAGGCGGGATAAATATCTCCCAGGACTTTCTGTAAACCGATACTTTTGTCAATCAAATCAGTATGAAAACTGATCAAATTATCAGCTGAAAAAAGTCTGCAGGTAGTGCGAGGTTATACATGGTTTTTGAATTTTATTTTTGATCACATTCATTATGCTCATAGACAGAGTGAAAGGACACAGGGCAAGATGAACGCTAAGTTTTTAGGACTCAGATAGTTCCAACATTTTTATAAATTGCATAAAATACCTATAATTTCGCCTGATTTTAATATTATTTTGATGCGATAACATTTATAATATCAGATCTGAATCTGGGGCCATTAGGTGTAAAATTTGTATAGGACCTAAGAAGATTGTACTTCTCATATATTTTAATCTATCTAGATCTAGGAATGCTAATAAAATATATATAATAATAAATAATAATATTATGTATATGTCCTTCTTGCCCTTTTAACGTTTTGGCGGCAATGTAAAGGAGTCTTTGCTATTAATAAAATGAAGGCGTTTCAATACAACTCATACTCATCTACATCAGTTAGGTGGGTACCTATATGCTAACTACTTTACAGATACTTATAAATAAAAGTACATAATTCAAAAAAAATATGCTTAAGAAATAGATTCCTTTTATAGCCGTGTAAAAGGTGACATGAATACAAAAATACTCAAAATATCCAAACAAATACAAAGAGAGGTAGGTAGTCTAAGTATACTAACTAATGTATATCCAAAATACATAAAAATACTATGTAATAAAAACTTTCACTACAATTTGACACTTTCGAGTGTAAATTTGACTTAACATATAATTATGCAAAAATACCTGATAAAACTTGTGTAGCTTTTCTCTTCTATATTATTCTTCTAAATAATATAATTAGAATATATTATCCATGTAATAATTATTGTATCTATAAAATTATAAAGCTTTCATCAAAAACACGTATGCACAACACATAATTTGTTATAGACTCCTTTTTACTTTTCGAATCCTGTCATATTAAATTCTATTCAGCCAGTAGTAACTTTTATTCCTGTTATTATTTCCAAATTTTACACGATATTTTCATATAAATAAACTTATGTAAAATCAATATTCCTAACTTAGCAACAGCCAAACAAATATCGCGCTTTTTTGTTGTAGTTGCTAAGGAAAACTCGATTAATTCTCATTGTTTATTTAGTCGATTTTTCGTTATCGTAGTTGGACATCACTGTTAAAAATTTAGTCGATTCTATTGACTCTGTGGTTAACAAATCATTCATTCACCTGTTTGACGTCAGACGTCAGATGTCGTTCATTTCATTCAATCACTTGCTGTGAAAAGTGAATTTTGGGAAGGGGATTTTTGAGATTGATAATGATTTTTTGTTAATTAGTGCGTTTTAATTTAGTTTGTGAACAATTTTGGTGACTCAAGATGGTAACAATCATCAAGAATCAGCTGTTGAAACACCTCTCAAGGTACGCCTATCATATCTTATCATATTGATTTACAAAAACATAAATCTAATTAATGGATTTAAACTTGAATTTAATGATAATAATTGAATTAATATTCCTACATTCCAATTAGATCATTTATTAGATGCGTTTATTACCTTTTCACGTTCTGAGATTGAATTTGTCTAATTTCTACTAAAAACAACTGGTCTTTGTTCTGTGCAATTTACACAAGTATATTAAATTTTGCTATCAGGCTATCTATATTTGTTTTGATGTTCTATAATTAAACCATGAGTAGTCTTATTGTAACAGTGAATAATAAATGGATACTTGATGACCTATGGCTGAATAATATATCCAATTTCATTAAGTACCTAATTATAAAAGAACTACAAACTAAAACCTTGCAAAGTCTACCTCTCTACTCTTTGCAAATATTCAGATTTTTATAACATTAAAGGTATAGAAACTGTAGTGTTTGTTTTTCTGTACATTGTATTTTAGGTACATTTTCTCACATGTAAATATATAAAAAAATTGCATGTTCTTAACTCTTAGAAGAATAACTTTTTATCAAAAATTTTGCCTATGGTTTTGCAAACTATTGTGTGAATATGATATTAGATTTGATCACCAATCTCAACCAATGATTTTGGGCAATTACTATGTTCTTTATCAGAAGTTCACACCTGCAGTACTTAACGTTGAGATAATATCATCAAAAATAATATGTATAATACATGCATACAACTCTGTTACGTTTTTAATTATATGTCTATGACGCCAGGTGGAGTCATGGTTCAAGATTAATTTTAATAAGCATTCTTGAACCATTGCGTAAATTACATCAGGAAGCCTTGAATTATTAACCTACATGAAAACTGCTTGATAGTTTGGTATTGGTATACGGGCTGTTTTCCGCAATTTTTACCGGGGGTAGACTTCCTTTGCAGGAGGTCGTCTAGGTGGGTACCCCAACAGTGCCAGTTATTCTACTGCCTGAGCAGTGATGTGCAAACATTACTGTGCTCCGGTAGGAGGGCACTGTAGCTAGTGAAATTACTGGGCTAAAGAGTCTTAACATCTTATGACTCTTGAGTGAGAAGCGTTAGTGCAGTGCTCCTAGAATTTCACATAATTGTGAAATCCTAGGTAACACTGTACTGATTATGGGCAGCCGTTATCTCTTAACATCAGGAGAGCGTCTTGCTCGTCTTCTAAATCATCACATAAAAAAAAAGGCCGCCTGGCCCATTTTGCGTGCGGGTGGGGTGTTGTGTCACTCGAGCCACCCAAGCTCCCCGACGAATCTCAGCACGCCTCGCGGGTTGCCGACGATCTCGGAAAGCGACCTCGGGGATCCGAGGTGTTGCGCCCTGTATTGAGCCACTCCTGTACATTCAAGAATGACATGAGCCGCTGTCTCTTCCTCCTCCAGGCATGCTCTGCAAAGAGGACTGTCAGTAATCCCTATAGTAAAGAGATGCTTATTAAAAGCGCCATGCCCTGTGATGACACTTGTCATCAACCGTATTTGGGGTTTACTCATATGTAGGAGCGCTCGTGTTAGTCGGCTATTTACCTCAGGTAGGGCTTCCTTTGCCTGTCTGCATTCGGTGTGTTCTCTCCAGTTTATGGAGTGCTGATTTCGGGTTCTATCTCTAAGGATGCTGCGGACCTGGTTGAAAGGGATCGGAAGTATGGGCTCCGGGCCCACAGCATTGGCATCCGATCCCCTTCTTGCCAGTTCGTCCGCCGCATCGTTACCTCTTGACCCACTGTGTCCTTTAATCCATTGTAGTGTGATATTGTTTGTCAGACTTACCTTTGACAGTAATTGATGGCAGTTGTGTACCAGCCCTGAGCTGATGCACGTACTGCCTAGTGCCTGTAGTGGCTCATTCTCATGGAATCGATTCTCATCGTCACCTTCATGGCAATTCTTATTTATTGCTTATTTGTAATGTTTATATATAATATTGTATAGAGCTGGATAACACGAGTAAACTTTTATATAAATAATTTAAATCGTACGTTTCATTTCGAAGAAAAACAGTTTTGAAATTTTCGACGCCACGAAAGTGATTCAGTCATAATTTTTTTCAAAACTTTTTAAAGTAAAACTTTTTTAAAAGACTAAATCTACCAAAAATGTACAATAAAATGACATTTTACGTAACAACAAACCTCACTACAGAAGAAAATATGCGTAATTTGAGATATTACTTTACCTTTCACTTTACTTTTTTATTAGGCAGAAATTTGGTATATATGTATTAAAACCCTAACATAACAGATAAAGTACTTTTAAGTTGGTAAAAAGGCCCTTTCTAAACAAAACAATCACTTTCGTGCCCTAAAAATCACCTTCATGGTAAAAACGCCACGAAGGTGATGCCACGCTGGTGACGAAAATAACTCTCTTTGGTGAAATTCTGCAAAGTTTAGGTATAATGTATAAAATTAAATACTACATCTTTATCTCGCACATTTTAGCGTTTAGAAAAGCTAGCTTTGATTTGAATAACTAAAATACAATGCATAAAAATGTTGTCCATGCAAGTGATCGGTACACCCATGAATAAATTGAAACTTAGCAATTATATTTTTTCCCACGGCTCGATAAGTTCTAGATCCCACTTCTACGATTGCAGAACATGGCCATCATTGAAATGAATCGATCTTTGTATTGGATTGTTGATGTTGTGTTTAACAGCACCCGTTAAACTACGCAAATTTAAAACACCTTAAATCGTGTGACCGCCGCATTATGTCATTTTAAATTCAAAATAATAATGAAAGACTTTTTTTTAGACTGTATACCGTAAAGTATATTTGTTTGCGAAAATTTTGGTATATATTATATACAGATACACCAAAATTTTTTAAAGTAGTGCCCAAATGTTTCACTGCGACGGAAAGTGTGACACCATGAGAATACGAAAAATGGCCCCGTTTTTGACCTTTCATGTTAAATTTTAGTATTATTTTTTGCGTCTATTGTGACAATCTTTATTTATTTTGTGGCTTAATATATGTTTTATCCACCTATCCAAAATTCATGTCTCTTTCTTTAACCGTTTAGGAAATATAACCGTGTGACCATCAAATTTGAGCTAAAATGAGAATGAGCCTAGTACCGTGCTTGATAGTTATGATTATTACATTTTTTCCCAAAATTGAGTAACATATTATATTGATATTGTCAGAATAAGGGAAAAAAGAGGTCTGCTGATATTTCTTAAATTTTTCTATATTATTTATTTAGTTTCAGATTTATTAGAGTGATAAAATGCACACCTCTATTGTAATATGTATCTCCAAATTTACTTTTTATTTGTGATACATCTTTCTTGTCTTGGATATACCTAAATATTTGAATTTGTAGTAATTTTAAGTACATTTTGTTGTATTGGTGACTGGTGACAATTAAGAGTATTTCTATTGCTTCTTGTAAACTGAAAATTATTGTAAACAATAATTCTGTCTATCGCCCACAGGTTCACAAAGAACCTATCACCGGAACAGATCTCCCTGTCAGCATTACGTGGCTCTGGTGAACTCCAAGACCTGACACTAGATGAGGAGCTTCTCACCGACCTGCTGGAGCTGCCGGGATGGGTGCGGCTCACTTCAGCCAAGTGCAACCGAGCCACCTTCAGGATACAGTGGACCAAGCTGAAAACTGTGCCCATTGTGCTGGTAAGAAAGAATATATTATACAGTTCTTCCTATCTCGTCATAACATATCAAGGGTATATTGTGAAAACCAAGCCAAACCAACCTAAAGTCAAGTAACTGCGTGTTTTGAGATATTAGATTTTTATGTTTGTGCCTATGTCACTTGGTAATCCATCAGTAGATTTTGGTAGTGTATAATATAAAAATGACAATACATCTATTATGATTAAATTTTGTACAGTTTCAGGAAAAATTATGAGCAAGAATTCTATACAATTTTCTGGAGATGCTCTGTTAGTTAGACATAATATATACTATGATTATATTTTGTAGTTTCTGGAAAAATGATGAGCCAGAATTCAGTACAATTTTCTGGAGATGCTCTATTAGTTAGACAGCATATAACTGTTATGTTGTTTACTTTAGCAATGAGGTATAACTTTGCCTCAGAGAAAAATCAAATAATCCTTCAACTTTGCAGCAATGGAAGTTATTGGTTTAGTTATGTTAAACATATTATGTAAACGAAGAGTTAGTAGATAAATAAAAAATATCAACTGATTACTTATACATTATCTACATTGTATCTTTTCTTGTATCATATACATTTTTACAGTAATGTTTGTGTTTTCTCTTGAGATCTGGTGAACGTTGCAATTGACCTTGAAGTTCATATTGCTGTCTAAACATTCTTGCCTCTTATAAATAGATCTAATATTGAGGAAAAAATGTGGTGCAGATAACATTTTTCCTCCTACCTTCTTGGTAGTCTTTGAAATATTTTTATGTTCTTTACAATGTTACTAAAGTCTTACAAGCAACAAATTGTTTTGATATTTCCTCTAAGGTATTATCTCTACGTGCGATAATGTCGCAGCTATGATTACGTTAATTAATAAATAATTATTATCGTTGATTTTTTTTTGTAACGTCCGCGAAACCCGCACACACCCCTTATGCCGTCAGCCTGATGTTTGCAAAAAAATTGTAACTGACTTGAAATCTCAGTAAAATCGAAGAAAATTTTATATTTTTATTAAAGTGGTTTTTTCTGACATTGGCTGGTATTTTCACCGTAACAACTTAAAAATAAAACTCTTGAATCCCGTTTAGTTTTATGGAGTGTTTATTTTCACTATTTTTTTTGTGATATTGAAAAAAAATTCGCGATACTTTCACACGTAGAGACAGCACCTTACATCTATAACAGTACCAACACCTATTTTAACCCTTACTTCCTTACAATAAGATAGATTTTATTATAATATATCCAAGTTATCAAGAAAACGTGCCAATGCCAAATATGCTAAAACAATGATGTCTGCTCGCACGCAATATTGTTTTGTACGTGATTGGAATACATACAAACACGAATACGTATTTGTTTTTTACCTTTATACCTACATTGGTACCTAGGAAATACAAAGATTATGATGGTGTGTTTAGCTCTTGAAGTATTTTGTGGTAGAACCTATCTGTTTACATGAAAATCTTGGTATAATAATGAAGTAGCTTCCACTGTCTGTTCGTTTAGATATTTTAAACTACTAGGACCTACTCAACGATTTTTTTTTTTTTTTATGTGATGAAGTAGAAGACGAGCAAGACGCTCTCCTGATGTTAAGAGATAACGGCTGCCCATAATCAGTACAGTGTTACCTAGGATTTCACAATTATGTGAAATTCTAGGAGCACTGCACCAACGCTTCTTACTCAAGAGTCACGAGATGTTAAGACTCTTTAGCCCAGTAATTTCACTAGCTACAGTGCCCTCCTACCGGAGCACAGTGATGTTTGCACATCACTGCTCAGGCGGTAGAATAACTGGCACTGTTGGGGTACCCACCTAGACGACCTCCTGCAAAGGAAGTCTACCCCCGGTACAATAATGCGGTTTTAATGCAGTTTTCAGCAAAAGGCAGAGTGATTTAGGAAGAATATAAACCTGTATTACACGTCGAAGCCCGGCGGCTCGCTAGTAAATAATAAGTTGGTAAATTTGGGTGCTCGTGTAAAAAAATACCGAACAAAAAACGTATATTTTGCTAGACATCAAAATTATTCTATTAAGCTTTTCGAGAAATATTTTTAAAAAGTAATTTCTATGATTTTATCCCTATTTCAAAATTCGTCATATCGTCGTAACGAGCGAGAAAATTCGCACACAAAGAAGGATCTCTGAAGTGTGAAAACAAAGTGTCTTGACCAATTCAGTCTGCCCCTATTTTTACGCCCTAAAATATTCGTTTTTATCTGCTAAAATGGTTGTAGCCATCAATTTGAATATTCATGAGACTTGAACGTCCATTGAACGTGACTGTGACACTCTTCCAAAATATCAGGGTTTTATCTTTTTGTGTAAAGTTAAAGCTAAACTAGATTATGTTCTAAGTAGATACTTATCTTGTAAACTTAATGTCTTCGAATTGAGACAGTGGTCTCTTATTTTCATGACTTTAGTGGTCTTTTATCGACATTACTACCCATTTCTAGAAGTGCCATACCTTTTTTACTAACGCTGGTTAAATATTATTCGTTCGTTCATAACCAGAAAACGTGAATGACTTTTTTTGGATTCCAAAACTATTATACTATTTCCAGGAACTATTATATTATTTTTAATACATTCATCTTCTTTGGTACCATTTAGCTTCTCGTTCTCAAGTTTTTTTTAATTTAATTTAAGTTAGCCTTTGACCACGATCCCGCGTGATGTTAAACGATGATGCGGTCGTAGATGGTAGCAAAAAAAAACCTAGAAGAATCCCTCGGGTAGGACACATCCCTCCCTGTCTTCACTAAACATTGAACATCATAATAATTGGGGTTTATACTCCAACAGAACAGGTTTCCCTACCTACACTGTCAGAGACAAATCACAATTTATAGGTTGTGTGGCGAACCTATATGTTGCAGTTTCAGGTCGGCGAGATTACTACAGGGCCTGCAACATGACCTAACGACTGCCTCCTACATATCTTATAGGAAACAGCCGGGACCCACAGTTTTACGTGCCTTCCGAAACACGGTAGCGTCTAGGCGAAAATCATCATGCCGGAACACGGTCACAATGACCGCTTGGCTACACGGTTTTGTCCAGTGGGTGGTAACCAGCCACGGCCGAAGCCTACCACCATTAAGTCAAGTATTTAAATGAAGCTTGAAGTAGGCCAAACACACTTGATAGTCCCACATACCGCCCCGCGCCCCCCGGTGTGGGGTAATGATGCGTAACGCATTTATCCTGGGTAAAAAAAAAGCCAACATACTTGGTTAAAATTCTTTTGTAAATTTAACATTGCTATTGCTATCTGCTTTGGTATATTTATATTTACTTTTCCGCATATGAGTAATATTGGTTATCGCAGCCGATATGTTTATCAGGTCGTAATGTGAAATGTGCTGGTGAAAAAGTGTAGGTTCATACTGGTTATTTAATTAATCAAATTGAAGCCGCGTTGGGGTGGTACATAATGTCTAATTGTCAGCAACGTTGCCAAACAATTCTAGCTCCGACGCTGTCTCGTAAAATCAGATATTTGATAAATTAATTTAATATGTCGACATGGGTAAGTAAACTAATAAAAGCTCTTTACCATGAAAAGGGTAAGATATAGATAGATAACACTTGATTGCAACAAAAATTACAAAATAAACAATATGCAGCAAATACATTTGAAATTAAACTGTGTTCCAATTGGCGGTTTTATCGCTAATAGCGATCTCTTCCACTCATCATATAAGATAACATATAGAATGGAATAATACTATATTGCGTACCAAATAATTACAAAGAAACTTACTTAGCTAGATATCTAAATGCTAGGTAAACAATCGGCGGTCTTATCGCACTAGGCAATGAGATATAAATCGTGTAAACAAATTTGCAAATGGAAGGAATCTTTGATTTTAGCGGCATCGATTTGACTAAAAGACAGGACATTTTTAAGTTTGTAAATGCTTTACACCATTGTCATATTGTTTCAGAATTTGGATGAAGTGCACATAGCATTAGAAGTATGCAACGAGCCTCGAGTTATGAACCCCACAGCGGCTAGTGCAATGCCTATACCTGGGAAATATAGCTACATACATAAGGTACTTATTTGTATGTATGTATGTATATTTTATGTTAGCCACAGAACACAAACCGACACGTGTGACCCGGCTAATGATTGAAATATAAAAAACTTGAGAGGTGTCAAGGGACACCCGGATGGAACGAAGTTCCCACGATTTACACGATTTATTATTTACAAAAAACCTGTATACACTCAACAAAAATAATCGTCGCGAAATCAAAACTCAACAAAAATATCTCCCCCCTCCCCCCTGCCCCCCTCCCCTTCCCCCTCCCTCCTACCCTTCCCCCTCCCTCCTCCCCTTCCCCCTCCCCCCTTTAAAGTCTCTAAGACCGCTGTAGCGGCTGTAACGTTTAACTCAACTTTTTTTCGGGCCGCTATAGCGGTCGGGACGTTTGAGTGGATAGCAAAAAGTGTCGAATTTTTTCCGTCTAGTCCCCTTTCACAATTCACAACGCGCGATAAGGATCTTCGTTCCAATAATAACTCGTATATATAATATAAACATATTCGACTTCTGAAATTTTAATGACTTTATGACCTTTTAGTTGAATATTGCGGCTTCTTGCACACAAAATAAAAAATACACTCTTTTTGTCATTTTCCTTTTACTGCATTTTAAGCGTAAACCTTACCTGGCTTCGTGAACATCGTTCCGAACAGGTTTGCCAGATGAGTATTATGAGTGAATTTTGGAGCCAAAGTAGCATTTTTTTTAATAGTATATAGCAATCATATAGGTATTCTCTTCACGTTACAGGTGATAGATGGAATCTCAGTGGCTGTGAACCATGTCCAAATAGACTTCAACTGTGAGGCTTTCACCAGCAGTGTTCAGGTATTTATTACATTTTTACAAGCTTTTATTCACTTTCACCTGTCTGTTGTCTATCTGTAATCAAATCTTAGAAGTTTAATTTGATCCATCTCCTGATTTCGAATTGAGCCGAAATTTGGCATACCTACGTGTATAAATCGAATGACAATGCAATATTATTATGACATGGAGCTGTTCTGATGATGGAGCAGGAAGGTGGCCATAAGAACTTCGTAATTATACGACGCAAGCCCATCGAGTTTGGGCTCATTTGATTCGTCTTGACGGCTACTTTGGTGCTAGATGGTAGTAATAATAAAAGCTAGTTTTTTAAAAGTTTTTAAGCTATTGCATAGCTTCTATCGCGGGCCTTGAGCGTGGGGACCGAATCCAGAAATTCCGAAACGAAAAAAACCTAACACCCCCCACTCCGACCGGCACAGCGGTGATACTTTTTAGTTTTTCCATCTATAGATAAAAATGCTATGCAATAGCTTTACCGCGGCAGTCTCCGAGTGCCACACGTCTTTTTTTTTAAGTTCACTTGTTTATGTTGTACACTGACATATTACCAAAACGACCTGCCTAATGGTGAGAGGTTATCGTCGCCTATATAGGCGTCAGCGACCAGTAGTGTCAGTGAATTGACGGTCAAGTATCAGAGGGCCTATTGGCTGTCGCCAAACAATATGTAAAATACTAGAATTCATTGACAAAATTGCGTACATTACTTGCCTAAACCTCCTCATTAATATTAGTAATATAACAAACGCAGCAATGTACATTGAAGTTGTCATCAATCGCAGTGGGTGAGAATTAGCCAATAGGCCCTCAGGTAGGCAAGGCAATCTTCCTGCTTGGCATCACTGATAATCGCCTGAAAGACTTCCATATAATGAACGTTTGGAGACACGGTTTTGAGTGGGTGGTAACTAGCAACTCCCTAAACCTATCACCACTAATTTTACCCTAATATTTATTATATTGCATTTTATTTGCATCAATTCTATTATCGTTTATTTATTTATTTCAGATTTCAAGAGTGACAGTAGAATCAAGGACGCCGGAAGGTCGAAAAGGAGACCTAAGACTGACTAGAATCAAATCGCCTGATACCGGACAGCTGCTCATATTTAAGGTACAAAAAAGGTTCCATAAGAAATAATAATATGGTTCCATAATCCCCACGACACAGTGTATCCTAGTGTGGGGGCTAGTGGACTCCAAACATGTACCTACTTTAATTTTATGAAATAAATATAATATAAAAAAAATACTTGCAAAAAGAAAATTCTGCTTCCAAAAATAATAATAGAAAAATATTAAACTAATATGAAAATGAGCTATATAATCCATTTTATATAGAAACTCGATAATTTTATTCGCGATTATTTTCATAGTTCATAGTTCATAGTCATTTATTGGTATTAATCATACATTCCGTTTCCGGATACTGTAAAAAAATCACTAACATTATTTTATTCACATTCAGACTGAAAACTGACGTTTGTATGACAGGTCCATAGATTTTCATTAATTGACTGCGTTTCAAATCCCAAATCGATATTTCGAATCGAAATTCCAAAACGAAATACCAAATGTATGGGACCCTTTTTTAATACTCTTTTTAAATGTATTTAACTTTGCTTAATATTGTGTACTTTGTCCAAAGGAATTAGAATGGCAAAGTGCACGGATAGAAGCGAAAGCACACGGCGCCGCCAACGCAAACCTACCACCGCTTCGATTGCTATTGGGCAATACGCACTGTCGGATCGTCATCAAGAAAAGATTGTCTGGTAAATATTATTAAATACTAGCTTATGCTCGCGGCTTTGCCCGCATGGCAAAATCCTTTCTTAGGAGGTCTACGTCATAAAACCTAACTATGTTCCAAATTTTAACCCAATCCGTCCAGCTGTTTAGGCTGTGCGTTGATAGATCAGTCAGTCAATCAGTCACTCTTTCCTTTTATATATTTAGAATATGTCTTTGCTTATTTGAGATTTTATTTTTAGCCTTAGTGCGTACCCTCTATATTTTTTACAATTAAAGGTACTTTTTCATTATAAACGATTGTTATTTCATTTACATTCGATGAGATCAGGTTGACTGAAACAGAACTGAACAAGTTATTGGCCCAGCAGAATGAACTAAAGTTTGTTGTATTCATTTTAGGTCATACATATCTTCTAGAATTTTACATCATTGTGCAAACCTGGGTGGCCCTGTTCTGATTATGCCCTGAGTCACCATCAATAGGGCACATTCACTTAACCGTCAGGGAACCGAACCAAAGACTGAATTGACAAAAATGTATGAAATGACGTGTTATGTCGATACAACTTAATACTTCATTTTTTGACAATTCGGTCTTCGGTTTGGTTTTCTGACAGATAAGTGAATAACCCTACAGGAGCGCGTCGTGCTCGTCTTCTTACTTCTTTGCATAAAAACTTACCGAACAAGTCAATCCTGAATCTGAAACGTGAATTAATCAATTGAGTGTTAATTTCAGACTGTGCAGTGATAGGATCACGGCTAGCGTTATGCCCCGAAGCAGTAGCATGGGCGCTAACAGACGGACAACTTAGAGCCGCATTAGCTTGCGCCGCGGCGTTGGCATCTCCGGTTCGCCGTGCCACCGCCGCTGCTACGAGGGCTAAGGCACTTAGGAAGGTAACTATAACACGTTTTGTGACGTTTATCAAGGGTAACAAGATGAGTGCCTTGAGCGACGTTAACAAACAGACAACATAGAGCCGCGCTCGCATACAGGATTTTGTGATAATTATCAAGATCTAAGGCACTTAGAAAGATAACATTACATGCTTGTGTGATGTTTATCAAGCCTAAGATCACTTAGAAAGATAACTTTACGCCTCCGCTGTTGTGAAGGTTCGTTTAGTTTTTACGTGTAATGAATATTATATGACCGAAGATCCTACCCTGTAGTAAGCCATTGCCTAATTCTTGTTGACTTATTATAGTTTGAAAACCTGTACTGGTTTTTGTGCATATGTGTTATAATTCTTGAACTCAATAAAAAGCTATCCCCTGACACGATGCTGCTTTAGCATTTACAGCAGAAATAGCATTGGATTCATGTCGAAAGCTTTAGGAAGATCTAAAAAGACTGCAATATATCTTTGCATCCGTTACTAACTTGTAAGATTTGGATTGAAAACACCTATTAAAACAAATAATAATGAGTTAAATTTAATAATAGCATACGTTAGTGTTTAGCATTAGTTATTTTATTCTTTCTAGATAGAAGAGCCGCTAGATCAGATACAAACTCGTTCGTCGGGCGGGGAACGAGATATATTGGCCAAATTGTTCGCCAAACACGACGTCAGAGAGACTTCGTACCACCTGTTGGCGCCGAGGATAGACTTGCATTTGTGCGATGACCCTGGGTGTAAGTAATCTATTGTATTTTTTAAACCTTTATTGAATTATGCTAAAACACCTGTCGCACTGATATCGTTAAATGCACGCCTATTTCACCCTCTGAATAGAATCTTTAATGAAATCTTTCAGTATTAACCCATATATGCCCAGAAAGATTCAGATGTCCGATTTTCATGATTTTCGTATATCGTCTTATTTAGGGCGAGTTTTTAATAGGTAAAGTAGAAATTTTCAGTTTCAGGAACTGGAAGTACCTTTTTTTCAGTGGGTCGAAAACGACCCGGTGGGTAAATATGGTCCATCAAAGTATAGGAATAAAGAAACAAGTATAGTAGTAAAATCAGTACTTCTTTTTATTATTATTTTATAAAAGTAAGAAAACACAAATAATCAAAATAAGAGCTTATTATTTTTAGTTGAATGGGCCATAAAAAGTTCAGGTAATCGGAGCATTAGGCATGGATTTCTCGAAGCACTTGTCATAGAAGTAAACTCCACATGATCGGCACAGTTTTGTTGTCTTGCTTTTGCTTTTTTTTTTTTGCGACACTTTTCGACATTTTTGGTTGCAATATCACGAAAAATAAACAGTCCTGAAAAAAATGTATTTATCCATTACATAAATAATATATCCCTTTACCTTATTTATAAGCAATACTTGTTAAATTACCAGCCAAATAAATAAATACTTACATTTTTGTTACCGGTGGTTTACAAATTTTGTCAAAAATATTATTGTCAAACTTACCTACATGTTTTTCACATGTCATTGTTTTAGAAGGGTACCTGCACTCTGCTAAAAATTTACATTGGTCTTCGAACAACACATAGATAGTATTAAACCCAAAAAATAGTCCACAGTTTTCATTTAAAGCTGTTTTTAACCGAACATGTCCGCTTGGGTCGTTTTCGTACTCCTGGGCATATATGGGTTAAGTAAGAGCCAAATAATTGGTTAGTTGTCTGGCGATAAGGCACCCAAATTGTAACATTTTATCCCAAATATGTAATTTTATGCTTATTCTATTGTAGATTAATGTGTGCCAGTCAATAAAGAGTAATCTAATTTAAAAATCTATCAACTAACGGGTAGGTATTCTATGTATTTATTATATAGAAAAGTATGAAAAATGTCTACTTGGAGAACTTTTAAAGGAAACACGTTTCTTAAAATTCAATTCAACCCCCGTTTTTCCTTTTAAGGAAAATTTTTGTCATCACCTTCCTATCCTTAAAAAAACAGTTGATGTTTTCTTATTATTATTTATTTTTAGCCATGGTCGTCCCACTGCAGGGCGAAGGCCTCCCTACCTTCTTACATAACAATTAAAAAACAAATATTCTTTTCAGTGGGTCGATCCGAGAAGCCTTCCCTATCGAATGGAGGAGCGTTACAAGTGACTCTAGTCAGCATGCAGGCGGATCTGTTCCCTTACCATAAAGCTTCCGACGATAGGAGGCATTGGAGAGGCTATAGGTAAGCCTTTTTATATTTCTAGTGGGGTCCACGGGTAAAGCGCGCACTTCGTCGCGCTTAATAGAAAATTATCAATGTTCTTCTACTATGTTATGCATGTATTATACATATAAACCTTCCTCTTGAATCACTCTATCTATTAATGATTTTTTTAATAGACACAATTTTTTTCAAACTTTTGCACCAAGTTAAATTGTCATTAGTGATATGAAACTAAAAATTGTATCGTTATAAGTGATAGTCAATTAAATGAGTAATTTTAATTTGCTAAACCTTTTGCATAATATTCCTTAATCCCTTGATCCTGGAAATACTTCCGGTTCAAATCAAAATTGACATCTATTATTTCTAGCATCTTTAAAATATGGTTCAAATTCGCATGCGCGGGTGCAGCCCGATGGAGCCGCTCGGGGACTTACGGGTTAATATTGTTGCTATATTTTTCAGGGAAGCGGCAACGCCACATAGTCAATGGTTATCACAGTCACTGAACAGTTTTTGTGGGACGTTACTTGAACATTTGGACCCCAGGCCGCTTACACCTAGTAATAAGGTATAATATAGTCTTTACAGCTTGACAATCCCACAATGATTTTTTAGCAAAGATTTTTAAATTTCATCCTCCTTTTTTGGAGTAGGTTATGAAGTCTATCTTTGTATTAAACGGCATAAACTCACTTGTATTTCGGCTTCGTGTCGACCGTTTCGATCTTGTACGAGGATCTTCTTCAGGGAGTAGCTGCGGTATTAAGATGAATCTAATCTAAATACTCTATGTGGATGAATCAGCGCGACATATATCGCTCACTTTACACGTACACACATAAATACACGTACACGCACAAATACACACACACACACACAAACACGCGCGCACACACACACACACACACGCGCACACACACACGCACACACACACACACTAAACACAGCATGTTAGAATAAGAACTCATATTTTTATATTGTACATTTATTTTGCTATCACAAATCATATTATCATTGTTTATAGGCTAGTAACACATTTTACTTTGCTATTCTGGCGAGGATGTCCTGCTACCCATAGCACGGGTCTAGAGCCTAGTTTGGGTAGCAGATTTCTTCAATATATCTGTATTTCTGTAATGCCTTTATTGATTAAAACTTTATTTATTTTATTTATGTTGTACCCTCTAGTAATTCATTAATTATGAAACCCATGTTATAAACATAGTGTTAAACTTAAACCTCTGTGATTGTATTAGATGTATCTTTTATTAGGTTATTTATTTACAATACATTTTACTCTTCTCAATAACATGTATAAAAATGTTGATAAGTTTAGTGCTTTTAAAATGTTATAAATTCTTTATGTTTTACTACACTAGGATAAAATCTACCCTGGTGTTTGTATTAATTAAGTGTTATTATTTGAATAAAGACGTTTTGAAATTGAATTGAATCTAAATACTCACGAATCGTTTAGTGTAAAATAAAAATAAATAAATATAAATAATGACTGATTTACTTTTTACACTTATAGAAATATTAATATAATTTTCAGACGTCAATTTTATAATAATATGTTTAAAGAATAATCAAAGTATTAGACGTGTAAATTGTTATATTTCAGAGCAGTCACAGCGATCAGAGTAAACCAGAGCCCGTATCAAACGGGTCCGCGTACAAACCGCCGACCAACACCAGTGCTTCCAACGCTCCGTCCACTAATTCTACTACCTCACAAGGTAAATTCATTCTTTTGTGCGTGATTTTAAGGCTCATTATCCTTTAACCTCCCGAGCGGCTCGATCTAGTCGCAACTACCCCTTTCAAATTTAGGCTTTAATTTTAGAATGCTAGAAACTAATTCAATCCATCCCCGATAAAAAAAAGTTGAAGCGCTAGTAGCTGAGCAATTAAAGAGAATGAGATAATTGAATTGATAAATTGATAAAGATTGGAAAGCAGAATTCCATTTTGTGGACTTTTGAGGGTTTCGTTGGTACCTAAAGGAAAAAGCTAAATACTTATAGCATCATTCGTTTGTCCGTCTGTTTTGGTGATTCAGCTTCTTAGACTAATGTTTTTTTTTTAAATTTTATCATACTTACTGCGCCCAGCGTTTTTACCCGCTGTTCTATAGCCTATGTGTTATTCTAGGGTCTAAGCTATCTCTATCCCAAATTTCAACTCAATCGGTCCATCCGTTTAGGTGTGAAAGAGTAACAAACATACATCCAGACATCCATTCATACATTATTAGTAAGATAACATGAGCTTTGAGCCGGTTGTTATGACCATATGAAATAATTTTACTAAGAATAAGGTAGTATTTTAAAAAACCTTAAAATTTGCGTTCTATATAGCAGCGGAATATAAACCTTATATCTCTAAAGATATAAGGTTTCTGTGTCTAAACACAGAGTATAAATTACTACATTGATAGATAGATAGATAACTCTTTATTGCAACAAATAAAACAATTAACACTAAATAAGTACATTTCAGTTAGCAATGTTACAATTGGCGGTCTTATCGCTAATAGCGATCTCTTCCAGACAACCAAGCAGGAAAGGAAAAATACAAGTTTTTTAATACAAGAATGACGGTGGCTATAAAGATATATAGGAAAACAGAGAAACATTATATTATAGCTTACAATACATAGAGAATAATGGGACTATAATATTATGTGTACATTGTTGCAGCATCACCAACTAGGACGAGAATACTCCAACAACTCGGCAAGCTGATGACCACTTGTCTAGTCCTTAGGATAGACGACTTTACTGTTTATAAGGTAAGGTCCATTTTGATCACAATAGACCAGTCATGACTGCAGTGATACCACAGCCGTACTACATAAATAAAAAAATCGATTTTGCTTCATTCCTTACTCGCCCTGCAGTTTCAGACGTATAAGCGTAAGTAAAAGTAAAGAAGCCTAGTATTACTCCAGGGTCTAAGTTATATACCAATTTTTAGCTTAATCTGTTGAATCGTTTAGGCGTGAAGAGGTAACAAACATACACACACACGCAGACACACACACACGCACGCGCGTACACACACACACACGCACGCACATACACACACACGCACGCACACACACACACACACGTCCATACTTTCGCATTTATACTAGTAGGAAGTAGGATTGAATCTGTGCTAAATAACAACAATTTTAACTGAGATTACAGTTTTTTTTTATAAATACTTGTAACTTTCTCGTCAGTTTCACGCAAATGTGTACGCAGGGATACCCAAAATTTGATACATTCAATAAAAACACCACTAAAAATCCCACAAAACACCTTACCACCCCCATATGTGTAACACTTTTTTTCTCGACATTAACAAGAAAATGCCTATATTATTATAACAAAAAAGTGATTTAAAAATGTATACTTTATCAGGTATCAACAGGGTCGAAGACTCGGGAAGTGATGAGGCCACTGGTTAGCGCTGAAAAGGCCACTTTGCCCGGAGACGCTGGTTTATTGCACGCTGAACTGACGTTCTTTTACTACCCTGGAGATGTTTGTTTCCCTGGTAAGACTCTCTTCTATTTGTATCCTTTTTCTTAATTACTAACTAGCTGTGCCCAGCAGTTTTACCTGCTTTAGCCTTTGTGTTATTCCAGGGTTTAAGCTATCTCTATACCAAAATTCAGCTCAATCAGTCCACCCGTTTAGGCGTGAAAGAGTAACAATCATACATCCAGACATCCATGCTTCTTACAAACTTTCACGTTTATAATGTATGTTTTATATAATAATATACGTACCACGCATAACTTTTTACAGAGTTTAGTCCGATTTACAATTTATTCAAAATTACCTTTTTTTATTCCAGTGCCAGCACCAAAATTATATGTCCAACTATCACCAGTTCAAGTATCAGTGGACGTCGGAAGCGTTGTGTGGCTCGGAGCATTTCTACCGCACGTGGCTCGAGCGTTAGCTACTGAAGAGGCTGACGATAATGTGTATATGGACGTTAGAGTCGAAGCTGTTATGCCTAAGGTCAGTTTATACTGCGGTCGGCTACACCTAGGTTTAATCGGCTAAACCTAGGAGTAGCCGCACTTCGGACTTTAGCCGTAACATATATACAATTACAAAAATATAAAACGTTCAAAAGAAATCGGTCGAGCAAGCGAGATGTACTCAGTTATATATGAATATGATAGTTTGAAGTTTTAATGCCAAAAATAAATGTACTCCCTATATGACCATACTGAAAAGACCTGTAAACTTGTATACCCATGTGAGCAAACAAATGATTTGTAATAATGTATGGTTTCCACAGATAGTGCTGGAAGCGGGTCCAGAACACGTGTCTCAACAACGCGACCGCCCTAAGGAGCTACAGATATGTACCGCCAGGGTTACTCTTACTAATGTACGGGAATCGCCTCGGACCAGTGAGTAAACACCTTTATAATGTGTTTACGAAAAGTTTACCTTTTAGTCTCCCAACATCTTCTGCCGCATCGTCCGCTTAAGAACTTCTTAGAGGCCACGGGTTTAAGCAGTGAATTGCAACTCATTTGAACCGCCACAAGAGAGCAGAAATGGTCGAAGCGCCTTAAAGTCCTTTTGAAGTTCCCCCAATAATAAAAATAACAAAAAAAAATTAACATCATGAGAGATCATGGTCGAAGGCTAACCTATAATGAAAAAATATATATATGCCCACTGGACCTTTAAGCCCAGCTAAATCTAGCCTGAAGTAGATGAATTGATTTTGTATTATTTTTCTGTTTGTAAGGTGAATTAGTTGGAAGTGTTCTTAGTTATATGTTTGATGATTGACAGATTTATGACAAGATGGCGGATTACGACATTTTTTTTTCCAAACTTCCACAATATGAATATCAAGTGGCTTGACTAATAGAATACAAAATGAAATCCATGATGGCCACCTCAGCTTAAGCTGTAAGATAGAGCCAATAAATTATTTTCATTTCATTTCACCTCCACAAAATTGCGAATTACATGTTTAAATGTTCGTTTTTCAAAGTTGGGGACGTTTTAATTGTTTTAATGTTACTTGTTCTAGATACGGCAGGCACTAGAGCAGATTTAGCATCAATACTATCAGCGCTAAGGAGATCAGCACCCAATCGTGGCCAGTTCCCGTGCTCGCCTGACGATCTTGACCCTATTAATGAACAGTTCGTCTTGCACGCTGACAGTAAGTTCAATTAAGTTTTCTTTATTATCCTGGCAGAGGCGCCATTCGGTATTGTAACATTTAACTTCTTATTATTTTTTCTTTTTTTAAATGATCTACATAATCATTAGTAAATAAACGGCATAAATTTACACACACGCACAAAAACAAAACCATACACAACACACACAGCACAGCGCTACAGAATTATTAATTAAAATTCGAGTTTTGACTATCAAAAGCGTTTATAGTCCTAATTTGAACTGTCGTAAGAACACATTGACTTCTAAAAACACTTGTGTTTTTGAGGTTGGAACGCGAGTGCTGAAAAACACAAACGTTGTGTTTTGTTGAAGGAGTTTTCCATACAAAATTAATTTCAGACTCCTGAGATAGTTTTATAAAACGCCGCCGCACCCAATGTGTTAAATTTGTTTTGTATAAAATTGTTTTGCATAATTTTGCATCAGTTCAATATCAATATCCAGAACAAGTAAGAAAAAATGACAAGAAACCTTTCATTACTATTCATTTTATTGTGTTTGCAACAGCGATGGCCGGACTGTTTTAAACCCACATATTATGCTCACAAAGATCAATTTTATGAATAGAGATTTAGTTGCAATAAAATCGACCTTTTTAACCAAACAATCGTAACTTTGCGACGTTTTTCTATTCTTTGGCGTATTTGGGTTAAAGCAGTCTACAAAAATCATTATACTTATTGTCCATTTTTAACTAATATAGTTTCACTACAAAATACCAATTTGTTTTCAGATCTAGATGATATAGAGCGTGGCACGGCAATAACTCCAGAGTTACTTTGGCGTGAAAACCGCGGTGTGTGGTGCGCTCGAGTGGAACCTTTGTGGTGCGACTTCTGCGGTGCACGCGCCTTCTCTAGGCCCGCGCCTTTACTCGATGCCACGCCGCTGACTGCTTGGGTAAGTGAAGGAGCATAATAAATAGAACCGCGGTTGACCCGTTGCCCCGGCATTATGGCGTCCCGCAGGAACACCTCCCAGGTTTTAATGGGTATCTTCACCGCACCCATCCCCGGCTTGGGGTGAAGATGCGTAATGCATTTTCCTGGGTCAAAAAAGATCATATATAGCAATAAGTCCGGTGCTACTTTGGCCGCAGAACCGCGGTGTGTGGAACCTTTGTGGTGCGACTTCTGTGATGCACGAGCCTTCTCTAGGCCCGGGCCTTTACTCGATGCCACGCCACTGACTGCTTGGGTAAGTGAAGAAGCTCACGATTAAGGTGAAATCGCAATACGCGGTAACTGCACTTTAGAGGCGCGGCGCGGCACGGCGTGGCTGTGTAATCTTACTAATATTATATACGTGAAAGCTTGTAAGAATGGATGTCTGGTTGTTACTCTTTCACGCCTAAACGGGTGGACCGATTGAGCTGATGATAGAGATAGCTTATACCCTGGAATAACACAGCTACAGCACAGCGGGTAAAACCGCTGGTCGCAGCTAGTTTTGTATAAAAATGCCGCGCCGCGCCGCCGCCGCTCAGTGCGGTAATGTCCCATACATTTTCATACAAAGATACTTACTTGGCCGCTAAGTGCCGCGCCGCGCCTTTGTGTTTAAGTTGCCACGTAGTGCGATTGCTCCTTAATATGAGGAATTTCGAAATAGAAATTCGTAGAATAAGAGTCATAGAGTTTTACAGAGCAACATTTACAAAAAGTAAATTCTACGAATCATTATCTCTAAATTCATCAAATCGACCGTCTTGCTCGCATGCATGGATAAAAACCTTAACAAACTTTTGTGAATAGCAGCAGTACCTAGTAGAAATTAGTCTTAAAAATTATTCATAAGTCAAGAATCTGCGTAGATAGATAGATAATGCTTTATTGTATACCACTCAAAAAGAAATACATTAGAAGCGCGCGTAATAAACATATTGCGTGTGCTGTATCGTACATTTACACTTTCCGTGCGCCCAAGACTATTTATAATTTCTTACCCTAGTTATGATCTTCCTACAGATTCCTTTCTACATTATCTATAATTTCTCCCCCCAGCTATGTTTCGAAGAGAACTTCTCCAAGATATACGTGGTGGCACGAACGAGCGGTCTGGCTGGTCTGCAGCTCAACCACTACCAGATGCTGTTCCTCATGCGGCAGATGGAGAGGATCTCGGAGATGCTGGCCTGGCTCGCTCACGATGCCAACAGGCAGCCGGACGCTGAACATGGGTAAATGATCTTGGCTTCTTACTTTAAGGCTGGTGTAAACTGTAAACTTCGGCGGTCCAAAATTAACAGAAGAGATAATGAGAAGAAGAGCTTAACAAAAATTTTCCTACATCACTTTTGCACATGATATTTTGTAGAAGTATCAAAGGAAAGACTAGCAGGGCTATGCGCAAGTCGACAAATATCGCGAGTGAAATGTGATTTTATATGAATACTAGCTTACCCGGCAAACGTTGTTTTGCCATATAAATAATTTCCTAGTAATTTCTAGTGTAGACAAAAAATAGCTTACTTATTGGAAGTATGTATGTATTTTAGAATGTGTATATTGTATGTATGTAAGAATGTGGTATATGCGTGAAATTAGCATTATTTTATTGAAAATTTTTTCAAACAAAAGTAAAAAATTAAATTTTATGAAAACATTGTCTCTTATAATTTTTTCATGCAACCAATATTTCCATTGACATTTCAAAATAAAGATTCATAATGATTGATTTTTTGGAAACTATGAAAATCTTAATTGTTCAATTACATTTTTTTAACAAAATTAAATTAAAATTACATTTTTATAAGATCAACAACATTTTCTATATAAATAAAAAAAGTATACTTACAACACAAAATCCGTTGTTATTGAAAGCTCGTGTCACGTGTTGAGTACTTTTGAGGTTATAAAATCACTTGATTAACTAATCGTGCAAAATACACTCAAAATTGATAATTTAATTATTATTGATAAAATAGGAATGATTAAAAGTTAATATGAGAGTTACACTGAGATAGCAAAATAATAATTGTCAACGTTACTACTACACTTGATGCATAAACAATAATGATGGCCGACAACTGTGTAGGGAGTGAGAAAGAAAGGAGACCGGCTTCGTTCTCATCCCTACTCCGTGCTGTTTACTGGGTCAGAAGTGACACCTGTAGACATCTGGCGGGGATAACTAATTAAATGACGATTGATCAGTTTTCGACCGGAGAGGAAAAATGATTAAATTACTAAAATGGCTATTAAAAAATAAGGGTTGATCGTAGAAGGGTGAAAATTGAGGATTGTATGTATTTTTGTATCTTGTATCATAAAAAAATAGAAATTAAAAATTTTGTCTAAAAAATAAATAAAAAAATTTAGGGGTGGACTACCCCTAACATTTAGGGGGATGAAAAATAGATGTTGGCCGATTCTCATAGATACCGGATAAGCACAAAAAATTTCATCAAAATCGGTCAAGCCGTTTCGGAGGAGTATGGCAACGAAAACTGTGCCACGAGAATTTTATATATTAGAAGATTACTTAGTAGTGAGATCATTTTGACCATGTTAATCTGAATCTTCACGTCAAAATGATCTCACTCGCGTGTAGTAGATTTAAAGTATTATTTACATGAAATCATTCCGTTAGGAGAGCGTCTTGCTTGTCTTCTTACTTCATCATCATCTTCCTGCCCTTATCCCACACTAGGTAGGGTCGGCACAACACGTTTTTTCTCGCTCGTCTTCATACTTCTTCGCATTAAAAGTTACTTTTAATTATTTTCAGGACTATAGTAGTGGGTCTAGTGGTACCAGCTGTGGAGTTAACCTTCGTGCTTCCATCCAACTGTCCCGGACAAGAGTCTTCCCGGGATTTGGACAGTGTACCTTTAGACTCGTCTAGCTTGCAGGACTTGAAGTTAGGTGAGAAAACCTTTTTTAAGCAACGAAAGAACAACTTATGAATTTGTTTTTTATCATTAAATGTTCGATCACTGCCAAACTTGGATTAATGCACTGTGTCATCCAGCTCAGGTCAGCTTTTTTTCAGCAGGGGTATTCACTTTTTATTTTTTTATGTAATAGGTGACAAACAAGCAGACGGCCAACCTGATGGTAAGTGGCTACCGTCGCCTATGTATACCTGCAATACAAAGGGTACCGCTGGTACGTTGCCTACCTTTCAAGACTCTATTCACTTGTCTCTTGAAGAGTCCCATGTTGAAGCTCAACGGAAATACCGCGGGCGGAAGCTCATTCCACATTTTGCAGGTGTACGGCAAGAAGGAGCGACTTAATCGCACAGTGCGAGAATGCCAAGTGCCAAGCATCAATAATATTCACTTATCCGTCAGAACCGAACCGAAGACCGAATTGTCGGAGTTCTCTCTCCCAAACATATAGACGCTGTTTAAAACATATATCAAAGAAATGCTGATGTCTATCAAGATGTTTAGTTGGATATATTTTTTTATAGGTTCCGAAGCAACAATGGCGCCGTCCATACAAGACCGTGACAGCGGCGTGTTAGCATCATCAATGGACATGTGCCCAATGTCCCAGCCAATGTCACAGCCAATGTCACAACCCATGTCGTTACCAATTGTACCAATGGAGCATACGCATCAACCGCCGCCCAGCCCCGGACTTAGTTTTGGAGGTATGTTTCTATTCTATATAGTTTTAACTTGTATGACGTGCTAGCCTCATCTATGGACATGTGCCCAATGTCACAACCAATGTCACAACAAATGTCACAGCCCATGCCACAGCCAATGTCGTTACCCATCGTACCAATGGAGCATACGCATCAACCGCCGCCCAGCCCCGGACTTAGTTTTGGAGGTACCTATGTTTCTATATAGAATAGAATAGAAAACTCTTAATTGTTCACACAAATACAACAATATAAACTTAGAACTAAGATTACACAGAATGAAGTGTTACAATTGGCGGTCTTATCGCTAATAGCGATCTTTTCCAGACAACCAAGCAGGGAAAGGAACTACATAAAATAGAGCGACGGTGGTTATAAAGATAAAGGAGACATAAGTACATATTTTTCCCTAATCATAAATATACATATTATTATTTTATATAGTTTTAACTTGTATGAATGTTCTACAAAATAAGTGTAGCGTCCGTGAAGCTGAGGGCCTATTGGCTATTTCTCACCCACTACGATTGATAACAACTTCAACGTACATTGCTGCGTTTGTTATTTTACGAGGAGGTTTAAGCAAGTAATGTACACAAAATTGTCAAGGGTCAAGCTATCTCAATACCAAATTTCAGTTCACACTCACAAACTTTCGCCTTTATAATATTAGTGTCATATTAAGTGTATGTGCCCACGTGACCAGGAAAACCAATTCGTCGACTAAGATATGATTAAATGTAAGTACAATTCATTAATTATTTATAAATTCTCTTATTAATTCCAGTTATTGATTAACTTTAAAAATATTAATAAAAATTTTGTGCATTAGTTAAATATACATAGTTTATTGTATACACGATTTATTTTGTACATACGTCCTTGAAACCTATACGCAATACGCAACCTTGTGAAGCTTTCCTTAAATTAAACAGTATGGTAGACGTCGTAGATGTATAAACATTTTACACAAACCTCATTGGTTTTATAAATGTTGTTTATTTGATTTGTTTTAAATGTATGTTCAGATGATAAATAAATGAAAAAAAATATATATATATTTTTCGAAAAACTCAAGAATTAAAACAAGGATTATATGCGACCCAGTCTTCATAAGTTGGTAATATTATTTGCTTAAGAGCGTATAAAACAAGTGACGCTCTCTCGCTCGCACAATTTGACGAATTTTGAAATATGTTTTCAAGGAATTCATTTATTGAAAATTCCTCTGTACAAGCCCTGCATAATCTTATTGCACACATTTTAAAAGTGTTTTCAGTGAGATATGGCTAAAAAATGGCAAAATGAGATTTAATTTTTTCAAAATTGCCCCTAATCCCATTTTTAGGTTTCCTATTTGTTAGGATAACAGATATATTTCTTATATACTTTTCTTTTATAAATACATACTTATAATAGATATTGTAAGCACTGTGGATCAAACAAACATATGTTCCATGTGGGAATCGAACCCGCAACCTTCTGCGTTGCAAGCGGGTATTAGCGCACCGCGCCACAGAGATCGTCAAACCTTATTCTTACCTTAGTTAATTCTGTAAGAATACAATGTACAGTAACATTTAAGTATGATTGACGACCTCTGTGGCTAGGGATGAAAATTTCCGGAAATATTCCGAAAGTTTCCATTACTTCCATGAAACTTTCCAAATTTGACAGAAACAATGGGGAATAAATCCCAAATCAGAAATCTGATTTTTTAAATGAAAATGCTAAGTAAAGTAAAATTACTGCTGATAGGATAGTAGGCTTAGTGTCTGTCTACAATACTCAATCAAGAATTTTGACTATAAAATTATATTTCTAACTGATATACCAAGGAAAAGAAATACGCTGTTCATTGATGGAAAAATCATACCAATTGCCAAAAAAACATTGTATTTTTGTTTTACTTTGTTAAATAGACTTATTCTTGTGCATATGAAAGTATATACACGTGTCTGTATGTAAAGGGTGAAACAGTGCAATGACTGATTCACAAGTAATAACCTGGCTGCTTGGTGAGCTAATGTTAAAACAGAATTTATATATGAATTATGTTTATATAAGTCGGTATCAATGCCCTCTTTGGTTGTTTATAATCTTTATAATTGTAAGTCAAAAAAATGATGGGTTCAGCTATCATAAGTTACCAGTATTATAGTTTTCACTTTTTCTTTGTATATTCATGGCAATTACCATCATTTGTTATAGTTTTGAGATAGATAAGTATAATAACATAACAAAAATAAACCCAGAAGGCCGTAGTTAGTCAAAAAAACGCATTCAAAAATTCAGTGTTAATCTGGAAATTTTGGAAAGTTTCCTGCAATGTTTCCCTATATTTCCGCAAACATTGGAAGTATTCCTGGAAAGTTTCGGAAACATTCGGACATTTTCATCCCTATCTGTGGCGCGTTGTCTAACACCCGATTGCAACGCAGTAGGTTGCGGGTTCGGTTCCCACATGGGACAAATGTTTGTGTCATCCAGGTATTTGTTTCTGGTCCGGGTGATTTTCAATATCTATTATAAGTATGTACTTGTATGTACTACTAAATTTTTGCTCAATCGGTTCACCCGTTTAGGCGTGAAAGAGTAACAAACATTCATCCAGACATCCATTACTCGTTTATATAGTAATATTAGTAAGAAGTAAGATGTTGATTAAAATTATAATCGATGTAATTAATTTTAGCTCATTAGCTTTATACACTAGTTCAGATACGGGCGACTTTTGTTCCTGAACATAAAGGCCCATATATTAAAATAAGTATATTACTATACAACTGAAGTTATATTTTTGTATACAAGAACTTATATAATAGTTTCAAGGATGATGTCTTGATGTGCCTGAACCAAACAACGAATTTGGTAATATTCTTTTTTTATTCCTTTTTTTATATTCTTTATAGGTTAGCCTTTGACCACGATCTCGCCTGATGTTAAGCGACGATGCAACCGTAGATGGTAGCAGACTAAACCTAGATGGCGGGATAATTCCTCCCTGGCTTAACTAAACTTCATGATATTATCTATCATATTCTTGTTTTTTATTTTCATGATTATAATTAACTAGCTGCGCCAAGCGGTTTTACCCGTGTCTTACGTAGCCTATGTGTTATTCTAGAGTCTAAGCTAACTCTATACAAAATTTTAGCTCAATCGGTCCACCCGTTTAGGCGTGAAAGAGTAACAAATATACATCCAGACATCCATTCTTACAAACTTTCACGTTTATAATATTATTAAGATAATAATAAATGTAAAATACCATTGATAGTTAAAATTTGTTAGGTATAATTTATTACAAGTATACAAGTGAAAGTGAAGTAGTAGTGAAGTGTACAAGTGAAGTTTAAACAAGTGAAATAAAAAAAAATTAAACTCCTTCAGCTCAATCTGACAATTAAACGAAAAGTGGCACAGAAAACGCAACTTTTCAATGTATCTTTAAAATACTTTTTATTTGTTTATTATGGGTTAGTCTTTAACCACGATCTCGCGTGAACGAAACCCTTAATTTTTGACATAATAATAATAGTGAATATTTAATAATATGATTCATCATCAGCTCAGCCGTAAGACGTCCACTGCTGAACGTAGGCCTCCCCTTTGGACTTCCATATGTACCGGTTGAAAGCGACCTGCATTCAACGTCTTCCCGCGACCTTTATAAGGTTGTCTGTCCACCTTGTAGGTGGACGTCCTACGCTGCGTTAGCTAGTCCGTGGTCTCCACTCGAGCACTTTTCGGATAATATGATTAATTTTGTTCATATTTTTCAGATTTTAAACCATGTCGTCAACATTTACATACGAGTATAGTGACACTACAGTGACGGATGAAGTGGACTATGGCAGTGAATTTGTCTGTTTATGTCTTATATTATCATGTTTTGCTGCGGTTGTATCAACTTTGAGCGCCTGTGTTGTAGCATTAGGATCCTGGTGCTTGATTCCAAAATGGCGTAAATTCAAAAACTTTGTGTTTCTCAAAGTTATTTTATGTTGTACGTTAGCATATTTTATATTAATTATTATACCTGAAACTTCGTACGTAGTCCGTGAAGTAAAAGTTTTTATAAGCAATTCTTTGTTGAACTCGTTTGCTTCTTGGCTATTTATATCATCTCTGAACACTTATATGGATATTGTGAAAATATTTCACGTGGAAATAACTCGTAAATATTTGAAGAGTATTCTATTCGCTTGGGGCGTGCCTTTGTGTTTGTCACTTTTAGAATATATCAGTTCAATTTATCGCGTCTCAGCCGATTATTATATAGTGCAAAACGTATTTACCGCTCATCCGTTAATTATCATTCTACTATTAGTCAATTGCATTTTATATGTCAGGGTTTTGTATAGCCTAGTTTTTTCTGTAAGAATACAATGCACAGTTAGATTTAAGCATCATTTGAAAGTAGCCACTTTTACATTTCTAATGAGTGGTTTCATGATGTTTGTTACAAGTATAATGAATATGTTCGATTGTTCGGATGATCCTTGTGCTAGTATTTCTATATTTCTGTCTTGTGTACATACAATATATATCTGTGTGTGCTTTTTTATGTTGAATTCAAACCGTGTAATATGGCGCGAGTGGTATCGAAACAGAAGGTCATGAATAAAACAATTTAAAATGACAGAAAAAAATATTTTAATCTTAATCGGGGGCTAGCAAATAATCCAGCAACACGTCGACCCATTGGGATTTATTCTGTTTTCCCCTACCTTACCGTTTTCTACTCATGGGAGAAGTGGGTTATTAAGGCGGTGGTCCCACTTAGAGGATGAAACCTAAACCTACTCCTCTGGTTTGGGATATGCGATCCCAAGGAGCCTCATGCGTTTCGTAGCTAATACGTCGCATTCACATAAAATGTGCTCCATTGTCTCCTTGACCTCGCCGCAGGCTCTACAATCGTTTATTGTAGTCTTGTAGATTTTAATGTGTGTAGATTTTAATACTTCCTACGCCCACCGGTTTTAGCCGATGAAAAGTACCTTTTTAGTTATGTCAGGTTTGAAGTTACATAACCTATACCTACCGATTCAAATCAACGTGTAGTCGTTTAGCCGTGTTCGAGTAACAAACATATAAAGGACAGAGAGAAAGGCCGAATGAATTCGTTAGCATGAAGTCATTCGGTCAAAAAAAAACCTAAACAATTTGTATCATTATCGGATATATTGAAGTTTTTATAATATGATAATGTTAATGAACGCCGGTTTTAACTTATTATCGTAATTTTAATTATGTGTTCATTAGGATAATTAACAAGTCAAAGGTTGCCATTAAAATGAGAGTTATGTAAAAATTACCAACAGTAAATATACCTCTATTATAAATCAAATGAAAGCTGACTAAGGAAAGAAGTTATAATTTATAAACTACTGAGGTAAGCTTTCACGAAAAGTTGGTTCAGGTATCGAGTTATTATTGGAAAATGTTTAGATGATTTCGCCAAATTGTGTACCTTTCGTAAGAATCCGGGTCGACCGGAAACTTTACGGACATCAGGAAACTAGAGGAAAGTGGAAAGATACAGCAGCAAGATACATAACTGTATGGCACAATGAATGGGAGGCCTATTCCAGAATAAAGAATTGAACGATGATGATGAGAATTCTGAACATCATTACTACCTACGTAGAAGAACATTATGCAAGCATTTCAAATAGAGCGCCACAATTCATTGTTACCGTCATATCATTCACTTACAGGAAAAGTGACACAAACCAGAAAATGCAACTTTTCGAAACAACTAAAAAAATAATAAATGTAATTTTCAGATTGTAAAGAATAATTTTATTATGATAGTGAATATTTAATTAATATTTTTCAGATTTTAAACCATGTTGTCAACATTTACATACGATTATAATGACACTACAGTTACTATGGATTATAATGACACTACTGATTTGGAATTTGGAAATGAACACAATATTTCGAAAACTACATACATCTTACATACTATAGCCTATTTTTGTCTTATATTAACATTTTTTGCTGCAGTTGTATCAGCTTTGAGCACCTGTTTTGTAGCATTAGGATCTTGGTGCTTGATTCCAAAATGGCGTAAATTCAAAAACTTTGTGTTTCTCAAAGTTATTATATGTTTTACCTTGGCATACATTATATTAATCATACCTGTAAGTTCTCGCGTAGTCCGTGAATTAAAGATTTTTATATGTAATTTTTTATTGAATTCGTTTGCTTCTTGGCTTTTTATATCATCTCTGAACACTTACATGGATATTGTGAAAGTATTTCATGTGAAAATAACTCGTAAATATTTGAAGAGTAATCTATTCGCTTGGGGCGTGCCTTTGTGTTTGTCACTTTTAGAATTAACCAATTTAATGTATCGCGAATCATACGGTTCTTATCTAGTGCAAAATGAATTTGACATTCATCCGTTAATTATCATTTTATTATTAGTCAATAGCGTTTTGTATGTCAGGGTTTTGTACAGTTTAGTTTTTTCTGTAAGAATACAGTGCACAGTTAGATTTAAGTATAATTTGCAAGTGGCTACTTTTACATTTCTAATGAGTGGTTTCATGATGTTTATTACAAGTGTAATGAATAGGTTCGACTGTTCGTACGAGACTTGTGAGGCTATTTCTTTATTTCTGTTTTTTATACATACAATATTTATATGTGTGTGTTTCTTTATGTTGAAATCAAATCGTGTAATATGGCGCGAGTGGTATCGAAACAGAAGATCATGAATACCGTTGTTGCCAGTAACATCATGGACATATTATAATATATTATAATACTTCCTACGTTTACGGTTTTACCTGCTGAAAAGTGCCTTATTTGTTATGTCAGGTTCTAAGCTACAACATACCGACTCAAATCAAGATACATATAGCCGTTTAGCCGTGTACAAGTAACAAACACAAGGGACAGGAACATACAAACTTTCGTCTTTATATTATTAGCATGATGTCATTAGGCAAAAAATAAATAATTAGTATCATTATATATTAAAATTGTTTTATGATTATGTTAATAAACACTGTTTCTAACATATTATCGGAATTTTAATTATGTGTTCATTAGTATAATTAACTTGTTTAAAATGTTGCCATTAAAATGAAAGCACGTGGTTCATAATGTGTCATGTCTTAATTACCTATAGTGAATATACCTCTTTTATTATAATAATATTATAATAAAAGATTATACAACAGTGATAATATATATTATATATTATCACTGTTGTATAATATATCTTTAATATTGTGATTTAACAATATTATAATAATCATACAAAAGCTGACGTAGGAAAGAAGTTTTAATTTGTAAACGACAAAGGTAAGCTTTAGCGAATAGGTTAATGTTCTCTGGGACTTATATTGAGGAAAAAAAAACAAATTTATACAATAGATAAATTAATTATTTTTTCAGAACGTTCATAATGCCGTCAAACTATTTCAACTATTCAACAGTTTCAAATTTTCAAGATAATGAAACGTCGACAACTCTTAACCCTTTCGACGAACTCATTGAAGATTCGGAATATAAGTTTTTCTTGTTGTTATTAATTATTCTTTTAATTGTTTTATTGTTGCTAACGGCTACCATTTTAGCTTTATGTACTTGTATAGTTGCGATGGGGTCGTGGTTACTGATCCCAAAATGGCGCAATTTTAAGCATTTTGTTTTGCTCAATGTAATACTAAGTTTTAGTATGACATATTCTTTTTTATTTTTTGGTGTATATTATGATAGCGACACCAACGTTATTGGTACAATATTATTGATCATCTTAGATTTTTTCACAAATTCATTCGCCTGCTGGTTATTTATAGCATCTGTCAATTCTTATATGAATATTGTTAAGGTGTTCTCGTCAGAAATTACACGAAAATATCTTAAAAGTTTTCTTTTCGGTTGGGGCTTACCTGTTATTATTAGTATTTTAGACGTAACAGACAGACATTTTAATAATAAAATATCGCAATTTCTGCCAATATTTGACAATCAGTATTTCGGAGCCATTATTTTATTTTTTAATTTCATATTGTACGTAAGAGTTTTGTATAGTTTATTTCATACTGCAAGAATAAGAAGTACAGAAAGGCACAAACGTAATGCGCAAGCGGCGACTTATACATTTCTGATGAGTGGATGTTTACTTCTATTATCTTACGTTGTTGATATTATATTAGACACTGTATTTACACAGAAAATGTATACAGTATAATTCGAAGTGCTTATATACTTTTTGCAGACAATAATTATTTGCGTTTGTTTTTTTAAACTCCGATCGAACCGTGTATTATGGCAAGAATGGCGTCGGAATAGGTAAAAAAAAATTGGTTAAAAATTGTTCAATTATCAACTGTCTATTCAACTGTTTCAGAACATCATATTCTTCTCTTTTTTATTATTGATCATTGTTCAAATCCAATTAAGTCATAATTTGTTTAAATATGGATCCTGATTATGTTAATAGTCCAGTAAAAGAAGAAATGTGGATCGAAAAGTCGAAAGCAGAAAAACTAACTTAGGGACTTTGTTTGGACTAGTTAGGAGATAAACATACTAAAAGTCCCCACCCCTCCGAGGTGAGCCCGAGGAGGGGGAGGCCGAAGAAGGTCCCATTTTTAGGTTTTTTGCTTATATGTCAAAAACTGTGCGTTGTACGATATTTTGTTGTACTACATTATTAAACTTCATAAAATTTTCTACAACTTCGGCCTTGACACTTTTCATCTATCTCCAATCGTTGTCCAGCTATGAGCTTCCAAACATGGTCTATTTTGAAGACGCTTAAATTAGTTTTCTATACAAGGTCGGTAAAAAAATCTTACAAATAAAATTTTACCAACTTCTGGTTGTCGTATCATAATGGAACTTTGCAAATGAGTAGAAATCTGATGACAGTTTAGTAATCTGGTACCACTGAGCGGATCTGATGATGGAGCCAGGAGGTGTCTACTGAAACTCTTCAATGGCTATTAGTAAAACCGGCGAGTTTAGGCTCATTACATTCGGATTGATGAGACGTAGGCACCTCCTGGTCCATTATCAGACCCTCGACAGCTAGTGTTATGAAAAAGTCTCATCGATTCGAATGTAATGTGCCCAAACTCGACGGGTTTACTAATAGCCATTGAAGAGTTTCATTAGACACCTCCAGGCTCCATCATCAGATCAGTTCAGTGGTACTAGATTATTAAACTGTCATCAGATTTCTAGACATTTGCAAAGTTTCATTAGGATACGACAACCAGAAGTTGGTGAAATTTACTTTGTAAGATTTTTTTACCGACTTTGTATGGAAAACTAATTTAAGCGTCTTCAAAATAGACCATGTTTGGAAGCTCGTAGCTGGACAACGATTGGAGATAGATAAAAAGTGTCAAGGCCGAAGTTGTAGAAAATTTTATAAGGTTTAATAATGTAGTACAACAAAATATCGTACAACGCACAGTTTTTGACATATAAGCAAAAAACCTAAAAATGGGACCTTCTTCGGCCTCCCCCCCCCTCGGGCTCACCTCGGAGGGGTGGGGACTTTTAGTATGTTTATCTCCTCTTTCTACCTTATGTCTACAAAGGATACTTGCATACTTTGGCCACATAGCTAGACGAGAAGGAGACAATCTCGAGAAACTCGTATTAGTCGGCAAAGTAGAGGGCAAGCGACCGAGGGGACGATCACCAACGCGATGGTCGGACCAGATACAGCAAGGCTCTGGAATGTCATTCAATAATGCTCTCAGACATGCCCAAGATAGGGATGCATGGCGGACGGTGATAAACACCTTTACAGATAGATGACCATAAGGACACGACCCTCAGCGATGAGGATAACGACCAAGAAGAGAGATCTCCTAACTAGTCCAAACAAAGTCCCTAAGTTAGTTTTTCTGCTTTCGACTTTTCGATCCACATACCCTTTTTGGACACTCATTGACTGGGCTATAAATAACCAATTTAAAAGTATTTCTGTAAACTTTTTTATTCTCTTAATTTTTAAGTTATATTAAAGCGGTTATAACATAAATTTTGTAGTTTGTGTCATTTTTGCTCTTAGTGAACGATCTAAGTGAATATTTATAAATGTTTTATAGTGTGTTACTCTTTACTCCAAATCCCTTTATCCAATCAAGATTATATTGTGTTAAAAACTTAGACCATATAACATTAAATATAACATGTATAACACAATATATCAGTATAGTACATGTTAACAATACGTTAATTAAAATGTTATTAATTATTACTACATCATTATAAAAATGGCATTTGATATAATATTGTTTCGCTAAGTATGTTATTTTTACTAAACATAATTGGATTAACATTATCAGCAATATTAATCACTTCATTATAATGTTATGTTGGTAGATAGAACCCAATTATTTTAATGAACTACATTCCCTGGTCCTATTCTATACCCTGGCACATTGAAAGCAGTGTCTTAAATTACGAATACCTAGTCAGGTCATAAATTCTGTCACATGTTTAATATAAAATTATTGGAACAAGTTTATTTATTATGTAACCATTTATATACCAAAATAAACTTAACAAAACATAGATTCTTATGACAATAAAGTTTATTCAAAATGACCTCTGTGATTTTGAATACAGGCCTTCAATCTGCGCGGCCAGTCGTCTATCGCAGCACGAACGAGGTCCATGTCAATATCGGCTGCTGCCTTAATCAAGGATGTCTTGAGTGACTCCAAATTGGGATGAGGCTTTGAGCACGCCTTTTCCTCCAAGTGTTGCCATATCTTGTAATCTAACGGACTCAAATCTGGACTGGAGGAGGGCCAATCTTCGTGCCGGATGAAGTCGATTTCACGCGCCGCCAGCCAGTCTTGTGTGCTCTTCGCTCTATGAGCTGGCGCCGAATCTTGTTGGAATACCCAGTGCCTGTTATTGAACATGGTATGAGAAACAGGTTCCACAAGGTTCGTCAGGACTGTATTTTGATACACAACTGCATTCGTTTTTACACCTTTCTCACAAAAATGTACCTCTGTTAAGCCCCAATAAGAAACTCCCAACCATACCATGAGCGAGGATGGAAAATGACCTCGTTGGACACGCGGAATACGGTTGCTCGCTTCTTCACTACTGTGTGCGTACACCTTATCATTTTGTTTGGTGTAGCTCTCTTCTACGGTAAAAATTTTTTCATCCGAAAAAAGAATTTCTCGATATTTTTTCTCGCGTACCGCTTCAACAAAGCGCGGCATCTCTTCAGTCTCAGGTCCATTAGACGAGCATTTAAACGATGTCCTGTTTTTCTTCGATATGCCCGAAGCCCTAAGTCTTCATTTAACACCCTTTTCACCGTGGTTCTGCTTAACCCCATCTGAAGGGCCAACAGTTTCTGTTTACGTTTGGGATTTCTTTGAATTCGCGCCTTCACAGCTTTTATCACTGCTGGAGTCCTAACAGACCGAGGGCGACCACTTCTTGACCTGTCATCTACACTAGAGTCTTCATTGTATCGTTTGATGGTACGATAAACGAATCTTTTGGTTATATTCAAATTTTTCAGTATGTCAAAAATTTGAATTGGCGCGTAACCGCAACGATGCAACGCAATAACTGCAACACGGTCTTCTTTAAGCGTCCACTCCATATTTAAAAATGAGTAAAATTCTAAAAAGTATACATTTTTATTTTCATGAACAATTCGAAATTCAAATTCAATAAACTTTTTTGTGGCCAGCATTCTAAAAGAAAAGTTTTTACTGTGTGACAATACTTATGACCTGACTAGGTATATACAAAATTTAATGTGAAATATTTTTATTCCATATTACTAAATCTAATATACAAAAATATCGTGTTACAGTGTTAATAGTAAATTATAAGCGAACTCCTCCAAGTGGGCATGGTAGGTCTGAGTATAGGAAGTAAAATATTTCAAACCTTCCGATTAAATTGCCCAAGTGGTGATGGAAGAACCTTAATAGGTTATCCTTATTATATTTCAGAACACCCAAAATGCTATTCATACTTAACTCTACAATATCGGATTTACAAGATAATACGTCTACGACTCTCACTTACGAAAATGTTGAAGAAGATTCGGAAGCTAACATGATAGTCATTTTGTTGTCAATCAGTGCGGGAATACTTTTAATGTTACTGGCAGCCACTATTTTAGCTTTATACCTAGTCAGGTCATAAATTCTGTCACATGTTTAATATAAAATTATTGGAACAAGTTTATTTATTATGTAACCATTTATATACCAAAATGAACTTAACAAAACATAGATTCTTATGACAATAAAGTTTATTCAAAATGACCTCCGTGATTTTGAATACAGGCCTTCAATCTGCGCGGCCAGTCGTCTATCGCAGCACGAACGAGGTCCATGTCAATATCGGCTGCTGCCTTAATCAAGGATGTCTTGAGTGACTCCAAATTGGGATGAGGCTTTGAGCACGCCTTTTCCTCCAAGTGTTGCCATATCTTGTAATCTAACGGACTCAAATCTGGACTGGAGGAGGGCCAGTCTTCGTGCCGGATGAAGTCGATTTCACGCGCCGCCAGCCAGTCTTGTGTGCTCTTCGCTCTATGAGCTGGCGCCGAATCTTGTTGGAATACCCAGTGCCTGTTATTGAACATGGTATGAGAAACAGGTTCCACAAGGTTCGTCAGGACTGTATTTTGATACACAACTGCATTCGTTTTTACACCTTTCTCACAAAAATGTACCTCTGTTAAGCCCCAATAAGAAACTCCCAATCATACCATGAGCGAGGATGGAAAATGACCTCGTTGGACACGCGGAATACGGTTGCTCGCTTCTTCACTACTGTGTGCGTACACCTTATCATTTTGTTTGTTGTAGCTCTCTTCTACGGTAAAAATTTTTTCATCCGAAAAAAGAATTTCTCGATATTTTTTTCTCGCGTACCGCTTCAACAAAGCGCGGCATCTCTTCAGTCTCAGGTCCATTAGACGAGCATTTAAACGATGTCCTGTTTTTCTTCGATATGCCCGAAGCCCTAAGTCTTCATTTAACACCCTTTTCACCGTGGTTCTGCTTAACCCCATCTGAAGGGCCAACAGTTTCTGCTTACGTTTGGGATTTCTTTGAATTCGCGCCTTCACAGCTTTTATCACTGCTGGAGTCCTAACAGACCGAGGGCGACCACTTCTTGACCTGTCATCTACACTAGAGTCTTCATTGTATCGTTTGATGGTACGATAAACGAATCTTTTGGTTATATTCAAATTTTTCAGTATGTCAAAAATTTGAATTGGCGCGTAACCGCAACGATGCAACGCAATAACTGCAACACGGTCTTCTTTAAGCGTCCACTCCATATTTAAAAATGAGTAAAATTCTAAAAAGTATACATTTTTATTTTAATGAACAATTCGAAATTCGAATTCAATAAACTTTTTTGTGGCCAGCATTCTAAAAGAAAAGTTTTTACTGTGTGACAATACTTATGACCTGACTAGGTATACTTGTGTAGCAGCGGTAGGATCGTGGTTATTTATTCCTAAATGGCGCACCTTCAAACATTACGTTTTGCTCAATGTTATACTTAGTTTTACTGCTTTATATACTTTTACAATAGTGGATATGTATAATGATTATTATGATGATGATGGGAACAGTACTAAGATGATAGTTCAGTTTATAAACGATTTTTCACATAACTCTTTCGTGTGCTGGTTATTTATTGCATCAGTTAATTCGTATATGGACATTGTCAAAGTGTTCTCTTCCAATATAACACGAAAATATCTTAAAAGTAATCTATTTGGGTGGGTCTTGCCCGCGCTAATTTCTTTTTTTAATGCTACTGAGAAACATTTCAATATTATTGTTTCAAATTTCTTTCAATCTGACATTCGTTTTTTCTCTATCACTCTGTTATTGGTTAATTTAATACTGTATATAAAAGTTTTATATAGTTTATTTCATACTGTAAGGGTGAGAAGTACAGAAAGATATAGACGTAATGCGCAAGTGGCGACGTATACATTTTTAATGAGTGGAAGTTTACTTTTTCTGTCCAGCGCTATGTATATTGTGTTACAAACATTTGTTGCTCAAGTTTATTCAGGCTTTTGTTCAATATTTCTATACTTTGTACAGACCATAGTAATATGTGTGTGTTTTTTAAAGCTCAAATCGAATCGTGTTATATGGCAAGAGTGGCGTCGAAATAGGAGATTGTAAATGGTTTTAACTAATATTATAAGTACAAAAATTTGTGTGTGTTTACTTAAGACCTTTTCGTGCCTTCACGGTACGGTGCTAAACTGATTGATCTGATATTAGACCCAACAATAACATTGAGAAACTCAAGAGGTATGAGGACAGTCGTTGTAAACCAAAGAAAATTTATATTATTAATCTTAAGACTTATTGTAAACTATTATACTGGTTCTCAATAAACAGAAAGCTATTTTTTTAATACTGAAAATATATTTTGCGGAATATTTTTCTTCCATAAATTACTAATATTATAAATCCGACAGTAAGGATGTGTTTGTTCATACCAAAACGGCTGACCTAACATTTTGTATAATATAACTACTACTACTACTTGTAGCTAGCTGTTAGATCCTGAATAACACATACGATACTTTTCAAGGAGCAAGATCGCTGGCCTCACTTAATAAAATATATTTCAAGACAATTTAAAAACTGTATTTTTTCTGAGTTGTATCACTGTTCTATCCACTGCCTGGTATGTGCAGGTAGCATACTTACACTGCGAGTAAAACGAGGCGTGGTAGCCCGCTTATTGTTCGGCTTTCGGGTCTTAATATTTATTTTATATGATGTAACTAATTTTTTTTGCAATTTTCCCTTAATCTATGCTCTAAGACGTTGCTGCGTACCAAATTTCAAGATTCTGAGTTCACGTTTTTTCCTTAGGAGGTACGGAACCCTAAAAATAATAATAATTATCGTTTGGCTATACGTTTTTGTTCGGTGGGTGGTTAACAACCGAATAGAATTGAAGCCTACTACGAGTATTTCTTTCTTAGCGGAGGTTTACGAACTTATGTGTTACAAATTTCTACACAATCCTTTCAGCGGTTTTGTCTGTGCGTTCATAGGTTAATCAGTCACTCTTCTATATTGGTACTACTTAGTTGCGCCCAGATTATATATTATTCCAGGGTCTAAGCTATCTCTATACACCAAATTTCAGCTCAATCGGTCCACTCGTCAAGGCGTGAAAGAGTAACAAACACATCCAGACATTATAAATTTTTACAAACTTTCACGTTTATAATATTGATAGGATTTATATCCGTCAGTCAATACGACAACGACACATTTATAGAGACACCCCTATTGAGCTAAATTACCTAAAACACCTACATAATTTGTTACAGGGCTGTCATCGATGCGTCGCGGGCTAAGCTCGCTAGTGTCATCAATCGACGTGGCGCTCGCTAGAGACGACGGTCGGAGCGACGCGGCGTCGACGGCCTCCTCCGATTCGGAGCGTTACGTGCTGGTGGGGCAGGCGGCCGAGTCGCCGGACGACGCTGTACTAGCTTTCAGGTAGGTACCTATGTTTCTCGCTAAGCTCGCTAGTGTCGTCGATGGACGTGGCGCTCGCTAGATAAAACGGTCCTCCGATTTGGAGCGTTACGGGCGGCCGAGTCGCCGGACGACGCTGGCCTAGCTTTCAGGTATAAGGAATAAGTTATTTTCTTTAAGGCACTAGTGAATAGGTATCTTTCTCTTTCTTAACGTGATTTATCGTCGACCGTATCTACACATTCCATCAGATGGGATGGGATCAAACGTGGATTGTTATACCGAAGTAAAAATAGGCAGGGTGTAGGGCTCCTCATGTTCACGCCACATTTTCCGATCCTGTGCGAGTCTCATCCAGTTCCCGCCGAGATATTTTTGACAATATTTTCTGACCATCAGACGGTGGTCATCCTTGAGATCTATGTTATGTATAACGCGGGCGTAGCCAGGTTTTAGTTTCAAGGGATTCAAGGCAAAAACGTTACTATATTATGTCCGCAAGTAGCTTGCTGCTAGCGCCGAGAAAAAATAGCAATATTGACTATGCTGCTTATTCCCTACGCCAAGAAAAAAATAATTTCGCCATTATCCTTTTAGGGAAAATTTAACTTTTCGTGAGGATGGGGGGACGGTTCTAACCCCCCTGGCTACGCCCTTGATGTACCTACATGTACCTAATTAAAACGGTCCATTTGCGAGACACCTGTACCGTACATTCCCTTTCTATTTTGTTTAAGATTCTATCTAATATTATTTGACCTAGTCTACATCCCTATTGTTGCAGAGAGTTCGAGCACGGTAGAATGTCGAGCGGCGTGGAAGTTGCCGCGGAAGTGGTCGAGGGACGGTCCTCATCACCCAGCGACCATTCTGTCACCAGCTCCTGTAGGAGACGGGATGTGGTAAGATTATACAGGTTTCCTTTTAATTTGTTGTACATTTTATTAATATTTGAATACATACCTACCTTAAAAATTGTACGTTTTTCGCATTATGTTTGAAATCCAATAGATATTTATGTGTGTAATATTTTAAATTTCAATTTATATATTTCCTTTTTTATTACTACGGCTTGATGTTCGCAGTTCGAGTAATTCGAAGTAATGGACAATCTTATATCTTCTTCCAAGTCAATCGGTGCAGGCCTCATTAATTTCCCTACACACTTTTACTTACATCGGGCTTCATCCCCTTTAAGGCTGAATTTTTCAAAAATCTTAGTGAGACTACGTATGAATAATTCAGTGAGTCAACATCGGCAAAAACATATCGGTAGACATTTAGCCCTAGTGTTGACAATATACTTGATGTGTAAACCATAACTTTAATAATCATCGTCTGTCCTCCACCTTGTGGGTGGACGTCCTACGCTGCGTTTGCTAGTCCGTGGTCTCCACTCGAGCACTTTTCGACCCCATCGGCCATCCGCTCTGCGTGCTATGTGGCCTGCCCATTGCCACTTTAGCTTGCTAATCCGCTGGGCTATGTCGGTGACTTTAGTTCGTGTACGGATCTCTTCATTTCTGATTCGATCGCGTAGACAAACCCCGAGCAGGGCTATCCCTTTCTAGAGCACGCTGGGTGACAGATTTTTTTTAGCAAGATACTCTACCATGTGCGATCCAGTCGCCATTCAATAAATGAGACGAGATGATCAGGAAACTTAGATATTAAAAAAAAAAGTGAGTGATGTTCATTTGACGATGTCTAAAAGTGATATTCATCGCGAAAAGTTACTATTGCAAAAAACAATGATGCATATAGATCAAATGAACAGGCCAAAAATACAAAGGAAATATATGAACTACTTGCAACTATATATTACTAACAACCATATTATTTATTCCCAATATCTCAGATATCAACATCAACGTGGCGTCTCAACAACATTCACATAGTGCAATCGAGTCACGGCGGCAAGTCGTGCCTGCGATTAGTCGCAGATGACCTTAAAAACGACGAGTGCACCGCTATACCATGGGACGAATTCCAGGTAAAAAAAAATAGTTACACTACTTAGTTACATTACTTATACTTTCACACTTGACTTTCATAATAAACCTTATACGACTTATCCGTAGAATAAAGTTCGATCTGAAACTAAATAAAACCGTTTAAAAAGGCCGCAGAGTAAACCTAGAAAACGCGATTGAGCTAAAATTACGTATAGAGATAGGTTAGACCCTGAAATAATTCATATAGTGCGGCTCCTTAGCTCGATTTTGTATGGTGGTATGACCCGGAGCGGCAGAAAGCATAAAATAGCTTCAAATGAAATCTACATCATCGGTTTATCCGAAATTGACACCGAAATTTTCCTCGTGGCTCTACATGGTCTCCCAGAGCGCGGCCCCTTTTGCCCCTCCCCCCCCTCCTCCCCCCCCTCCTTGCTGTCAGAGGAGGTGATAGGGGGGGTTTTCGATCTTAATCAGCTTATTTGGAGATAAGGAATCATTGTGCCAAGTTTCAAACCTCTGCATGAAAACGACATGTTTTGCGCCTAGAGAACGTCTATATGGAATTTTGGAAAATATTCAAAAAAGAAATAAATCATATTTTTAAAACTATTAATCCTGGCAATATGCTATACAGGACAATATTGTAGAGAATTTTACGGAGAATAAACTTCTCTTTGACTTTTTTATTCTAGCTCTCATAGTTTTCATGAAAAACTCAAAAAACTAAAAATAGGGACATAAAAGTGGGGGGAGAGGTGGAAACATTGTCGTGGGGGGGGTGTTTCTACTAAAATTTCTTTTTATGAACGGTAAAGCTATACGCATGCCAAATTTCATGTTTTCTGCCGTTAGGGGTCGTACATGGGGCTAAGGAGCCGAACTAATAGGCATATCGGGTAAAACCGCTGGACGTAGCTAGTATAGTCATAATGACCGCTTGGCGACATGGTTTTGTCCAGTGGGTGGTAGCGAAAAACCGCACATAACTATTATAGTCATTGGCAGGGCCGGGATTCGAACTCGGTGATCCAGAATTACATCTGCACCACGTAACCCCTTGGCCACCACCGCTTTAAAATCGCTACTTTAGCAATTTAAATTGTAACTCTAATACATTTTCAAACTTTTTCGACCTTGGAATTTGGAATACATATAATATGATTTACTCCAGGGTCAAAAATGTTAGGGTAAAATGTATCCAGGTCCTTTAAATTACTATTTACTACCTATGTACCTAATGTGTTTCAGATTGGACTATTCTACGGATAGATAGATTTACCTCGCCTACCTCCAAATCAATTATTATAACAGTACAACATAATACAAATGTCTCCTATTATGTATTAGTAATTATTTATTAATTTATCATCTACCAATAAATCTGGACTAGTTCAAAAAATTAAAATTCTTAAATATAATTTGTTTTTTGTCGTTTAATTTTTTTAAAATTATGTAATAATATCTATTTTCACGAATTTAAAGTTCTTTTTTCTAAGGTTTGCTGATTAGATTTACCCTCTAAATGCTCCTTGACACTAAGTCTCAAACAGTGCGACAGTCGCGCGATAGTCGTGCAATAATAGTCAAAATAATCTTTATTCTAGATGTAAATAGAATTCTAGAATGCATCGAGTACTGTCACGTTACTGCGTACTGATTAGGACTTAATGTAAACGATCTTTATAGGATTTAGTAGTGTACTTGTCCTCTTTTCAACCTCAAAGTCGAAAAATATGGAATCAACCATTTATTTTGAATCGACCAATTGGTAACTTTTAATAATATTCAGTATGTTCTTACTTTATTATACATATTATACAACATTCGGACTATAACAAACTTTCTATTATTAAACTATACAATTTAATAACAGTTTTAAGTAAAGTTTTATTTATTTATAATTTATTTAATAAGGTTGAATCGAGTGCGAGGGCACGAAAATGTACGAGAGTTAGTGTCTCTACCGAGAAGGTTATATTCAATGGAGTTTACAACGTCAACACCAAACTGAAGCAAGAAATGATGTCACTGTTGTTTGCCATCTCACTTACTCATTCTGAATATGTAGGCTGACAATAGTATTTTTAAGCTATTGCATAGCTTCTATCGCGGGCCTTGAGCGTGGGGACCGAATCCAGAAATTCCGTAACGAAAAAAACCTAACACCCCCCACTCCGACCGGCACAGCGGTGATACTTTTTAGTTTTTCCATCTATAGATAAAAATGCTATGCAATAGCTTTACCGCGGCAGTCTACGAGTGCCACACGTCTTTTTTTTTTGTTTTTAATTTGTATGAGGAAAAAGAGAAGGCACTCAACTGAGGTCATTTTTTTTGCTTCAGTTTGGTGTTTATGTTGCAAAATTCAATTGACTAAGATTCTTGGTCTCTACACCTATTTAATGATATTAATATACTAAAATTCTAACAGTTTACAGTACCTACCTACAGCCTACATAATGTTCTATCATTCTGCATGGCCACCCATCACATAACCCATCGTATCGTCCCCTTGAAGTCTTAAATTGCTGTTACCGACAGAGCATCCGATTTTATCACGTATATGTGTCAGGATAGATGTCGTGATTGTTTGTGATAAACCAAGTGTGTCAAGAATATTAGTTGAAAAAGATTGTGTCATATTTTCCTATGTTTTTTTCTGGAAACGGGTTAAAAGAGCTGTTCGTTGTTCATACATTTTAAAGAAATTTCGTAAAATATGTGCATGAAACTGTTATAAACATTATAATCTCTCTACATATATGTATATAGTCTCTCTATGGTTTACCTAAATAAATTTAATATCTATGCTCACACTCGTACTCTCCTCTATATGAGTGGCACAGTGTCAAATTGTTCTTCAAAGTGTTTTTTTACACTTTGTGAATATTACACTGCTACGCACGTGTGCTAAGTGCAGCAGCCGTAGCAATCACATTTCGACATTGACATAAGACTAGCAACTCCCGTCCCACTGCCCAGAATAATTGACGTTTGTAAGAGCACAATGACATTGGGAGTAGCTGCAAATTGTATGCAATGACAGCGCGAGTAGCAAGAGTAGCGTCCTGTGGCTTTAGCATGCCACACGGAATCCCGACAAAACTTCAAGAGTAGAACTGTCATCCCATACATTCACAAAAGCACAATGTATGGGATGACAGTTCTACTCTTGACATTTCAGCGGGATCCCGTGTGGCATGCTAAAGCCACTGATATATTGTGTCAGATTAGTCTTGACAGTGGGACGGGAGTTGCTACTATTATGTCAATGCCTTAAACTAAGCTAAAGGGGTTGGACCATTATGCCACTGCGATGATGCATAAATTAAATGAATTATACAGCTCAATTGACACGCAATCAGGTGATCTCACAACATCTATCCTGCCACATGATTGGATTTTATTCTCTATTTATATGTGTATATGTGTGTTTTTTCTCTGGCAATTCCCGCCCGCTCGGCTATCGTGAAAAGACACGGTTGAAGGTATTGCGATCGTGACGATCAAAAGTAGTGTTATTTTGTTGAGTGCCGATTAGATGTAGATGTTATGTCGTAGCCAAGGGGGTTTGTCTGTGTACGAGTGAATGAGATGCAAGATGTTTCTGTCACCTTTTTTGTTATTTTTTTTAATTGGCAGTATTATAATACGATCGGGGTTAACTATTGCATTATTTTATTCATTTGAAGGTTTACCTTTGACATTTAGCTTTGGCGGGGTCTTTCTAAAAGGCTTTTTAGGTGCACTTGGCTGAATTCAGAAACCTGGATTCAGTCGTCACTGAATTAAGCCAAGTGTAATCACGTTAATATAACAAACCAAGTTAGTATCCTATATTCAGAAGCAAGTATCGTTTCTGATAGAATTTGTGAACTAGGTTCAGCCAAGTGTAGCTTTTTAACTAAAAACTATTTTTAAAATATATTATCTAAGATCTAGCTTCACCGAAAACCATTTTCAATCAAATTATACTTTTTTTTCAAAAATCGTCTTATAGTTTAAGTGATTGAGTCGCACGCAAAGAATTGGCTATAAGCTTAAATAATTATTTAAGTTGACCTCGATCGTTGGTTTAAATTATATAAATTTTAATGGAAGATAATAGATATAAGTGATATGAAACGTCTTGGTGCAAAAATGCTTCATTTTCGTGTTATCCACATAACCGCCATTGTTTCGCACTAACGCCATCTATTGTTTTAAAGTAAGAACTAGCAATTTTGTGTGTTCATTTGCTATTAGGATTTTAGTGCCTGGTTTTACTAGATATTCTAAAATCATCTCTGTTTTTTTTTTTATTGTCACTTTATTGTTTGCGCTTTTTTAAATTTGTTAGATATAATATATAAGAGTTTTTTTAAATAGCTTTTATATGAATATAATAAATATTATTTAAAGCATTTATAAACATGCATGCCACATAACCTAATTATGTTAGTCAAATAAAATTACAGAAACTTCATTTCTTAATGTTTAGAAAGACAAACGAACTAACGGTAAATACAAATAAAATGAGATTTTTTTAAAGCCTAAGCCCTAATCGATAAGACCGCCCATTGTGAACTTCAACGTAATTTAATAAATTTTAAACTGCTATTCTGTGAACTTTTTGTGTCACTAAAGACCATTTTATCGCTTTTTTGTTGGATCGTTTATCTTTTAGAACATAATAAAAGCTTTATCCATGCATGTTGTCCATAGATATCCATACTTCATGATCATCCATTTCATGCCATAGACACTTGTGACGTCACGTATGAATGAACTCACCTAGCCTTCTAAAGGGTGACACTTTACAGAATTAGCTATAAAACATGGTAGTTTATAGAATGAAGAGTAATGAAATCCTTTTAAAAAATCTACTTGAAACTCCGCGCGACCTCGAGTAAAATTATCTTGACAGACAGACGGACTAAAAATGTATCCTATGAGGGTTTCTTTTTTTCCTTTAGAGGTACGGAACCTTTAAAAAACTAACAACAAGAAGATGCCTACAGAAGGAACGCCTATTTTCTTGTTAAATCTACAATGATTTTGACAGTCAATAATTTTGTAAATCTTTCTTTTTGATAAGAAAACACAATATAATACAAAATCTCTTTATTAATACCAACAAAAAGATCCAATAAATGACTTAATATTAACACCTCTTGCCAAAAACTCTTGACCGCAAATAAGCAAAATTTTACTACTCAAACATCATCACAAATAGTTAAAAACCAAACGATAAAGGGTTATCAATTTCATTCTAAAGTATTCATTACTCTTCATTATCAAAAAGTTAAAATAGCGCCATCTATCGCTCGAAAGTGTGTACTAATTTCCAAAATTTGATAGAACAAATTTTCAATGCGGGCCCGAGCGTGGACGGAGCCTGTTTTCGACGAATACGACGAGCTAAAAACGAGAGGGACGCCCAATGTGGCTGTGAAACTAGTCAGGACTGAGTTACCCAGGCAGCTTAATGAAATGGTAAGCACTTTCGTTTTAGATGCATTATTTGTTTTATATGCATAAACCCATTAAATCTAAATATATAAAAGGAAAGAGTGACTGATTGACTGACTGATCTATCAACGCACAGCCTAAACCACTGAACGGATTTTTTTTTTTGATTGAAACTCTTTTGAATGGCACTTTGTGAAGGGGGCTCGAGGCTAGTGGGATACTTCTTACCCCTCTCGTGCAGAGATAATTTAAATGAGAAATAGTTTATTTAAGGATTGAGAGATTCTCGAGTAGAGAAAGGATTTTGCAACGCGGGCGAAGCCGCGAGCGTCAGCTAGTCTAGTAAAAACGTTGTACTCCTGATATTCCAATAAACGCGTGGCAATTTGTGCTGTGTCAAAAGTACAAAATTCTGAGTCAAAAGTACAGAATTTACTTATGCCGATACGACTTATGCCGATAATTCATCAAAAAACGGTCGTAGTAACAACATATTCGCTTATTATAATCTTGTAAAATACATCCATAAGAGACTCACATAACTCTAGTTTTTGTCTTTCCTTTCTCAGCTTGGTTGTCTGGAAGAGATCTCTATTTGCGATAAGACCGCCAATTGCAACACACATTTATTTTAAAATTTGTTTTCAGTGCTATTACTGTATGATTAACATACACACATACATTTACATACATTAATTTTTTTTTTATTTTACATTTTAGCCGAACTTCTAGCCTAACTAAATGCCAATAACACCCGATTTTTTATTTTATTTCAGGGAGAACCATTCGGCCTGGCCCCATTCGAAGAGCTGCTAGAAGCTAGGATTCAAGAGCTGAGTCTAGCTCTCAATATGAGCACAGCTTTAGCTCTTGCTGAGTTGGTCGAGGATGAAGTTATTGCTCCCCCTATGCCTTTGGAGGTATGCCTAGAAATTTTGAATTAAATATACTAGATGTAGTCAACTACAAAGAGATGTATTCATGTTAGTCTTACAAAATGAAGGAACTTTTAGTATGCAAAAATTATTTACCTTTACTTCGTGACATTTTCAGTATCCACCAAATCTTATACTATATTCGATTCATTTTAAATGCTATTATTATGTATCACCTAAGGAAAAGTAGTGGGATACATCATTGTTGCATATTAAACGAGTCGATGATAATATAAAGTTTGATTGCTACTAGAAATGTCACGAACCAAGGGTAGTTCATTGTGGCAAATGAAAATTTACTTCATTTTGTAAGCCTAACATGGATACATCTCTTTGTAGTTGACTGTACCTTGCATAGCGGTTTCACAAGGTTTTTAGCCGCATGTTTTTTTTAATGCAAAGAAGTAAGAGAACGAGCAAGGCGCTCTCCTGTTGATAAGAGATATCGATGCCCTTAAATTAGTACAGTTCTACCCATTTCACAATGAAAATTCTGGGCGCTCAGCACCAACGCTTCTTACTCAAGAGGCATAAGATGTTAAGACTCTTCAGCCCAGTAATTTCACTAGCTACAGTGCCCTCCTACCGCGGTAGCACAGTAATTTTATATCACTTTTCAGGCGGCAGAAAATAGGGAATTGGAGGGAAAAATGGGAAATTTTTGAATTCATTGAATGTGTGACCATTGGAAAGACAATCGCTATTCCTGACTCTGACTAGTACTGAATCGTTGGGCATGGTCTTAGGCCCAAGGCCTCTGACCAAGGCACAATAATTATTGTATAATTAAATAAAAATATATGCTTTGTTTATAAAATTAATAAGTCTCATTATTTATATAAGTTTCATTTATATAAGTCGTATATGTATTATGGATCCTCTATCCAAACGGGGGGCGCTGATGGCTGTAACACAGTTTAAATACTAGTATGGCCATCAGCAGTCCTATTCTTACTAGGTACCTATTTATTTTTGTACGCCGCTCATCAAAGTTAAACAAATGAACTTGTCTAATGCTATTATTAATTCTCTATCTTTTAGTAGATAAAATAATGCTATATATAATATTATGTTTCTGTAATTGCATGCTAACTAGTAAGATCAAATTTGTAAACACTTGTTAAATGGTCAATAAAGTTTTTATTTATTTATTTATTTATTTAAATAGTTTGGAATAAAAAAGGAACTTTAAATTTGTTAATCCCTTTTCTAAGCTTCGGCGAACATCAACTAAATAAATATACAGATTTTTACAACTTTAGCATCGATCCTCTAAGCTAAACTTGGATTCGAAAATTTCGGATATTATCGCTCTAAAAAGCTTGAATTTGATGGATTTTATCATCTCTACTTTTTAAAAAGGGCTAAATATTTACACGATATGTCTCAAAACATAACTGCTGAAGCGACTAGGCCCTAAAAGGTAACCTATTTAATAATAATACAATGACTCCAACAAATTCCAGGTGCTAATACAAAACGTGAACCTACATCTAAAAGAAGACCGGCCGACTCGCTCCATCTCCGCCCCGCCGCCGCAACCTCTAGATATTGCTTTAACATCGCTAAGAATGACTAGAGATAATACGGGTAAAATTTTTAGATAATTTTTACATAGGCTGTTTTAACATATTAATAAAATATGTATTAAAATATATGGTACACAACATGCACCATACATCGTGTTTTACCTGCTATCCTAAATTAGAGGATCTAAGCTAAATACCTGCATCCAGCGTCTGCCGGCGACCTTTATAAGGTCGTCTGTCCACCTTGTGGGTGGACGTGCTACGCTTCCAACCGGTACATATGGAAGTCCAAAGGGGAGGCATATGTTCAGCAGTGGACGTCCAATGGCTGAGATGATGATGATGAAGCTAAATACTATATATGCTATTTGTTAAAGTACATACACATTTGTACTTTTTAAAATGATAAAAAAATGTTATCTGAAACTTGAGCACGAACAAAAATTCACAAAGTAATGAATTTACATTTTACATTTATGGTAAGTATGTCATATTATCATAGGAGCAAAGTTGTACGCAAAGTCAAGCAGGCTTAGTCAAGTGGAACGACAACGACTGTCATCTCAGGACATTTTTCTAGCATTAGCCACAAACGATTGGGCGTTTGTCTACAGTCCGACAATTCTTCACATCCACCTTGCTTCTTTTATCAAAGTTTTAGTATAATTCTTATTTCCCCAGGGGTATTACACTTCGGCCCGCCCGTATCGACGCCATCAACGATGACGTCACCGCTGACGCCACAACCGCAACATGAGCTAGACGAGGCTCGAGAGCACATTGACAGGTTGAACACTGAGAATGAAGAGCTCAAAAGAAGACTGCTCACTCTGTCCAGGATAGCTGATGATAATAGGGAGCTGAGAGCGTGAGTTGTATTTTACTTCAGTACTATATGTATATAGGAAAATTAGTTTCATATTTTTATTGAAAAGAGACAATCGGATTCGTAGCTCTTAATTGAAAAGAGACAATCAGTTCTGTGACTTCGTTGAAAAGAGACAGCTTCGTAGCGCATTGTCAAAAGAGACAACGGGCTTAGTAGTACGTCGTTGAAATGAGACAATCATCTTTATAGCTTAGCTAGTTCATCAGACAGTCGGCTTCGTAGCGCATCGTTAAAAGATACAACGGGCTTCGTAGCTCATCGTTGGAAAGATACTATCAGCTTCGTATTTCATCTTTGAAAAGAGACAGTCTTCTTCGTAGCTTATCCTTAAAAGGAGACAATCAGCTTTGTTGTTCATCTTTGATAAGAGTTCGCATTGTATACCCTTGCAGTCGCTTTGTATGGGGATTCACACAGAACCTTGTCTGTACCCCCGCCGGGCAGTAGGGGCGCGTTTTTTTTAGCAGAAACAAACAATTAAAATTAAAAATAATATAACAAGCTTTTATTATTATTGTACCATCTAGCACCAAAGTACACGTCAAGACGAATCATACGAATCAAACACGATAGGGATGCGACGTTTACTAACGGAGTTCCTAGGACCACCTTCCAACTCCATCATCAGACAGCTCGATGTCATAATAATATTGCATTGTCATCCGACTTACAAAAGCAAAATTTCAGCTCTATCGGGAAGTGGATCAAATTAAACTTGCAAGATTTGATTACAGACAGACAACGGATAGGTGAAAGTAAATAAAAGCTTGTAAAAGCCCTTAGATATTCACATTTGGAACACTTTGCCGTCTTCCGTGTTTCCCGAGCGGTACAACTTGGGTGTCTTCAAGGCACGAGTGAATGAGTACCTCTCTAGACATCTTACGTGATCCATCGTCGACCGCATTTTCACTTTTCATCAGGTGGGATGTGGTCAAACGTAGGCCTATTTAGTATAAAAAAAAATAGTAATGTTATTCGGTTGTTACAGTAAAGTGGAAGAAGCGACGGTACTCCGTCAGTGCGTTCACGCGGCGCAACAGGAGGCAGCTAACTTGCTCGCTGATAAACAGGAGCTCTTGAACGCCATGCGGGTTTTACAGGTAATTCCAGCTAGATTTTCTTTCTTAAACATAAATTTATTCGAGAAATATGAAAGACACCCATTTTTAATAACCCTGTACCATTTTTAAGTAACGAACTACAACTTTTGTTATGCAAAGAAGTATGAAGGCGAGCAAGACGCTCTCCTGATGGTAAGAGACAACTCTACCCATAATAATCGGTACAGTACTAGCTAGAATTTCACAATGATGTAAAATTCTAAGGGCACTGTATCAACGCCTCTTACTCTGAGTCTTAAGACTTCATTCTTTCGTATTAAAACTTTTCAGAACAGTAATTTCACTAGCTACAGTGCTACCAAAGCATAGTAATCTTTGCACTGCTCAGGCGGTAGAGTAACTGACACTGTTGGGATACCCACCTAGACGACCTCCAAGCATAGGAAGTCTGCCACCGGTAGAATAACTAATTATTCTAATTTCAGGAACAAATTCAAACGAGTCGCGGCAAGAGATAGCGGTCGCGAGGCGGTCCGCCGCAGGGCTGCCTCGACTGCACCGCCTGTTGTGGCGAACACAAATCGTAAATGTACACAAATACATCGTTTTTGACAACCCTGACACCAACAAGTGGTGGATCTCTTTCCAGTCGCGAAGCTTCGGCGAACATCAACTGAATAAATATACAGATTTTTACAACTTTAGCATCGGACCTCTAAGATAAAGTTGGATTCGACGATTACGGATATTATCGCTCTAAAAGAGTTTGAATTTGATGGATTTTACTATTATCTACCAACAAGAAAAGTTTAGGCATGTTCACATGAGCAAATTGTTTTGATGATTCGTGACTTTAAATCACTCGCTGTACTCGGACTACTTCGCCAAATCGTGATTTAAAGTCAGTATTTGCTAAATCTAAAAAAAAATGGACAAATAGCTATTAGTTTTCCCTGTCATATTTCCAACCGAAATGTGTATAATTTGCCTTTAACAGACATAAAGGTGCCAATCTCTTAAGAGTTTGAACTTCGCTTTGCTAAGGTTCAAGGCGTATTTACTTATGTAGCTGTTGTGATAGCGTTACATATTTATTGACCAATCTCTTAGATAGGAATTAAAGTTATAATTGTTGCAATTAAAGTGCAATGCTTGATGCGATGTGTGACCAATAAAGTGTCGAATATTTGGCCCAACGTTTTGCCAAACTACGAGTTGATGCTCACAGCATTCTGGACACGCTGCCATCTGACAGCTATTCAAAGTGCCACCATAGAATATATCAGGGTGGTTAGATAAGTACAAGCTTCTGGCTAACGCTAAATAAATGTACTGGGATGAGTAGTTGTGGAAAACGAACGTCAACGTATCGACAGTTCTTAACGACAGTCACAAGCGATCGGTGCTTGTCTAGCGCAGGCGCCCTAGACAAGCGCCTAATCGCTATCGCTAAAACATGTACTGAAATAACAGTCGTTTTCGTTTGCTTTTCCACGCGACTGTCGTTGTAGTACATTTTTTTATCGATAGCGACAGACGATTTGCGCTTGTCTAGGGCCCCAGGACCGTAACCGATATAATCGACTAGAGTTTTTTGCAGCTAATATAAGACGATTGACAAAAACAAATCTTAAATGTACATACAGAATAGAGCGGACTTAAAAAGATTGACAATTGTCACAAACCAATCAATCACAAATCGTAAGAAAATCCAAAAAATAATAGTTCAATTTTTGGCCACACGATAATATCGTGGTCGTATTTATGTTAATTACTAGCTTATGCTCGCGACTTTTCTTACGTGAAGAATCCTTTTTTGAAGAGGGCCATATCATCTAATCGTCATAAAATCTATCCATGATCCTAATTTGAAGCTGATCCATTCAATGGCTTGAGTTGTGCGTTGATATATAATAAATAGGTGACAAACGAGCAGACGGCCCATCTGATGGTGGCACTGCATCAATGCTTCTTAGTCAGGAGTCATAAGATGTTAAGACCCTTCAGCCAAGTAATTTCTCTTTAACATATTTAGATAGAATGCCATAAAATAGTTCCCTTGTGTAATTATAATACAAATCGTGCATTTAATATTTTACAAATTTTAATTTAGGTAACTCTTTTTTATTACCCACAATCCACACCAAGCGGCTTACCTTATGCCACAGAAAGGGACAGAACAAAATAATTCAGAAGGTAATAAAGGTCAAATTTGTATGTCTTTATGATCTATGAACTCATAGAAAAGTGAATTGTGTCAAACAATAAAACTGAGATTCTGAGCAGGACAACAAATGTACTTCTAGCTCTGTCACTCTTGGGAATCATTACATAGTATAAAATAAAGTTGTTTCCCGCCTCTGTTTGTCCCTATATATGCTTATATCTTTAAAATTACGCAACGGATTTTGATGCGGTTTTCATTCATAGATAGAGTGATTCAAAAGGAAGGTTAATATGTATAAAACATGCGTAATACGATTTTTAAAACTATCGCGAGCTCCATAACTAAAAACAAAAACGGCACAACTCACGTCTAATATTGTCGAGAATATCTCGACCACGGTTTCGGACAATTACGATGTCCTTCACCAGGAGTGATGAAAGACATCGTAATTGTCCGTTTAGACGTAAGTTGTGCCGTTTTTGTTTTTAGTTATGCGTAATATAAAAGAAGAACACTGATTATAATTTTATTTTAAGCGCGACGATGTCCGCGTTGGTCCAGTAGTAGTGTTGTACATATATTATGTGCATTTCGCTTACTCTAAAAGTGACACTGACAGATTTCAGTTCTATTTGATGCTTTTTCTAAGATCTTTGGTGCCTCAATCAGCCAGTACACAGATGATAGCTTATCATTAATCCAGGTTATATAATGTGGCATAATATTATGGTTATTGCAGAACATACAAAAAAACTATATCATATCTAAATAAACTTATTTTATACGTCACGTTTAATTTTTTTTATACAGTTTTACATTATAATTATTGATGGTCAGTCTTCCGTTGGCATATCAAAATCTCTGACACTTAATATTGACGCAGTTAAACTACAATTTATACATTAAAATTATGTAGAGTCATAATATGGGAAAGTACCTTAATTATACACAAGGTGTTTAAAAAAACTCGAAGTAATGTTTAGGTAGGTGAAAAAACAAAATTAACAATTTTTTTCCAACTACCCCAGAGGTTAAACCACTTTCAAAAGTTACGATTTTCAAAAAAAAATACGCAACTACACTGTATTCGTAAGTACACCAGTGTAGTCGTAAGAGGTCTTAAGCCGGCACTCCACTTGGCTTAAATGTTCGTGCCAAGTATCAATTTCTCAAAATAAATTCGATGATTTGTTTCGAAAATTTGACAAAGCAAACATTTACGCCAAGTAGGGGCCTATAAAAGAACATTTGATTAACAGATTGACATATTAATAGTACACAAGTATGGTGAATATTTTTAAACTACTTTTAATGTACTTATTGTTACGGAATTTATATCAAAGTTAGTCGAAGTCCAGTGAATTTAGTATTCATATTACAAGTTATTACATAAACAAAGTGTCACAAAAAAGTGTTATTGTAATTAGGTAAAAGTTTACAGAAATAGTTATTATTTATTTTTATTATTGTTATTACATATGTAAAATAGTAGAATTTTTGTATTCAACTCATCCCATTTCCACCCATTGCATTGCTAAGTTTTACAGATTATAATTATTATTTTATTCTTAGGTTAAAATTAAACATCCTTGAATACCTTGTAACATTAAATTTATTTTAATAAAATGGTAGCTTAGAATTTTTACATTTTAATTATTTTATACTAACTGTGACCTGCGGATTTATCCGCTGAAAAGTAGGCTACAAGGTATTCCAGAGTCTAAGCCACCTACTTTTATCATATATTCCAAAGAACAACTCAGTCTATAACAGACACATAGACCCCTGTATATCCCCCTCTCCTATATTTATTCAGCCTGTATCCACCCACTGCTGGGTATAGGAATCCTCATGGTCACGCCACACCTTCCGATCCTGTGCGAGTCTCATGCAGTTCCTTCCGACATACTTGACAATATCGACTGACCGTCGCGTCGGTCTGGTGGTCTGCCTCGAGATCTTTGCTATAATTGCGCCCTTATATTATTATTATTAGTATTTATAATTCATAAACGTCCCTAATTATTAAAACACATTTTCGTAACATTTTGTATAAAGCGGTATACTGTATACCTACTTATATATGTATAATTATAAGAAATTAACTGACTTTTCAAGAGTTGTGTCTAGAAAACTAATGTATAATAGAAATGGATATAGGAGTTATTAGCTTTTGATGTTTATATACAGGGTTACTAGTTACTTGACATAGGTACTTTAAAATGTCATATTATATTGTCCTCATTCATAAGTTAACTATTCTTTTATATACTAAATAGACCTACGATTGACCACATCCCACTTGAAGGAAAGTGCAAATGCGGTCAACGATGAATGACAATTTAAGATCATTAAAAGGCACCGACCCACCAAAGGTTTTTTAAATTCACTCGTGCCTTGAAGATTCCCAAGTTGTATAGCTCTGAAAGCGGATGACGGCAATGTGTTCCAAATACGACCACTTATAACTGCACTGTTCTTTAAAAAAATCAACGATGTCAGATTTTTTTACAAGCTTTATATTACTTTCACCTGTCTGTTGTCTGTCTGTCTGTAATCAAATCTTGCAAGTTTAATTTGACCCACTTCCCGGTTTCCAATTGAGCTGAAAATTTGCATGCGTGTGTAAATCGGATGACAATGCAATATTTTTATGACATCGAGCTGATCTGATGATGGAGCTGGAAGGTGGCCATAGGAACTCCGTCATAAAACAAAGCAACCCTATCGAGTTTGGGCTCATTTGATTCGTCTTGACGAGTACTTTATGATACAAGACGATAATAATAATTAAAGCTTGTTTTTAAAAAGTATTTTTAAAATTTCACTTGTTTTAGTTTTAAATAAATTCTATGTAACTAGATTGTTCAAAATTACTTCTACATTAAAATTTGTTCCTTAAAAGTATGTCAAGTAATTAATAACCCTGTATAGTATAAATTACACTGATTTTGTGCCAAAAGCGCGTCTTAATTTCAAATATTGGAATGAGAAGGGTTGTACTTAAAAGGTTTTTTAAATATGTAATGAGATTAGTTTTCCATGTACATAGTTATAGTCAGTGGCGGATTTGCCCTAAGGCCCAGTAGGCCCGGGCCTAGAGCGGCCAGATATTAGGGGCGGCCAATCGTGACAAAAAAATCACTGATGACAAGAAATAACTAAAAGTACGTAAATATTTTAAAGGCTTCAAGGGACCATGGGTTTTTCTCGGTGGCTCTGCTCTATAATAAGAATATTTATTTTCTCACCGCTCAGAACACATCTTTTGTAGCCTGAAATATAAAATTTTCTCGGCACTCGCAGCTAGCTGCTCGCGCAATTATAAATAGAATATTATGTATTTTGCTCACCACTCAGAACGAGCTCATTGCACACAGTACCGGCGTTAGGGTGGGGCGCGGTTGGGCGACCGCCCAGGGCGCCGGATAAAAGGGGCGCCACAGGCTCTATAATTCGTTGAGAAAAATTCAATATTCTCGGTGCTCGTAGCAAGCTGCTCGCGCTTTTATAAGAACATTTAGTTTCTTTGCCACTCGAAGGAAGATAAACGCACATCATTCGTGCTGAAAAATTCAAAATTTTCTCGGCGCTCGCAGCGAGCTGCTCGCGCTTTTATAAATAAGAAAATTTACTTTCTTTGCCATTTGAAGCAAGATAAACGCACATCATTCGTGCTGAAAAATTCAAATATTTTTCGGCGCTCGCAGCGAGTTACTCGCGCTTTTATAAATAAGGACATTTAGTTTCTTTCCCACTCGAAGATAGCTAAACGCACATCATTCATGCTGTAAAATATCTAAATTTTCTCGGCGCTCGCAGCGAGCTGCTCGCGCTTTTATAAATAAGAATACTTATTTAGTTTCTTTGCCGCTCGGAGCAAGCTAAACGCACAACATTTGTGCTGAAAAATTCAAAATTTTCTCGGCGCTCGCAGCGAGTTGCTCGCGCTTTTATAAATGAGAACATTTACTTTCTTTGCCACTCGAAGCAAGCTTAACGCACATCATTCGTGCTGAAAAATTCAAAATTTTCTCGGCGCTCGCGCTTTTATAAATAAGGACATTTAGTTTCTTTGCCACTCGAAGCAAGCTAAACGCACATCATTCGTGTTGAACAAATCTAAATTTTCGCGGCGCTCGCAGCGAGCTGCTCGCGCTTTTATAAATAAGAATATTTATTTAGTTTCTTTGCCGCTCGGAGCAAGCTAAACGCACATCATTCGTGCTGAAAAATTCAAAATTTTCTCGGAACTCGCAACAAGCTTCTTTTTTTCCTTTTTAGTATGGGTTTGAATTGCTTTTTAGGGGGCGCCGTAGAAATCTCGCCCAGGGCGCTGGTATTGTTAAAACCGGCTCTGATTGCACATCTTTTGTAGTCTGAAACGTATAATTTTCTCGGCGCTCGCAGCAAGCTGCTCGCGCATTACAAATTTTATTCTATTCGGAACGAGTTTAATGCACACGTTCTTGTCAGAGATGTAACATTTCCTATTTTAGAGATTCAAATTGTAGGTAAACGTTGAAATGTACAAATACAAGAAAAAAAATTCTGGATCCGCCACTGTTTAACATATTCGGTGCCACCGACTCGCCATGCGAGTTCACGTTCATTTTGTTCGCGAGTCGGTGGCACCGAATGTGTTAAGGAGTAAGTAGGTGTAGACATGTTATATACGACGTAAATGCAGGTATTACATGGACTGGGGCCTAGGGCGGCCTAGACTGTAAATCCGCCACTGGTTATAGTAATAGATATTAATTTTATTATACTGTTTTAAGAAGTTTTTATTTTAACCGTTTATAGTACAATATATTTTTATTACAGAGGCTTTATTCATATTCGTGATAACATTTATTTTAAAACTTTTTTATTTTGTATATACAGTCAACAGTTTCACTGCTGGGCAAAGATTTGCTCTAGAAACCTTCCACAAACTATGATAAAAGATAATATATGTATGTAAAGAGCAATAAGTGATAGTTAAAAATATCGATTTTAAGATTAATCACTATCTTGAAAACTAATGAACCGATTTAGATGAAACTTACACTGTGCCCTAAGATGAACTAAGCGAGCCCATAAAAAATAGGCAAAAATCGACAAGCATTTTCGGAGAAATTCGTGTGTCCTATGTAAATATATATGACATTTCTAATGTAACATACATTCATATCGATTACTACCTTTTTTAGAGGTCTTACAAATGTAATAATAATTTGCAGGCTCTATGGATTTAATATGTATACAGGGTTATTTTTAAAACACCAGCAACCTCGAAAGACAAAACGGTCTATTGGCTAATTCTCATCCACTACGATTGATGACAACTTCAATGTACATTGCTGCGTTTGTTATATTACGCATATTAATGAGGAGGTTTAAACAAGTAATGTACGCAATTTTGTCGATAGATTCTAGTGTCTTACATGTCGTTTAGGCCCTTAGGCAGCCAACATCATAAACAACTATATGTGTTATGTGACGTTTGATAATTTGTTACATTTTACTTTCATGGTGTAATAAAAATAACCCTGTATATAATGATATGTGTATTTAATTTATTTTATATGTATTTTGTGATTCTTTTCTATAAAGTGTTCGCCTTGTATATTAATCCAATAAAAGGTACTGAAGTTGTATTTTATGTAATTGTATATATTTGGTATAGTTAAATTAAGCTGGCTATACACTATAGTGTAGATTATCTGTATGAAACACGAGTATGAAATGCACTTTAAGTGTCAATTTCTTGTTTGAAAAATTACACATACACAATGATTCGCCCTCACCATAATGTGTAGCCGGCTTAATATTGTATAATAGCGATTGTATATTATTATATTTATTTTTCTTGCTATGTGTTAGGATAATGAATCTTGTGCCTGTATTATTAATTATATATATAATATTGTATTTACTCCGTCAGAAAGGTTATAATTATAATCTAAAAACTGTGAATAACTTGACAAGAAGGGTAGTTCCCTTCCGTTAACACTCCTTCATTCACATTGTTACCGAACTGGAAAAAACGTATCGCTCGGTCACAGCGTTGACGAACGCTATTTCTTTTCCGATCCGTTCACGATCAGTAATACCCAGTCGTCATCACTGTTGACGATTTATAGCATTTTTACTAAACACAAAAATCTAGTTCATTTGAGATATAGGTACGAGTAGAAATAAAAAGTAGCGTGCGTCCACACTGACCGAGCGAAACGTTTTTTCCCGTTCGGTAACAGTGAACGAAGGGGTGTGAACGACGGGCACTACCCGACGAGAATCTTTGACACGTGGTGAAAATTTGGAACTTCCTAATATCCACTTTATATGCAACAGTAGTGCCACGCTCTCAAAGAGAAACGTGTTATAAGATTCTTGTCTTAATGTCATATGTGTTAAAAACTTAATTATGCCGAAATCACGATAAAAAACGGTTTCTCTGTCTTACTTAATCTTTGGCTGCTTGTTCGCTTAACATTTAACGAGATGTTAAGCGTAACGTGTATGTATTAAGTCGAAAAATATATCTATGACTCCTACATAATCATAAAATATAACATTCGCTTAAAGTGATATTTGCTACGTCTTTTATATACTTTAAACTATTTAACCAATAAATATTACCATTGTTATTGTCATATAATTAATATGTAATAATAATATTATAAAACTATGAAAATAATTCTGATTTTAGGACAACTTTACATAAACTAGTTCGTACTTTCTCCGGTAGGGGCGCTGTTTCCATTTGAATGAAAAAGTCTATGTAAAAAATCTTTTCTAACAATAATATAAATATATAATACAAACTTACTGACAGAGGAAGCATATATAATTCGGCTATTAGGTGCTAATTCAAAATTCGATTCCTTCGGCGCTAACATAGCTACTACTACATTAAACCATAAAAAAACCCTAGTGTTATTTTTCTAATATTTTCTACTAAGTATCTTACTAGAGATGACTGTCGTAGTATATTTTTAATCAGTCGTTATCAATTTTAAAACTCTTACTCGTTAACACATTGCTTCTTCTGTCAGTAATGCTATGGATATTTTCAACAAATAAGAGACAATATTGGCAAATGTACACTGATGACAATCTCTAAAAGGTGACAAAAATAAAATATAATAAACATTATATAGTCTTTTTCACGAGAGACGTCCCGCGGAATTTAGCGGAACTAAATTTAATTTTATCGATTATTACTGGACTTCATCGGGGCTATGATACGCACATCGACATAATCTCGCGCGAAATTTGATTTAATGTGAAAAATGCTTTTAAAATGTGCGATAGTAGCGCCCCGCAAAAAGGAGTCCTTTCGTGAAAAGCACTATAACTTAGTATGTAGGCCGTAGGCGTTTCCCAACTTTGTCGTGTAATCCATCCATCCATATTATACGACAGAGTTACGAAAGGCCTTTTAACTTTACAGTGTACCTATGTCTCTAAGAACATTTTATTTTGGTTGGTTAGTAGTGATTGCCGCCAGTGTAAATTATCCAATACGGCCGACGGCCATGTCGAAACCACGTGACAAAGCTGTGAAACTATAATGTAATTATTATATAGATAATTATGTACCCAACAATAATCAATTTTATTTTCATGTAGATGAATAATATTGTAATCCTGAACGGCGTATACTGTACAAGATTGTTGTTGCGAAATATTTAGTTATGAAGGAATTGTTAAAATTAAACTCAATATTCTATAAAAATTGTTTTCTTATTTTCAAAACGTGCGTTTAGATGTAGATAAAAAAAATATCTTATGTGTATCCAACATTAATTTCATCATGGCCTTACATCTTATTTAGATGGTGTGAGTAGTAGGCAGTAGGTAAGTGGTTTTGATGACTGGCTATAAGCAACTCGTAGCAGTGACTGAAAAGGTCTCAAATGTAGGGAGTCGCAGAGTTGCCGCGTCCCGAGTCCCGAGTATGGTGTTGGTGATTCGTATGAGAGCATTTTTCCAGGCCAGCGACGCTTTATTGTGCTTTTTGACGTCATCAGATGAAAATGCTTACATTCTTCAGTGTATAGAATTTGGAATCAAAGCTAGCAGGGTTGGCAGAAAATATTTTTTTTATTGTTCGGATACAAAATGCTATAACAGACTCTTCAATAATATTGAAAAATCATGTGATTTACTTATCCCATATATCCGAACAAAATTTCAGTAAAATAGTGACAGTTACGTAAATGTTGCCAGCTATAAAGATTTTACCATATTTCGCGGGATGATCAGAAACCGTCACGTGTAGTGAATAAGTACTGTCTAATATTATATTAATATCCTTGTATCATAATGACACAAGCTTGTAATTTAATACTAAGGTACACATCGAAAGCTATATTAAACACTCTACAAGCCTTTGTTCAGCCATCTTTTATTATGTAACCTTACAAAAATAAAAGTAAACATACCAACGGCCAACGCATTAATTTTCTGTTTTCAGCAGTCAAAATTTACGATTTTTTGAAAACTACGGACTGATGATAAGTTAATTAGTTCAATAGGTAACTAATTTACGCTTTTAACATTGTCTCTTAAGCAATATACAAATTACAAAAGTAAACATACCAATGCATAGTAATTGTCTGTTTTCAGCAGTCAAAATTTACGATATTTTGAAAACTACGGATTGATGATAAGTTAATTAGTTCAATAGGTAACTATAAGGGGGGGGGGGGGGAGGGTAACTATTTTGCGCTTTTGACATTGTCTCTTGAGCAATCAAGTCCTAATTAATATAAAATAGTGTAGAGTGGGGTATAAAAATATCTTAATGATTTGAAGTAGTTGAATTGAATCAAATCATTAAGATTCTAAATTCATACGATGACAATACATAATACGTAAGTTCTTTAAATTTAACTCAAGACATGAATAATAAAAAGCGGCAATAATACACGTGACTGAAATGGGAGTTGGGATTTGGGGAATGGGTAATGTGACACAGTATCTGGCAACATTATCAGTAATGGCCGATGATCCAAGTTGGATAGTTCGCTGACGACGGTTGCCGAATTTTAGTGTTGAAATTATTCAAGTTACTCATTCGGCGTTTTTGAGTGATTGTTGATCATTAATAAACAATTTGTGTGGATACGTGAAAAAAATTGTGACTAAATTGTAAGTGTGGTTTGTAAAAGAATGTTTGTTGTGTTCAAGCTGTAATAGGATCAGTGGATTTTTATTTTATTGGATTACGGATAGCTGTTTATTTAATTGTGAAAAAAGGTGAGTTTTTCTTGATTTTTTAGATAAAAACTCAGTAGGGACAAGTTTTGTATTGGGAATGTTGCCACGAAAGCTGTACTCTAAACTCGTAATAGGCGACACCGCTGGCCGTCGTCAGTTCACTCAGATAACGGAAGATTACTGGGAGATAGTAAAGATTCTGATAAGATGCTTTTCTAGTTTATATTTCAGACGTATAGATGCATTTGACAAAGATTTCTTCCGGCTAATTATAGTGTAAAAAGTTATTAAAAAGTTAAAAATAGTTCATGCTCTATTACCCACTGAAAACTTTGATTCAACTTGAGAAATCGTAGTGAGAGGTTGAAGTGTGACCATTTCTCATTTCATACACTTTTCTTCACTTAGTTACACTCTACAAATTTATTAAATAAACTATATTTAATAATATTTATTTAACCTTTTATACACCTACTAGATAACCAACCTAAATAAGTACCTACCTATTTTTATAAAATATAAAATGTTTCATCAAATTTTAATTATGGTTCATGTTCACCTAATAATTTTAACATAAGTAGGTTTTTAGTTAAACATGATAAATAAATTTACTCTGCTGTAATGTCAGCATCAGTTTTTGGACAACCATATTATCATCTGTTAACCTATTTATCTAAGGAAATGTTAAAATAGGTAAGTGATCTATTATAATGTTGATTGTAAACATGGCTGAGTGCCAAGTAGGTGATCATAACTTTTCTCTCGGAAGTTTATTTTCACACACACAAGACTAAATACGACTTTTCTTGCCAATTAACAGTCTCTACTGTTTTCAGTATACACATAAGTTATAAGACAAGTAAACGGTCTTGAAATGTAGGAAACATACCTATCACCAGTGGTATTCTGGTATCCGTGGCAGTTTAACCTTTTGACCGCCAAAGTCACCTATACTTGACAAGTACTTGCGGGTCCTGTACACCAACGACGTCTATAGACGACAAAAAACCCAGTCTTAATAAAATGAAATAAAAATATTTATCGACTCTTGGCAACACTAGTTCTTTCGTAGGTATTTTTTTTTAAATTGTGCCTTGGCGCACAGGGCACAAAAATGCGTTTGTGCCGTGGCGTTCAAAAGGTTAACTAATTACGACTTACCATCAGCAGGGTTATTCACTTATCTGTCAGGGAATTGAACTGAAGACTGAATTGCCAAAAAAGTATGAAATGATGTATTATTAAATTGATACGACGTAATACCTAGTTCATTTCTTACATTTTTGACAATTCAGTCTTTGGTTCGGTTCCATAGAGGATAAGTGAATAGCCCAGCAGATGGTCCATTTGTTAGCCTATGATGAATATAAAGCATTTATGTTCCTATGACATTAATATTATAAATTAAAAGTCACATCTTTACACTTAAATTGCAGAACTGAATGAGATGAAATTTATTGTGTAGTAGCTAGAATAACTTTTTAACGGACAGGTAACTGTTAATCATCATCATCATATGCCTTTGTGTCTATTGCAAATGTTTTAATCACTGTCTGTTGGGTTGCGTTGGCGCTTCCGTTGGTGGCTAATAAAACCAATCCTGGAGCAGCATGATGGACTACAAATTGGACAAATGTGTGTTTGCAGGGAAAAACTGTTAATGCACATCTGATAATAATATATTTAAATTAGGCAGGTATTCAGTCTCAGTTGATTCTTAACAAAATTTGGCACAATGAAAAGCACCTGCCTACAAAGAAATGTATAGTTCAGTAGGACAATTATAACAATAAAAAAAAACTAATGATAATCAAAAATTGACATGCAAGTCGCTCTATACAAACATAAGTGCTCAGTGGGCGTAACCATTGTCAAACGCAGGTGTGTCAGATGTACAGTTACGAACCAGTTCAATACCTATTGATCTTAATTGAAAGCTAATGTGATGCGTTGCATGTTCGTTTCATATTTGTTTGATGGATTGAATGCAAGAAGTTTATATTCAATGGAGTTTCGCGGTCAACACCAAACTGAAGCAAGAAAAATGACATCAGCAGGGCTATACACGTCAGGGAACCAAATCGAAGACTGAATTGTCAAAAATGTATGAAATGACGAATTACGTCGTATCAATTTAACAATACGTCATTTCATACATTTTTGACAATCAGGTCTTTGATTTGGTTCCATGACGTGTATACCTAGATAAGTGAATAGCCCTGCAGGGTTGGCCATCTCACTTAGAGTGTTGCAGTTTGGTGTTCACTGTGCAAACTCCATTGGTTTCTACTTCAAGGTCCAACACTTTAAAATGAGACAAACATCAGAATCAAATCGGCTGTGTCATTACACAAAATTATCCTCAAAAACTTTGGAACCAATCACATACACTTCACATTATTTTATTTTTTTGTTAGGAACTTATGCATGCTTTTTTTTTTCTTTGATGTTTTTTTCTATTTGTCGCTCTATTTTTTTTTTGTATGTTAATAAATTAATTTTTATTTTTACTTTACATTATCACATTAATTATTATTATAAAGGCAAAAGTTTTTGAGTATGCATTGTGCATGTTACTTCTTCACGCCTAAACGGGTGGACTGATTGAGCTGAAATTTGGTAGAGAGATAGCTTAGACCCTGGAATAACACATAGGCTACAGAACAACGGGTAAAAACGCTGGGTACAGCTAGTAGGTATTACTTACTATTATAAATTTTAATTTTTGAGTTTAGAGGTTTCAAACCATAATAACTTTTCTATGTCCAAAGTCTAAACAGCATTACCTAGGTATTATATTAGAGGTAATGTCACAATATACCTAAGTGGGACACTCACATTACTTCCTTTTTATGTAGGTATACCTACCAACCTATTAACTATGTAAATATACCGACTAAACTCACAGATGTAAAAGTCGAAACTAGGCTCAACCCTGGGTTTCGGACTATTACGAAGTCCTTCATCAGGAGCTCACGCGCTACATCCGTGAGTTTAGTCGGTATATTTACATAGTTGATATGGATAACGCTCTGGTTAGTTTTCAAAATCGTATACCAACCTATTGCCAAAGTCTAACTAGTAATAATTAGGAACCTATTATATTAAAAACAAGGTGTCTAAACAATTTCATACCAGCTCAACGAGAACCAGTTTGAGTATTGAGGTTACATATAAATCAAACGCTGTCTAGGATTGATCTCTGACATGTTGCATTTTTTACTCTCCACTTGATGTCTCGAAATTATCTCATTGAATGTACCTACAGCTTATTTTATTTACTGTAACTTTCGAGCATAATGGTTGTTCACAATGTTTTTTGTATCCTTATCTACATTTGGCTTGACTAAACACTTCTATTCTATTCTGGCATAATATCTTCATTCTTCATTCACTCCCTAATCCCTAAACATGCTAATCCCCTTTCAGACTGAGTATAACCTAGAATAACAAGTAGGCTATTTAGGTAATTTTAGAACTTTGAACTAGGTGATATTATTCACACATATTGATATCTTTTAAGTAAATATTATGGAAAGAAACTGTAAAAATGCATTTAGGGATTAATAAAATGCCTAACTGTTAATCTTTATTTGCAGAATAAACCAAAATTTAGCTAATCTGCCATTATGTACTAAAATGTCGCCTATTTTGTTGACCATTTTTGCAACGCGCCGTTTATTAGCTGATTATAATTTAGAACTTGTTTTTGGAGAGAATTTCTATGTTGAAGTGTAGTGGGTGAACTGGTTGATTAGAATAAATCACAGAGTAAATTAAAATGCCCTATGTAGGTAATTTAATTAGATAGTTCCACTGCTGGACATAGGCCTCCCCCATGGCACGCCACTCAACTCTGTCCTCCGTCTTTCTTCTCCACCCACCCCCAGCGACCCTCCGGATATCATCACCCCATCTCGCCAATATGCGCCCTACACTACGTTTACCAAGACGTGGTCTCTACTTGAGAACTAGGTAGGTATATTACAAATACAAATACAAATACAAATTCTTTATTTTGGAAAAAGGGTACAATAAAAACAAAGTCAAGGAACGATGATGCCTGTTATAGTCGTGAGACTGTGTTACAGACACCAACGCCCACCTCCGGAGACAATATCTACAAAGTTATCCAAAATACAAAATATAAATAAACTGAGTATGTATTAAATTAAAAAAACAAATCCAATGAAATATATACTATGTTTACAACTAAAATTTTGAATAGTATTAACGTAATATAAGTTTACAGTAATTCAACTAAAGTATGAATAAATATAGGTATCTAATTCTAATTTGCAGGTAGTTACTGAATAGGGTGTGTGTGTATGCGTGTGTGTGTGTGTGTGTGTGTGTAAGTGTGTGTGTGGGTGTGTGTGTGTATACGTAAGAAAGCGGGATGATTAGCGAATAAGATCTTCAGTCTCATCATAAGTTAGAGACAATAGCCAGTCTTTAAGTCTCTTTTATTATAAATTAAACCATAATCTGCAGTCCAAAACACCACATTATACCCGCCTACCTAAAATTAATTATACTGGAAATTCACAACTGAATACCTGACCAATTCTGTGGTATTACCAATACTTGATATCTCAGAAGGTAGGTAGGTAGGTATTTACTAAAGGAATTTGGGATTCGACGTAACGGGCCGCCAGCGCTCGGGCAAGGTCGTTGCCAGTTACCTGTCACCAGACCAATGCACTGGTTTGCTTTTGCTCCTAATCTCTTAATATACGTATTACCTGCACGATATAGGCACCTACTGAGAACCTGACTAATAGAGTTATTACCTAGACAACTTTGTAACATTTTTGGAAGTCGGACATAAGATTAAAGAAGGGTTTATATAACTTCTAAGTAACGCTATCGTAACGATCATCTTCATCTCAGCCGTAGCACATCGACTGCTGAACATAGGCCCCTTTGGACTTCCATATTTTGTGAGCGACCTGCTTCCAGCGTCTTTCGGCAACCTTTATAAGGTCGTCTGTCCAACTTGCGTGGACGTCCTACGCTACGTTTGCTAATTATTGCTCTTCACTTGAGCACTTTTCGAGCCCATCGACCATCCGCTCTGCGTGCTTATGTGGCGTGCCCATTTCCACTTCAGTTCGCAACGATACACGTGCTAAACCTTTTCAAATTTGCTTATAATATGCTTAGATACCTACCTATTAGAAACTAGATTATCTAGAATGTTTTAATGCGACAAGAACTCAATTCTAATTGAACTACACAAGCATACATTAAGCAACAGCTATCGAAAACCAGTTGCTAATATAGCAGTTTTATTGTCATTGCATAAAATAACTGCATCGGTGATTCATAAAAATACGAAAGACGAGTTATTCAACACGACACCGCAGAATACGGAAAGGTTACTTGTTTAATCAACACTTCACGTTTCTGAGGCGTCTTCAACATCAGAATTGGGATCAAATTTCTGAGCCATAGAACTGGATTGCTTTCGCAAAGACTAAGATGGTATCACTACTAGAAGCATTACTCAATGCATGGTTGTAATAAATCATGACCAGTCAGTGTCAACGGCAGACCGAAGGCTGAGGGTAGATAGACCTCAAATAGACTAATTAGACGCATGCCAAGTTAACGGAACGCTCCAACTTGGGATAAAAAATTCGCTCATAGAATCGCTCGAGCAGTTTTAGCGCGCCGCTAATGTCCAAACAGGTTTTCGTTTTGGGTATTTCCGACGGGCTTGTTATGGTATTCTGTTTCTGAACTTGATCTTGAGGAGGTTAGCTATTAGATCACTTTTCTGTTTAAGGTTTTTAATTACGGTTTTGTAAAACAACGATTGAAGACGTATAATTTGATTGCTTTTCTTCCATATTAATTTTGACGTGTTTATCCAGTCCAGTCTTTGGTATTTCATGGAATAGTTTAGAAATCGGAGACAGAACATTGAAAAACACTCAAGGAGGGCGTGCTATTTGATTAAACTGTTATTGGGATGCTAGGTACCGCTGCATTCCGGATTCCGATCGCCGATTCAATTCGATATGCCTGCCGCCCACGGTGTTTGATTGAAAAATATTTTTATTTGTACGAGAACTATTGATATAAAGCCAAGCTTAAAAGGATAAAAAGTCGTCAGTGGTCAATGGCGACGACAAGGACAAAGTCTATTTTATAAAACGCGGATTAGGTCTAAGGATTTCTACTACATATTGGTACTCATAATTTAGATTCTCCTTGTAGCTCAAGAAAGTGTTCAATGTCCTAAAGCTGGTTTTGACGCCTGGAAGGTGTAGTGCCAGAAAATAACATTTAGCCATACGAAAATCATACGCGATGGTTAAGTGTATTGCAGTTACATGTTACCTTGGTAAAATTAGGCAATTTTGAAATTGCTGCGATTCAGCGGCATTTACTAATGATGGTGGAAGTATGCTCCACTGGTTTCAAGTTTCAATGTTGCAATGTTGCTCTACCAGGAAGCTTGTCCAAATACTTGGAAATCAGCACATGTTTTTCTTAGTGTTTTAATCAGGTCCGGTGCAGCAATAGACCTTCTATGCAAATGTTCCTATCCGGGATGGAATAAATGGATTTCCTTTATTTTGGACGATTTCTTTATTACCATAATCGCACGCTTCCCTTCGTATGGAAATAGGCACCTAATAAAAAGATGATTCGTGTTGCTTTATGCAAGGATTCGAAGAAACTGTGGCACTGAAAAGTTTCCCTTTTTATGTTTTGTGCCTGTTTCTATCTTACGTCATGTTTTTATTCGTGTAGAATGTGCGATTTCCCTAAGGAATCATTATTAGGTAGGAATATATTATTACTTTTTGTTTTAGGTATCTATTATCCTACCTGCGTGTAAACAAGAACATGCGATTTAGGTAGCTCACATCTTTCTCATCGATCTGAAGTATAGGTAGGTAGCTACTTATCTTAACTGAGCGCCTTTGCAGTAGCCCATAAAGTCAGGGGTAAATGCTACTGCACAGCCACACAGATAACTTCAGAACTTTAGATGGGTATGGTAATGCCTATCTGCTTACGTAAGAAAGTTTACACTTTTAGAAGATTTTTATTTAAACTTGAAAAGAAAGATACTATCTTTAACCATAATATTAATTTGAAAACAAAACCCTTATAAATATTTCTCTTATCTAAAAGATACAAGCAGATAAATATGTGTACTATTAAATTCTGTAATTCAGTGAATGCTGTTATCTCATTCAGATAAGATCTATTGTGGAGCCGCGCCTGTTTCATTAAAACACAATTTCCAAATCAATTATAAAGTCCAATTATAAAGGGCGCTATACACCACTTTGGCGATATCAACACGTGCCAGTAGCCATAGCCACTGTCTACAGAACATTAAAAAAATACATTTATATTCTTCTTTTAGACTTCTTTATCATACGCTACGACGTGGTGTTCTAGGAACGATTCTTACACTTCACTTTATAATAGAAATTAATTAATAGTCGTTCGTTCTGGTTTGATTAGATGGTAGAATTCCCAGAGAAGCTATTGGATATACCTATGTATTAGGTAAGTGAGCTAAGTAGGATATTATGCACTTGCCTATACACATAAAAACGAAATCTAACATTACTGATGCGTTGAACTTAGTCCTGGTTAAACTAAGAGTTCCAAAAAAAATGTTTGGATTGTCGAAGATACGTGTGCTAGGGGAGTCAATGAAGATGAGACAGATGATAGAGTAGAATGGAGGAGGAAGAAGTGTTTTGACGACCCTCCATTATGTGGGATAAAGGCAGGAAGATGATGATGATGACTTAATATACCACGGTAAAGAGATCTAGACACGCGGCAGCGAGTCAAGCCAAGTTCAAGCAAAGGAACTGGCGACCGCGCCCTGTGTTATATTACACGAACCGTCCAAAGCGCGTTTTGACGACTTTTTACACCCTCGTTATACAAAAACTATTACACATAGACAAGTCAAATTTGGCACATATACTTAAATATACGAACTATATCTCTGTTCCAAATTCCAATAACACAGCTCAAACGGTTATTTAGATATAAACATCCAGTACCTAATCGGTGAAGTTAATACATACTGAGGGATAGATCAAAAGTAATATCCCAGTTCCAGATGACCTAGAAAGCTGAAATTTGGCATCCCGATAGGTAATGTCGTAGTTACAAAGGGAAAAATCAGAAACTAGTATTTTTTTATCATTTTAAATTATTATTAATTTTTTAAAAATGTATGATATTAAAAGTTTGGGACGCCTAGGAACGCATAAAGCAATACATGTAGCATGTTGCTATAATTTTTGTATAGGCGGCTATTTTCTGTTAGATACTACGAAGTGCGCGCGAGTCTACTATTCATATTAATATATAATTATAAATACAAACTTTATACCTACTGTACGTATGGATATATTTACTTTTCACGCCTAAACGGGTGGGCCGATTGACTTTAAATTTGGTATAATAAAAAATATAGCTTAGACCCCTGGAATAACATAATATACACTACTGTACCAAACTGTATAGCGGGTTAAACAGCTAGGCACAGCTAGTCACTAATAAAAATAGGTTCCTGGTACCTACGTAACAATTGTACATATATCCTAAGTAAATACCTATCAATATATCGACTCACCAGCACAAGGCGGCTCAGTAACATAGAGGTAATAATATTAACATTGTTTACAATAAAAATAATGTATGTATATCGCCTTAGGTGCTAGTTGGTGTAAACATTTTAGATACCTACGTACCTGTAACGTATAGTTATAATATTATAGGTATGTGGTGGTATCTGGGGGCACGGCAGTGCCCCCGCCAAGTCGTCGTCATTAGAAGTCTTGTCGGCTTAGGTTTCGAAATTCTAATCCAGTTCCAGATGATCTAAAAAGTTAAATTTCCATCCAGGTAGGCGGTAGGTATAAGATAGCTGGGTGAATATAGATAAATTTATCAGTAACTAGTATTGTTTAAAAATAAATTGATTAGGTACAATATTCAAATCAACAGTGCACATAAATGCTATATATAAATAAGTACTAAATTAATTATAGGTATAGGTATATCAAAGCACGGCGAGGCTCACGGGCCGCGGTGCGCGGTGCGACGGCCGCGCCATGGAGCAGTGGGGTGGGGGGAGGTGCAATAAAATAATCATTTGGTATTAATCTTATTATGACTGGGTGTCTTAAACCTATTACATACTAAAAAGTACTGTACAAAAAGCAATGATATCCCATCAAAAACATAAATGTGAAAAGAGAGCCAAATTCAATATTACGATGTATGTACTCATAGTTACCTATGATTTGGTAGTTGACTTATGACTTCAACGACAAAAGAAGTGAGATCTAAATGGGTGCCAAGTTCAATGGTCAGTCCTGAAAAGTATTAACAACAACATAAAATATTTTATTACAACTTAAAAGATTATTTCTTCTTATCACTTAGAATTAATATTATTTTGAAGCCCAAAGTTTGACTTGGCTAGTTCTCATGGATACCATACGACGAAGTATCATTAAGATAAGACAATAGATACTTTATTGTACACCACATAATGTTACAGAAAATACATAAGTACATAATTAAAATTAAAAATTACAATGTACAAGTGGCGGTCTTATCGTTAAAGAGCGATTTCTTTCAGACAACCAATGGATGGAGGGGCCTAATTTACACGATAAAAGAAGGTGGCGCACTAATTAGCACTAAGTGCGTTTAATAGTGATCAAGCTAAAGTTAAGAGAGTACCTACCTAGTATATTATGAGAACTGGCCAAGTCAGTCTTTAGGCTTCAAAATAATATTAATTCTAAGTGATAAGAAGAAATAATCTTTTAAGTTGTAATAAAATATTTTATGTTGTTGTTAATACTTTTCAGGACTGACCATTGAACTTGGCACCCATTTAGATCTCACTTCTTTTGTCGTTGAAGTCATAAGTCAACTACCAAATCATAGGTAACTATGAGTACATACATCGTAATATTGAACTTGGCTCTCTTTTCACATTTATGTTTTTGATGGGATATTATTATACACAGAGAACCTTGCACGTGTCTCATTCAGCAACTTAGTTAAAATAAGTGACTGAATTATATCAAATTATTTTAAATTAATTGCCCACCAGATTGCTGATATGTATAGCGACCTTAAGCAAACAAGTATTTTGTTGTTAAATCGCTGTTATAAATCACATTCACCGAGATTAAAGATTAACAGTAACCGTAACAAACGAATTAACCTTTCCGTCAAAGGATGCTTTCAAGGTTCTAAGTCCTACAATATAATACCTACTTGTACTTGTTAACTATAATTTATTTTACTGTAGGCAAATAAATAGACGCTTGATTGTAATCACACCGAAGGGCCTATAAGGTTATCGCCTACCCTACATTTAAAACACTAGAATCCATAGACAAACTTACGTACATTACTTTCTTAAACCTACTCATTAATATAAGTAAAATAACAAACGCAGTACCTATGTACATTGAAACCATGCACGCACACACACACACACACACACACACACACACACACACACACACACACACACACACGCGCGCGCGCGCGCGCGCACGCACGCACGCACGCACGCACGCACGCACGCTCGCTCGCACGCACACGCTAAACACAGCATGTAAGATATAATAAGAACTCATATTTTTGTATTGTAACATTTATTTTGCTATCACAAATCATATTATCATTGTTTATAAGCTAGTAAAACATTTTACTTTGCTATTCTGGCGAGGAAGTCCTGCTACCCATAGCACGGGTCTAGAGCCTAGTTTGGGTAGCAGGTTTCTTCAATATATCTGTATTTCTGTAATGCCTTTTAGTGAATTTTTTTTTTAAATTGAAGTGGACATCAATCTAACTGGGTGGACGATAGCCAATGGGTTGAATGGCCTGGTAGAATGTTTAGATGCAGTTTAAGTCAAAGTCCTCTCTCTATTTTAAAACATTGTCTCCCTGTAGACGTCCACCTATAGACTTTCTCTCTACACTATGGCCACTGACTCCCTAAATCTTTCTTGCCAGTAGCACATTTTAATGTTGTGTATTAAGAAGTATTATAATAAACTTAATAGGTACCTACTTGTTAATTACGTATTAAGTTAACAAATGTGATTATACCTACTATAGGTGCTTCAAAATAAAATCACAATAAGGTACCACACCTGTTTTTATGACTGGTCATTCTTTGTTTACCTACACTTTTACACCTGTAGGTACCTGTGATATTGGAATTTCAATTAATAAAATAGGATGTTCGAATCCTATTATCGTCATAAATCTGTGGTTATCTTTCGCGTAACATGATCGTTCCTAGCTCTAACTAAAATAGATTCTAAAATGAAGGAGATAAGTGCTAATCTCGAGTGAACGATGCGTGCTTGAGGTATTTTAATGGACCGGCTAGTCTGACTTCACATAGTCTCGTAATTTGTAAAGGCGGCTACACATGCGTGTGGCATCAATTAACACGCGAGAATATCTCAATAATGAAACAATAAAAATGTTCGTAAAAGTGTCATCTAATTAGTGCTCTGCTCATACACTTTTTCATGTAGGTGCTGTTTTTTTTAATCCAGGAAAAATGCGTTACGCATCGCCATGCGCCGAAGATGGCACGGCTATGCTACCCACTAAAACCTGGGGGTCGCTTCAGGGGTGTTCCTGCGGGACGCCATAATGCCGGCGGGTACGTCAGACGTCGAAGCACTTGACCGCTGCCAAATACTTGTCTGGTTTAACTCGTTTAAAGGTTACTGATATTTTTCTAGAAGTCTCCGAGTTTTAATTCATGCACCAATGACCTATTAGTTACTGATGTGCGGTTTTTCCACCATCATGTAAATACTTTACCCAACTAACGTTAAATAATTTTTAATTTCTTTATTAAAAATCAAAGAAAGCTTACAGTTTAAAAGCTTAAGTTTTACTAAATAGTTTATCAGCTAAAACCATCTAGCTACCTCTTCCAACACTGTTTTTTATTAGAGCATGTTTTAAAACTTTAAAGAAATGTCTTGCACTGCGCTGGCATATATGTAGAGCCACCTTTAAATGTTATTTTAGACTTGCGATCCACTTGCTGGTCACTGGTATCTAGTAACGAGTAGAGATTGCATAGAAAGGCATTTAAAATGTAAATTTAAGATTATGCACTGAACGTGACTTTTTGCTTTTAAACGCAGAAGATAGCTTGAATGTTGAGTTTAACATTAACTTGAGGCTTTAATTACCTACGTGAGCTAACTGCTTTTACAGACGATCGAGATAAACCGAGGTAAATAGGTAGGTCCCTAGGTTCTAAAACTAATTCTTAAATATGATCTTCAAAAAACGAGAAAGGTTCACAAATCTTTGTATTTTTATGTGGCTTTTTTGTGTTCCCCTATAACTTGAAGACTCTTGAACTGGATTCTGGATATTCTTTTGTTTCATAGTATCCACCTACAATAGGTACCTATAGGTCGTCTTCACGTGGTCTCTTCTCAGTTCTCTCGCTTTCGAAATTTTATCGAAATCAGTCGAGAGGTTTCAAATTATTAATTAAAACGTGTTTCTCGCCCTTACCTATTGAAAGCGAGCCGATGAAAGCGAAGTCTGATAAATACCTAAAAATTCATTTTTGCTAGTCTAAAAAATTATAATTGAGATAGAAAATGCAGGTCGGTTTTCTACCAATATTTGAATAGGTCCAAATAACAAATCCTGGAAGATTCGGGTTTGACACCCGATACTTTAGAACTTAGGGGTTCGTGTCAACATCGTGTTTTTGTATAATCCCGGGCTCGGTTTCTATTTACCACAGATTAATTTGAGATTAGATCGGTCATCATAGGATATTTGTAGAACATGCACAGAACTGGCCAGTGCAGCAGATGTCACAGAATGTAAAAATCGACGACGTGGCAATCTCAGACGGGAGCTGCCTCTCGCCAGCGCTCTACGGCGCCTACACGGACGACATCCCGACCCTCGAGCACCAGGAGTGGGAGCTGGGTGTCGTCCTCGCGCTCTACGCCGACGACAGCGCGTACTTCGCGTCGTCCATGAATCAAAAGTCCGCAGCAGGAAGGGTGCAGCGAGTCCTCCATAAAATCCCGGAGTGGCTGGACAAATGGAGGATGGCCGTGAACGTTGCGAAGACGCAGGCGCTCGTCACGGGAGCCACACGCACCCTTCCGCCTCCACTCACTCTCCGAGGCCAAGACATCACGTGGGAAAACAGCGTCAAGTACCTGGGTGTCTACATCGACCGGGCGTTGAGGATGACTGCGCAGGTGGACCATGCCGTCCATCAGGCCAAGGCGGCCCGCGCTCTCCTCCGCCCGGTCCTTTCGTCGAAGCTGCCGCTGCGGACGAAGGTGGGCGTGTACAAAACGTACGTCCGTTCCCGCCTGACGTACGCCGCGCCCGCCTGGTACGCGCTGTTGTCGGCGACACAGCGGAAGCGGCTCCAGGTGGTCCAGAACGTGTCCCTGAGGCACATAACGGGAGCGGGCCGTTATGTGCGCAACGATGTCATCGCCAGGGACACGGGCGTTCCAGAGGTGGGCGAGTTTGTGGCCCGGCTCGCGCGTCGAATGTTCGACCGCGCTGACAACGGGCCGCACCCCCACCTCCACAACATCGCGCCGCTCCACGCCCGACCACCGGAGGCGCCCCAGCCGCGCGCCCTGCCGCGCGACATCCTCCCCCCGGAGGACGAGGAAGCCCGGTGAGCATCCCGTCGCGGCCGCTGTGACGCGCCCGATATTATTCTCGGCTGTCGCTCCAGCGGCCACCAGTGACCCGGGGGTTGAAGCCCCCGCGCGATCCCGCCAGGGTAACGGGGTACCGCCCGATGCCCTTCCCCTCACCTCCCCCCAGGGGGGGCAGGAAGATCAACGATTGGAATCTCAGACCAGCGAGCGTCTGAAATTGCACTTTTACGAATTGTGAACGTTTGCACTGTGACTTGCTGAGTTTGATTGGCCGTGCGGTGTCACCCGAAAGAGTAAGTCTTTAGTAAGTCGCGACGAAAACTGCGATACATACAGCACGTTGGTGAATAGCAACAGCAACCTTTGATTACGCTTGAGAGCCGCTTACCGCGTTAGCTATTATATACACGCATTTGGCCTGTTAAGGCTGCTTAGTCCGAGGGACGCTCTCTCGCTCGCACAATTTGACACATTTTGAAATATAAATTCATAGAATTAAACACTTTTAAAATGTGTGCAATAATATTGTGCAGCTACTCCTTGCGGAATTTTCAAAAAAATAATTTTATGTATTTATATTTCAAAATGTGTCAAGTGTCAAATAGTGCGAGCGAGAGAGCGTTCCGCGGACTAAGCAGCCTTAATCAACATCATGATAGTTCTGTGTGCTTATTTATTCCGTGGTTCCAACTAATTCATGGATTCCAAAGATATCGCTTTACCATTTACCAGGGCTTTGGAAGTCTTAAATTTGTTTGCTTGACTTAACGAGGTATTTGTTCTTTGATAAGTTTTTAATTCAATTTGTTTTATCTCTACGAAAACGGAGCGTTGGACCTTTTGATTGAAGAAACTTGTCTTTAAGTATAGTACTATGCTGTTTCGCTCGTTGGAAATTAACCTACTTATATATAATAGTATATGCTATCCAAGGTCGGTAATGCTATCAACTGCCGACATCCAGGGCACACTGCCTTCAGCCTTCTGAATGTTTAGTGGTAGACAGTCACAAGCAAACGGCCCGCTTGATAGAGAGCGATGGTTTTAATATTAAAAAATCTTTGCGGTTTCTTGCCCGTTCTTCTCATAGAGGTGCTTTTCCAAAAGGTGATAGTCCGAAAATACAAATAATTATAAAATTGATTTGCAAAAGTGCCAGTGCATATTCTAGCCTAGCAATATTTGCAATTTTTGGAAATAATCAAGCTAACAGCTAAAGTTCTAAAACATTCCTACCACATATTGCTGGGATCTCTAGCTAATTGGACAAGTGAGACATCATTAAAAGCCTGCCGCCTGCCCTATGATCTGTGTCTCGGTCCTCAGTAGTCGTCAGTGGGCATTCTCACACGCCAACTTGCACCGACATTCCTGTGGTCGGTAGCTGAGTAAACACCTTGCTCAGTTACTAAAATTACCTTTATATATGTAGACCTTTTGATGATAAGTTAAAATTCCTTCAACCGACGCGACGTAATAACTACTCAGCCACTCATGTGTCACACTGTGAGCTAGTCTCAAATTTTCAAGCAAAACAAGTGTCAAATGCAGTGTCGAAAAATAATGATAAAAAAATAGTTAATGACGACCGAAAATATTTGTCATATTCAGGTTGTTTCTGACGCTTCGCCGGCCGCTGGTGCAGGACTACCTTCGCTTCTATGATAGTCATACATTATTGGATGGTTTAAATTTTGATGTGTATTTTTGTAGAAATTTCGCAATAATTTATACTCATTTGAATTTTCTGATTATAAAAACAATAGAAATGGTCAATTAACACCTATATCACTTAGCTGAAGTAGAAGTTAGAGGTCACAGAGTTCCTTTTTGTGGGCATTGCCTATAGGTATATCCTCCCTTACACAAATTGGACATCATTAGACCTTGCCTGCCCTATCATCTAATGCCAGCCAGCATTCTTGCATGGCAACTTGCGCCGACATTCCTGCGGTCGGTATCTCCCAATCTATGGCTGGACGTGAATCCGATCTGACTTCGATAGTAGGTACCTATTACCTTCTGATGCTGTTTGCTTACAACTGTTGAAAGCCAGAACTAGTTCAGGTTTACAAGGCAATTAGAGTACAGTTTCTTTGAAATTAACTCTGCAATATATTCTTAACTGAATATCGCATTACGTACTTCTTAATGTCTACTTAAATCTATTTGTGTTTTTGGTAAAATCAATTGCTTTGACTAGTAAGTACCTACCTACTCCCAAAAATGTTCAGGCCCCACCTCGTTTTCATGATACCCACTCACAGCAGCCACGAGATCCACCTAACTGATATCACGTCCCAGCTCTTCAAATGTTCCCTCAAACCTTGAATCTCACCCATCTCAAACACCACAATTGTTTCCGACACATTTTCTCCAAATTTTTAAGCCCGTTTCCCGTTCAAGGCTCACTCGAAATCTTTTGTCGCGGACTTTCCGTCGATTTTTGTGTTATAAGTGTAAAATTTTCCGCGTCGAGGCCGGAAATTGCTTTTCACAGGCGTTTCTTCCCAGCAAATATTGTACGACTTAGAAATATAATAAGAACCCAAACTTTTGTTCACGGATTCATCGTGTTTTAATAAATAATGCGATGAATTTCCGCGGCCTACTTTATACACCTGTATTATGAACCTGTAATATAAGGTAATATACCTAATAGGTACATTAAGTCGTTACATGTACCATTTACATTTACTAACATTTTTATGTAGGTATCTCAGTCTTTAAGGAGAGAGGAGCGGTTTTAGAGTATACCAGCGGTACCCCTGGTATTGCAGGTATCCATAGGCGACGGTAGCCACTCACCATCAAGTGGGCCGTCTGCTTGTTTGCCACCAAAAAAAAAATTAGCTGAGCTGCGCCCAGCGGTTTTACTCGCTGTACTATAGACATCCAGACATCCATACATTCTTACAAACTTTCACTTTTATAATATGAGTAAGATTGATATGGATGGGCCTCTGGTGCTTAGTAGGTTTAACGCTTGCGAACTACGACAGGCCGCACGGCATCTTTAACTTCTCATTACAAAAATCTGCCTGCGTCTTATATGAACTAAGGCACACTACAAGCCTTTTAGTAGCAGCAAAGTGTAAGCGGCTTAAGAAGAGTTATACGAAGTGTTTACTACTATAAAGTTGATTGAAAGCGAGTCGCTCATATAATTACTAAAGATAACCAGTTTTACACAACTTACACCATAGTATACTCGTAGTTAGCTAGTTAATTAACGTTCCAAGCTAAATATAGCTATAAAGTAGCATGGACGATAATTGCTATGATTAATTCCATAATTCTAGTCTGCTTCTAGGTACTGCTTAGAACAGAACTCCTGACAAACATAATTTCAACATCTGCTATGTTTCAGACACTAGCTCTAAAACTAATAAACCTGGAATTAGGGCATGGATCCCGGAATTCCGAGATTTCGTAACTCCGGAATTTCGGATGATTTTTTACAATATTACAATTCCGGAACTGAAGTAAATATCGCCATCCGATACTCATACTACTACTTATTACTTTACTACTTATATTACCACAATAATAAAATTTGCATACTTGTACTCTCTTGCGAAAGCTACCGAACCGCGCGCGAAGTTTAAATTCAAATCGCCGCCATCGACGCTTGCGTTTCGTTCGCCATTTCGCCAACCAATCAGCGGCGCTAGTGCAGCGCCCAGTGTTGCCAGATCATATCGCTTTTCCGCTTATTAAATCGCCTTTTTGACAATGGATCCGCTTTCCGCTTTTAACCAACGCGGTTCTGCTTTTTCAGTCCGAGTCAAGTTCCTTGCTCAGAGTCTCAGAGTGCAGTAGACGCACTCCTTTCGTAGTTAGATTTATATATTATTAGGTAGCGACTCTACTCTCTACACTGCTGATACTGCATTAAGATTTATGCTTAAAAAACTTGACGAACAGAACAGTTTCTTGAGTACTAAACTGGCAACTAACTTAAGAAACCGGATCCAACAAAGACGTCTGCTGTTAGCTGGAGTTTTGCACTATTTGCACGATTCAGACGATTTCTTCAAACAAACCGATGATGACACTTTTCGTAAACCAAATTGTGAGGAGATTGAAGAGACGATTATTACTTTGCTGCAACTATTGAAGTACAAAGATAATGCCGTTTCAAGTGAGATCAACGATGAAGGTGATGCCGAAGTCTGTGATATAGGTGTTGACGAAGCTGAAGTCAATGAATCAACACTGCAAGAACAGCTGGATAAGGAACTCAGTAAATGCAAAGAACCTCGCACGAATCAAAAACGACAGTTTGATCTTGCTGGATTCGTAAAAGTTGAGAAAGCCATGTATGATAATGGTGGAGAACGTGGTATTTATTTGACACAGGCTTACAATTATATTTTAGGTGTTCTTCCTACAAGTGTTGAGAGTGAAAGAGTATTTTCGTGTGCCGGGTACTTTTGTAACCGCCTACTAAGCTCGCTCTCAGATAAAATGTTAGATGCTCTGATACTCTTGAGAACACATTATCAAGAAGAGCGATCTTTTTTGAAAAAGTGATTCTTATCTTATTTACTTACATTATAATATTTCTTTTTTTTACTATAAGTTGATTTAAAGATCTCAGTTTCCAAAAAATACGACAACATAAGTTTTAGAGTTTTTTTAATTATTTTAAGTTTTGTTTTTCATGATCTCAGAAGAGGAGAACTTGTTGATTTTGTTCATTGTGAGTTGTTGAATCTTATAATAAATATACATCATAATTTTATTAGATAGTTATCTAATAAGCTACATTGCAATTGCAAATAGCTAGTACACGTTGATTTTGCTATATTATTGAAAAGTTGATTATTTTTAGGGTTCCGTACCTTAAAAGGAAAAAACGGAACCCTTATAGGATCACTTTGTTGTCCGTCCGTCTGTCTGTCTGTATGTCTGTCTGTCTGTCAAGACCCTTTTTCTCAGGAACGCGTGGAGCTAACAAACTGAAATTTATAGAAAATACTAAGGTCCATTGCCTCTTAGAGCTGTGAAAATTTCAAACTTCTAGGCCAACGCAATCAAAAGATATAGGCGAATATGTCACAAATTTCAGCAAATTTTCGCCATTACCAAATAAATCAAAACCTACGGGGCACTTCCCGTGAACTCAGAATCTTGAAATTTGGCACGAAGTAACTCCTTCGAGCACAGATAAAGGAAAAATAGCAAAAACCATAAATTTTTATTTGCATCATATGAAAAAAATATTTTGAATAATTTTATACCTACTACCCTTTTTCTCATGAACGCGTAAACGTATTAAATTGAAATTCATATCAAATAATCAAGTCTATAATACCTTTAAACTGTAATAAAACCAAACCTCTATCTCAACGCATTCAAAAGAAACAGCGATTTTAGTCGCAATTTTAAACTCGCAACTACTCGCAAAAAATCAAAACCTACTTGCCGTGAACTTAGAATCTTGAAAATTGGCACGAAGCAACTCCTTAGAGCACAGATAAAGGAAAAATTGCGAAATCTGTACATTTTTAGTTACATCATATAAAAAAATATTTTTAATAATTTCATACTTACTACCTTATTTCTCATGAACGCGTAAACGTATTAAATTGAAATTCATATCAAAAACTTAAGTCTATAATACCTTTAATCAAACTGTAATAAAATCAAACCTCTATCTCAATACATTCAAAAGAAACAGTAATTTTAGCCGTATTTTTAACTCGCGACTACTCTCAAGGGAATCAAAACCTACAGGGTACTTACCGTTAACTCAGAATCTTGAAATTTGGTACGCAGCAACGTCTTAAATTATAGGCACAGGAAAAATTGCGAAAACTGTAAATTTTTAGTTACATCATATAAAAAAATATTTTTAATAATTTTGTATTTACTACCCCTTTCCTCAAGAACGCGTACAGGTATTAAATTGAAATTCATACCAAATACTCAGCTTTATAATAACTTTAAGCTGTAAAAAAATCAAACCTCTATTTCAACGCAATCAAAAGAAACAGCAATTTTAGCCGCATATTTTCAAACACAAGTACTCGCAAGGGAATCAAAACCTTCAGTACATAATATTATACCCACTTTTCCTTAGGGTTCCGAAGAAACCCGTAGGTTTGTACGGAACCCTCGGTGCTCGAGTCCTACTCGTACTTGACCGGTTTTATTTGTTAAATTTATTAAATTTATTAAAAAGCCTAATAGAAGGCTGTTTAATTGATCTCAGTCAAGAGTTTTGTCGACAATGCCTATTTATTGTTTTTTTTTTAATTTCCTATACTTTTTTCTAATTCCGGAACCAGTTCCGGAATCCCGGAATCGAACCAGTAGTATCGTAACTCAGTTCCGGAATCGAAAATCATCCGATATTACATGCCCTACCTGGAATGCCTTTCGCATCGCTAAGTAAGAGTACGACCATTTTTAAATGTTTCTCACCTATAATAGTTTACCTCTATTTATGAGATATTAGCTTCTGCTAGCAGCTTAACCCGCGTGGTAAAATCCTTTTCTTTTAGCCGAGGTCTTCATCATAAAACCTATTTGTGTTCCCAATTTCAGTGAAATCTATTCAGCGGTTTAGTCTGTGCGTTGATAGATCAGTCAGTCAGTCAATCAGCCACTCTTTCCTTTTATACTCGTATTTTAGATTTACCACAGTTTTACAATAACTCATATGAGAGACCTATGTAAGGCAATCGTTAGATTATGTTGCAGGCTTTAGAAACTTGTCCACCTGAAACTGCAACGGTTGGTCCACATAGGTAACCTATATTATTTTATGTTTTGCTGCCATTATAATATCACTACCACTACGACTGGACTATTGTGATCGTCACTTGTTATGGTGAAAATGGCACTTATCCGCGTCGTTATAGTTCACCACTAACCCTTGCAGCTCTAGGACCTAGAAAGTGTAGGATTTTCCTGGTGTTCTTCTCTCACACAACCTATAAGTGCCTAACTGTGATTGCAATTTTGGCTTTAGCAGTGAACTTATTTTGGGGAACCTAACCTATTCTATAAACTCGAAATTGTTTTGACCACATCACTAAGATCGTAAATAGATTTGGATAGTGGGCGATTGTAGGTACTCAAAATGTAAATTAGTTGTGAATACTTTTCTTTAAATAGCCACCGTTATTAAACGAGTTACCTAACCATAACTACATCCTCAATTCCGACCATTTCGTTTAAAGCAATTATAATAATTTTAGAACGAGTTAAAAATACGGCTCTGTTAAAATATTAGTGACTTATTGCTTGCCGTTTTCGAATGGGTCAAATTCAGTTTTGTAAAATAGCTGTCTCCCTAGGTATTGACCGCTGAAATTAGCTTTCTGTAAATATATTACAGAAACTTACTGAACTTTTACGTACCTAAATAATATTAGAGTTTAAGTTACAAATAAATTCCAAAATACATATTATTATTCAGCCTTTATCGTCCCGTGCATGGCAAAGTTTTCTCTATCTACTTCTTTCTCTGGGTAGTGGGAATCGGTGAGGGGCTAATCGTTGAGGTAGGAGTCAAGTTAAAAAATCTACAAATACCTAACAAGAAATATCTTAAGAAATTGTCCTCATCTAGTTATATTTATTCACCTCAGTAATAGTTGTGTCGATATTTACCTAAAGTATTTAAGATAACCGATACATCAGTCGGTTCAGCGAGTAAAGCGGCGACTTCGAACGGATTACAGCAGACTTATAACTAAGTTTTGTCACTTGTCTCAATCGGCTCTCAAGAGTAAACAGGGCTCCAATAGATCCATTATAGGAATAATGTCTATAAGCTGGCGTATCCATCACTTTAATATAAGTAACAGCCTCCGACCGATCCCCAGGGAAATTAGGGAACTGAGTCTTTGTCAGATACACGTGCTCCAGAATTTGGCAGATGGTTTAACTGAATTACCTACTTCATTTCATTTACGATGTGTGGATCTTCAAGAGTTTTATAGGTGGATTTTGACTATTTTTTGACCCAAGAAAAATGCGTTACGCATCATCACGATAATGATGGTGCGGTATGTGGGATACCCACTAAAAACCTGGGGGTGTTCCTGCGAGACGTTATAATGCCGGGGCAACGGGTACGCCGTAGCACTCACCCGCGGGTTGATTTTGACCATGCTTTAATTGAATCTTGGTGCCTTAAACGTGAGGAACTTTTGTTTTGGCTGAGAGGTCTAATTTGAACTTAACCCTGCAAAGACCATGGTTTTCCATGTCTATAGATAGGTGTTCTCATCAGGCAAAATGGTTGCTTGTCATCGCCGGCAAAAAAATGTGCTAATAACATATAGTCTTATAATTTTAGATCCTTCTCTAGAAATATAGGTTATCTTGGCGATTGATTCATAATGTGAAGATACCATCTTTACTTCATTTATTAATTGTAAGAGTCTCGTTGATCTCTCTGCCGAATTTGTTTAATTTCGAGCGAAAGGACCATTGATATAACTTTCTTCTCTGAGATGTTCCTTATTTTAAACGTGTAGTGAAGTTTCTCTAACTTTGCTTTTAAAGCTGTTGGATCCAAAGAATAAAAAATGCTGCATCTCTGAAACATTAATAACAAGGCACCATCTGCTCAGATACTAGTTTATAAGTAAACCTGTCCATTACGGGCCATCTTGCCACCCTATGTACCTACGATGTACAAGCTATAGGACAGCCTCGGTTCTCCACAATGGACGTCCTTGGCCAACCCTCGTCTGAACAATCTTACTCACTTCACTGTCCAAACGAATGTGAACTTTAAAGCTATGCAACAAAGTCTAGTTTTAAAACAAGTCTGGTTGGATTTAAGTTTGTACAGAGCTGGCCAGTATTAATGATTAGGGGAAACGCAGTGGAATAGGCACTCAGTTTGGAGATTCATCTCGCCGTGGGGATTATGGGAATGTAGGTTTGCAAGCCGTAATCTATGCTAGATTTACATTTGGGACTTTTTGTTTGTGTTAATATATTTCGGGTTGCCATGTCGGTTGGTTTGAGACTTCACGCCTGATTTTCTAATAGATGAGATGTGAAGTTTAGAGCAAAAGGAGCGTTTTCTAGTAACTTTTAGACTAAATGTTTAATTGGACTGGTATTGGAAAATATAACACACAATAAAGTACTGTCTCGTTTTCCACAAATGGAAATTAGAGACGGGGGTGTGTTTATTAAAAAATTTCTTCACCCCTAGTGGCTGAACCTATTTTGATTAATTTTGATAGGTATCCAGTATCCAGGTACCTATTATACACCTAAGATCTAAAGCCCTATAGGTATCATATAGAACACTTTTTTTGCTGATGAAAGCATTAGGTTAACCGTACACCAATATTTCCACTGGACTTTAGTGTACACAAATAAAAGTAATTTACGCTAGCGGAAACAAATCCAAACGTTCGCAATTAATGTGATAGTAATTCTGTTTATGTCTGTCTGCTCCACTTTAAAGTAATCCAATTCATAGGAACATTCACATAATGATAGTCTTCTACATATTAATGACCGGATAGTGGATAAATATACTTTTACTTTCTAGAATATGGAGGGAAACTTCGTAATATTGCGTTAGCTTGATGTGTGCTTAGTATTTATTAGCCCCTTAACAGTAAGAAACTAAAAATAACTTACATAAGGTACTGGTGGACAAAGGTAAAAATTAGCAAATCATTTTCATAGTGTACCTAAATACGGGGTTGTTAGGAATTTACCTAATACAGTTCTTTAAAAGAGCTTATCTGCTTTTATGTTATTAGACAAGGCCAATGATACTTGTCAAAGATGTATTAAAAATTTGCGAAATATTTTTTGGCCATTTAGGTAAATGTTAAAAGTCTAAGTGGTCTACATATTAGGTATTACCTAATATCTTTATTGCTTATTCTATCATTAATTATAGAAATCATTTTCACTCTACGAATTTAAAATTTTCGCCCTCGTAATGTCTGTAGGGTATTTTTACTAGAATATGTAAATAAATAGAAAATAGCTCTTTGAAATTAAAATAAGCGTTCTCTAATTATTAGTAGGTACATTCTTGAATTATTTTAAATATTTGCGTAATTGTGTATTGCATAATAAAAATATGCGTATAATACTACTTTCCTCTCTATGTAGAGTAAATAAATGATTATAATTAATATGAATAATTAAAATTGTCGTGTTGTCCGGTGTAGTTACTCTTTTTACATTAAATTAAAAACTACTCGGCATTAAACAAACTACTTTTAAAATGTGTTGAAATTATTGACTTTTAATTAATCATACGAGTGCTGCCTATATCGTTTTTATTTGCAATTATAATGAAGCTGAGCTGGCTGGGCTGAAGATTCTTAACATCTTATGACTCTAAAGTAAAAAACGTTGGCGCAGTGAACCCAGTTGTAAAATCCTGGGTAGCACTGTAAGTACTAATTATGGACAGCGTTATCTCTTACCATCAGGAGAGCGTCTTGCTCGGCTTCTTACTTCGTTGGTATTAAAAACAATGCATTTTTACCGTGTTGTTTGTATACCTACCTACTCTAAAAGCAAATCCTGAAGTTTTTTTTAAAAACTTTAGTCAGAACCTGGTGGTTGGCGGAGTCAAAAGGACCAGGTTCTACAGGCTTTATCGATCTATAGTTTAGACCTTTTATTAATCAATATAGAAATCAACATGATGTCGCAGAAGGCAAGTGAATAGAGTCGTGAAGAGTCTGCATCACCCCACTGTTGCATCAGGCGCTCCGGCATCTGAATTAAAAACTAACAAATCTTCTGATATACTGTTCACTTGTACATATTATACCTACGTTTTCGTACAAATGAATAAACTGACCAAACTATCAGTATCTATAGAATAACGTTCGTAACCAGATTGAATTTTGCGTAGGGTCTTACAGAAACGCGAGTCACAGTTTTATTAACACTGTAGTAAAAGTAAGTCAAACCAGAGCGACGGCCGCAGCGGTCCATGAACTGCCAATAATCCTCAACTGGCCGCAATTTTTAAATTGTATTAGCGATACTTTGCACTCAATGTAGGTATTATACTCTATAGAATAGTTGTCCCCAAGGTTGTCAACACGTTGGAAATGAAGCAGGTGCTGCTAGCCTTTGGAATTAAAGTAATAAACCTACAAAATTATTTAGAACAGGGACATTGTCAAATCAAAGTAGTTCTAAGTTCACATCAACATAAAAATCTTGCTAATAGCCTTACTTTTATTGACTAACCTTTATAATTTGTCATTCAACTAATGTGGTTTGCCTCTGTATGAATTGCGTTTAGTTTCTTCATATTTGCCTAAAGCTATGTGTTATTCATTCAGGACTTATGATAAATCAAATGGAGACATCCCAAAGTGGCATCACCATTGATATTCCTCATGTGATCAGCAGTCATAGATGAGTAACACTGAAATAAGAGGACTTTTTAAAGTAAACACGAAGAACGTCTCATTGTGTATCTTTCGTCTACTTCTTCACATTTGTTCCGAATTGCCTTCTATCAGGACCCGCTTTTCAGCTTCTTTTCCTCCGCTTTACATAGCCAAAAAGGTTCAAATACCTCCACAGTTGGCCATTCCTTCTTGTTCCGTGCCATTTCAGGTCGTCCTAACAATGTTTTTTATTCAAACACCATTGGTTACAAATAAACACAATAGAACAATGGAAAGGTCGGGCGTGGTTACTTGGATCCTAACTTGAAAAACACGAGACCTATTTTATCTAGTCAAGACGAGCAAGACTTCATGTTATAAAGACAATATTAAAAGATTATTTAGGTAGATATTATTAAAAGATATTTAAAGATACCAATACAAAGAGGTGGATGATAAAGTTAGGACCCAGCTAAGACGCACTATTCAATCGACGTCCTTGTCCTGATGATGATTCCAAATGAAAGATGGGTCGGTGGCAACGCCAGGTTTTAGGTACCTATCTCATGGACAGCATTATAAATAACTCGTGAGACTATCAAAGTACCTGGCAACATCTGGAGGATTATTTTCCTTTTGTTAGACAAGCAGACGGCCCGCCTGATGGTAAGCGTTTACTATCGTCCATAGTACTAGTAATAGTCCTAGTAGTATTGGTGCATCACCACCATCATATAACATACACCTATATTTTACGTTTGTCTGCCTTACACTGGCTTGTCGTTGTAACAATATAATTGATCGTGGTATGACCTGGTTCTCCTTAGAAGTGTCTGAACGTCCTCAATTCCAAATAATTTCAACCATTTCCGCCTAATGATGGTTGCATGACCAAAAATTGAGGCAGACATTTCGCCTCTGGCTTTGTCGTCCAAATCAAAGCAAGTGCCGCATAATTAATGATGCCTCCAACTGACGCAGACATAACTGTCTCCGAAGTGTGAAACAGTTACTGAGATTTGATTTACAGGGCTACATATAGGTAAAATCATCGTCAGTGCCCTTATTAGGCATAGGCAGGTGACTCTCTTGAAACCATGTAATTTTACAAAGGGACTTGGAATTATAATAGTTGATATTTTGAAAACTATTACCTACACACACAAATTAATGTAGGTAAGTATAGGTAATTAATTAAGGCCCATATGCTAAATAATTATTAAGAAGAAACAAGCGATAAAACTTGCACTGTGTCCTAATATGGACTTAATGTGATCCAATAACAAAAATAATGATGAAATCCGATTTGTACGGAAACATTCGTGGACAAACACATCGAATCTATAATAATATTCTTATTTGAAGTCGGTTAAAAGCAAACACGAATGTTTCCCCAACGAAAAACAAATTTCTGTAGTGAAAATATCTACCTAATACCAAAGCTTAAGATGTTCCAAAATTGTGTTCAGTTTTCGTGTCTCGCTCTTTTTCAGATAATGAAAATACATTACATTGCTTTCAGACACACCCTAGCTGAAGAAAATTTACGAACCACATACTATTTTGCTGTAATCATAACATTATTTTTTGTATGTTTAGGGTACAATCAAGTCTTGAAGGTCAGTAGTTCTGAAAGCTTTTAGATGTAGCGTTTCACGCTTCAGCGGTTTTTACAGGCCTTTCAAAATCACAATAACATTTAGGGTCTTTGAATTTGAGCAACCAAATGTACTGCCGTGTCGAATACTGTGACTAAAGTGAGGAAGATCGCGTGCCTTGAATAGCCAGCCACTGGGTCATGCATGGCTATTACGGGCTCAACGACCAGCGATTGCCGTGGATGTTTACCATCGGAGACAGCTCTATTGTTGCCAATTCGTCATGTTCTTCCACTTGTGTCGATTTTGTAATCCATTCATGATTCTTGACGACTTACCAGACGACACCAGATAGGTGACATGATTTAAATTCCACATACTGCCGTACCTTCTTATCGTAAACGCAGTGACATTGGTTAATTTTAATCTCTATTTTTCAATCTTTAGATGTGCCTATGCCACCTAATACACTTATAGTTTGCGCGGTAGATTAAATATATATTCTTCTAGATCATCATCATCATCAGCCCACGCCCATTCCCTGCTGGACATAGGCCTCCCCCATGGCACGCCACTCAACTCGTTCCCCCGTTTTCCTCCTCCACCCGCTCCCCGCGACCTTCCGGATATCGTCACCCCATCTCGCCCAAGGATGCCCTACACTACGTTTGCCGAGACGCGGTCTCCACTCTAGAACCCGTGTACCCCATCGGTTATAGGTTCTGCGGCAAATGTGACCAGACCATTCTTCTAGATACTAGATATTAATCTTTTTTGATACTCAAGTATCAGCTCCACCACTTCCTATTGAAATTGGAAAACAAATACCTAAAGATATTTGTGGAATTTATAGCTGCGGCTACAATGTTTGAAAAGACATGTCGATTTTGTTTTATGTACCGATTGTCACATTTTAGACGACATCCGTTAGGTCATGAAGATGAATTTAGAAGACGCATTGAAAACACGATATGATTGGCTTGCTAGTATAGCAACGTGCGAATTGGAAATTGATTTCTCTTACAGCATACATACCTACAAATTTACTTTTTTAAAAATCCTTATTAAATGTATGTCTCCTTTGTCCTCAGGACTTGGTTTGTGAAGTGAAGTGTATAGATGAGACTCCACTAGTTCCCGCTAGAGGGAGCGCGACGCCACGCTGCTCGCTTCACTTATATGTAAGTAACTATCATTATTTCTTATACATATTCTATTTTATCTTTCTAATTCTTATCTATGTATTGAGTATTGTACATCAATATAGCAACGACAGCAGGAAAAACCAGTATGCAATCTGCAGGTGTATGGCATGAAGGGTAGGAGGCGTTTGCCTAGTAGTGGGACGACATGGGCTGACAAATATGATGATTATATTACATGTAGCAAAGAAGAAAAGGTTTCGCGAGAAGGCCTGATGTCCTTCATATCCATAAAAATGGGTCACTCCATGGTCGATTTTATCTTCAAATTTCTACTAACACCGGCGCCCGAATTACTACTGGTGTTGCAGACGTTTATTAGACGAGGTTACTGCCCATTATGAGATGAGGTCTAACATACGAAAACATAAGTCCTAAGTCCTAAATGACTGTATGTAAAGAAGATTTCTGGGCAGTGTTGTAGTAAGTTGCGTTGGTTTTAATATTTTAATACATAGATAAAACTGTCTCTAATCTTCTTGCATTTAAAATTCTGTTTTATGTGTGTTACTGAATAGTCAAAAGCTTTTATGATAACAAAAACTGCAGTGTATTCCTAAGCGTCCATGTAAATTCGAACACGACATTGAACTTGACCCTCGCAGTGTTTAGTCACATAATGTTTTGTTGTCATTGTTATTTAATGTTACAATTGGAGAATCACCTACTGGTGTAATTAGCATGACGGTATTGTTTTCTTGGTTTGACAATTCTTGTATAAAGATGGAGTAAACGCTTGCATAAGGTGAATAATGTTCTTCGAAAATTTAAAGGAGTTTTGCAAGCTAGTCATCTTTTTTTCTATCATTAACCGTATTTCTAAGACTTCTTTTCTTCTTAACCTTTGCATACTTGACATTTATCTAGAGTTTTAAAAGCTGTTTTCAACAAATTTCAAATCTCCATATTATATCCTCTACCATCATCATTATAAATATATACATTTTATTACACACCTACTTACCTAATAGGTTTTCCTCGTGAATTCTATTTAAAAGTTTCGCTTAGTTTTTCCTTTTATTATAGTAGGTAATGCCCTTTAGCTCTTCCTCTAGTATTCTAAAATGAATTACCTACCTAATTCTATCTGGGCATGACAAATGAAACTATTTCTATTAGTATTCTTAGTCCTATAACTTTACAAAAATGTATTCTGCCGTGTTTACCATACTGCGTAATGTCCCAGCTCATCCAAATCAATTTACCATTGACCTCCTACGCCTATTTTTAACGCCTTATTATAATGAACCAAAACCGACGCGCTTCCGTGCCTAACGATCAACAATCTCGTGGTAATCAAATTACGTTGTCATATCCATTACCTAAATGACAAAATGGCCGGTCGCCATTTGGAGAACGCAGCTACAATCATCTAATAAAACAAGGTCGATGCTCCCGTCCTAGTCAGCCCGACAATGTGGAACGTATGGCAGAGCTAGTGATATCTCGGATCAATGAAGATTCGTTGGAATTCAATTGCAGTCTTGTAAGGTTTCCTTCAAGGACTTACTGTATGACTATGGGTGCTGGCACCAATACTCTACGGTGACCACTTTCTATCTGTTGTAGCACACCGTGTAGTGTGCCTGATTGTCGCTTTTCATTTGCATACATCCTCCTCTAATCGTTTGCTTAATTCTTAGAGTCGTGATGGCCGTCTTAGCTTTTGCTTAAACGCTCATCTCAAACTCAAAATTCATTTATTCAAATAGGCTACATTGGAGCACTTTTGCAAGTTAATTTTACATTTTTTCTATTTTAATACGCTACTGCTCGTCCGCAAAGCACCTCTATGAGATTACTATATATAACTCAATTATTTGTTGCTATTTGTATCAGTCATTTTGGTGTAAAGTTCTTCCGACACCTAACCGGACTATCTCTTGTAATCGTGATCATCAACTTCTCCAGATTGTCTTCAATTACATCGATCCCTTAAAGAGACAACATAGATCTGTCTTTAGCCTACAAAGATTCTTTAAGCCTCCATTTAGAGTTTAAATTTTAAATAAAACAATCCACGATTTTGACCTATTAGTTGGTCTACTCATAACTCGGAATTCGGAATTTAACCAAATGTTGACTTGCTCAGTTGACTCAAATCTATCTTTTTCTTTACTATGAGGAATCTATTTTAGGACAATAACTCTATAGCTGTAACAATTAGAAATATATAGGTACATATTATTCGAGACATTGATCGTAGCAGTTATAGATGCGCAATCTTAGATTTTATAGTCATTCAACTAGAATTCATATATCTAATAATTTTTAATACCTACCAGTTTATATTCCATTTTAACTAATGCCAGTTTTATTCATAATGCCGTCGTCGAGTCGCAGATTATATCGTCGATTTAATAAAAACCGCGCTCCGAGTCAAAAGTCAATAGTATCGGTGGTTTTGTTATGAAACTGAGCGAGACACCTGTTTAATCGTCATTATCATCATTATTTGCTTGTGAGTCTTTTAGCGTAATGTGGATATTTATTTCTAGTTCGTCATCTTTTCTAAATTGTAGGTCTTTCATTTAGTTTGTAATCTAAATTGGAGTTGCGTATTTAATAATTTTTTTCACTGACGCATATAGGTACGAGACCTGAAATCATATTGGGTATTGCGCACTTATGACTATGAATATTAAAATGTTTCTAGAGTCATATGGCGTTAGAGATAAAATACTTTCTTAAATTTGCTGCTAGTCAGTGGATTACGTGATAAAATTAAATTCTATCTAAGAACATTTAATTTTTGTCGGTTCATAATGATTGACGTTACACCCAGTGCGCGATAGTAAATAGGCCCTCGGGTTAACTAAACTAGACTAAGTTAAACTAGACTAGACTAAGTTAAACTAGAACCTGAAACACACTCAATATAGCTTGGTCACACAACCTTTATTGATAGGGACTTGACTTTGGTTTCTAATTAAAGTAACCAGTTCTCATACTCATACTCATTTATTGATAACAGAATTGTTACAGGTCATACAATAAATTTAACTAAATTAAAATACATTGAGTATTGTACATAATCGAAATAAAATAAGAAATAATAACATTGTATCATATAAAAAAAAAAATCTTAAATCATACTACAATATAAATTAATAATATAATATAAAATAGTAATCAAATGTCATAGTGTAAATAATTCATTAAAATTGTAGAATGCTTTGTCTACGAGCCATTTATTTAATTTGTATTTGAAGCTATTCACTGAGGCAGCGTCACGGATTTCGTCGGGCAGACGATTGAATACATCGGGTGCCATGACGTGCACTAATTTTGATGACTTCTCTAATTTCCTCGAGACGGGGCGCAGGCGGTGCGCGTGCCTCAAGTAGTGTCGGCGTCCGCCGCCCACTCGCTGGTAGTCGTCCAGGTGAGTCCTGGCGTAGAGTGCGGCCTGCAGGATCACCAGCGAAGGGACCGTTAGGATCCTCATTGACTGGAACAATGGTTTGGCTGGTGTGTCTTGTGGCATTCGTCTTAGTGCTCGTACGGCTCTTTTTTGCATTCTGAAGACGCGCTCCCAATCCGCACCGCGTCCCCATAGCTCGATACCGTACTGAATCACTGAATGCACAGACGCAAAGTAGCAGTTCCGAGCCATCTCTGCAGGTAAGACGGCGGAAGAAGAATAAAACTCATTTGTTATTACTACATTCTTCCATAAGAATTTCATGTGACCAAATGATTGACCTGTACATATTGAGAAAACAATACCATCATAACTCACGAAGGCTGCACTACATAAGGAAGCCCTAACTTACCATACAATACGGGCTCAAAAATAGTCCAGTTTTAAATTGCTCGTTATTCCAGAACATTTTATATGAAGAAGACGTGCATGTTAAGATAGAACAGGCATCATTTGTCATCAATATGCCGCGAGCATACCGATGTACACGAAGAGTCGTCACGATTATAAGTCGTGATTGGGACCTGATAATTGTAGACCGGTGTGTGTTTAGCTTTTAGCGTGTTTATTGAATGATGATCTAAGGTGTTGTCTTCCTGGTGACGGATTAGGTGTTGCCAGCTCGCTGTATGAATAGTAATAAATTCAATAATGAATTTAGTAGAGATGTGTCCCAGAATATAAGTTTGCCCGTAAGGAGATTAGTTAGAAATATTGGACACGTATTTTTTGATTTGTAGATGACGACAATGATGCTGAGATATAATAGATGGAGAAAATCTTGAATGCAATGAGTTAACTATGATTGAGATAAATACCTGGGTAGTAGATATATTTTTAGATAAGTTGTAGGGATAAAATATGTTCTACTCAACATCTTGTCTTTTTTTCTACCGACGGACGTCGCGGCAGACGGCAAAGCGGCATCCTTACTTAGTGGCGTTACCTACTGCCCGCACCAAGCGTTTTGCTTCGTCGTTCTTAATGAGAACTGGTCGCGTTTGGAACACTTTGCCGTCATCCGTGTTTCCCGAGCGGTACAACTTGGGTATCTTCAAGGCACGAGTGAATAGGTACCTTTCTAGGCATCTTACGTGATCCATCGTCGACCGCATTTTCACTTTCCATCAGGTGGGATGTGGTCAAACGTAGGCCTATCTCGTATTAAAAAAAAAAAATTAATAAAACCATTTCCACCATATCCAGTGCTCCACTTTGCGTGAAATGTCCAATTATCAGTCATTGTCTTGGATAATGTTTTTTTTTCAGTACCTATATGACACTTTATTTGAGCAAAATGTTGGCAATCATAAATTTAAATTACTTTTTATTAAAATTTAACTTTTTAATTAATACAACATTTTATGGATGGCTAAATCTCCTGCATCAATTCGTTCGCTTTAATCACAGATTTACCTTGATTTACCTTGATCCTCCGTTGTTGACCGTCAACCGCCGTAATTATAGGAACCGCATTGAACTTGGTGTCAATTGCTGTCCCCCACGGTGCAATTGACACCACACGCGAGGTGTCAATAACAATTTAGGGTTAAGTATGTTGCGTTGATTTTTTTGCGGTTTTGTAAACGATATTTGCGTTTATTTCGGTCGAAATTTGTTTTTTAAAGATATCGTTAAGCTGAACCGTTAGTTTCTTTAGCGCGTTTATAAACTGGTTCCAATAAGAAACTGGAATCAAATAAAAAAGAGACCAATTTTGTTTTTGATATTATGACCTTAATCCAATGTCTATGTGTTCTACATAGCCTATCTGAAAAAGTTAGGAAATCTACTAAGACATTCTTATTAAATACAATATTATAATACAATTACAAATGTGACACGACTGTACTTACGAATTAATTTTGTTGAGACAATCTCAAACCACGCTTTCGGACTGTCCAACATCAGGTACCCGACAGTACCCGACTTTGACATGTCGTCAATACACTGAGAAAAATGTCATTTTGGCATAATCTTAAAATATCGTGACGTTGGTTTAAAATAGATGCGTTGTCTTATAATATGTTGATAATAAGTAAATATTACGCTAGAACTGAAATGTGTTAAGATGGAATCGAATTTTGAGAGGTAAATAATGCAATATTATGATACTTGTCATCGTAAAAATTTGTAATTATGAAATAACATTGTCTTCTTCAAATAATAACACAATGTAATAGAAAATGGTCCACTGTCCCATAAATTAGTATGATAATTATAAATAAGATTCTAATTAAAAAACACAATGACAGTCACCGTAATATAAATAGATTTCATAGTTTAATATGAAGAAGTATCTCTAAAAATACGATGACCTCCCCCTAATGTACTATATTAAATTATAATGCTTTAACACATCATCTTAAATACTGTTATCATCAACATCAGTATTATCATCGTTCTTTTTGGTGAATCACTATGCTCCGTCCTTTGAGTGAATTCATCATACTTTAAGCTGTTAAAACTGACAATCATAAAAGAGGTGAATTCAGCTTAAAGTATGATGAATTCACTCTTTTACGATGACAAGTATCATAATATTGCATTATTTACCTCTCAAAATTCGATTCCATCTTAACACATTTCAGTTCTAGCGTAATATTTACTTATTATCAACATATTATAAGACAACGCATCTATTTTAAACCAACGGCACGATATTTTAAGATTATGCCAAAATGACATTTTTCTCAGTGTAACCTCAACGAAAGTCTTTTGTAATGGAAAACACTCACGGTAGTTTTTTTTTGTGTTGCGTTCATATATCTGCAATTAGTCGCTAGACTATGAGCGAAAATTTGCTGGAGGTATCATCATTCCAGGGAATTAATCCAGTGATCATTTCCCTGCTTCGATTTCAATCACTTGTCGAGCGCCATGATGTGCTGTTTCTTTAGCCTCTTCGGATAGCTTATGGTTGTCAGCTGTGTAGCTAGATGATTTAGGTGATTGAGCAAGCGACTCACGGTAGTTAAAAAAATCTTTGTATTGATAGCCATTATTGTCCTAACAGGGGTTAAACAGAGAAAGTTTATATCCATCACAACTACATTTTTGTTGCAATTATCACCTACGACAGTTCCGTCAATGCTAAACGCCCGGCGCCAATGCAAAGGTGTCAATGGTCAATTATCCTACAGCTTTTAGGGTCGCAATTCCCTCGACTATAACCACACTGATCGAGTGACAATTGACCGTTTTGATTTTCCAATCGTTACGGCAATCTCGACTTTATCGACGCACGCGCATGTTACGTGAACTCACGCGTTCAATGAATAGTCAAACTAAGCATAAGTAAGCAAATTGGAATAGTTAGCGTTCTGGAATTTATCTGAAGGCTTTCTAAAAAATCTTATTATATTATTTTTTTTTTTTATCTTGCTGATTAAATTTCTATCAATTTTTTTGAAAAACATCTACGTTCCACTAAATTTCTACGGAGATATAAAAATTAAGAATAAGGGGTTACAGAAATATCGAGGACACATGTTACCAACAAAGCTCTAAACACTGAAATCGTCCTGAAAATTCTTCATACAAATTGTCTAAAAAGTAGCCTATTTATTATTCTAGAAAGGGATATCGTAGTATGTGGTAGGTTTAGTCGGTATAGGTGCTGTACTTCTAACTTAAGTAACTTTAGTTACCCCTATAATAACAACATCTCCACTCTCCCCTACGTTAATGATTACTTGTTAAAAGCAACATTTCTCATCAACCTTTAATACCCTTTGCTTTCCATTGAAGTCATCCGCCGTCATCGTGAGACATCGACTTTTGCATGATCACTTTGTGTAATACATAATAGCCCAACACCATTTTATAATTGCACTTGTCATCCAAACTTTATGTTCCTCCCATCTACAGCAGCGATCTCCAATTTATAAACGGTCGAATATAACTATCATAATAGTTGCGTGTATCACAAAACGCGACGATTTCGCCATTACTAACGTAACCACATGTCTAATTATTGACATTAAACTATTTATTACAAGCGTGGACCTAGAAACTACTGGACGGAAATGAAACAAGAAATGATGCAACTAACCTATGCAACCCTAGTACTACTTACTATAGTAGGTACGCCCAAATTACGTGTGCTTACACTTTTCCCCTAACACATAATTTAATTTTCACTATAGCAAATAGGTACGTACTAACCATGTATTTAAAAACAAAGGAAGATGCGGTAGTGACGTTTCTAACGTGGTCCACTTCAATTAGGCCCAGAGCACAATTTTACTTCGGACTTCGGTGTGAGTCGGCGCGGTGCGGTCACCAACACTTTGATCCAACAGGCCGAAGTTTGGCATAGCAACGATAACGCTGTGCCGTATCTTCCCATTTTCTTTTAATCTAAGGCACTTACGGTCATATTTTTCACTATCAATGCTATCCTTTATTTAAGAGCGTATATAATATCACGCTCTTACACGCTCTTAAGGCAGATTTTTTTCTAAACACGACAATTTTTTTTAATATTAACATACTACACACTACACAGACACAGCATTTGCGATCATTAGTCATTATGCATCTTTGATCAGTTGAAACCGAAATATCTCTTTATTACAAGCTATTATATTATCGGTTATGAAATATGATATTATGATCGGAAAGCTGGTTTGTAGACCTTGCCATTTTTAAATGATGTTCACCAATAGGCCATCTTTATTGTGTAACTTGTTTAACTTATTACAACAGGTAGATTGACAGTGTAATGTATTAATCTCTATTAAAGCTTATTTTTTTTAATTTCGCTATTCTTTTTTAATTAGTGCTCTGTACAAAATTTCATGGTTGTCCAGATATTGCAGAAGATGTGTAGTTTGTGAGAAAGAAGGGAGGTCTTTATGTCTTGCGGGAAGACACAAGTTAAAAATGATATTCAAGTTACTTTTAACTTAACAAAGCGCCTATTCTGATTAAGATCCCATCATAATGTTATGCTACCATAGAATTATTGTAAATGCGTCAAATTCAAAGCTGATAATATACCAACGTTTTCTTTTAAACGGGTACTAATTAAAAATTCAAAGGCTTATAATGAAATAGCGTAACAATTTCTGTAACTCGTAAAAGATAAATTTTCGAACTTAGAATGTAATTGTTGTTACAAATAAATTATTTTCCCTCGACAAAACGTTTTTAAAGCGAACAATGAACGTGTCATCAACAGATCTTTTAATTAACTTAACTCTAGATTATACAAATGCACAATAGAATCGATCAGTCACTTTCATATCGACAAAAACATAGTAAATAACACTAACAATGTACTGTGCAAACAGTAATCGTTTATGTCACCGAATAAATAAAGCTGAAGAACGGCCATGCCTTGATAGTAATAAGCCGGGATGCGTGGGAAAGCTGTCGAAAATTCGCGACGTATTTTCAAATTTCTACGCACCGCGCAACCCTGATAACCTGTCAACCCTAACCCTGTTGTCATAGGTAATTTCCAGAGTTTTTTTTATCGATGAGTTTTCCATAACGACTGTCATTCCAGTAGCTAAGTATATTTTTAGTTTTTAGCTTCAACCATAAGTGGCGCTCAGCTACAGGGTCTAATTTAAAAACCCTATATATGATATCCGAAAAAAAAAACACAACGACTGTCATCCTAGTACTTACCTACATTTTGAAGGTTTAGCACAAGCGTTAGGCGCTTTGCAAAATATGGATTGATTCAAAGACTATGATTACTTACACCATAAGACCAATCTTATGGTGTAAGTAATCAGCGAGTCATGTAATGCGTTATGTATGCGTATGCGTAGGTGTGGTTATGTGTATCACGTAATTGATTTATTTTCATTATTATATGGTTATGTACAGGCTCTGTTATTTAAAATCGATTTTAGTACAAATTCACATGCTTCAGGCTTTACTTTCATATTTTCATTTGGTGTTATGTTCTCAGAACGACGTGAGTAGCACAGAGGTGCATAGGATCTAGTACCACAGACGTAGTAGACTATTTTTTTCTTCCTATCTTTTTATATGATACTAACTGCGCCCAGCGGTTTTACCCGCAGTGCTTATGTAGCCTATGTGTTATTCCTGGGTCTTAGCTATCTCTATACAAAATTTCAGCTCAATCGGTCCGCCCGTTTAGGCGTGAAAGAGTAACAAATATCCTGACATCCATGACATCCATTCTTACAAACTATCACGTTTATAATATTAGTAAGATATCACTTGTCAATGTTTCTGTGTGCATGTCTTGTTGCAAACAAAGTTATTTTTGTCTTTTAATATTTGTACGCCTTTAATAGGTAGAATTTTGTTGGAACAGAAAAATGTTATATTTTAAGATCATAATTGTACCAAAATTCAAGACAAATAAATCCCATTTCATTTCTTTACCTCTATTAAAATCCTAATTAACACTGTGACTGTAACGGAAGATTGTCTCGTTCTATACGCCCTCCTTATACAAGGTCATTTTTAAAGCAACCTCGCTGGACTAGTTATCCAAAATCATAAACAATATTTGATGTACGACTTTGGATAAGTAGCATTTTACTTTTATACATTTTCATGTCCTGCGAGGTTGGTGTTGTTTTAAATTTTGTATATTATAATATGCTTTCGTAAACAGCGAGCACCACTTTTGTACGCCAATGTTCGTGACTTTAAAAACGTTACTGAATTTGTTCTTAATTAAATTCAGAGCAGCATTTAGTGTACTATGTTCAGTTAACGAGTGACAAAATCACATAACATCAATAGTCAATAGTTTCAATACTTAATTTAGACGTGATAAGTGGGAAGGGGGCGCCCCAAAAAGGTTTGGATGAACTGTGTGAAAGAGGATATGCGTGCAAGAGGAGTGGATGAAGCTACGACGGATGATAGAGCAGAATGGAGGAGAAAAACGTTTTGTGCCGACCCTACCTAGTGTGGGATAAGGGCAGGAAGATGATGATGATCAATAGTTTCAATACTTAACAAATGTATTGGTTTAGTCACTTATAACATGCTGGTACTAACGTCACCTCGATAATATTATTGATATAATATGAATTATGAATCATGCCGTTACGTGGATCCTAACATTCCATTGCATATTAATAGCGGTGACTCAATTACTACTATATGGTTTTATTTACACTTAAATCTTAACTTTATAATGAAACTACGCGATAATGCTTCATTTGCATGCTAAATTTATGTTAGCTCAACATGTCTATGATCTAAAATGATGTATTGTAACAACTTAAACACCATGTTGCTTGGCAAATAAAGAATAATTATTTATTTTATGATAGGAAAGACGCACTTCGTTTAGAGTTTAGTCATATAGAATATAGAGTAAATGGAAGAGATAACAAGATACACATAGATCACCGTGCTGTCTTTCAGTATTGTATATTCCCTCTTCTTGCACGGTTGTCTGGCAGCTGGAAGTGATTGCCTTGAGCGATAGGACCACCAATTGGTACATAATGAGCTCTAATTTGTGTAGTTCTGAGATGTACTTTTCTGTGCGGTATCAATATCAGCTATCTTTATCTTATCTCTTCCTAGCAGGAGGTATGTCGATCAGATGGACCAAGTTAGAGTTGCATATTATAGTTGAGTATTCTTGGCTACAATACTGTTTTACTTAGTCATGTTACCGCACGAAAAATAACTTTTTTGCGATCTCAGCACCCAACGCTCCGACTTGGCCAAAACTTCAATATTACCTTATCTTTATTTTATACCGCTACGTGATATATATCGCATCCGGTACAGGTGGTCCGTCAAAAGGCTAACAAAATTCAATCAAATTTACTATAGAACCATGGTTATACGCGCCCTTGGCTAAGCAATCGCCCGTGACCGTAGCCCAACAATGGCGCACAAACAACCATGAAACTTTTGGACCACTTTAGAATATTAAACAGGCTAAATACTTCGTTTAGTCATAACTGGATACGTCACTTTAACCCCCGCTGCCAATAAAACTAAACCGCCGGGCATAGAAAGAAAGAAAATAAATTTATTGCCACGTTGGCGCGAGAATCCAAAGTGAGTTTTGGCCTCCGACAATAAGAGCCTCCAACTGGTACTGTCCTGTGCCACTTCCCGCCAGTTTTCAACTTTCAGGGCGTGCACATCCCTTTCCACCTCATCTTTCCAGCGGTACCTGGGACGACCAACGGATCTACGACCAACTAAACTTGTAAATTGATTGCCAAATTTTACAATTTGTTTTTCAACAAATGTGTGTGGTTTGTTTTTTAGTACAATACAGGTTATCCCTGTGTGTATCTGTTTGTGTCAGTATATGTTTGTCAATTTTCGACAATATTTTGTCGTAGTGACATAAAGTTCATTAGTGTGTGACACACTCATTATTATTGATGTGCCTTGCCTCTCCCTCTGCAAAAACTAACAGATTTTCCCTAGAAATTAGTAACCGGCTTGTCTCCTTTAGTTTAATACTCAAAGGCTAAATCAGATAATGAAATTTTACAACGTTCATCAAACTGAAATGTTGTGGACGTAAAACTTTTTACGGTCATCGAAGAAATTGCGCCGGACTCTCTAGATGTCATCGACTTCGACTTCAGGACCTAAGTATGCAGTAAAACGAGTAGGTAACGCGAAAGTAACTCCTATTATATAATGAAACAACCATATAAGAAAGGTGTAAGTCTTGGCAGGTATTATTTATTTATTGGCTCTGCCACACCCAAGTTCTGTCTTGCTGATTGAACGAAATGGGATCTCAGATACATCTCTTAGGAAGCACCTGGAAATTATGCGCTTTGTTTTATAGATCAGCACCACTTGCAGATAATAATATTTTCATGTACCTAATGTGGCAAATTCTCTTGACGATTAGACTTACTACGAATTGTATTTTTCCAATACTTATTCTGAACTGCAGCTCTATTGTTTCTCATGTAAATGATTATTGAGTAATATCTTAAATCAGAAAAGTACAAAAAACTAATTCACTTTTTATAAAGAACAACCTGTTCTGATCATTTCGTAACCTACATATCTCCGTTCATACCAGATGCTGTTAAGTAAACTGGTCTCATTAGGATACATGACTTCTCATTGTCAATATACATCAGAAATCAGAAAATCAGAACAAGCTACATTTTCCTCTGTACAGAAACATCACATAATGACACGTTAACATACAACTTGAAACAATGCAAATGGTCCGTCAGTCCGTCTGTGTCGTTAGATTTCATAGTCGCTCGCCTCTTGCGTTCGCCATTGCCATGACTAATGAGGAATGGATGCAGTTTTTTACGCTTTACCTTGCCTTAATCTGCGCCTAGTGGCTTTGTAATTCGTTGCAATAGTTATTTTTTTCTACTTGAGACTTTGATCATCAAGAAAATTGTTTATTAAATTAAATACACTATCGTTTATTTCAACTTGTTTAGTAAAAAGGCAGTAGATTTAGGACCAGGCCAGACCAGGTGATATAAAGCTCTTAATTAATTTTGGGTTCAAACCCCTACCAATCTTAGTACCTAACATTTTTGCGGTCGAGGTGACCCTGAATATTACTTATTCTGTCCCTCTTGTAAGTAATTCCATTAAATAACTTAACATTTTAGCATCCTTGCTCCGTTGCAAAACGGTTTTCTTTAAACCTTTAAAAATGTTTCAGTAAAGGTTCTCAAACATTAAATATTCACCAAGCCACAGATCCAACGAGATCATAAAACAAAGTCTCAAGCCACCCCGCTGTCTCCCCGCGGAACCATAACCAGAATCATAAATAAATTAGCCACGTTTAGCCGTTAGCCTGTTCCGCGGGCATGGCCATAAATCCAGGGCCCGGCTGGACCGAAGACCGGTCGCTGTCGCTTCCTTGAGGCAGGTCGGCATTCCTTTCCCTTACACACGGTACGTGGCTTGTTAAATGCATGTTCTGTGTTTCCGAGAGAAATATTTGGGATGTAGTAAATTTTGAACTGGTTTGGAATTGAAATTTGTGGTTAGTGATAGTGAAGGGTTGTTTTCTATGAATGGAGATTTAATGTTAAGATTGTTTGTTGTGAGCGTCAGATGTTTGTTTTAAGACCACTTCGTAGAGATTCGCTATGATAGATAGATTTTTCAGTACTGGCAAAGTGCTTCTGTACCAAATTTCAGTTGGGATAAATCAGTCAGATAGTCATGATTTCCTTATATATTTAGAAGATTAACGTAATTTATTAGTTTTTTTCCATCGGGATTTAGTTTTTTTAAGAGTTTTCCCCCTTTTTTTAAATTGTGCAAAGTCCTTTAGATGATAAAGATTTTTTTTATAATTCGTAATTCTCCTTCGTCATATGTATTGTTTTCTTGACTGTACCTGTTAATTGTGTTATGGTATGATGTAAACTGTAAACATGTTAATTAAATTGTTTGCGTGTATGGTTTTAATTGAGCTGTAAACTATTGACAAGTTATCTCATCTACCATATTCGATCTTAACTACTTCTTTTCATATTACATAGTTCTCGAACAATTTCTTTCTTTATGTTTTACCGGAGCTAAATTACTTATTATTTATTATGATCACCTTTACACATTCGAAAACTAAAATGTGCGTTATTTTGCGTCTAGGGGTTATTATGAATGTAATCGTAATCGCCTATAGGTAACGTAGTTCATGAAATTTTCACTATGAATTAATTAGGTTCCTTCATCAACAACAATACAATATTGTTAATAAATAATAGCGTAAGATCATAATGTATTCGTGGAACCAATAACCATCTGACCTCAATATTGAAACTATTATACATATAACGATACGATTCATTTGTCTTTATTTTTGTATCAACCCTGTTAATTTCTTTAGACTTTAGGGTGACAAATTCCCAAATCCTTATTGAATTTGTCATTAATCGATGCCCCGTTACCTACATTTGTTCCGGCGTGTGTTTCCGTGGGGAAATCGAATTATCGCGAGCACGCACCGTGACCGTTACGATCTCTAGTTTCACTCTATTGAGCCCTAACCTTGCCTCTTGCACTGTAGGCCCTTGTGTATACATTGTACGATATCGGTGATACGAGGAAACCTAGCGGGACTCCACGAACTGTGATACTAAATATAAGGCGTGTCTGTCGGAAAGAAACTCGACTATTTTATCGATTGTAGGTTCCAGAACCTTTGAAATATCATGGAGGGCTTGATTTTTGTAGACTGTGCCTTTTTATGTCTCTCATTACCCGTTTTAGTGAACCCAGTGTCATTTATGGCTTTTGATGTAAACTTTATTAACGTTGCTAAATTTTATCACCTGAAGCGAATCTAAGAAATCTTCATCCACTTTTTCACATATCTCATCAATTTGACCAAAACATACTGTTTGAGTAGTAAAGGGTGAACTTCAAGGTTTCCCCTTGACCTTTAACGGATACCATTATCAGGTTATTGCCGTTTGTTCGCACATTTTGGGCCTTATGTATATGTATTGCTATATTTATTGTACATTAAATACTTTCATTATCCTTTAATTGCCTCCCGCTGCGCATATTATGCCTCCTTTTGAGTCTGTTATTCTTCCTTGCCTCTTTGACATTCTCACCAATTATCCGAAACCTTGTTGTCATCATACAATTAGGTTTTTCGTCTAATATAAACCATATTTTGTTATAGCTTGATACTCTACACTCGCTGCTATAATCCTTTACTACGTTATCTGCTCGATTCAACTTCACCATAGCACCATGTTTTTGATGATCTCCTTGTGATACATGATACCAGTGGTATATTTTTAGTAAAAGTCACAGTTATCCGAGACGTAGTTAAGGGCGTTAGCCATGAACTTGAGCGTGTGGTTGCTGACGCGTAACCAGTAACCACAAAAGATGTTCACCACAGATTAGAAAACATCGCTCAGAAATGGCAACATTCTGTTGTTTCATATTCTCTGTAGATATTCCGAGTTCATATTGTGTTTGAGTAAAATCGAATCGCAATAATATACGAGCATGTCTGTCTACTGTCGGCTAAATATATACTTCTGATCTCAAATTTTCTAACAACTCTAAAAAAGCCACTATTTTCATTATCAAAAATTTTTATAATAAAAATGACCAAGGCAAATAATATGAAATTTTCCAGAATTTGTTATCATCTTTTACAAGATACACAGTTCAACTATTTTAAATTTTTAAACGACATGTGGACTGAAGAAAACGTTTGTAATCATGTACCTAATAGTAGGTATTTCAATTCCTAAATCTACAAAACATGTCTAATGTTGCCAAGAGCTGGTCCATTGCACTGCATTGTCTGCTTATCAAACAAGTAACATCTGTTTTGTGTTTAATTACGTCAGATAATGTAACATTATGTTACGTAATAATTGTGTGGATGAATAACTGGTGTATCTATCTGATCAACTATTTTTAATAAAAGCATTTGAGACTTGTTGCTATTTTGAATTAAGACTATTCATATCAAGCTATGTTGACTGTTGACCCAGAGCTAGAGTTCAGGCGTTTTTATTACGAAGCATCCATCAAATTTAATTGTGCAAGTGTTTAATATTATTGTATACATATATTAGTGGAACTCTCTCCCAGTTGCCATCAGACTTGCGCCTTCATTGGCCGTTTTTAAAACCCGCTTAAAATCTCACTATCTAGACCAGCAGTTGCTTTGAAATCTTACGTACTTAGTTTATTACATTGTCGTGTTGTACCTACTCATTTATGACGTATTTATAATTTACCTATAAAATTATTTTTAAAGACAAATATTTATATTATATTTATTTATGTAAGTTTATTATACTGTATGTAGTATGTATTATATTAAGAACCGTAATAAATAATATGTATTTAGTTTACCATAATGATATTATGTATATTAATATATCTAATATTGCTTCAATTTCTAATGTTATTAATGACTGCTAAATAGTGCGCCACCGTCTTTTTATTTTTGTAAATTAGTCCTCTCCATCCATTGGTTGTCTAGAAGAAATCGCTCTTTAGCGATAAGACCGCCGCTTGTACATTGTAATTTTATAATTTTAATTAAGTACCTATGTATTTTCTGTAAAATTTGTGGTGTGCAATAAAGTATTGTCTTATCTTATCTTATCTTATTAGGTACCTATACCTAATAGTCTTCTCGACTTTTTTAAAATAAGGGTAGATAGGTGGGTTTAGATTTATGATACCAACGCAAATCTCAGTATTATTATGTGTTAAGCTGCAATTTTTTATGTTATTAAAGCTGATAAGTTAAAAACATACAACAGTGCAAAACTGCGACATTTCTACCTACATTTGCGATTTCGTTAATGTTGATGTTGCAAAATATCTTGATTAATGAAACTTCAATGCTTGACCGAAGAATAAAGCTGTCTCTCTTGATAGTCGTGAAGAATGATGAAATCGTCCCCTGCACCATTAATCTGCCTGTATGCGGCTAGTTATCTACCTCTAGTGTGGACACAGATGCCTATGTTTGATATTTGCTCCCTTCCTTCATACTTCCCTTCTTTGTTTGACTTTGGTTCATATCGACGTACGTTCAAGGTGGTCAGTATTAGTTATGACGTAGCCTTTCCTGGTCATTTTAGTTTTCGGGAATTATTCATGTTGAATTCGTAACATCTTTCGCTATGTTGGGATACTTTAAGGCGCACTTGGGTACTATTTATTTCTGTTTTTGTGGTGTTACCCACATTTTTTTATTCATTATAGATAAGTATGTTACCATGATCTCGCCCTCTTAAGCCATTATGCGGTCGAAGATGATAATAGACTCAGAAGGCTGAATAATACTTATATAGCTTCACTGAACATCGTGCCAGAACACATTCGTAATGATCGCTTATCGACACGGTTTTGCACAGTGGATGGTAACAAGCCCCAGCCTGTCACCAGTATAAAAAAACTCTGCACAGAAACAAATTAAACACTTTTCAACGTTACATAAAAACACGTGAAATTAAAGCCAAGTACACAATACACACAGATCATAAAGCTAGAGATGGAAGCTAAAATGAGGTAACAGTCGCCAAGTCATATGCCTGAATCAACATAAGCTCGTAGCTCCGCCTCTTTTTCGTGTTCATTCCACGGCCGACATTGACAGCGTGACATTCACATACTTAATGAAAAATAATTAATAAAAATGCCGTATTGTTCAATAAAAAGGCGCGGAAAGACTAGCGCTACATTCAGTTACGCAAAAGGCGAAATCTTATTACACAGGCAAGTTATTATTCCGATAATAATCATTGAAAAATGTTTAACATAAAATGCAATATAAAAATGGCCAAGTTTCTTTTCGTCTCATTCTTTCTTGGTAAATTTGTATAACATTATCTCGTTCTCTCTTACGTCCGGATAAACTAGTGATAAGACACAAATTTAAATTTACACCACAAATTTTATCGACAAAAATGTTATTGAAATTTTTGAAGTAGGTAGGTATTAGGTATATTAAGGTAGCAAAATTATCGGGGTTTAATATTATACAGGGTTACTGGTATTTAATTCATGAATGGTTATTATGAAGCTTATAATAAGAGAAGTGTAACGAAGCTTTTAAAATACATAATGTTAAATTTGTCACTAATTTAAAAACAAATAATTCGCTATCTAACATTTATTGTTTATTCTTATAGGGTGCGTATTCGCACGCATAATTTTTTAAAATTAGGACTAAAAATTTTATGCGAGCGATGGACCTATTTATATTTTAGTGAAACCATATAAAATGTTTATTCGGGTACTTTGGGAGGTAATAGAGATGAGAAAACATTTAAGCTATAATAAAACAATAATTGAAGTTATATTAAAATATCTCTCGTATACAATACAACGAACTTTCTCATTAAACTTAAGAATAACAGTAACTTATATTTTCTTATCGATACGATATAGCGACTTTACCACATCACTAGAAAGTCATGTTATGCCTCTAACTATTACCTAATCTGTGGCGTAACTGTGACGTCACCTTGAACGAGCCAATCAAATCTAGCCACCCATCCCCCGCACCCCACCATGTTTTGGTGACTTTGTTTTCATACAAAAAATGACCTAAGCGCGGTATATATATCTCTTGTATATGACAATACACAAGTAAACAGTAAACATTGAGCCAGTCAGAGTGAGTACAAACATTGGTTAGCGACTTGTCACCGACACCCCCGCAATGTTTGCAGCGACAGATATTGTTGTGATTTATGTTACTGCTGCTGTTTACTGGCCTAACTAATAGTGTTGTCACTTGAGAACGTTTCTATTATCCTAAATCTAAGTCCTAAGCTACACACACTCGCTCTTAAAAGGTAGCTTTGGTAGCCTTTTAAGAGCGCTTATACAATTTGATGATCTCTCGCTCGCATTATTTGATACATTTTGCAATATAAAGGGCCAAGGTGCAGACGGGCAAAAATATTATAATTTTTACTACAAAAAGAGATATGTTTTCTTATTAAGAATTTAGATAAGATTATGTGGAGTTAAAATGTTATAAATATTTTAACTTTAAAACGCGCGATAGTGGGGCCTAGCAAAAAGTAGCTTCTTTCATGAAAAGCACTGTATAGTAAAATTAAAATATTTATAACATTTCAACTTCTCATAATTTCTCATATTTAATTTCTTAATTAAATAGGTATTTACTTTATTTAACAAATTAAACATATTTAGGATTTGAAGTTCCGCCAAATTCCGCGGGACATCTTTCGTGAAAAGCACTCCAAACTGCGACTTAAGTTTTCCGAAATGGTTCATGAAAACACCAGATTATAATTTTCAAAAATTAAAAGTAATTAATAATGCAAAAACTTTCCTATCGCCTCACCGGATTCGAAGTCGGGGCTAGTTGAACCAGCTTTATCGAACCGAACGGTCAACCAACTTACCCACGGTAACGATACGTAATTGTACGAATTTTATTTATACATCTGATGAGTTTTTCAGGCTAACCTAACCTATGGAAACCGTATCGAATTCCGGGAATAATACTGTATATTTTGTTATTCCAGACCATGAAGTATGTGCATGCTAAGTTTCGTTTAAATCTCTTTAGTAGTTTCGATGTGATGTAGTTTCGATGTTTTCCACTGCTGACTGCTTCGTTTATAGCCACATCGATAGATGGCGTTTTTTAAGTTTGTCGCACTATATTTTTTTGAATTGAATTTACTTTATATTCTATTAAGTACTTTTATTTCGAATTTTTGATGTAAATTGGGGGCGATGTGTCCGAAGTAAACGATTTTTATTTAATTTATTATTTTATATTACGTTTCCCTAGAAAAAATTGACAAAATTTATTACGAATTAGATCGCGCAAGCGACTTTTTCGCGTCGTTTTGTTCATATGCGTGTATTCACGATTCATCTTAGTAAAGGATCACAATGAATGGGGAGAAATTTCCATTCTTATTATATGTATAGATGATTTATGTTAATACTGCTGCTGCTCGCGTAGCTAATCGAGTTGCCACTTGAGACATGCATAAAAATGCCGATGTGTTGTTTATGTGTTTCTCTTTGGAATTAAAAAATGAGTGAAAAATAGAATCATGTCGTTGACTTGTGGTGTGAAAAGCCACGTGAAAAGCTCTTGATCACGAAATGTAAGAATACCTGATAGAAGTTTACTTATATAAAAACCTTTAAGCTGCAATAAAATCCAGGACAAAGAAACTAGGAGCGATCGATACCATGATCAATTTCTCACTATAAGCTATTTTGCGAAAACACTTAACTTTCCCCATCAATAACAAATGCAGGCTTAAATATATTGTTATCAGAGTCATTTATCTCTATTTTATCTCCTGGTTTACCGCCTATCTCGTTACTCCACCAAGACTCGTAATTCGTAATGTCATTCCGCGTTTACCTCTAATACTTGATGTTAAAGTTACTTGATTGCTGTTTTATTAGCTCTTAACTTGTGGTGCCACATGTTGTAAGTCTTAACGCATATCCTCATCCTAATTTGTGGACATTTTACCTGAACAAATCATGGCAGAATATAAGCTGTATACAGGTTTTTTTTTAACTTTTTCTGCTATTTGCAAGACCAGGCAAGTTTTTGCATAATTTTTATTCCCGACATTCGTATTTATTCTAACAAGGAAAACGAAATTCTATTGTCTTACGTAACAAGATTTGATAAACAGGTTGGTTTCCTCAATAACTCTTTACTACTAGAAAGTAGTAAATATGAGTAAAAGACAACCATTGCGGTCTTTTAATAGCTTCCTAAGCACATTCATCTCTTCTCATGGGAAACCGTTTTACGGTTTTAACGTTTCAACACGTGGTTATCTAGGTTAATAAACGTTTACACAGCTGCATAATTTTATAAAGCTACTTATTTCGTTGACTGTTTTAACAAACTGAGAATATTAATTACATGATAAAGCAGAAGATATCGTGCCATCGCTACAACTTTGTTACGCTTATCTGAAACCATATCTGTTTCTGTCGTATAACTTGCAAACTTCCAAAGTAATTCCAGAAAATCGCGGCTGTTCACACTGCTCACAATTTACTTTATTAGGTAATACAATAGCTCTGCGTGCGAAACAACCGATACGCTAACTGTTGAATGAATCAACGCAACAAGGTCATTCTCTTCGTATACAATTATGAATATTTTCCGCTAAGTACAACTGCAGTTTTCCCTATTTCCTTGACTATAGAGACCAAAATCACTCAAATCGATTGCGGTACTCGCGCGTTTCGAACGTTTTTATCATTCTAGATTCTAGTTACCATTTGGTGTCTGTGTGTCGCTGGATCAGGTTTCTCGTTTATTGTGTAGGAAATTAAAAGTGCTTGTGATATTTTGATTAGTGTTTGTGTTCTTTTCAATAATATTTTGTCAAGTTATGTCACCTGCAGTTTGTGTTTCACCAGTCTTACGCGTCTACAAAAATTTCCATAACATGGTTCATTATTACGTCGCACCGATAAAATTCATTAGTTCATGTCGTATTTTGTCTATCAAAACGTGACATTCATTAATTCCGAATTCCATTAGGTTGGAGTTGCACAACCGGTAACTTGCTAATATATATGAATATTTGTCGCCGCATTGACAAATTCTCACTCGTGTCACCTTGATTATATGACCTTCTGCTCTTGACATTTTTCTGTCTTTTTTCATATTGTCAGTTTTTTTCAAGGCGTTGATTTGGTATGCGTAATTGGCTATTGTTTTAAATCTTAAATATGTTAAATTTATTGTTATAATCCTTGGTTTATAAATTATGTCTTAAAATATACACCAGTCCCGTGGATTTACACGAGGTAATGTATAAAGTTATGATGGCCCAGCGAGGTCTAGTGTTTGAGTCCCTAAAGTACCAAATGTCATCAAAAGTTACATGGAGTTTTATCACAATAAACATACGTTTCCCTACCCTCGCATACTTTCTCATATATTAGTAAAATAAATGAGATGACCTGGTTTACAACCGGTAAATTCCAACGAAATTGAACTTATTTTTAGAATGAAATATTCCTTGCGGAAATATGATTCGTGAAATGAAACCATGTGATGGTTTAATATCTCCACTGAACTCGTTAACTCGTTTCATTTACGGAATTCTTCTTAATTTGGATCTTCATCAACAATTTAATAGCTGTTTACGAACGTTTAACTTTAACGTTTTCTATTTCCTTACTGATGTGCTCATCACAAATATTATTATTGTTGTTTGTTAACAATTTTTTTTTGTGTACCTATATTTGGTACATTATGAAGGGATGTTTTTATAATAATGATCTTTTTATAAATCTTGTGGGTTTTATATGGCAAAACAACATGTCTCAGGTCAGTTAATTTGCCCTTAGATAAAAAGCAGTCAGTGTCTTATATCATCGAATAAGATTTTCCCACCATTACCAGCCCACAGAGCACTTATCTCATTAAATCTCATCATATATGACGTCCAAGCCACATAATCTATGAATAGATCCGCGTTGTTTGTTTACCAGTCGTTATCGTGGGTGGAATCACCGGCATGCCAGCCTTTGTGATTCAGACTTGGTCACTGGGCGTCGTGTGCCGTGGCTTCTTTACTCTGACCTGATTCATTTTACGAATTTGTCACGTTGTTGGAACTTTTCGTGTTTTTGGCCTTCAACTTTACCAAAATTTCGAAGCTGTGAATTTTTTAACAATAGAATTTCGGTGTTATATAATCGTCCACTTACGATGACAGTGTGACATCTCCAAGCGTAATTTAGCAAAACAAATCTTGAACATTTTTACCAAGGATTTTTTTAGTAAAATATCGCTTTTTGGGATGTTGCACTGTCTGCGCAAGTGGACAAAAAAAGCTTTCCTTCTTTTAATAATTTCGTAACGGCTTTCAGTTTAGTTTCTGTACAAACTCATTTTCCTAATTTTGCACATAGCTGTCCACTTTGGCTATCAAAAACAAATTTGATTCCCATAGTTGTTAAATTATTACTAGTTTTATTTCAAGTGTGATCAGTGAATAAGTGAACTATTATTGTGTCAAAAAGCCACAATTAAAATCGAAATGTTTGGTGTATTAGTATGTGAATCGTCATGACGTATAAGAGGAACAGACGCTGCAAAGGAAAGGCGTACCATTTCTTCCAATCTTTAAGGTAATTGTAGCGTGTAAAGTGGTCCTATAACTATTTGTATATTAACTTTCCTTGCTTAATCTAACTTAGAAATCTTGGAATCATACTACACGTTGTGAATGCCACTGGTGTTGCAGACGTCTATACCTCTAGGCAAGGCTCATAATTATTAGGCGGGCCGTGTAATGTGTCTAATATATAAAATACTTATATATACTTTTGTGTTGGTCGTAACGTGCTTAAATAATATAGCTTAAAATCTGGAGGAAGTTATGGTCATCTTTTTCAAATTTTGTCATTATTATTATTCCTAATGCATCTACTTGGCATTGCACAAATATACTACGTACCATGTGACTACATTTTCAGAAGTTGTCCTCTTCAATACAACAGAATCGGCTTTTCTCTAAGGTTTGAGAGGACTGACGAATATAAAATTATGCCACAATTAAAATTTTGGTGGTGCAAGAGAGACTTGGAGGAGGTCTTTGCCCAGCAATGGGACAGCATAGAAAAAAAGTTAAAATATAAAAAGAAATCTATACAACACTTGTCGACATTTACCTCTCTACCTGTTTTGCACCGCCATTGATTACATCTCCGCTTCTGTGTTTTATCAATGTTATATTTAGACATGTTTGCGAATTCTTCTCACAGCTCGTCTCTAAGCTAACATGTCTGTCCAGTGAAGTAACGATACAAATCTGTAGATGACGTAACCACGGTAGACTTTAACCAATTCCAAATTGCATGTCCTTCCCATACACGTCACTAACAGTTTGTTAAAATTACAGGTGCAATTTTAAAATGGTTCTTTATAGTGACGCTGTTTTATACTACGGTACTATGATTACAATAAAATTATTTTTAAACTGGTTTGTCTTAAATTTGGAGGTGTCAAGAATGTTGTTAATAGTTATTGTCATTGATATTACATTATCTCCTATTTCAAGTTTTATTGCCTTATATGGGTATTGTTATGTTCTTAATGACTTGTTAATTATATTATTATATTAGATGTAGATGAATAATAACGGGTGCTATTGTACAAAATATGAAGAAGCCACTAGATATAGAAAATTTGGTTTTATTATCAATAGGTATTTACTAGGTACATTTTTTTTTATATTTCTTAAATGATTTATTTTTATCATATTATAGCGGCTTAGCTCTCCTTCTATGTTCTATCAGGCAAGATCAAAGCCTAATTTATAAAGAAATACGCTTTACTGAAACCGCTGAACGGATTGGGTAGAATTGTAAATACAGATTTAATGACGTAGACCTAAGAAAGGATTTTAGGCAAGGCATCTAAGTCTAAAATATAAAAAGAGAACATGACTGGCTGACTGGTATCAACGCAGCTGAAACTGTTAGACGTTTTGTGTTAAAATTTAGAATACAGATAGGTTTTATGACGCCGCGCCGCTAAGAAATAATTTTGCGATCCGAATAAGACCGCGAGTTAGCTTATTATATAAATATACGAGTAGTAGAGGTATTTTTGCACCTGCCTGTCAAACTATAAACACACGTGTAATAGCTCTAAGCACACAATTAGCGCTGTTTCGTGCCATTAGGGCGAGGTCGAGCTGGATGGCAAACATACCATGTGCCTGGTAAACACTCGGATCTCGTCGGATTAACTTGGTTGCTGGAGATTATGTGGCAAATAAACCTTGGGGTAGAGCTCAATGGAGATTACGAGGAATTTTTGAAGGTCTTTGTTTTTTTTTTAATTTTAAAACTGAAAATATAGCTGATCTCGTCTGCAGTAAAGTGTTGATGCTAAGTTACAAGTAAATGTGACTGTGTTCTGGCATGATGTTCAGTTAAGACAGGGAAGGATTTATCCCACCTTCTAGGTTTAGTCAGCTACCATCTACGGCCCCATCATCGCTTAACATCACGCGCTATCTTGGTCAACGGCTAACCCATAGTGAATATATAAAAAAAATCTCGAATGAGCGAGTGCGAAACGAACTTTTTAATTTATAATTTGAGAACTGCTCTACCGATTTCGATAAAATTTAAAAGCGGCCCACGAAATTTTTTTTTTTTTTTTTTTTGTTTAGTCTGTACTGTCCCACTGCTGGGCAAAGACCTCCCCCAAATCCTTCCACTTATCTCTTTCCTGCGCCACCTCAGCCCACCCGATCTGATGCGCGTCCAAATCATCTCGCCATCGTTTCTTAGGCCGGCCTCGGCGGCGTCGCTTTTCTCTGGGTACCCATTCTGTAGAGATCTTTGCCCAGCGGTCGGGGTGCATACGACTAACGTGACCCGCCCATTCCCATTTTAGCTTTGCTGATTTGTAGCCAACATCTGTGACTCCCGTCTTCGCTCTTATGACGGTGTTGCGCACTCTATCTGTCCTTTTGATCCCCAGGATGCTGCGCTCCATTGCTCGTTGGCAAACCCCAAGGTGGAACTTCTGCAACTCGGTCAATGACCAGGTCTGGGCACCGTAAGTTAGGATGGGGAGAATACACATGTCGATAAGCTTGCGCTTCAGGGAGATCGGTAGGTCCCCCTTCATTAGCATCTTCATGGACCAGTAGCTCTTCCAGGCGTTATCGATACGGCGACTGATTTCTTTTTCTTGCCTATTTTCGAAAGAGACTAACTGATATATTCTTTAAAAAACTGGACTGTACATCGCTTTATTTCATGCGACAGAATTACTCGTTTCGTTCATGCATTTCCATTTAGGTAGATACCTATTTTGTTTCAAAATTAAATAACAAAGTGCAAGCAAAAAGTCTTCCAACAGAACTTGAAACATTTCGCTCATAAATTCCTTCCGAGACAAACTTGAGACACTTGTGACGTCACGGACAAAAAGCCAGACTGTTTTGTCATATTGCAATGTGCTCCGTCAAGTGATACCACCCTTTGGGGACAACTCCTCTGTCTAGGACTCTTAGAGGCACTAGGTTCTAAGAAAGCTCTTTGAAAATCTAATATGACAATCGTATGTTTAAAAAATTTTGTACACGTACAATAGAGAATACTAATATAAGAGATACAAATATAAGAGATTACAAAACTAATATATTTTCTAAGAAGGTAGCAAAACAAGTAAATCTGTCGTAACCTTAACCTCAAATTACTGTAATCCTACAACATATACAAAACGGTAGTAAATATGATAATAGAAATGTCAAGGCGAACTGGTCGTCTTCCATTAGTTTGAAAACACCTGATGCTCTGGGAAAGACATTTACACTGTTAGATCCTCCATTTTCCATACTTTTATAATATGATATTATATTATAAATTATTATGTTACATACACGTACTGAAATCGGAGGCGTATTGTGGTCATACATTTAAGGACACCACGTGCAGGCTTCGCTTTGAAATTTGTGGCATATTTTGGATTTTAAAACCATCGTGAGTGTTCTCCGTAAGTAACACAATAAAAATATGTGAATATCTCAATTACGATGTCCTGCATCAGAATTTGCGCTTGCAGTACCCGACGCGACGCTCACCCCATCCCTTCTCAACAATGTTACATTTTGACGTTTTGTGGCATACACCTGAGTCTTATAACACTTCAATATTATAATATCTCGAATTCATTCATCTTAGTCCAGGAAGTTTTACGCTAGTAAAATAGACACAGCCATGACGACCACTTTTCCTAAAATAACTGCAACGTTTTCATCTATTACCGTTGGTTTTACGATGAACATTAAACTTTTAAAGTATATTTTATGCTCTAGCGGTCTAGCGTTTAGCGGTTCACTTGAGAACTAGAAATACTGCGAAATTATGCCTCTCAGTTAGTGTTATCGCAGCATAACTTCGGATAAGGTTAATCGTGGCAGTGATTGGACAGCATACCTTGGAATACCTGCTTGTTAATTTTGTATGGAGTTTACAGATATGTGCAGGTAAAACCTTGGCTACGGTCACGGAAAAGCATGCTGGAACACGGTCATAATGACCGCTTGGCGGTACAGTTTTGTTTAATGGGTGCTAAATAGCCACGGCCGAAGTCTCCGGGAAACATAAAATAGTTGAATTTCAACAAAGTAGTCCTCCCATTGAATTGTTGGTGATTTATCATTATGCTACCAAGTTTACTTACCTAGTTTTTCATTTGTTTCAGAGGTGCGGTGTGCGAGTGCCGCACCACCAAAATGTCGCACCACAGCGACGAGCAAGCCCTGCTCTCAGTCACCTCCGACTCTTTCTGGGAGCCTGGTAACTACAAACGAACCACCAGAAGGGTCGACGACGGGCACAGACTATGTGGCGAACTACAAGCTTTAGTACAAGAAAGGGCTGACATTGAAAAGACTTACGCGAAAAGTTTGCGAGGATGGGCGAAGAAATGGAACGATTTAATTGAAAAAGGTAAGTGACTATATTATCTTTAAAACTTACTTGATGATATGCTCTCAGTTACCTCTGACTCTTGAGCCTGGTAATTAAAAGTAGATACGTACTAAGTACCACCAGAAAAACGACGGTTACTGACAATTCAGGTGGAAAGACTTCAACGCATGTTGTGTGGACTAAAGCAGAATTTAACTTTTTTTTATCATCTAGGGTACATTAATTTGCTACACTCTAGATACAAAACGATCTAGCCTTAACATTGTGTCCATTAACACTTTTCTAATTGTCTATATTGGAGAAGACACTTTGTTCATGTGTCCTTTAAGCAAAATAATAAATAAAAAAAAGAATTTAACTTAGGCAATAAACAAATCTGCGCCTAATTAGTCTCTACTTCCGATCAAGCTGATCTGCTCCTGAAGGCCTCAATAAATATTATAGAATAAAATATGACAGAAAATTTACTCGCATTTGACAAAGAAACTCGCAGCTGCACCAAAATTTCTGACCGATTGTCCTGGATTTGGTTAAATGAGCAATTGAAGTTTGACTATTTAGTTGGAAACCGCAGGATATGCTTAGTAATAGAGACATAGAAAAGCAATCAGCGGTCGCAGTTTTATTGAAAAAGGCAGAGTGATAAAACGGTAAACTTTACGGACTCTAAACAAAATGCGAAGGTGCTTTAAAAGAATAACTTCTCTGAAAAAGTCGTGAATATTTTACGGAACGACCGCCCATCAAAACTTGAGACAATTGCTTCGGAGAAAATGTGTTTTCCTTCGCCCATTAAAAATAATATCTTAGAAAATTCTTGGGTAAAACAGTATGGTCATAAAAGTTGATGCGGTTTCAATTAGAATAGAATAGGAAACACTTTATTCACGGCAAGAAAAGATACAATACCTAATAATTAATACACATACCGAATTTCTAGGAGGTCATTTCTTATCTCAGATTTTTTTAGATTGCTGGATGGGACACTGACCTCGTATTATACAAATTGTTTCGCTTACAGTGTAGACCCTACATCACCAAACTCTTACCCAATGCAGGTCACAAGAAGACAATATGATAAAAAAATCTTGGTTTCATCCCCTGAATTTTACATGTTAATTGTCAAATGAAGCTAATCTAATAATGAATAAAATTTATTGACAGATACTAATAATATAATATGGTACAAACTTTACTAACTTATCTAAACAATAATAAATATAATATATGTATAAGAGTATCATCAGTCAATGGGAACAGACCTTCGTCTAACCTGACTGCTGGTTTTCAGTCTGCCCCGTTTACGTTGGTACTGAATCTCAGTACAATAAATGATCTAGTAATCTTCTAAGTAATCTCAGAATTTATTATATCGGTTTATGTGCTATGATTCCAACAGAAAGAGATGTGTAAAGACCTCAAGTTTTTTATCGTAGTTCATCTTTCGTATTGGAATTCCTAGTAAATGCAGAAAATGACAGTAATTTGCCACAATGGTGCGTGGGAATGTCGTATCTCCTTAGGATTCCTAGAAATGTATGACAAGTGTGTTATTACGTTAGGCCTATAAAAAGTGATGTTCAAATAAAAAATGTTTATGAAAACCAGCGTAATGAGTGAAGGAGAGCAGGGCTTTCTTAATGTTGCCAGATATGTATGAAAATGAAACTAATGGACCCGCGCGCACTTCGTTAAATTCAATTAAAAGTCCCAAAGACAAAGAACATTGTAGATAAGTTAATTATGATATTGATCTACGGATGCGAATTCTAGTTAGATGATGACTACGAACATTATAATAATAAATATTACTCTTGTAAAGATAATATTATTAAGTAATTTGATTACAACCTATAATTAAGCTGTAAAATTCATATAATCGGTCGGCTATCTACAATATAATTTAAATATTTTATCATTATGATTTAATAAAGTCTGATATGGAAATGCGAATTGAATTGAGGTCATGCCCCAAATATGTTGCCTTATCTTTTAGATTACAGATTTATTACTTACATGATGCATGTCTTTTCACACTAATACATATTATAAATGTGAAAGTTTGTGTAACGTTTGTTACTTTTTCACGCCTAAACGGGTGGACCGATTGAGCTGAAATTTTGTATAGAGCTTGCTTATTACACATAGTCTACAGGACAGCGGGTAAAATCGCTGGGCGCAGCTAGTTTACTAATAAATATTTTGTGCTACCAGTTATATGGGTCCCACCTACTTAAGTTTGGTGTTTTCAAAATGCGTAATTTTGTACATTAAGATGTGCTATTTTTTGAATTTCAACTTTACCAACTCGTATTTTTGCCATTCTGAAATAAAATGGCGCCCAAAAGCAATTTTTGACGTAAACTCATCGAATTATTAAATCACATGCCTTCATTTCTCTTTCTCGTATGAAATAGAAAAATAAAGCTAAATTGTTACAAGTGTACTGGAGTAGGTACATTAACGCGACGCGCACGTTTCTAAGAATTAACATCAACCAAAAAGTAATGCCTTGTAAATGTCAGTTACCGTAACTAACAAGTGGAAACGAAGTAGAGATACATCACTTTTATATTGCACCCGACAGCAAAAGAAAATGTTACCGTTCCTAAGGGAACGGTGTACATTTTAAGTGTGGACGCACTCTACCAGATTTTCTTGGAATTCATAAAGTAGAGATGTAAAATTAAGTAAAGCTATGTTACAGAGTGTCAGTAACGTGATCAAATATATAGTTTAAAAATAAGAATGGCCCTTGACAAATAAATCAAATACTGGCAGTACTTTAGAGTCTCTCATAGGTAGAACATTTTATTTTAATTTTAGCAAGTTTATTATTTACTCTTTTGAGTTTCTTAACTGTTAATTAAATTCTTACTGGAAATATTCATATATCTTTTGATGTACAGGGGAGGCCACAGCATTCTCAGACCCTTTTATCGCTAAATAATTGTAAATTCTTTTACCCGAAACCGTTGGTATTACAGACATAATTGGTTATTGATGGTACATTTTTCATTTTAACAGATAAGTAGGACGAGTTGTACAATGGAAATAGAATTAATTTAGATTTTCTTCAACTCGTCCCATTTGGGCCGTAGGCTTGTAGGACGAGTTGGGAATCACTCAAGATGACGGTCAGGAGGAAATCAGTCGGGCTGTCTGCTGGTGTACCTGTCAAATAAATTTAAAACATTAGCTGTTGCTGTTTTAAATGGAAAAAGACGAAAATGTGCTAAAATTAAATTAATAATGCTAAATTAAATTAATAATGCGACTTCTGTAAACTATTCAATTGAACTGATACTGACTGATACTTGTACCTACTTGATTATGGGCAGCGTTATCTCTTAACAGCGGGCGAGCGTCTTGCTCGTCTTCTTACTTCTTCGCATATAAAAAAGTTGACTATTATAATATAATGAAAATTTATATAATTAAAACTAATAAAGTTGTCAAATGTTTTATTTTAAGAATGTTGATCAATATTAATAACTTTTTTTTTTGTTAATGAATGCACAAGAATTCAGATGGTGTCATAATAACGAATTACATTTGCTTAATTAGTTATTTAACTGAATTTATTTGTATTATATTCAGATTGGCCTGGTGGTGACTAGCTTGGTAGTGGCAAAAAGCTTCTATAGCTTTAATTTTGAAATTTCTTATATCCTTCGCAAGGTTATGGAAATGTGTTATTATATATAATTAATTTAAATTCGATACAGATGCTGAATATAGAAATAAACGAAGGAATAGGCATTATAAAGAGACATTTTGCGAATAGGACCTTTTGTCTTTTGCGAATAGTCATTTTGTGAATAAAGGAAAATTTGCGACGTAGCCCAGTATAGCCTTTGGCAATAGCCGGGTCTAGTGCTAGAAGAAAGAAGAAGACTTTCCCTAATATACCTAGTCAGGTCATAAGTATTGTCACACAGTAAAAACTTTTCTTTTAGAATGCTGGCCACAAAAAAGTTTATTGAATTCGAATTTCGAATTGTTCATGAAAATAAAAATGTATACTTTTTAGAATTTTACTCATTTTTAAATATGGAGTGGACGCTTAAAGAAGACCGTGTTGCAGTTATTGCGTTGCATCGTTGCGGTTACGCGCCAATTCAAATTTTTGACATACTGAAAAATTTGAATATAACCAAAAGATTCGTTTATCGTACCATCAAACGATACAATGAAGACAACGAAGTGTAGATGACAGGTCAAGGAGTGGTCGCCCTCGGTCTGTTAGGACTCCAGCAGTGATAAAAGCTGTGAAGGCGCGAATTCAAAGAAATCCCAAACGTAAGCAGAAACTGTTGGCCCTTCAGATGGGGTTAAGCAGAACCACGGTGAAAAGGGTGTTAAATGAAGACTTAGGGCTTCGGGCATATCGAAGAAAAACAGGACATCGTTTAAATGCTCGTCTAATGGACCTGAGACTGAAGAGATGCCGCGCTTTGTTGAAGCGGTACGTGAGAAAAAAATATCGAAAAATTCTTTTTTCGGATGAAAAAATTTTTACCGTAGAAGAGAGCTACAACAAACAAAATGATAAGGTGTACGCACACAGTAGTGAAGAAGCGAGCAACCGTATTCCGCGTGTCCAACGAGGTCATTTTCCATCCTCGCTCATGGTATGGTTGGGAGTTTCTTATTGGGGCTTAACAGAGGTACATTTTTGTAAGAAAGGTGTAAAAACGAATGCAGTTGTGTATCAAAATACAGTCCTGACGAACCTTGTGGAACCTGTTTCTCATACCATGTTCAATAACAGGCACTGGGTATACCAACAAGATTCGGCGCCAGCTCATAGAGCGAAGAGCACACAAGACTGGCTGGCGGCGCGTGAAATCGACTTCATCCGGCACGAAGACTGGCCCTCCTCCAGTCCAGATTTGAGTCCGTTAGATTACAAGATATGGCAACACTTGGAGGAAAAGGCGTGCTCAAAGCCTCATCCCAATTTGGAGTCACTCAAGACACCCTTGATTAAGGCAGCAGCCGATATTGACATGGACCTCGTTCGTGCTGTGATAGACGACTGGCCGCGCAGATTGAAGGCGTGTATTCAAAATCACGGAGGTCATTTTGAATAAACTTTATTGTCATAAGAATCTATGTTTTGTTAAGTTCATTTTGGTATATAAATGGTTACATAATAAATAAACTTGTTCCAATAATTTTATATTAAACATGTGACAGAATTTATGACCTGACTAGGTACTTACTTACCTACTGGGTTAGTGCAGGAACCCAAAATGGATTTTGGCTTCCGACTATTAAAGGTGCAAAATCACACTATGAGTAGCCGTTACCCCAAATTAATGAAAATATTTTTGTAATTGATGTCTGATGGTATTGTGTTCAATTTATTATGTACGAGTATGTCACGAAAGCTTTTCGTCTGTGACATTTAAGCTTATGATTTCTCCTTCTTTCATCTTCAAACGTCTTCAATTTTCTCCGATACATGTTTCTACTAAAGCGTGGGTTCGACAAAGTGTAGTAAATAGAAATAAATAGAAATGTTTTTATTGATATAATTCATTATGAGTGAAAGGCCCACTGTAATCAATAAATGTTTGCATTGAGTGCGTTTTACTTTCAACTAAGAAATAAATTGATGTTTACGACGAGATTGTAATGAATATAGAGGTACCTAGTTAATCGTTGAAATCGAAAGTTCATTAAGTATTCCAGGGATCGGAATCGGTTAAATAATTCGTATATTGATTATTCGAAACACGAATTCGAATTGTTACAAATTCGTCTTGCGAATTGAGATCGAGACGCGTGTTTATTTTATTGTTTTCACACATTACATTATAAGATTAGATCAGCATTTTGAGATTGTTTCAAGAGCCATTTTCAAAAAGTAAATTCTCTGAATTTGTATTTTATAATTAGTGATATTGTTCGAGCGAGACAGTCGCAAGGATGAAGCCCTTAATTAGAAGTTTTACTGCGTTGCATAAAATTCTGCGATATAATTAATCATTGATTGAGCTACTGTCACATTTCTCACAAAGAGTGTCTTTAGACGTGCTTAAGACAAACTTTAAGACACGTTGCGCTCATCATGGCCGTTCCTCTTTTTATATTCCATGGCTATTTACAAACAACATGCGCGTGCGCTTTACATATCTTATTGGCCGATTTGAAAATGGAAAGTGTCGCTATTGGCGCATTTTGAAACGGCCACACCGCTGCATCCAATTACATAATGATTACAGGCAACAAATGAATTAAATTCGTAATGTTATGAAACTAGTTGTGAAATTGGCCTCAGGTTGATGCGACCAGCTTGTTTATTGCCGTACTTGCAAGGTGGTTGATAATTATGCTGTGGTACCAGAGTTGCGTACACTCATTTACTTTTTTGACTTTCGACATAGTGTGCAAACTTGTTACGAGCGTTCGTATGAATTTGGTGTCATTAACTTTCCATATACAACCAGTAATATATTTATTAAGAACAATGCCTTTATTTATTTAGATTATACGAGTAGGTGAATATCAAACAACACTTCTGTTTTTTTCAATAATATATTCTAGCTAGCCCAGCGTGCTATGGAAAGGGCTATGCTCAGGGTTTCTCTACGAGATCGAATCAGAAATGAAGAAATCCGTAGACGAACTAAAGTCACCGACATAGCCCGGCGGATTAGCAAGCTGAAGTGGCAATGGGCAGGCCACATAGCGCGCAGAGCGGATGGCCGATGGGGTCGAAAAGTGCTCGAGTGGAGACCACGGACTAGCAAACGAAGCGTAGGACGTCCACCCACAAGGTGGACAGACGACCTTATAAAGGTCGCCGGAAGACGCTGGATGCAGATCGCTTCCAACCGGTACATATGGAAGTCCAAAGGGGAGGCCTATGTTCAGCAGTGGACGTCCAATAGCTGAGATGATGATGATGATGATATTCTAGCTAAACAGATCTAAAGGAAAAGTTTTAATTTTAAAGTTACCTTTTCTATTAACATTATATTATTGCTATTTGTGCTTTCCTGAATTTAATATCTAATATTTATCGCATAGAAAAAAATAATTTCATTTTTTTGATTTGTTATTGGTTAGCCTTTGAACCACAATCTCGAGTGATGTTAAGCGATGACACGACATAGTCGCAAATGCCGATAATAAATATTAAAATGTAATATAATATTTATTCACTACAATATATAACTCTTCCGTCTACGTGTCCAACAATTCGTTAGCGAAATGACAACATTAAAAATTCGAACATACAAATCGTTTAAAATTTCGTTTACACTTGTACATCTTTCACCAACGAGTATGATAATGAGTTAGGAAAAGTGCTCATTTTCACGTTTTCATTTGGCAAAAGAAAGTATAAAGTCTGAGAGCGGTGAGGATTGGCTGTACGTTCGTCCATCCCTGATGTACTCGTATATGTATAATTCATGTCCAGTAGACATTATTCAACAGGCAAACCTGACGAGATGTGTGAGCCGCATCTTATACAACCTGTATTGAGTTCGTTAAAACAGTATGGACTACCAGTGAATCTTATTATCTTTATATTATAAACGGAAAGTTTGTAAGAATGTTTGGATGTCTGGATGCATGTTTGTTACTCTTTCACGTCTAAACGGGTGGACTGATTGAGCTGAAATTTTGTATAGAGATAGCTTATGGGCGCAGCTAGTTTAAAATAAATTAAACCGACTTCAGTTTCGGTTTCAATAAGCGAGGGCAAGATGCAAGTTTTAATGTTGTTACCTATATAAATCTTGGAAACTGCTTCATAAATTTTGATTAGGCCTGTGAAGTGTTACTCTTGAATCATATAATTATTATCAAGTAAACCCGTCTTCGAGTAATCCAACTTCCTTAATGTATACTTCAGTTAATAAATAAGATATTGCAGAAAAATGTTTACTTTTCTAGAGCGTAAATGCTTAGGCCTCCCTTCATCTTTGAGAGAACACCTAGCATAATTTGTATAATAAGGTTGTCATTCAAGTTTACGTCAAAACAATAATATTATTATTTTCAGCCTGGTTTGTCCCACTGTTGGGGAAAGGCCTCCCTTCCCTCTTTCCACTCTTTTCTATCAAGGGCTATGGTTGTCCAGCTATTGCAGAAGGAATCCAGTTCGTCCCGCCATCTCCGTTTGGGCCTTTTTTTTTCTTTTTTTTTATCCCAGGAAAAATGCGTTACGCATCATCACCCCACACCGGGGGGCGCGGGGCGGTATGTGGGACTCCCCCGCCAAAGATGGGAGCGGCGGGGATACCCACTAAAAAACCTGGGGGTGTCCTGCGGGACGCCATAATGCCGGGGCAACGGGTACGCCGAAGCATTCATCCGCTGCATCTCCGTTTGGGCCTGCCGCGACGTCTGACTCTTTGTGGTGTTCATAGGGTGGTAGTTTGGGCCCATAGTTCGCCAGGCATGCGGCAGACGTGTCCGGCCCAATAATATAATTCGCGCTAAATCCAAAGTAGCCCGCAGTTTATTACTGTATTATCGATGTAGAATCCATACTGTTATATCATCCAAGTCTGCTGATTGCTGATACACACGCAATTTCACTCTGACTTAATAAGCTCTGCAAAAAATTGAGGTTGCCATAATAATCGCTATGTCATAATTGCAGTGCGGTTAACCTTGGACTGCATCTTCTGTCTCGCCGCCTCGCCCTTACTGTTGTGTATGGGATGTTTGAGTCTGAAATCGAAGAGCTAAAATAACCTGAGTAGTCATGAAATGGTGGCGTATGGTGGTGGATAAAAGAAAAATTGTACTCAAAGAGTTAAATACACATAAAACTGTTAACTGTCCATTAAGTAGTATTTAATCACGAAGAATGCCCTCAGCCCACTCTCAGTGTTTCCCGAATGCTATAACGTGGGTTTGTTCAAATCAAAAGTGAATAGGTTCCTAGTTCCTACTGAACAAGCGTGCTACAACTTCGACTGTATCGTCACTTACCAACAGGTGAGATTGCGGTCAAATGCTTGTTTAGTCTGCTATAAAAAAAATATGTCCGGTGACATGATGGACATGATTTTAAGAGACTGGCAGCTGGATGAGGAGTAAAAGACTAAAGATAGTGAAGAATAATAACAGAATCACGCCTTGTAGTGGGCAATCAAAAGCTCCATGATTCATGATGATTCAAATTATGCAGAAATTCTTAAGATTCTCTCTTTTTCTGTCCATCAAAACGAACACCTAGAAGATAAAATTACCAAATTAAATGCAATAATACAATTTTATTCTACTTTGCAGTAGATAGAATACAAATTCACGAATCTTTTAGACAGAACAGTAGGGGTAAGAAGACCTTAAGACTTCATATATTTCACAAACATTTAGAGGATATAACAAGTAATAGACACATAACAACAGTATGTTTGTTATATAACATGTTATAGTAATTTTATAAAGCCTATGTAAATATAGAATATGCATAGTCATACAGTTGCTAAAAGGAAGTCATTAATTTTACCCGTTAGAGAGTTGTAATGTCAATTCCTAATAGTTGATCTCATTAGACTTTTGATTAAAATCTGTTGAACAGCAGAACTTAATATGGTTATGAAAACACGTTTTACATTATCATGTAGAATATCTTGAAAACTTGTATCCTTTATTACTTACTAAGGATTCATTTCTCTGGTTTCCAAGTGAAGAGAAAGGGGAAATCTGTTATGAACATGAAAAACTTAAGCTGTAAGGTCAGTCCCACTTGGCGCAACTATTGCCCCGAAGAATCTAATTCAATATTATCTCGAAGAGTCAAAAAATGAAATGTCAAAAGAGGACTTTTAGTTTGAGAATTTGACTTTGTGCTCAATCATTGCGCTTAGGTTTGACACTGGAATTGTTATTTGCTATATTTTTCTAGTTTTTCAGCATATTCAATCATACTCTTTTTATACACATCTCACCTGATGAAAAGTGCAGATGCGATTTACGATGAACCACATAAGATGCCTAGAAAGGATCTGTTTTAGGATTTTCAGGAGTTTCAGATTTAGGCCAAATCCAGTTGTTATCGTAGTAAGTAATTACATAACGTTCAATGTTATAACTAGAGATGCAACGGATAGTTGTTTGGCCGGATACCGGATATTCGGCCTGACCACCAGCCGAATATTCGGTATCCGGCCGCCGAATATTCGGCCGGCGGTGTGATACCTACATTTTGAGTTTCGTAGGTGCGTGTCACGTACCACGCCGCCCGCGCGCTGTTTAGGTTTTGACTTGTTTTGTAGTGAACGTTCGCGTTTTTTTATAAGTTGGTGGTGTTATCGTGTGATAGTGTGACAGTATTATCACCAAGTTTTAATAATTGATTTATTATAAAAAGTTAAAGTTGTTTAAAATAATAAAAAGCTTTAATTACAACTGTGTCTTTATTTAGATTCCATTTATAAAATCTACCAAGTTTACTATCCGATATCCGGCCGGATAGTACATTACTATCCGGTATCCGGCCGGATAGTAAAAAAGGGCCGGATAGTAAAAAAGGGCCGGATAAGCCGGATACCGAATAGTAACCGAATATTCGGTTCATCTCTAGTTATAACAGTTGTCAACCGTGTGTTATCATACTAAAGGCATAGTACAGTGTGTCCTACATACTGCATACATTGTTTAGCCGTACCTTATTATAATAATTATTGTCATTGTTTACGATAATAACTCGTGAGTCAGGTTTCTGTGTGTTTAGTCCGTCGTGGGGCATCCGATGATTTGAATTTCAAATTGCAAAGATGATATTATATAATAAAATTAGAGACTTTACATACACATGAAATTCTTAATTTTTAGGATGAGTAATTTGGGGCCAGTATACTGGTTAAAGTAACTGCAATGTAACACTTTAAACTTCCACGATTTAAGCCGTATTAATTTACAAGTTCCGACTAATAAAATAATTAATTAAGAAAAGTAACCGCAGTCAATTAAAACTGAAATATATTTTAATTTATAGAGCAACGACAATAAGTAGAAACTTGCTAATTCTCATAACCTCACCATTTAACAATATTAGCCAAGCTATAGGCTATAGTGAAAGCGCTCTAAGTCTAGTTAGTAATGCAGTAAAGCTTAGGCTTATGGGCTGTACCTTAACATGACACATTTTAAACGGATATTTTTATTTAGATTCCCTTTTTAACGTCTATTTTCTTCCCCAGGACCAGAATACGGCACAATGGAAGCGGCGTGGAAAGGCGGCATGGTGGAAGCCGAGCGTCTCTCAGACCTTCACCTCAGCGTTCGGGATAGGCTTGTCAATGACGTCATGGCGCAAATCAAGAACTGGCAGAAGGACACCTATCACAAGGTAATAAGGATTATATTTATATGGCACTGGTGGTGTTCTTGTCTCTTGTTTTGGATCAAAGTTCTACTAATTGGGATGTTGACAAAAAGGTTCTGTCCATAAAGTAAGGTTATTATATGTGGCAAATAACTCTTTATTGAAACTCAACATTACAATGAATACTTAAAATATTGCACACATAATAGGTACAGTCAACTACAAAGAGATGTATCCATGTTAGGCTTACAAAATGAAGTAAATTTTCATTTGCCACAATGAACTACCCTTGGTTTGTGACATTTCTAGTAGCAATCAAACTTTATTATTATCATCGACTCGTTTAATATGCAACAATGATGTATCCCACTACTTTTCCTTAGGTGATACATAATAATAGCATTTAAAATGAATCGAATATAGTATAAGATTTGGTGGATACTGAAAATGTCACGAAGTAAGGGTAAATAATTTGTGCATACTAAAAGTTCCTTCATTTTGTAAGACTAACATGGATACATCTCTTTGTAGTTGACTGTACATATATGTATATCTATGAGAAAAATGTTTGACGAATTAGTCATATATGCCGCAAGCCAGCAAAAACGAAATCCTTAATGAAAAACAGGTGTGATACAACGCATAAATACATATTTTTAGTGTTTAGTTACCTCATATCAATAGAGCTGTTTAGTGCTCGTTACAAAGCACTCGCTCGTTAAAAATTCAAAATGATATTTCATACAAGAGTTGTTATCATCTGTCATCAACGAAACACGCAATCAAGAGCAATCAATCAGCTGGAGCATTCCAACTTCAGCGTGTGATTGATATTGATTACCTCACATGATTATTCAACCAGTACACATAATTTTATATATGTTTGTTTGTGGCAAATGCCTTTATTGAGAAAAATAAACTAACAATACTACAGCTACTACAGCAGTAAAGAGCAAGAACCGATCTACAGAAAATCCAAGTGCACTAAACTACTGTCAGATGGCAGTGTGCCCAGAATGCTGGCAGCATTGCCAATTGCCACGTTGAATGGCAATACTTATACGTTGGGCCAAATATACTCCAGCACAATATAACATCTTTGCCGTTTTCGGCTACGACGACTTTTCTCCTTTAGCAGGGCTATTCACATATTCGTCAAGGAACCGAACCGAAGAAAGAATTGTCAAAAATGTATGAAATCTAAATATATAAAACGAAAGAGTGACTAACTGATCTATCAACGCACAGCCCAAACCGCTGAACGGATTGGGTTGAAATTTGGAATAGGGGTAGTTTTATACGCTAAGAAAGGAATTCTCCCCGCGAGCGAAGCCGCGAGCATAAGCTAGTGACGTATTAAATCGATACGACGTAATACGTAATTTCATACATTTTTGACAATTCGGTATTCGGTTTGGTTCCCTGAAAAATAAGTGAATAGCCCCGCTGGTTATCGTATAGATGGAGCTGCGGTGTTTAGCTCTTATGTGGCTTACATAGAACGTCGCGTCGTTGAGTTGTTTTGTAGGACCTGAACCGGCAATAATATAGGTTAAATTAATTTCTATAAATTAGCTTTTTAAAATGTATGCAATCCTTTTAAAAGGTTCATTGTCTTTTACCTTTTAACTTCAATAAAAAAAGGCCAGGTCAAGAGGATGTAGATAACCGGCAAGCGTGTAAGAAGAATGTGATGTAAGTTTAAGAAGCGAAAAAGAAATAAATGGTCTCTACGTATCCCCAAAAGTAACTAGGCATAGTATATGTATGTGTATTGTGTATGTGTATAGTGTATGTATGCAAAGTTAAACTTGGAATGCAGCCAAAGCAGTTGATAGCTAGTTGATACCACATAGTAACCTATCAAGTGCCGAAGCAAGCGAGCTATTTTGCATATCTTTGACATAGGTTCCTAGTTATCGGTCTGGAATTCATCTAGACTCTAGACTGCAAGCTGGTTTCGCTATCGCCCGTACGCGATATCGTTGGGTAGCTCAGTTTAATGTACTCTATAGCTTGTTTTGCTGTATAGATGCGCGAAACTCTGACCATCCTCGATCTTACTAATTAAAATTGCGAAAGTATGGATGTGTTTGTTTGTAACCTCTTCACGACTAAACGGCTGAACTGATCGGGCTAAAATTTGGGATGTAGTTTAGACCCTAGAATAACAAATAGGTTTACGCGATGTCGTTTGGTAGCTCAGTTTAATGTACTTAATACCTTATTTTGCTATACAGCATCATCTATACAGATGCGCTTGGAGAAATTCTGACCACCAATCCTACTAATTAAAATTTCGAATGTAAAGATGTGTGTGTTTTTACCTCTTGTCTACGCCTAAACGGCTTAACCGATCGGGCTAAAATTTGGTCTGCAGTTTAGGCCCTAGAATAACAAATAGACTGCTTTTTAGCGACTATAACATGCGGTGCAGCTAGTTTAATATAATGTAGACACACATTTACATGTGATACATAATTCAATTGATTTCTTCAAAGAATGCGGTAAAACTGCGCAAGAGTTTCGTAATTTACTTTCGCACATGCATTATTCAATATCGGACACTTGAATTAAACATCCACGTAGTTAGCTCGCGGCATGCGAACTAACTAGAAAACTTACCTTTCTACTGCACTTTACATTGGTAATATTTACTTTAATGGCCGTTAAATCATCGTTTTTATTACATTTAGATTTGTTATCTCACAAATTTATAAACTAACTATACCAAGCTTTTACGTACCTACTGAAAAGCTATAAGCCCATGGGTGCGTAACAGTTGGTCGAAAATTTGTTATCTCACAAATTTATAAACTAACTATACCAAGCTTTTACGTACCTACTGAAAAGCTATAAGCCCATGGGTGCGTAACAGTTGGTCGAAAATTTGTTATCTCACAAATTTATAAACTAACTATACCAAGCTTTTACGTACCTACTGAAAAGCTATAAGCCCATGGGTGCGTAACAGTTGGTCGAAAATTTGTTATCTCACAAATTTATAAACTAACTATACCAAGCTTTTACGTACCTACTGAAAAGCTATAAGCCCATGGGTGCGTAACAGTTGGTCGAAAATCATTTTACAGATTTTTACAAGCTTTATATTACTTTTACCTGTCTGTTGTCTGTCTGTCTGTCTGTCTGTCTGTAATCAAATCTTGCAAGTTTAATTTGACCCACTTCCCGGTTTCCAATTGAGCTGAAAATTTGCATGCGTGTGTAAATCGGATGACAATGCAATATTTTTATGACATCGAGCTGATCTGATGATGGAGCTGGAAGGTGGCCAAAGGAACTCTGTCATAAAACAACGCAACCCCATCGAGTTTGGGCTCATTTGATTCGTCTTGACGAGTACTTTATGATGCAAGATGATAACAATAATTAAAGCTTGTTTTTAAAAAGTATTTTTTAAATTTCACTTGTTATTTCAATACCGTTCATTAGATATAAAAGATTTTAGCATAACAGACAGATAAACATCTACGCATACATACAAAACTTCGCATTCATAATATTAGTAGAATCTTCTACCTTAAGATTAGATGGGACTCATCCTTTTCTTCATATTTATTTCCATTCTTTACTAACCTTTCCGAATGCGGGTCGATAAAAAACAATTCATCATTGTCACGCCCAAGTAATTATTATAATGATGGTTTTTATCTGTAAACGGAATAGCGATAATTTCAATACCACCAACATTATACCTGAACGGATCTGTCTTCACCCATCAGTCATAAGTCATAATATAGCGTTTATTCGAAACTAGCTATGTCCAGTGGTTTATCCATGGAAAAGTATCCTAGTTATTCCAGGGTGTTACGTCATTCTCCTCGATCATACCCTCTCCTCTTCTCTCTACTCTAGCATATTCTAATTCACTGCCCTAGCACACATATCTCCTTTCACGCAATTCATCCAGACCTTTTTAGGTCGTCTCCATCTCGCATTTCCAATCATTATCATATTTTTTACTGTCATATTATAACCTTTTTGTTTTCGCTTGACATGCGCATTCTAAATATGTATAATAACTATTTTCTAAATATAATACGCAGTCTAGGTATAGGTGATATGTAGGTGTACCCACTACATAAGTAGCAAGTTCAAAAACAAATCTTATTCCAGTGATATAGGTACCATCTGAAAAGACTAAGTATGAACTTAGCTGTTAGCTGACCAAGCCATCCCTTGTTTTCACGTAGGTATTATTAGTTGCATGATGGTTATACTATAATAACTATACATATTTAACGAGCATTTGTTTCAAGAACAATAGCCGTTGAATCATCTGCTTTATAAAGCGACCATTGAGAGATAATTTAGGTGCAATTCTTTAGCAACAATGTCTATATTTTTAGGAGCTAAGCCACGTTAGTTAAAACATTCGTATTTTAAATGTTAACTCTGACGTAAACTACATCCAAACCGTATCGCCTAACAAAAACGATCCTATATCACTTTTGTACATTATAATATAAACGCATACTCGTACTATAGAAGGACGATAGTATCCGGCGCTGTATGACCTGGATTTGCCGTCTACAATGCCTGAATAGACGTAGAATGATGTCAGTTTAATCAAAAATCGTAATTAAAAAGCTCCATACGAGCATCACGCGAGATCTACTGACCTATCAACTCACCGCTCAAACCGCTGAACGGATAGAGATGAAATTTGGAACAGAGGCAGATATTGTGACGTAGACATCTGCTGTGAATTTATTTTACCTTAAGCAAGTCATTTAAATGGGTGAATCATCAGGCACTACATTATATTATAGACCTACCTATTTTACCAAAAGAATCTTCAATATAATTTACATTTAAATTAGATTCATGAAGTAATTCCATCTAGTCATAATATTCATACACGAATATGAGCATCAAAGTAGAATGTCCATATGCGGTGTCCTGTAATGGGGTATGTATGCTAATACCCGCGCCCAGGCTGTCGACCAACGATGGTCTCCATCGGTCCGCGGCCGAATGAAGGCCGTTCAATGCCACGTTCTCGGCATTCTTTCTCTTAATATTGGTTTGGAAAATATTTAGATAAAGCGGGTTCGGTATTGGAAGGATTGGACATACAATAGCCTGGGGCTGTAGAGGCCTTTTCTATGGCAATAAATGAGAAGTCGAGCAAATCAAATGTCCATTACTCGTATTAAACACAGTGCCCCCCGTGTTTTAAAATATGAAATTCTCTTCTGCATCTGGTCTAAGCCTGTCATCCTGAAAAAACTACGCTGATAACATTATAACCCTTAAGTTCGGAACACAGTATTACCTGATTACTACTTGGTGGATAAATAACTAGCAAAGATGTGGAAAGAATGAAATACCCTAACTCTTTATTGAAGCACCACTAATATAAAGAACAAAATAAAAATTATAATAATAAAAAATAAATGAATTATAAAAAAAATACCCATATAGATATTACCTCTACCTCTCGTATTATTATCTATCTGAGGCAGTATCGTCGTTACTGTCAAGAGAGATCATTGCGAAAAAGCTTTCCTCTACTGAATAAAATAAAGTAAAAGTAAACTAATACCAAATGTTGCGCAAAACTGTCCCAATTTCTTCCCCATCATTCTTTATTCCCAAAGCGTACATTTCTACATTATTACACCCATCTGCGAGGTTCAAAGACAAACGATGTATAGAGAATAGAGACGGAACGAGTCCACAAATTCGACCTTTCCCGTCAAAGGGTGGAAATAATTGCGTTTGCTGTACTAAGATTATCTTTACAGAGGGATAAGGGTTGTATGTCTATGTAATAGTCGCTATTTCGGTGGGATTAAGTGGGTTTTACTTGTTTGGGAAACTTCCGGGCTGATAGATGAATTCGGTATAGATTTGATCACTCTTTATTTAACATCATCATAATTTTTTTTTTAAGCTATTGCATAGCTTCTATCGCGGGCCTTGAGCGTGGGGACCGAATCCAGAAATTCCGTAACGAAAAAAACCTAACACCCCCCACTCCGACCGGCACAGCGGTGATACTTTTTAGTTTTTCCATCTATAGATAAAAATGCTATGCAATAGCTTTACCGCGGCAGTCTCCGAGTGCCACACGTCTTTTTTCTTAATAAAGGCATCAGAAAAAATGTTAATTAATACATTTAAAATTAAAAAGTGTTATAATTGGCGGTCTTATCGCATATGGCGATGTGTTACAGATAACCAAGATAATATTATATACTTTTCGGTGTGATCGAAATAGGAACTGCTGACCTTGTTACACAAGATATTTTGAGATTTGTGTCATTGAAACACAAAAGAAAACAAATGAAAGACGCACACAGTGGTTCAAAACACCTTGTTATAAAAGAAACTATTCCGCTCTTCCTAATTGCCTTATGGTCTGAAAGTGGTTGATGACCCGTGCCTCTCCCCGGGAGTTACAATACAATACTCTTTATTGGGACAAAAAATTACAAAATAGACTTAAAACTAAATAAAAGTACTAATATTAATGTCCACAATGAGTTACAGAAATGCATAAACACATTTCCCCGTTCCCGTTGCAAAAAAAAGAAAGATGGAGTACCGAGTTGAGTAGTGTGACATAGTAGAGGTCTCTGCCCAGCTGTGGACGAACTTGGGATGATGATGATGATGATGAAAGTCTGAAATCAAAGCTTTCAAGTGGATTTTCATGTTCTAATGGACATAAATCCATTCTATTCGTCAGTTCTCGGTCGGACGTTAAAATCATTAAATTTAAAGCTTAACTTTTATATGTGCTTTTTAAGCTTATTTGAGTCACTTTTTAATAAAGGAGAGGTCTTTGCCCTGCAGTGAGACAAATCAAGATTAAAATAAATGTAATAAAAATCTGATATCCATGTAGACGAAATAAAGTTTTTACGCTGTATATTTTATCCTACTCCCTACTGCTTGCTAATATTCCTAATACGAAAGTATAGTTGTGTTTGTTACCTCTTTACACCTTAACGGCTGATCCGATTGATGTAAAATTTGGTGTACAGCTTAGACCCTGGAATACGAGTAACATAAAGGATACTTTTCAGGGTAGATTCGCTGGGCATAGCAGCTATTTAGTCTTAATATACTCGTACCTATAAAAGGGAAACGTGACTGATTGACGGACTGATTTATCAAAGAATCAAAGCGCACACTGGTCAAACCGCTGAACGTATTGGGTTGAAATTTGAAATACAGATAGGTTTTATGACATAGACATCCGCTAAGAAAGGATAAGCTATCATTATAATATTTTTAAAGAACAAAAAAGGGTTTGTTATTTTTGTTTCTGTTACTTTAATCATAGTTCACAGTTTCAGTGCGACCGCCTACACTTCACCAAAATATTGCTCTCACGTATACCCTGACCGTTTTGGAGCCTCATTTATTATGCTTTAGAAAGAACAATAAAGTGCTTTGCGTTGGTGGCTGTTATTGAACCGTATTCGGTGGCTAAAACGTTTGGTAAACTTGCTCTCTTCGCACGTGACTTTAAGAAAGAACATAAAAGCTATTTATTTAAACACTAGGCCTGCAAACGCCTTTCTTAGCGTAGGGTGGTGGGCTACGTCTTAAAACCTGTATCTGTATTCCATATTTCATCGTAATCTGTTCAGCAGTTTGAGCTGTGCGTTAATAGATCGATTATAAGATAGATCATTCACCGGGGGTAGACTTCCTTTGCAGGAGGTCGTCTAGGTGGGTACCCCAACAGTGCCAGTTATTCTACCGCCTGAGCAGTGATGTGCAAACATTACTGTGCTTCGGTAGGAGGGCACTGTAGCTAGTGAAATTACTGGGCTGAAGAGTCTTAACATCTTATGACTCTCAAGTAAGAAGCGTTGGTGCAGTGCACTGGGTAGCACTGTACTAATTATGGGCAGCGTTATTACTTACCATCAGGAGAGCGTCTTGCTCGTTTTCTTACTGCGTTGTATAAAAAAAAAAGATCAAGTACAAATGATGCCAAGATTATGCCGATTCCCACTCCTCTGTCACAAAGACGAAGCGGGAGTGCCGCCGAGTTGTTTTAGTGGGTATACCCGTGCAGTTGCCCTGGACAGGGAGTCCCACATAACCCTCCCATGCCCCCGGTGGGACAGTATGCGTAATGCGTTTTTTCTCGGCGAAAACAAAAAAAAAGGTTCAAATTTAGCAACCTGAACAGAAAAGTGAAAGGATTAAGGATAAAACGCTGGACACATAAAAGTTCTACGACTCATCGATTGACATAAATTGTATTTGTCTCGTTCACTCACTCATCTTGTTGTCTTGTTGTTGGACGACCTCTGTGGCGCGGTGGGCTAATACCCGCCTGCAACGCAAAAGGTTGCGGGTTCGATTCCCGCATGGGACAAATATTTGTGTGATCCACAGATATTTGTTTCTGGTCTGGGTGGCTTTCTGTATCTATTATAAGTATGTATTTACAAAAGAAAAGTATATAAGTATTATATCCGTTATCCTAACCACCATAACACAAGCATTAAGTTGCTTAGCTTGGGGTTAGGTGGCGCTGTGTGAAATGTCCTGAAATATTTATTTTATTTATTTATTTATCTTCCAAATAAATCTATCAACGGATAGCCGAAACCACTGAACCGATTGAGTCGAAATTTAGGAAACGTATCGATTTTATGTTGTAGACCTCAACTAAGAAAAGATACGCGGGCAAATCTTCTAGCATAAGCTAGTTAATATAAAAACCCACAGAAGTTTCATATGCCCAGTAATTTCTTTAACCACAACCTTCCAAAGGAAGTGAATTACCACAGATAATATGTTACACTCTCATCAACGTCAAGAGATTTGACGTAAAACATGTTTCCAGAACATTCTCATTGACCAGATTTACGATAAGCGGAGTTTTAAAACTAATAAACTCATAAAATAAATGGCCGCTAAAATATAGAGAGCGAGTTTTTACACTAAAATTACCGTCAAAACAAACATTATGTGGTAGAGGAAATTGGTTCTTATGTAGTGAAGAATAAGTGTCAATAGTAAACAGTTTTTGGATATGAGCCAAGAGTAAGATCATCGCTCCAATGAGCCAGTTATTGTAAGATATCACACCATTTTTGGACTGTAAAGAATAACACCTTTGAGTTTCTTGGCAGTTCTTCCGCTAAAATATAATAACTCTACAAAAACTTATTTATTTTCATTTTTCATTATCAAAAGTATGTGGGCAACTGCTACTGCGCAGTCAATAACTTCTGATAGGTCAAAAAGATTTGCGCTGTTATTAAATACATTATTAATTCAATCCGTAGACGACATTATTAAAAATCTTCATTGGTATTTAAACAAGCTTAACAAAATAAATTCATTCACATTTTCAACATATTTAATATTATAATTATTGTCAAGGTCAACACCAACACCGATATGTTAACATCATATTATATATTTACGAAATTTTTATATATTCGCTGTATTTTAATATCACAGTCTGGTTAGAAAAGCGTGGTTGTCAAACTTGATACACTAAATACTGCACTGCACTAATTATGGGCAGCGTTATATCTTACCATCAGGAGAGCGTCATGCTCGTCTTCTTACTTCGTTGCACAGAACATCAAATTAGTCTTCTGTAATCCGTGCTTCGTTGTATGTAAAAAAAGCGGTTCTCCACCGTTTACCTGCTGAAAAATAGCCTTAGTATAATGTGTTATTCCAGGATCTAAGCTAACAAACACGTCGGGGTCGCGTGCGAGTGCTTCGACGTAAAACTCAGGCACTAGGGTCCCTGATTTTTTCTGGGTATTCCCGCCCATCTTCGGCGGGGGAGTCCCACATACCGCCCTGCGCCTCCTAGCTTAGTATGACGACGCCCGCGTAATACATTTTTCATGGGGCAAAAAAGGGTCTAAGTAACCATTTTCTGACCAATCGGTTAAGGCGTGAAGTAGTAACAAACACACACACCCACATTCTTACTTTTGTAATTAAAATATTAGTAGGATTTATTAAAACTACATATATTTTTATACCACACAAGTTGCTTCGAAAAGCGTGGTTTTGTCAACAAGTAAATATGGTAAATGATAACGGACCGGTTTGGCAATAATGTTAGCCAGTTCTTGATAATGGTTACAAATTCAAAGTATGATAACTATATCAGGTGTTAGAAAATGGTTTAGTAGGGATGTCCACTTAAAAAAAATAGCTCTACTGTTATGAGATGAAATACGTCGAATAAATGTCTCTGACGTTTAGACTTTTATCAAACTAAATAGATCGGCCGATCACTCGATATGTATGGAAAGTCGTGTTTTTAAACTATAGTAAAACTAATCAATTGACATATAATAATAATATAGTTTGTACATATATACGAGTAGATCGATATCAAAGACTATGATTTCAACAGGTGAACCCACACGGCAGTGCTATTGTAATATTATGTCCACGTGTATTCAACAGATATATTTAAATTAAATAAATACAGTTATGTTTGTCATAAATTGGATATTTATACAGTGGAAAAAATGCGGAAAACATGCTTATATAAATATTTAAACAGAATTAAAATAATTATGCATGTACATCGTCACGTCGACCTCGGCATTATTATATTTTATTAATATTTTAATATTTAAAATATTGGTTTGCTTTATACCTACTATATTATTTTGATTTTACAAAAATCCTTACTAATAACATTTTTTTAAGTTTGTTAAAGTATAGGTAAAGGAAATTTAAGAACTCTCTTTCAGCAGATTGCTAATTAACCCTTAATTCTTTGTGAATTGAATTATATATCAGTCAACCTGTTTAATGAGCAAAGGCTAATCCCTAATCCTAAGGGCTTATTGGCTATCAGCCACCCCACATGTTAAACAATAGGATCCATAGCCAAACATGCGTACATTACTTGGTTAAACCTCCTCATTAATAAGAGTAAAGTAACAAACGCAGTAATGTAAATTGAAGTGGTCATCAATATAAGTGGGTGGGCGATGGCCAATAGGCCCTCTGGTGGGTTCCAACGAGTCACACCGCAACGTCTGCGCAACCCCATCTAGTTTGGGCTAATTTGATTCGTCTTGACGAGTACTTAGGTGCCAGATGGTAATAAAAATAATAAAAGCTTGTTTTTTAAAACTTTTTTTTAATTTACTTGTTTTTTCATCGACTTTTTTGAAACATGTAATTTTACTAAAATAAATATTGAGTAATTCTTGCAAACATTTCATGGTTAAGCAGATATGCAACGTGTGTTTTGTAAATAGCCTTACCACCAGAAATGTTAGCACTACATATTTCTATTATCTGGGTCAAACTGTATTTTAATATTGCGCTTGGGCAATAATGAATGAAGAGAGTTATTCATACAGGTTTATATTAAACCATGTTATTTTTGTGGAGATGAAATTGCTCTGCGTATAATATAAAAATACTAGAGAACTCAGACGTTTTCTCACTAGCTCTAGCTATGTAGTGCGTAGTTTCCAAGAGTATTTCAAAGAAAGAATCTTATATAATCAGTACATATTTCTTCAATATCCTAAGGGTGAGTTTCTTTATTGACACGAAGCGGAGAAGATCGGGACCCATTTGATTGCTTGAAAACTTGTTGACAGGGATTTGAAGTTAAAACACTGTGATTGATATTATTTTTAAATCACGTCTTTTTACTCCGCATCGGTGCAAGAATAAATGCTGTCTCCCAAACTATTTTTATTTTATTTGTCAGCTAAACAAATGTTTGTGACGTCAATGGGTGACCTGCAATTTTAGAGTTTATTCAACTCTTATAAAAACTAAACACTTTTTCTTTACCATTAAATATATCACAAACTTAAAACTTATTATATATCAACAAACTCTTGCTTGTGGCTTTGTCTACGTGTACAAATCCTTTATTTTAGCGGAGAATTTTGTAAAATTTATCTGTGCTCCAAATTTCAACCCTATCCGTTTAGCCCTTGCTTTGATAGATCAATCAACCATTCTTCTCATTTTCCTTTTAAATTTTAAGATAACGAGTCAGAATAGATAGGTACTCAGTACTCGTATAAAACGACTCGTCTACTTGTCTCATCCTCGTACAGGATCGAAACGGTAGACACGAAGCCGAAGTAAATACAAGTCAGTTTATGCCGTTAATTAACGAAGAGATACTCTTATCGTATGTTGATAATATCAGACAGAAAAACCCTAAAAGAATAAATTTCTTCTCTGACTTTTCACATTCCCGAAAAATGATCATTTTCATTATATTTTGTGTTGTCTGGATTTTATAGCTGGCAACATGAAATTTTTTTTTCTTTTGACGTAGAGTGCACTGAATTAAATGGAACTCGTGAAATTGTCTGCACCGGATCCAGTCGTACAGTGGCGGTACATTTCTGTGATTGTGTTTATGATCCTTTGTTCATTGTTCCACAGGTTCACTGCTTTTAGTAACATTTGCATTTTCTACAATAAATTGTCACCCACTGTGCGATTTTTAAGACCAATATGCAATGCTTAATGCACCACTAATATGCTTTGGCCTAGCAAGGAGAGTAGTCTTACTATAATTATTGTAGAACTATGATAGATACGTACAATTAAGATTTGAGATGAAGACACTGTGTCTGATATGTGTCGTGATGCCTACCATCATACACTTGCTTCTCTTGTCACTCATTCATAAAAAAAGCTATGTCTCTATACAGTAAATAATCTTATAGCTATACTTGCTTTATATATAGAAATAAACTTTTTTTTTAAACTTCTATATTTTAGTACTTTTCTGTCCTTCGACGAATCTCAGCAAATTAGAGAGCGGTATTTCTCATGAAAATTGCAATACTTAGAATAAACGTAAACCCAACGTTTTTGGGTTTGATATGACGAAAGATCAGACGTCAATTCTGTTCTTGGTAAAACCTCAGAATGTTCAAGCTAAAGTATACATATAATATAAGATCATGAAAAGGTACATTAATGTGATTCACAATTTATGAGGTACACCGTCTACGTGTCCACTGTGTTACGTATTTCTGAGACGTCACTTGAGCTGTGTTCGTAGATAACATGTCAATAAATGCCGCGATCATTTTCTTTGCATGTTTAAGGAAGTAGAGTAATGCTTCATTGCGCTCTACATTTTTTAAAATATTCACTATAGGTTAGCCTTACTTACTTAAAATATTGACTATTGACAAGGTCAACAAAATTAAGAATGTAATTAGTCCGTCATTAATATTAAGAAAATATGTATATGATAGGAAGTTACGTATTTCTTTGTTTGTGCCTAAAAAAAACAGCTGAGATATAAAGCTTATAATATGATATTATCATTAGTTTATGAGAAGCTTGACATTACACTATGTTTTTTAAAAAAATCTACTTGACGAACAAACTTGTATTTTTCAAGACACTCATATGACGCCACAGCGTGTGCATCCTTTAACGATTTGACTACAAGATATAGAGAAAGCAAATATTTAATTTATACGATTTTCATAAAAATTGACTCACTCCCGGCATCTACCATGTTAAAAAGTGGTATTCTTCATTATTTCGTGCAGTTCACTCGGTCGGCTCAGCAAGTTGTGTTGGCACAGCGCCAAGCAGACGTTTCGAAGGAAACAGTGAAAATAACACCCGTCATTTGTGGCCCGTGACCTTTGACCGCTCACCTTTGCACTTTACTTGGGAACCTAAGTTTTAGGACTAAGGGCGGAGTAGAAATTTAATGTTTAATTAGGTAATACGACAGTTGACTCATATGATAATGCGTTTATGGACTTGAAACTTTATTACTGGTTTCTTGGATCCTAGAAAAATTAACACAGGATAGTTTTCAGGAGAAAAATCCGGGCAATGCTCATACAAAACTATTTGACATTAACCCATATGCAACTTTATTGTACTATGAAACGAATATATTTTTTGTAGACTAGAATATTAAATAGGCCCAATGCACGTTTTCTTTCCATAAAACACTACAAAAAATCCGGATACAGGCACTTATCCTATGTTGTTAAAGGGTAATAATGAGAACTGTTAGTCTTGAAATACACTTGTTTTTTGATTTATGTTTTCCAAAATTATTAGTTAAAGTAACAAGATCATCAAGAAATATGCCATGGATTACTAAAGGTATAAAAAGGTGTAGTATTGTCAAAAGAAGAATGTATTTGAAATATCAGAAATCGAAGAACAATAAAGTTTTATGTAAAAAAAGATACAAAACATATTCTACTATTCTAAAAAAATGCGTGATGCAATCTCAGAAGAACGAGAGCCGCAAATACATAGGTAGAGCAAAGAACAATTGTAAAGCGGTGTAGAATATTATAAAATCTACTGAACAGTCCCATAATCTTGTAGACAGAGGACTTTCTAACGTAAGTTATAAGGGAGTACCGTTATCTAAGGGATTGAATATTGCTACAGCTTTCAATAATTATTTCATCGAGACCACCAATCTCTGTAGTAATCAAGTTTGCACGTCCAATTCAATAAACAGCGTTACATCAAGTCTATTTCTTAAACCCGTTACTCCAGATGAAGTCCAGCGGATTATTAAATCTCTTAACAACTCTAAGGCAGTAGGATATGATAACCTACCTACTTGGTTAATTAAAAGAATTGGAAAATACATAGCGCCAGCCCTAAGCCATATAATTAATTTGTCGTTCTCAGAGGGGGTATTCCCTGACAAATTAAAATATTCTATAGTGAAGCCAATCTTTAAAAAAGGAAACAAGACTAAACTGGATAACTATAGACCAGTTACACTGATCCCAGTGCTCTCTAAGATTGTGGAGAAAGCCATGCTAAAGCGACTAATTGAGTTCACTGATAAATTTCATATCCTGAGATCAGAACAGAATGGATTCAGAAAGAATAAATCTACATCTCTAGCTATATACAAACTAGTGAAAGCAGCAGCCGAATGTATTTCCAAAAAAAACTCCTGTTGTAGCTTTGCTGTTCGATATGAGCAAAGCTTTTGACTTCGTTCATCATAAGAGATGTCTAGCTAAGCTTTTCAAATATGGTATACGTGGAAATGCCAACGAATGGTTCAGAAGTTATTTGGAAGACAGATACCAATGCACAGAAATTATCCAAATAAACAAAAAGTCTAAGAAAAGTATATTTAGGTCAGAGTATAGGCTAAACCGTTTTGGAGTCCCACAAGGGAGCATATTGGGGCCAATGCTCTTCCTAATATATATCAACGACCTACCACTTTGTATCAACCATGAGACAATCTTATTCGCGGATGATACAACTATTGTCGTCAAAGGTAATGAAGTGGATATATTTCAGGAGAGTATCAACGCAGCTATTAGGGATGTCATATCATGGCTGAAGGAGAATAATCTAAAAGCGAATGTGCTAAAAACAAAAATGATGCAATTTCGCTCTATAGGTAAAACTACGCTGTGCAATCTCAATGTAATGTACGAAGGGAAGCCAATCGACGAAGTAAAAACAACAAAATTTTTGGGTATTGAAATAGATAACAGTCTGCAGTGGAAGAACCACGTGGCGTCTGTTTGTGCCAGAATAAATAGATTCGTTTTCGCCCTGAGGAGAATAGCACAAACAGTTTCTACTCAAGCCGCTCTGCAGGCCTATCACGGATACGTGGCCTCTGTCTTGCAGTACGGATTGATTATGTGGGGCTACTCTACAGACGCGGACAGAGTATTCAGGGCACAAAAGAAGTGTGTACGTGCTTTATGTGGAGCGCATTACCTGGACTCTTGTCGTCCCCTCTTTAAAAAGTTTAAACTTCTGACATGCAAGTGTCTCTACATAAAACAACTGGCTATGTTTGTCAGACACAATCCCGAACTGTACAAGACCCATAAAGAGTTCAGGCAGAGACAGCTCCGACCTAGGACAGATAATTTGCTCTGGCCACCAATCTGTAACTTGTCTCTACAGAAGAATCCACACTATATGACGGTCAAGGTTTATAATCATATTCCTGAAGCTATCAAAGCGGTCGGGGGTGAATTGTTCAAAATTAAGTTGCATAACTGGTTACTGGGTAAAGGATTCTACTCTGTGAATGATTTTTTAAAATGGAAAGACAACAATTACTAGGGACTCTTGATATTATTAATAATATGACCTATTTATGACATTTAAATATTATGACATTATGAATTTTATTTTGTAAATATCATGTTGAATTATTTTAATACCTATGTAATTTATTACACACGACCTCAAATTTATAATTATTATCAATATAAATTGAATGCATGTCTTAATGTTATAATTTAACGCATATAATATATTTTTTAATTTAAATATTTGTACGCCCTCTGGGCAGAAACATGTTGAACTAAATATCACATTATTTAAGATCTATATTTTTTATATAAACCATGTTTGTTGCAAATAAATATTTTCTGATTCTGATTCTTACTGGCACAAATTGTAGTTCTAGCAACATTATCGAAGTAAACAGGGATCACATTTCTATAAAACTAGCTGCTAGCTTCTCCACTTAATTGTGCCGGTGAGTGTAGCATACCAGTTCCTAAGATAAAATACAATACTCTTTATTAAGACCAATAAATGTTAACAAAAAGAGTCTCATACTAAACTCATATTAATGTCCACAATGGGCAACCATATCGCTTAGAGTTTAGAGCGGTCTCTTTCGAACACCAGCTTTGCGTGGAGTGTTTAAAATTTTATGCCGTTTGGTTGTAAGATAAAGATTTAGGCATAAAACACATAATAAAGTAACGAAACGTATTAACAAAACCTCTACATGTTGAACAAACGTAAAGAGGCCACTCTAGGCGTAATTCAGCACACTACATAATCGCGCCATGTTTAACATCGGTTTACTTCGATGTTTGGGTTTCCGCATTTTTGCAAACCGACGTTTTACTTGGTAAATCTTAGTTAGAGTCTTAGTTTTAATTGGCGTCATTATTATATGTATAGGAGATATTAGTGGGGATATATATATAGTTGTTTTTTTATATTATTATTGTAGAATTTTACCAGTTCTTCCTTTTTATCCTGCTGCCTGAGATGCTACTAACTTCGGTAGTTTGAGTGTAAAGAGAGCTAGTGTATTTTATAAAAAAAGTAAGCTCCGTATTTTGATCAGTCTTAATCTTAAACTTTTCCTCGAAAAAGTTTTTCAAAAAATGTTTCGAGACGACACCTTCTAGGTTGAGTAAAGGATGAGGACTCAACTCGGAAAGCTTCAACTGCAGTCAATTTTCGGTATGCCTTATTGGGCATATCTTAAATACATTTTTCTTTGTCATGGGTGCTTCTGTTACATTGACAAGTACCTATATTACCTGACATTATCAAGTAGCTGAATCAGCAAAATTTACCTTACACCTTAGGCCCCAAGAGCTTATCAGTCTCACAGGTTCATTCAGTTTATTACCATTGGGATCCTCGTTGACAGGTGGTCGCACTCCGCCAGTTCCCACGGTCGAATTATGTTACCGAAAATGTCATGCTAGGGTTGTATCCCGAACTAAGCTTGGGGCAAGAGTGCTGTGCATTATACTTCATACCATTGTGTTCTGTAGGCGAACACTGAATGTTTTATGGAAGAGAATGATAAAAATATTAATGTAGTTATTTATCCCTTTCCTACGCCACAACGTCTCCCATTTTTCAGACAAAAAAATTGGAAGCATGATTCAATATTCGTATTTTTTATTCCGTTCTAAAAAGTGATGATTTAATTGATTTATTTTAAGATACACATTATACACCCCAAACAAACTCCTCAAATATTCCTCACCCTGCAAAGTTGTCTGCCAGAGATCTTTAAGACAACAGACAAGTTCTGCATTTTATTCCGTAAGACTAACCTCATAATATTGAAAAACAATTCGTTATTATCAGACGTGCCCTAATATTTGATGGATGTATTGAATATCGGTTGATCGGTTATCGCTTATCGAGTCACATGTCATCATAAATATGCTGATAAGTCTCAAATGTGATATATGGCCTAGTAACTAGTGAATTTACATAATGATGTCATAAAGGAAAGTCAAGTTTCCGCACTCTATCAAAAAATATAGTGGTAGGGCTCTATTGCAGAGTTCGCTTGGGGTAGTACCACGCCTTTGTACGTTATTCACCCGCCAAGCGGTAATGTGCAGGTATTTAAAGGGCTATGTTACCAGCAAAATTACTAGACATGAGGAGATTCAAAAATAAATCTTAGATTGACAGGCGCAGTGTATAATGCCGCGCAGTATTTTGTATTTCCAAACCCTGGGTAGCGCGGTGTTTGATATAGGCTATCATGATGCTTACCAACGGCACATAATTTGATCATATTGTTACTCATTCTCATTAAAAAAAGATATTCAATTGGTATGTGTTATGTAGTTAGTTAATAAAAAAAAAAACAAATAAATTAACAAATTATTTAAATATAGCGGTTTTACCCGCTGTGTGCCTATATGTTATTCCAGGGTCTAAGCTATCTCTATACCAAATAGAGTCAGCTTAATCGTTATACCCGTTTAGGCGTGAAGAAGTAACAAACAAACACACTCACACATTTATAATATGAGTGTGATTTTGTACTCTATTTGGACAGGCGTGTCAAGTAAAGGGCCTAATTTCATATTCATATTCAACAGACATTGGCTGCCTAATCTACATTTAATACGTAGATAATCCACGTGCTATGATCCGGATTTACCTATCGGATTCCTTCACAATTGCGTAATATATGAGTTACTAGTAAAATGTAACTATGTACTTATAAGAGACGTTGATAGTAATAACAATATTTAATGTAGCTCGAAACTTTATATGTATAGCGGTGCAGAGTTTAGAAATAGTGCGTTGGAGTGACTTATGTGGAAGCTAATTAAAATTTAAATGTAACATAATAATAATTACTTAATAAAAAATAACAGTAAAAAAGGGTGACATCAACCATGAGTGACATAATACAAAAACACTACGCCAGGGCCAAGAAGAGAGAGGAGGGAAAAGAACAGAGATTGTTACTGCATTTGAACGATATGATTTCAGCAATTTACCACTTTTCTCACAACACGTGGAGTAAATAATAAATTTTCCCAAAAACATTGCTTGACAAAATATATTTTTTATTTATGTACGTATACATTTTTTTGCAACTAAATTACCATAAATAATTATTAACTTGACTACTTACTCTAAACGGTGCGCATCCTAGACCCACTGCAACATAATGATCATCGGTCTAAGAATAACTTTATGATATTATACACAACTGCATACATTAACTGCATAATCCATGTAAATGAAGATGCACGATTTATGTGTTACCTACTCGTACGACCTACACTGAATAATTGTTAGAGAAACTAGATAATTTATAAAGTGATTTATGAATAAGGTAACTTGCGCTGAACCTCACTACCACGGTTCTAAACTTAATTTTTCAAACTAAGTATTACATATAGGGGCAACAGAAATACGTCTTCTGTGAAAATTTCTATTGTGTCTAACTATCACGGTTTATGAGACCTGGTGACAGATATACTGACAGCGAAGTCTTAGTAATAGGATTCCGTTTTTACCGTTTGCCGTTTGGATACGGTACTCTAAAAAATAGAGTTACGGTTATTATTAAAATCCCCTTCCTGAAGATGTAGAAGAGCTTGAGACTCGTTGACAGATCCTTTAATTTTACCCCCTATATCCTCTTTGGCGATGTCACCATAATCAAATAGGCTTCAATGCCGCAATTTTAGAAGTTACAATTTCCAAAATACTTCATTAATTATATCTTAAGACTCTATTCGAAAAGTCTATGAGAAGGACGAGGATTTTTTTATTTATGAGATATGTGTTACAACGTGCATATGCAATATGCACATAGATGAGTACGTTTACAATAACGAATTATCTATTTATTTATCCTCACAGGAACTGCGTTTCAGTGAGATGGATATTATTTCATCGGCCAAGGTTGTTTATATGCATTGAGTAGTGAATTAAGGATGAACATTAACTGCGCAGTAAATATCTGCATGTAGGTAGTAGGTGCTTATAATAATATGTTTGACGACCTTCCCTCGACGTGACGCCATTTTTATTATTACTTTATTTTTCATTATTCAAATACCTATAAATGTCTTGCATTTTGTTATGCAAATAAGTAAGAAGACGAGCAAGACGCTCTCCTGGCCTGCCCGTAATCAGTACAGTACTACCCAGCATATTGAGGTAAAATTCTGGACGCACAGCACCAGCTTCTTACTCAAGAGTCATAACTCATAACCCGTATCAGTTTTGTTTTGAGAAAAACAAATCGTGAGATAGATACCTATTTGATTTAGAATCTCCTCATGTCCAGCAATTTCGCTTGTAACATTACCACAGTCCGGAACACAGATTGCTTGAACCCAGGCGACTTCTGCAGTTTCTAACACTTGCCTTATTCTTGTTGGACATCATCATCAGGCTGCAAATTCCCGATGCTAGGCATAACCCTTTAGTTTAGACATCCTTTGCTTTATTAATCGCTAGGAGCGGTTGGAGGAGAAAGACGGAGGACCGGTTGAGTGGCGTGCCATGGGGTAGGCCTATGTACAGCAGTGGACGAACATAGGCTGATGATAATGATGATTAATCGTTTACATCCATCCATTTTCTTGATGTTAAGAAACAAACTAGTTATATTTCTGAGACTATCTAAAACTATTTGCACACTTTTATTTCCTTGTTTTTATCATATTTTCCCCATCTTCGCCAGTGGGAAGTTGTTTTGAAGGAATAAATCAGGCTGAAGAAGACAATATATTTGGGAAAACACCGTTTTGACACAAAACCCAACCCATGTCAGTTTGTCACTTGACTACTGAACTGTGGGCGGAATTCCACCGGTAGAGCCCTATATATCGCAAGTTGATTGTGTTTGACACGTATTAGACAAGTATTCAAGACTACAGAAAATATTCACTGAAGGGCTTGTGCTTTTATGAAAAAAAAAACCTTTGTGAGAGCTGAGTTACGAGTACCTATAAACTTTTAGGGAATTGTTGAATTGTTAAACTTAATCTTTTAATCGTTGAACCGCGTTTTAATTTAATTATTAAATAGAAAACTATTTATTTTGAACCCGAAGTATAATGTGAAAAGTCTCCATATATACCTATTGTTTACTATCGGTTTTACCCGCTAACGTATAAATAATATAGCCTTTGTGTTAAAAAACGTAGTATTCCCCATTATTGGACTTGCATTTTCCATGTATACCGGTTGAAAGCAACCTGCATCCAGCGTCTTCCGGCGACCTTTATAAGGTCGTCTGTCCACCTACAGGACGTCCTACGCTGCGTTTGCTTATCCATAAACATAACATACATAATGTTATTAGAAGCTATTAGCTATTGAACTGATTAGATTAAGAAATAGACAACATCTATATAAGCGTTGATGAATGAAAAGAGTTCGTTATCTATATCTACAACACATATGATGTAGATGGTAATCGATGGTAACAGTAACAGTTGTGTAATGCAATATAATAGTACACCCCAGTTGAGATGTAAGCGTGCGTGTCACGGCATGTATTATAACTATCATATACTTGTGATACAGTACTTTATATACCTGGTTTTTGTAGTAAAAGTGACTACACCAAAAATTAAAAGTACTCGTAGACTACAAAATAAAACATAATTTATTACAAATATATCGTTTGCCTTGATCTACGGACCGTATATCTATTAAACAGTGCAAGTTTCATTAGTTTTTTTAAAGGTATGAGTTAAAACGTTCGTGTCGTCCTTGCGTATTTTTTGTTGATTAACATCATGAAATGCAGAAGTAACTGCGCGGTGGTGCACTGGTCTGTCACCCTGAGATTTTAGTGGTTGGGTTGTAATCTCGTCATGGCCTGTAATTTTGTTGGTAAACCTTCAGTTCAGAACACAGCAATGCCTGCACATTACTGTTTGGCGGATGAATAAATGACAAAGGTGTGGTACAGCCGAGGCTGCTATATAACCCTACCATTACAATATCCTGCCTATATACTATTGATCTTAAGTAGCTTATTGAATTTTTTTTTATAAATATACCCTTTCTTCCGAAAGTACCTACGATTTTACTAAGCACCAATTAGAAGATCGTCAAAGTTGTGTCACTGTAATCTAGCGTCTCTTACGTTGCATGGCCAGCACGCCATCACTCCGCATTGACTATGATTTATGCCAGTGTAATCACTATATCTATATGCCATTACACGTACACGTACGAATGTTTGCAGGATAGAAAGGGATCGGTATTATTGCTTGATTATATCAGCTCCTATGTGTAAACTGGGTACAATTGCATTGAGATGTGTTGAACAATCAAAAAGTAGCAAAAATCTATTTTAATAGCTTATTTTGACTGACCTGAGAGCCAAAATAAGATCTCTGGCTAGATAGTGTTTTCTGGTCACTTGGATGCATTCATTAAAACCAAAAGGTACAGTGTAAAATGCACCGGATACAGAATGTCACGTGGGCAATAAAAATCTTTCCAAAAAGTTAGGGTGCGACAGTTAATTAAAATTGTTACCAACTTGTCGTCACCCGTTTGGAAAAGTGGCGTATCGATGAGGCTTAAAACTGAAATTAAAATAGCATCAGCCATGAGCACCGTAATCTGCCACCAACACCGTCTGACCATAGACTAGTAATAGATGCAGATGCCAAAACTAAAGTGTAACCAAGTAATAAATACTAACTGTGGCCCGCAGTTTCACCCGTGTAACTCCCGATCCCGTAGGAATGTCGGGATAAAAAGCTTATGTGCATCAAGGTTTTCAGCTGTGTGTTTTAAGCGTGAAAAAGCAACATACGCATTCACATACATCTACATAATAACATAGTCACATGTAAAACTTTTCATCTTTATAATATTAGTTAGCCTTACAACCTAGTAATTTTATCCAAATCTATTAGTAATTAACACCTTAGTAATTTAATCTATATTTTAAGACAGGTAAATACAGACCGATTATATAATATATGTACTTTATTTAGTTATACTTTGTTCATTAAAAACGTATTCTTTAACATAATAAATATTGTACGTGCCCTCAGCATTGTTTATGTTGCGAGTTCCTCGCTAACGAGCTTCCAACTTCCCGGGAACCGTTTAAACTCCGCCAAAGTTTGCGCTTTTGAGACGTTTCTTCGATACACCAGTTAAACGACTGTTGCTCTAAGTTCTAAGTATCGTACTTTTAAACTAAACTTTATCAATTGAAGAACATCACACTCGTTTTATGAACTGTCCCTTGGTTCCGCGCTTAAGATTATAAATATTTCCTTCGACAGGTCTTGCGGGCAGTATTATAATGTTTATTACTAGCTCTGCCCACCTGTTTTACCATTGCATTGCCATTATTACCACTGATACAGAGTGCAAACGAATGTCTTATGCTTAACGTTTTATGTTTTCGTACCTACTGGTTTTATTTCTTCCATAGTGTTCTTATTTTTGTAACATTGTTTTATTTTACATGTATCTAAGATGTTTGTACACGAATAAACGATTTCATTCATTCATTTAAACGTCCATAGGCGATAGCGACAGTAACCTCTTGTCGCTCGCCATCAGGCGGGTCAATATACTTTCTCATAGACTATAAATAATTTATAAATATAATATTATAATATAATTGACTATCTAAACCAAGTCGTAGCAACAATTTTGTTCACATCCTCTTTACCATAAATATAAAACCATTGCTCCTAACTATCAGCTTTCTATTCCATCGTGGTCGTTTAGCGAAATAGGAGTGTTGGTAGGCTGTAAAATGATTTTATTTAGCTATATCACCTCGACTCCATTATGTAAAACGGCCCAGACGTGATCCCGCATCTCTTTGCTTGTTCAGGTAAATGGAATTAGTAGAAAGTGGTTACCAGTTAATAGTTACTACACTCCCTGAGGTGACTAACGATGGTAACTTATAGGTAACGTTGCATAATTTCAGATGACGCATTGTCTCAGATCTTTTGAGGAATACTTGGAAATACTATTATGGCAAGATATTGGTGACCCAGAAGAAATTTCCTTTTAATCTTGAATGAAGAATATCAAAGCTAGAAGCAAACTAACTTTTCACTAGAAATACTCGTATATCTATTTGGTACCGTTTTTCGAGACGGCACAGTGGTGTCAAAAATCGTAATACTCGTTGCTATGCCTTACATCCTTACACGTTTATGATACAACACTCTTCTATGATGATAATACATAATTCACTTTAATTTTAGTCTTTTGTAACTCAAATTTCACTCGCCTGGTAAAGGCGATCATTTATTAGACTTAGAAATATGTTAAGCTTTTGCCTTATCGAGGTCCTATTCAAGATTGTCCTAGCCCCACAACTATTTCAATAGTAGATGATCTAATTTGATATGTATTGTCCACAGTCAATGATCCAGCTAAAAGAACGTAAAGAGATGGACGAGGCCTTCAAGAAGGCGCAGAAACCCTGGGCGAAACTCCTCCAGAAGGTGGAACGAGCTCGGCTGGAGTACCACACCGCTTGCAAACAGGAACGGACAGCACAGAACCAGGAAAGGAACGCCAGTGGGGATAGTTCATTAAGTCCAGACCAGGTAAGATCCCTATATATAACTAGCGACTATTGCTTCGTTATGTGAGCATAAACATCTTGAAACTATTTGGTAAAACCGTATTAAAATTCGTTGTGTAATCTTTCCTATTATACTTGGTGAGTTTCTTATATTTTACTAACAACTAGGTTCGCTTCACTCCAGCAGCATATACATATACACCTTCGTCTTGAATTACTATTGATAAAACAATATTGAAATCCGTTGTACAATCCTTTTCACATATTTGATTATAATTTTCTAATCGTATCGACGCGACGTTATGACTGGTTAAGATTAGGGTTTGGTTCTTCTAAAGAAAAAAAACGATTGAGATCACATGCGCGTTTGTCTATCTGTTTGTCTGTCATGATCCTTTTACTCGGGAACGCGTGGAGTTATCCGAGTTGAAAATATTTTTAAATGTGTTAGTAAGCTAGTCTTTATCCATGATTATCGAAGATGCGAAGATGTCTATGGCAGTCTAAAGTCTAAACCTAGATGGAAAAATCTCTCTCGATCAAGAACCTTTTTATCACAGATTTATCAAGCATTTTTTATAATTATTTTTCGTAGACAATGACGATGTTGCTTTCTTCATGTGGTGACTGGGCTTTTGTGAATATGACGTATAAAGATAACCAGGTCGATCGCCAGTTTTCACGGAACTGATTCATCCGAATTCCGGTTGCAACCAAATCAGTAATGTCTAATTTAAAACTCGCAAGAACGATTCGTGTAAATGACGTCATTTCCCAAATTCAATGTTCCCACGGCTGAAAAATGTTATAGTTTCAATTTCTAGGAACTTTCGAAGGCCTAAAGGGTGACATTTCAGTAACCTATAGAGGGTAGAATAAAGGTAATTAAAATTTCTGCCTACTCGATATCGTGGCTCTTGTTTCTACATTGAGCACTTAGTTCTGTATTTACTTCATTTGTAACTTCATATATGTTCAATTATCTTAAAATTTCGAATGATTAAAATTATGAATCGTTAAAATACAATTTATTACGATTTATCTATCGATAAACTATTGATATCATTAAATAACTATTAGGCATAGGTAGTAAACTATACTACTACTGCATGTGATAGATAACTAAGTTATAAGGTAACTTAATATAGGTACCTAAATTGGCTACTGTAGTTGCTGGCAATGTAAATTTTAACTTTCTCTGTTACAGTATAAACTTTTTTTACATTATTATCGGTCTCAAAAGTTATAGACTAGAAGTATTGATTGAGTGACCCATAGGAGTTCCATGACCTGTCTTGTCCTACTATCGGGATAATCGATCCATCCGAATTATTAACAATATATCGATTGATTCACGCCGTCCGATATACAATAAGGTTTCATGTTAATGTCTCTATGATGTGGGCGTGCATTTGATGTGAGAAACAACAGCTTTGGTCAATAGTACCTTTATAGAGCTCCTTCGAATTAGTTTGTAAGCAGGGCGAACAAGTCGCCAAGCGGTCAAAATGACCGTATTCCTTTAGGAAGTTCAGTGAGGCCAGGGAGGGATTTATCCTGCCTTCTAGGTTTAGTCTTGCTACCGACGGAGAAGAATGAGAGAGAGTACCTTCGTCGTCCCCGCTGAACAGCGGCTGGAAGGACCCCGGGGTTTTAGTGGGTATATCTGGCGATTTCTCTGTCGGGAAGTCCCACATAAACACCCTGTGACTACCGTTACAACTGCTCAGGGTGGTATGCGTAAAGCATTTCCCCGGAAAAAAAAAACAAAAGGTTTAGTCTGCTACCATCTACGTACTACCAAGATCAGTTGTTCAAAGGAGAACTGTCTGAGCGGTAGTCTACATCATAAAACCTATGAGTTTCAAATTTGAACCCAATACTTCTAGCGGTTTATCAACGCACAGCAAACTGTGCGTTGATAAATAAGTCAGTCATCTGCAAAATGTGGAATAAGCTTCCGCCCTCGGTATTTCCGTTGAACTTTAACATGGGACTTCAAAAGGCAAGTGAACAGAGTCTTGAAAGGTAGGCAACGTACCAGCGATACCCCTGGTATTGCAGGTATCCATAGGCGACGGTAGCCACTCACCATCAGGTGGGCCGTCTGCCTGTCTGTCACCTATTACATAAAAAAAAGTTAATCAGTCACTTTTTACTTTGATACATTTCGTTTATTAAATTATTACTTCAACTTGAAGAAAACTTGCTAAACATAGGAATATCTCAACGGATAGGTTTACGTTATCATTTATCAGGTATCAAGGAGAATTACGTCATGTCTAGTGCACGCCGCTGATAACGGACTGATAACAGGTGGCGCTCGACTTATAACCTGTATACCTAGTGCTTGACTTAGGCACATTATTGATTACCTGAAGACTTAGTATTAAAATCCTGTCCTAAAAAAATAATCTATTTTTTTGCATGCTATATTAAATTTAAACTGGCAAACAATGGCCCTTGCACTGTATATAATATCTGATAGACGCTACGAAGTGCGCGCGGGTCCACCATTTTATTGTAATTATTTTAATGTAAAAATACTTAACTACTCAATAAATAAATAAAAAGTCTCTAAAAGAACTCGTGGAAAAACTAATCAAAGCACAATCCCAAGTAATTCCAATTCCTTTCGATAGAGCATAATGAGTACATTATACGGTCAATAAGCCATCTATAGGCCCTGTTACACACACAATGCCGTCTGCGACGACGACACAACGCGTCTTTGTCGAGCATAACAAGCATTCGTTTGTGCCGCTGGTGTGACGTCATCAATGTTGAATCGCTGGACTTGGTCTTGGTAAAAGTCGGCTGTTGAGGACTATTTTTTGAGGCAATGCAAGATCCATGCAAAAGAGAGTTGTTTTCCGTTGCTAAAGTGCAAAAGGTCCACATTCGTCCTAAGAGAAATTGGAGTTCATTATATAGGTACTCAATTCATGTATCCACGTTGTTAAATCAATTTATGTGAGCATTTTGTAAAAATTCATCGGATTAGTATTTTTTTTATATTAGTTACCGGCCTTTATGTTGTTAAAAATTTTCGCTTAAGATCAGGCGAGATCGTGGTCAAATGCTAACCTATAACAAATAAAAAAAAATTGATAACATTATGGGACCCCCGCCTATTTCCCAGGTTAAAATGTACCTTTAGTTAAGCATTCAGACGTTTTGAGCGCTCAAATGAGATCTCTTATTTAGACACCAATGTCATAAATAGCCACCGAAATGAGGCAAGATCGCAGCGGTGTGTGTACCTATATAATATGATAACGGGCGTATCAGCAGGACATTGAACGGTTTCCCGCTAATGTACTCGCAGGTTATATGATTGAATCATGGAATTACTTACGTGACATCTGATACTTTAATCATTCACGACTACTTATGCCCCTGCGGCTACACTCGTTAGAAAAGTATAATAAATATAGTTAATGGCTTTTTCATTTATTATTTTTACATATTGCTAACTGCGCCCAGCGGTTTTACCCGCTATACTGTAGCCTATGTGTTATTCCAGGGTCTAAGCTATCTCTATACCAAATTTCAGCTCAATCGGTCCACCCGTGTAGGCGTGAAGGAGAACAAAAATGCACACTTTCGCATTTATAATATTAGTGGTATTATCGGCAATAAACTATAACATTAAAATAGAATGATCACAAATAAAAAAAAAAAAACTTTTTTTTTCTACTTAAAGGCTAGTTTCAAAACTATAGTCCAGGAAATATAAAGTCCAGGATATAATATTATATCTTGTTAAATCTGTTTTACTCGTATATATTTGTGTTACATACAGCCATACATCCATATTACTTTGTGTATAACTATTAATTAATTATAGCACCGAGTCAATAGCGTGACTATATCGAATTTATCTTTTAAAAAGAAGACATATCAGCAAGACTCGAAAACGAAATCCAAACATGTTTTATTGGACGGTAAATCAGAACGCATTTCTGTGGAATGCAATAAAATCGTTGCTCGAGTGGACTCCATTACAAAGCACTTAAAGAGGAGATGCCAAAATTCCTACCGCGGTTTATGATCGCCTTTCTTGTGTTAATTTTGCGAAAAGCTGAAATATTTCAGTTTTGTATCCATTTTACTTGCACCCAGCAGTTGTAACCGCTAAAAAAGCATCTGCATACCAAATATAGCTCGATCGGCTCAGTTGCCTGAAGAGGTGAAACATAATTTTAAACTTGCGCTCTTAGGATATGTTATTTTAATGTGGTGCGGTAGGTTAAGCTTATCATATCTCATCTTCGACCGCGTCATCACTTGCCAACAGGTGAGACTGTGGTCAAACGCAGCCCTATTCTCTATAAAAAAAAAAAAAGCTCACCTCGCACAACAAAACACATTCCTCACACATCCATACTTTCCCTATGATTCTATGATATTAAGTTTAGTACGAAGGTAGGATGGCACACGGTAGTACTGAAAGTCTCGCTGGACAACTCTCTAATTGATTGCTCTATGGCTAACAGAAGGAGTATCTTGCAATGATTTCTCAGATTCTCAAGCGTGTTGCAAAACTCGATCCAACTCCTAGTGATTAATTGAGATGATTCTAGGTCTCTCTGACTGCAAATTGGTATATTTGCATATAGATTATTCCTTGATTAACTTTTGGTCTGTTTTCTTTGTGATTGTAGCTTGTCTTTCTAGATTAAAAATCAATTAGTATCAAAATCTAGATTTAATAAACATGACACAACATAGATAACTGTTTTGAATACTAAGAATTTTTCAAGGATGCCGTCAGATTTTAAATATTTTGAACCAAGCGCTTTTGGTTCTGTATCGATAAGGTCTCAAGCCGACGTCACACAGAACAGGGACGTGTGGGATGCAGGAACAATTCGGGAAATACTTTGACAACTTACTGTCAATCAGCTAGTGTTACCAGTACAAGATTTCAACAGCAAATAACTTAAAATGACTTAATTTCACATTACTCCAATCACATAACCAATTTGTTCAATCACGTTGCAAGCCAACCCTGGCACAGATACGGATCAAACTAAATAAGCGTCATAAGGCCTATTTCTCCGTGACACGGATGGAGACATTATTTTGATTTATAGGTAGATATCTAGTAGACGTGCACGGGATTTCGGTCATTACGGGCGCACAATGGTTCGCGTGCCGCGGCAGCCGTGACATACTGCGGCCACTGTTTAATTGAATGCTCTTTTATATTATTGTGTTTATTGTATGAATCACTTAAATAAATTTATTTTCTTTCTTTTTCACTTTTAGACTGAGATTAAAATAAAAGGGGTAGTTATGCTGACCATTGACCAATAGGCCCTTAGAATGCCAAAGCTAATGGTTGCTTATCTTCATTCTTTCCTCAGCGGTTATCGGTGCTTCGAGCTATGTAGCCTGTCTATTGCCACTTCAATTTGCTAATTTTGCGAGCGATGCTTTCTGTACTCAATTTAGCCTATATCTACTTAATTTCTTATTGTGTGTGTGTCAGTGTCAAGAGAAATATATAATACGGTCTATCACACTTTTCTCCTGACCTAATAATTGCGCGAAGATCGTCAAAAGTTAGCGGTCATAGTATGGACATAGTATCTATTCTTTGGTATGGACGTGGCTTAAAATAAAACCTTCAAACACAAGCAAGATTAAAGTGACTTTATCAAAATCATGATTGACCTTGACATTTTACGTCTAAACAATAATTATTTCCATATCTATAAGACTATTTTAATTAAAACTTTCCCCCATTGACCTCAATGTATAACAGAACAATCGTACTCAATTATTGTTGGAACAAACCGAAACAAACAACAATATAACGTTCGTAAACAAATTTAATTATTGCCTGTTCACTAACAAGTTTAGTTGGGGACAAGTCACTCATACTAAATAAATAGGTGCAGAAGGCAAGCACCAAATACCCTGCTGAAATGTAAGGTTGTTTTACTTTTTCTAAGACTACTAGAGAGATATGTTTGTCTAAAGTATGCATCCCTATTAACAGTTTCAACCCACAATAGGGTTTTATTCAAGTCAATCTATCATCGTTTACTTGAACTATTTATTTTGGCTCCTTTGTGTATTCGTAATCACTGTGGTCTTAATAGAAGTGTGTTTTTAACGAATTTTTTTTTTGAATCCGCTTCGCGAAGCTGTCAATACGACTGTGTTTCGTTACGATGTTCAGTGAAGTCAGGGAAGGATTTAGCCTTCCTGGCTAAGTCTCTTACAATCTTCGCTTAAGATCAGGGATTGTGGACAAAGGCTGACCTATGACGAATAAAAAAAAACAAACCCCACACACAACCGAAGTTCATCGAAAACATCGGCAAAAGCAGCTTTTCTATAACTTTTTATAAGTGGCATTAGAAACTACAGCCCCTCAAAGCGAAATGATTCGCTAACGACTAACGAGTTGTGTGCGTCAGACCGAATGCGCTGCTTTGTACTAGAGTTAGCTCAGGCACTGGAAAATTGGCCAATGCGGCAGGATTGTGCCACCTGACTCGTGTAATGCACGTTTTGGAGGAAATTTATACATATTTTGATATGAAATTTACCTGTAAATGCTATATAATATATGAAGTTTAAACTTTAGTCCAATATAAAAATAATGAGTCAGATTAATAATGATATTATTAATTATTTTTGCTAGTCTTTTAACATTTTAGGCTCGCAATCTGCGCCAAACTTTTTGCGTGTTAGGTATCAAGCAAGTTTACATAAAGCATCTGCAAAGAAATAATAGATCCCTATTCCTATTTAAGGAATATTAAAAAGTAAATGTTTTTCTTTTGGGAAACCTTCCTACTAACGGCCTAAATATGTCGCCTCGAAGACATAAACCGAACTATTAGAAAACAAACCTAATTACAACCATTTAACTTAATCCAAGTTCATAAACCTTAACCGACTTCAAATATTAACCCACCGCAAACAAAAATACACCATAATCCAACGTAACAAAGTATTAAATCCTGTAATCGTGGTAATCGCTCAGATAACAGGTGCCCATAACTAGAACGTCCCCAATACTTCGGTTACGTAAGCCACTTTAATGCGACATGGTTCCATTGTAACACCTGCTCCAAAGACATTGTATTGGAAGAAAAAGAACTTTGTCATAGAAAGTGATCGACACGTGTGAAATCGGTGGAATGGAATCGACTTCTTACATACAGACGCCTAATACACTGCGAACAAAATCATATTGGTATTGCATTAGATAATTACGCATAGTCTAGTCATGATTCATATCTAATATTGTATTATATACTTATAATAATAATTAGGGTATGTGCTCCTACAGAACAAGTTACCATACTTACACTGTCAGAGGTCAATCACAAATTTTAGGTTATGTGGAAAAATATTTTATACCTGTAATATAATACGTATAACAAATCAAATGTTTGGTTTACGAACTAATCAGCATTCAGTACTCTACATATCTGACCAAATAGCATTTAGCGCTGTCCCTTATACTATCTCATTTTGCGGCCACAAAAGTTTGCATTTAGAATAAAATGGTTTTATCACCATCATAGTCAACCCATATAATCCTACTGCTACGGGCCTCTTCCCCTTCGTCTTATAAGTCTGATAAGTATAATTGATTATTAGACGTCTATTAGAGTACAAAGTCGACGTTAGTATTCTCGGCATTTGACACAGCAATTTACGACGAAAAAATAACGGTTTTCCAACAGTAAAAAATCATATTTGCTCGTAATATCCAACTTAATAGTTTCTTAATAGAATTAACAACCGTTTCTTGTAGAAAAGTAATTTAAGGGCAATCAGAATCCATGAGACCGTGGCGATGAATCAATCTACTCTGACCGTGACCCATTGACCGGAGATGACCAGTTTGGGTTCTAAAAACCGGAAACATTCCGGTCTATTCACTTTTACGAGTACATCATGTAAAGGTTTATCGGTTAACGTCATGTTCAGATTTGAAATGCATATTATCTTTAAGTAAAGCATATTTTGGTTTTCTTCATCTCGATTTTGAGATTTACTGTTTTGAGCAGCTAAATAAGTAAATGTAGTTACTTAACGGACGGATAGAGCCATAGTAGTATTATAAAAATAGTAAACTAACTGACTAAGATGGCGCAGCGACCCAAACTGAGTTTTGGCCGCCGACAAAAGAGGGCTGTAGAGTGATGATAAAACTCAATTGTACCTCTAATATTGACTTTATATTATACTAGCTTACGCTCGCGGCTTTCCTCGCGTGGCGTAATCCTTTCTAAGCGGAGGTCTACATCATAAAACCTATCTGTGTTCCAAATTTCAACCCAATCCGTTCAGTGGTTTGAGCTGTACGTTGATAGATCAGTTAGTCACTCTTTCCTTTTATTTATTTAAAAGATTATAGACCAATTAAATAAATTAATTGAAATTGTTGGAACTTAGCTAGTAATCGGATTGTAGAGGTAAAGGTCTCCACCTATGTTACCTAATGTTATCATGTTGCACCACTCACCACAAAAAGTAACTGCGGTATAGATGCACCTTTGCCGTTCAGATTAAACTGTTTTCACGAAATATTTAGTATCAATGTGAGTTTTTTTCCAAGAATTAAGATACGGTTTGTTTTCTTTAGCATTTTGTGATAAGTTATCACCGTCAAATATAACGATTGTGTCAGCGGTGACATGCGCTATCAGATCTAGAGAGAACCGACTATACTTGTATATGCTTCTTGACTTCTAAATATCTGCAAAATAACGGCTAGTCACCATATTCTTTCTCGTGGATCTATTGATGAAAGGAGACACGACCCTCAACCAATGTTGAACCTTTAATTGTGATCCCTGCAACTTCGGACGACAGTGCTCTTAGCCTGAGACTATCATCTGCCGCTGGCTTTCCACCTTCCGCAGAGAGATCGGAGCTAGATATTTCAAGTTGCTGTGCAATCTGCAAGCCTATTGCCTATTACGCACTGGTTTATATCACTATTAAGCGTCAACAGTAAAATGTTCTAAGTCGTAGAGCGCTGAAGTTAAAAAATCATTTTTCAACTTTTTTGCGTAACGTGTTTACTTTTGACCGCTGATTAGAACATCATCATCTCTGGGCCGTTTCCCTTCTAGTGTCACAAATTGCTCAACAAATTAGCTATTATATTGTCCCACTGCTGGGCAAAGACCTCCCCCAAATCATTCCATGTGCCCCGGTCTGGTAAGAGTCCAAGTCGTCTCTCCATCTTTTTCTGGGCCGACCTCGGCGGCGCCGACTTTCAGTTGGTGTCCATTCTGTGCAAAAAATCTATTCCTCGAAAAAGTCTATTCCGTGTAAACATAGCAGTTCATTCGCATTAAAGTGGGGCGTGTCGTGAGTCGTGATCTTGAAATAAAACTCTAAACACAATTTACATGTGCGTTTGGTCGCCGGAACAAATGTCAACCACGTTATATTACCTGACAAGTAAATGAAGCTCACAGAAATGAAGCTCACAGAAATAAACCATTTTTAAAATGCGTTTGGTCTGCTAAACGTGAGGAACATTTTGTTTGTATGATAGGTGCAATTTTAAAACGGATGAAGTCTACGTAGAAAGCCTCACGGGATCTGTGCTACGAGTTCAATGTCATGGGAACGTAAAGCTTGTATAAAGCGTTGAACAAATACTAAGCGATGCGACGATTTTATTATAATTTACATATAATAAAATCAACATTGAAATAGGTACTTTGTACTTAACTTTTTTTTTATTAGTAATTTGTTTTTATAATATGAATAATAATCAATATGTGCGAGTGAGCTGTCCCCACTGCCCTGGGTCTACACGTTCATTCTCTGAACATGGTCTTAAAATCCATATTGGCCGGGTACACAAAAGTGCTCGAGTTGCGTCTGTTACGACACAGGCAGGGCCTGACGTCACAGTAGCCCCACCAGCACCGGATACAACGATGCCCAATCAGTGTCCCCTAGATAGGTTGGCTAGACTGAGAGAGTGTACTCCGGTTCTACGTCACGTCCCTAAAGGGGCGCGGCATCTGGCTGCTGAGAAGCTGTGTGACGTGATAGATTTATGCGTTGATCGTAATGGGGTGGAGGAGTGGAGCGCACTACTATCGTACGCTTTTACAGCTTTGAGGGTGCCACTGAAAGATCTTCCCGGAAATATGACAGCAAAGGTTAAGGCAAATGTCATGTCTTCGGGGCCTGAACTTGTTGACGAGTTGGACATTGAGCCTAATAAAACCGGATTGCGCTCTAAGAAAAAATATATAGAATCCAAAGTTTTTGAAGGTGATTTAAGGGGAGCAGTCCGATTACTTATGTCCGACGACACATTTGCAGACCGGGGCCCCGAGACATTAGCAGCCTTGAAGCAAAAGCACCCGGCTCCGTCACGTCCTCTCAGTTTTCCCCCGAAACCAGATTTGTCATTTACCGCGCTGTCGGTTAATGTTGAGGACGTGATATCAGGGATTGGCTCTTTCTATAGTGGATCCGCAGCAGGCTTGGATGGCCTGCGCCCCGGCCATTTGAAAGAGTTAACTTCTGCTTCAGCTGGGGAAAATGGGCGTCGCCTGTTGCGTCGGGAGTGTTTTTCGGCGTTTAGCTGCAAAATTGGCTTGTCGAGCAGTGAAGGATGACATGGCCGCGTACTTGCAGCCCCACCAGCTGGGATTCGGGACGCCACTAGGCTGCGAAGCTGCAATTCACGCCACTCGGACTTTCGTTATGAACCCTTCGAACGCGGGTAACATTTTATTGAAGTTGGACATTCGCAACGCATTTAACAGCTTGGAGAGAGACGTCCTGTTGAGCGAGGCTAAGGAAAAAATTCCTTCTCTCTTTCCCTTCCTTCACCAAGTCTACAGAACTACTTCTAACCTTTATTTCAAAGACCAGCTAATTTCTTCAGAAGTGGGAGCCCAGCAGGGGGATCCGCTTGGGCCACTCGTTTTTGGACTGGCTATTCACAAAGTCCTTCTAGAAATCAAGTCATCCTTCAACGTTTGGTATCTTGATGACGGTACTATAGGGGGTAAGCCAGAGGAAGTACTGCGGGATCTTGAGGCACTCATTCCTCGCCTCCAGGTGTTAGGTCTCGAGGTGAACCCCTCCAAGTGCGAATTTTTCCCCTGCAGTACAGAGGCTCGTACACACTTCTCTTGCTTCAATACTTTTCTTCCTGGTATCAAGGAAATTTCTCCTTCTAACTTTATTCTCTTAGGTTCTCCTATATTTGTCGACGCTGCTCCTCAAGCGGTCAAATTTCGAGAACAGCTTCTCCTTTCTGCTCGTGAGCGTCTAGAAGATCTCTCCGCGCACGTTGCGATTGTCCTGCTCCGAATGTGCTTCGGTCTCCCTAAGATAAATTATCTTTTGCGGACAACTCCCACCTGGCTCTGTACTGAGGAAGTAACTTCACTGGACATGACTTTAAAATCGGTGGTGGAGTCTGTACTTAATGTGTCTTTGGGTGACCGTCAGTGGGATCAGGCGAGCCTTCCAGTCCGTAGTGGGGGCCTGGGTATACGTCGTGCCTGTGATGTGGGCCTGCCGGCTTTCTTGGCATCTGCACATGGGGTTGCAAGTCTTGTCACTGTTTTAGTTTCTGATGGTGATGAAGTGTGTATACCCCATGTTTCGGATGCTCGGTCTGCATGGGCGGCTCTTAACTCCGGCGAGGCGTTCCCAGAAAATACCGCAACTCAGCGGGCGTGGGATGATGTAGGAGTGAAGCGGGTCCAGGACCTTTTATTGGAGGGTGCTATTGGAGCCGATAAGGCCAGACTGCGTGCGGTGTCGCAGCCGGAATCTGGAGCATGGTTGCATGCGCTACCGTCTCCTCACCTGGGCACCCTATTAGATGATGACTCTTTGCGTGTGGCGGTGGCTCTTCGCCTGGGCTGTAAGGTGTGTGAACCTCATGTATGCACCTGCGGTTCCATGGTGGAGGCCGATGGTCATCACGCTCTGAGTTGTCGGCGGTGTACAGGGAGGTTTTCGCGCCACCATGCTCTGAACGACATCGTGCGTAGAGCCCTAATATCGGCTAACGTCCCTTGCGTACTCGAGCCTCCGGGTCTGAGCAGATCTGACGGTAAGAGACCGGACGGGCTGACTCTGGTGCCTTGGAAGAACGGGAAGTGCCTAGTGTGGGACGCTACTTGTGTCTGCACTGTCGCCGCCAGCCACCTGAGTCGCACCGTCCACTCACCGTCAGCAGCAGCGGAAGACGCCAGTTCGAAAAAGAGGCTTAAGTACGCCGCCATGGACCCGCTTTATCATTTCGTCCCCGTGGCTGTGGAGACCATGGGGAGTTGGGGCAGTGAAGCGCGTGGTCTCGTTAGAGAGATCGGTCTGAGAATGTCAGAAAAAAGTGGTGTCTCCCGCTCCGGGTCGTTTTTGGTGCAAAGGTTGGCCATCGCTATTCAGCGTGGCAATGCCGCGAGCGTAATGGGCACCTTTGCACCGGGAACAATCAGGGGCGGGTTATTTAATGAATAATTTTTGACATATCGTTTAGATAAATTTACATATTATTAGTTATCTTATGTAATAAATATTACAAGAAAAATCTGATTGGATCATTAACTGACTGATTAAATGACGCGCAGCCGCAAAACTCTAAACGAATTAGGTTGAAAATTTGAACATACGTACTCGTATGTAGGATTGTAGATCATAGGATAGATTTTATGATGGTGACTAAGAAAGGACCATACGTAGGTAAATCCATACCTGAATCTGAACCACCACCACCTTACCTACCTTTCTTGAATGACCTAATTTTTATTTTAAAATATCTTGCTACAACAAAGAAGCAATGTTTATATTTTTCGTTCCTTTGAAGTAAGAAATGAAATGTAAACTTGTGAGAAGACGCAGGCGTGTGTTAAATTAATATGGGCCCTTTTCAATGTACTCCTAACTCGTTTAAACAATTACATAATTAGATGCTACTTAAGTATTAATTTAAATAACAATAGCACGACTTAATCATGTGTTTCGGAAGGGACGTAAAACTGTGGGTCCCGGCTGTTTCCTATAAGATATGTAAGAAGCATTCGTGGGGTCATGTTGCTGGCTTGGCAGTAATATTGATGACCTGAATATGCAACACATAGATTGGTCACACAGCCTATATAATCGGGTAAACCTGTTCAATTTGACTATGAATATAAACCATCATGAAGAGTGCTCCTCAGGACTCCACGGGTTAGTTCCACCATCACCCTTTTACTACCGAACGTCCAGGCAAACGGCACTGCGCCACCAATATCTGGTGAGTATACCAGCAGCTCGGACTAAGCGATTCGCTTCGTCTTTCATTATGAGAACGGCGAAGTTATGGAACTCGCTACCACTCTCAGTGTTTCCCGAATGCACGTGGGTTTGTTCAAATCAAGAGTGAATAGGTTCTTACTAAACAAGCGTGCTACAACTTCGACTGCATCGTCACTTACCAACAGGTGAGATTGCGGTCAAACGCTTGATTAGTCTGCTATAATTTAAAAAAAAACCCTATTTATTAATTACTAGCTGTGCCCAGCGGTTTTACCCACTGTACTGTAGTGTTATTACAGGGTCTAAGCTATCTCTGTACCACATTTCAGCTCAATCGGTCCACCCGTTTAGGCGTGAAGAAGTAACAAACATACACACTCACTCACAAACTTTCGCATATTAGTGTGATTATTATTATAATTCCGTCTACTGCTTTGAAATTCGCATTCTTCCCTAAATGGAATATCATATTATAGACTGTTTCTCCATTGAGAATTCCGCCCACCCTCTAACTGAAATAGCTAAGAGGACAATACCATATTCGAAATATCGCTGAAACCGTTATATGGAAATGATTCTAAATATAAGGAGCGTTATGTAAATAGTCCCGATCCCACAGATATCATATCTGGGTAGACGCATGTCTAGAGCAACTGATTTGCATGTCTGATGTGTACATTAATATTATGTATGAGAGCAATGCTCCATTTAGCACTTTGAGTCAGAAATCCTTTGAGTTAGAAGTCCGTTTCTCCACAGGTTTGAAAACCCTTTTTTAACTGAACATGTCAGAACCGTCATAATTACCGTTTTGCTAAACGGCAAAGAGACACAAGTACCTATATGAGGACAAGTTACATTACGGTTTCCCAGTCCTCCATCAAAATAACGATGCGGAAGTGCCGCTGTGTTAAGTGGGTACACCCCTGCAGTCGTCCTGCATGAGGAGTACCTTTCCCGGGGTGAAGCATTACGCATACCACCCTGAGCAAGTCGCAGGGTGGTTATTTGGGACTCTCGCCACCGAAAAGACCAGCGGATATACCCGCTAAAACTCCGGGGTATCCTTCCAGCCGCTGTTCAGCGGGGACGACAGATGTACGCTCCTGTATTCTTCTCCATTAATCCCACATAACCTCTATCCTGGACGTGAGGGTTGCGCGTAACCTTCACCTGTCCGTTGTCTATCAGTCTGTATCTTGCGTATCAAATCTTGCATGTTTAATTTGATCCACTTCCCAGTTTCCCATAGAGCAGCAATTTTGCATGCATTATAAATCGGATGACAATGCAATATTATTATGACATCGAGCTTATCTGATAATAACCGGTGGCCATAGGAACTCCGTAATTAAACGACGCAACTCCATCGAGTTTAGGCTCATTTGATTCGTCTTAGAGAGCATTTTGGTGCTAGCAGGTCTTAATAATAAAAGCTTGTTTTTAAAGTCTTTATAAAATTTCACTTGTTTACCGTCTACAATAAAACTATGTCCTGTACATCCTGGTATATAATCAGTGGCTTGTCCTAGTTACAGTTAAGTCCCTGTTTGTACAGGACAGTAGACAGGGCCGACCGGTGTGCTCGGCAAATACTAATCCAGTTTGACTCGAGTTGAAATATTGGAATTGCTTGTAAGGGTTATTTACAGATGTGGTATATTATATAGCCAAGAGATGTGTTTGAAATGTTACCACAAACTGCACTTGTGATGATTGTGATTTCCGAAATAATTACTTTTTTTGCGTACATTGAAAATATAACTTTTAGATGGACTAGATTGATTACAAGCTCTAGTCCCCATGGCAACACTTCCAATCTCCAACCAAAAAGCACACATAGAAATTCTAACAATCTGTCTACCATGCGTCCCGATTCCCGAACTCAAATTGACTTACAACACATCAAATGCCAATTCAACCACAAAAGCGGAACCAAGTCCCAGAATAGGCACTACGTTGACCTAGAAACGCCAAATGCCTAGAATGCCACACCGGCAGGAAATTGAATGTCGCCGTTTGTCCTTGCCGGCCCGCGGGAATGGACCGTTTTATTTTACCTCACTTGGGCCATATTAGGGACGCGTATCACGCTGTTACATTTGCCAGATTGCTTAATTCCGCGCGGTCCTGAAATGCTGTTAACATTGTTGTCTGAAATTAAATGTTTTATTTTCATGTTAGAGGTTGACAGACAAGCAGATGGACCGCTTAATGGTGCACGGTTATTGTCGCTTGTTATATAGACATCAGTGGTATTGTCGACGAGTTGTCCTTCACCACGCGTTTTTCACGAGTTTTCTGTTATCAGTTAAGTTCGCCGGGAAAATCTAACTCTGGTTTAAATCCGCTAGCAATATAATACAGAAACCTTTAAAATAGCCTCAACAATGATTTCAGTCCATAACAGTTCCTATTCGGAGTAAAGATTTCAGGGTTCAAGCGAAAGTTTCATTTTGCGTAAAATGTAGGCAAAACCAGCAATCACGTCCAAAGGTCAGCCAGAGCACAATACAAAAAGTAGTTCAGACCTAGAATGAGGATACTAATCAACACTACAAATAAACATAAAAAACATCTATTCTCTGACGCTTTCGTCGGAAACTGTGAATTGTTTTTTTGTAAACCTTTATCTTTTGCAATCAGAGCGATATGCGCTACGTGATCTATCTCCTGACCTTTTCTTTTTAAGAGGATGCTTTACAGTTTTCACGATAAAGATATAAAAAAGAAAGTTAGTGGAGTAGTAGTTATTTCTCTTTTTTTTAATTATAAAAGCGTGATAAACTGGATTTTCAACAGACTAGACGTCTAACAGTGCTAAGATAGATATTATATACATTTCGCGCGAAATGTCTATTAATAAAATATGTCCTTTTTATTAATTATAGGTTAGCCTTTGACCGCGACGATGCGGCCCTAGATGGTAAGCAAACTATACCTAGAAGGCGGGATAAATCCCTCCTTGTCCTTGTTAAAACTGTAAATAATATAATTTTGACGTAAAAACTCGAAATAGTCTTGCACATTCTATCCCTACAGCGCAGGTCATATTATTATGTAGGTCTCTCTTATGTCACACCACTAATACCACCATAGCAAATAAGGAGATCTTTCTCGTATCTGACCCATTTACACTCTAAACTACTTCAACATCGCAAAAATTGTCGACACGAGCGTACAAATTGGCTGAAGAGACATCTAACTCGAATAACGAAGAGCGCCAGGGGTGAAAAACAGAAGGTTCGAGTACATTTTGTGCTCAATCGAACCCTCAGCGAATGACGAACGTAGGGTTGGCACGTGTTCATCGATGTATCACTGATTCATGTAGGCTTCCCTGTAGTTTATCGATTTTAGTTACTACGTATGAACATGAACACTTTGGGGATCTAAATCGTACCATTGGTGAGGCCGGAGGCCTATGTTCTGCAGTGGACGCGGTCGTAAGCTGATGATGGTGACACTTAACTTTCATGCAAGTAGATAATATATAGATGAGCAGCATCGTAACTAACGGGTCTCCTACGTCTCTGTCGGTTTAGCCTAAGTGGAGATGTGTAGACACAAATTACAAAGAGCGCGTGCAAATGTAAATTAAGTATTTAATAGATAAGTATACTCATTTTATTTCGGTAATTCAGTACTAGTTAGTAATAAGTATAATATTTTTTTTTTGGTCACAATAAAGAGTATTCTTGTCTTTATTACCATAGGCCATAGACAACCCTATCACCCGTCGAATGTTGACGACAACTGAAAAGATTGTGAAACGTAGTGTTGTCAATAACATGGATCGATTCATTTTGCTCAGTGCTTGCGTAACGGACCTAGAGTCGTACGTGAGTTCGACGGGGGTCAGGGGGTATTTGGATGTTAATTGTAATTTATTCTCGTCATTGAGGCTGTTTTACATCACTATGACGTAATTTACGTCGTCTCTGTGAAAAACTGGGATAAAAACAATTTGTGTGATACGAAAAATAGACTAAGAATCTCAAGTTTAAAATATGTATATTTGTGTGAAAATTATAATCTCTAGTCTATTAGTAATTAAGTTTAAAGGAACAGAATAGCGCTACGGTAGATTGGTATTTTTCCAGCTGTGGTATTAAACTCGTGTGATCAAATCTTTGAAAACATAATTTTATACGATTTATATACAGCCTAAATGATTAATAATTACATCTCTATAAAAAAAAAAACAATTTTAATAGGTAAATATCGTAAAAAGAGATACTACGTGAGCCGTCAGCCCTATATCAAGTTGCTGAGTCAACACTTTTGTGAATGGCCCTCGGAATACCGTCTACAAGGACGCGTCAGATGTCACCTGTGTTATAACCAAAGGGAGAACATGTGGGTCAGCTACAGTCTACTATTAGCCAGTCTTTTTGCACTCACTATCTTGTATATTTCTATGTTTATGATTATGTTTCAACCGTCTTAACTCCATTTACTCTATTTTCCATAAAAATATTCCCTAGTATTAAGTAAGATTCAATATTGTAGTTTGAAAATGCAGCTAATGCAGCTGGATTTGGATATCTATGTTATATGTGGCAGAGTTCGTAAAAATTCCAACATTACAAAAAAATTCGTCCAGGATTGCATCTGCTTTCCCGCGCGTTCCAACTCTATAAGACCCAGCTTTGGTGTACAGACGACGGAAAGCGACATTGTGTTACCTATATTATATTATGTGTAGATACAGATTTACTAACATGGAAAAATAATGTTGAATCTTCATGGTGTATGGTCGATGGGTCTAACACTATTCCTATCTCTCCGTTAACTTTAAAGCGTAGATTATATATATGTTTCTATTCATTGTTTAATTTTATTTTGTTTCTGTTTGTTGCATACTAAAGCGAACGGGAATGGTAAGCTCCATTGTTTTTATTGTTTGTTCATTGTTGTGTTGTAATTGTGTACAATAACCAATCATTAATTTATTGTTTAAAAGTGAAAATGCATGTATATTTAATGTGTGTAAATGTATATTTGTTACTCTTGCACGTATAAACTAATTTGATGTTGGCTACCTGATCCTGCGAGGTTGCAGGTGTTTTAAAAGAAACTCTGTACAACTAAAAACTTTTCTTTCCGTCTTTAACAAATTAATTTGTAAAAATTTACTTGCAAAAGTGATCCACAGAAATCGCGAAATGAATAAATGCTTTTTGATTTTGATAACAGTAACTGATTGAAATAACATGGCATGGGTAAAGAAGTGTGTGACTAACCATTAAAACTTAGAACAAATTCAAAACTCGCAATGGATATTTCGACTTTTCATATACAATTCATGTTTTATATAGTTATATTATGTTCCGAACTATTCTGTTGATATTTAAGATTAAAAAAAATACTTTTAAAAATAAAAATACTATCTAAACTTTGAGCACAATTTATCTTGCACGACTTATCCATTGTCTGCGTCTGCGCAAGCTTTAATAATATAATTGTTGGTGTGTTGTGAATTTTATGATGTTTTTAAAGTCGTCACATTCCTCTTGGTCAAGTGGCCCACTATAAATAATCAACCGGTTTTATAATTACTTTGCTTTTGATCCATTGATGGATATTTCATTCATGCGTCGATCATTTTGTTCAAATGACATAAATATCGACAAGGCGTGTGTGTATGTTTGTCATATCTCTAGGCCTAGACTGATGACCCGATTGAACTGAAATTGTGGTGTTAAGGTAGATCAGATTAGCGTAATCCACCGAGATCACCACCCTGGCGGTGGTGATCCCTTGAATGATAAATGTGTTTCTCACTCTCAGTTATTGAAAGTGAGTTTGAACTCGAAATAAAATTGTTTTTAAATTTACTTTATTGTGTCCACCTACATAATATACAAGATGTCTTCTCTATCAATATTACAATTGGACGTGAAATATTCACAAGTATCCCATGCCGAAAAATACCCACAATCAAAGTTCAATAATTTTAAAGAGAAAAAGGTGCCAACATAACCATTAAAATGTTCTCACTAGTACCTATTTCGTAGTACGTCTAGTACTAGTTCATTACGAATTCCTGTACCCAGCTAACCCTACCCCGTTGTATTACGCTACCTGAAGTTTTAATTAACTGCGTACGTACGTAGCTAAATACGTAGTTGGGACGTATACGCTACGGCGCCGGCGGACGTGGCAATTTGCCTCCCACCCTCGCCACAACTATTTTATTACGTTACATGTGCTATTAAGAGTACTTCGGATTCATTTTAAAGTCATCATAATTAAAATATTGGGGTTTACTCTCCAACAGATCTAGTTACGTCACTTACACTGGAGTCAATTCCCAATTACAATGTATAGTTATCCTTTATAAGTCTTACAACTTATATGTTACAGTTTCAGTTCGCCAAGATTACAAGGCCTGCGAATAATCTATCACAAAGTTTTAGCCTGTCGTGTTTTGGATTTCGGACACGTAAATTGTAGGTTAAGGCCTGCAGGCTTGTAGGTTGTCCTATAAGATGTGTAGGAGGCAGTCGTTAGATCATCTTACAGGTTATGTAGAAATCTTGGAAATCTGAAACTGCAACTTATCGAATATAGGTACTTAGGTTGACTACACAACCCTAAATGGTGATTTGAATCCCAATTATTACTATATCGTACGTAGTTACGTAGTCTCACAAAAATCTTCTAATATGACTGTCAAAATCAACTTGAAAGAACCATCATTAAGATTTGCAACCTGAAAAGAACCCAAAGACCAGTCATCTAAAGCATTCCCTATCGTTTCAGGTTAAGAAAATGGCAGAACGCGTATCGAAATGCCGAGAAGACGTAGCCAAGAACAGAGAGAAGTACCAGACGGCGTTAACGGAGATCACAGCGTACAACCCCCGGTATATAGAGGACATGCAGGCGGTCTTCGAGAGGTGCCAGCAGATGGAGGCGCAGAGGCTGGTCTTCTTTAAGGATGTACTGTTTAGCTTCCACAAGTGCCTGAACATCAGTCAGGAACCTACGTGAGTATTCCACTGATATCAAAATAGGAATCGAATTATCTTACTCGCATGTACGAGTCATCATCTTCCTGCCTTTATCCCACACTAGTTAGGGTCGGCATAACACGTTTTTCTCCTCCATTCTACTCTATCATCCGTCATGTCTTCATCCACTCCTCTAGCACGCATCTCCTATCACTCAATTTTATAACAGCAACACATGGACACTATAGTATAAGTATAATATGATATATCGCGCGACATCTGTTGTCTTGCGCAACTAAGGATAAGAAGTATCATTTTATTTTCTTAAATTGATCTATTTTTCTTACAACACCACATTATTAACTGGATCATCTTTTAGTCTAAACATTTTAACATTACTTTAAATTTTAAAGAAACCAACACAATGTAGGTTTTCAATGTCAACTGCAGTCGTTCAGTTTTAAATAAACTAATAAAAATAGTATTGTCCATACAAAGCTATTTTGCACACAACACTGTACATATTCGATTTTTTTTCATCCAACCAGGTTGTCTGTAAGAAATTGCTTAATACGACAAGACCGCCATTTGTTTACCTCTAATTTTAAGCTTGTTTTGTAATTTTTTTTTTTTTTTTTTGTAATGAAGTAGAAGACGAGCAAGACGCTCTCCTGATGTTAAGAGATAACGGCTGCCCATAATCAGTACAGTGTTACCTAGGATTTCACAATTATGTGAAATTCTAGGAGCACTGCACCAACGCTTCTTACTCAAGAGTCATGAGATGTTAAGACTCTTTAGCCCAGTAATTTCACTAGCTACAGTGCCCTCCTACCGGAGCACAGTGATGTTTGCACATCACTGCTCAGGCGGTAGAATAACTGGCACTGTTGGGGTACCCACCTAGACGACCTCCTGCAAAGGAAGTCTACCCCCGGTAAAAAATCATTGTAATACGAGTAAATATATTATCATGTAACTTGGTATGCAATAAAGTCTTATTTATTCTATTCTAATCCACCTTTCGCAAATGTTGCAGGTTACCACAACTATACGAAGAGTTCCACCACACGATCAACAACGCGGACCACCAGAAGGACCTCAAGTGGTGGGCCAACAACCACGGCGTCAACATGGCCATGAACTGGCCTCAGTTCGAGGTAACCGTCCTCTGGTGCTGCTCGCCTTGAATGTGTCTTTACTTGATGGTTTGACCATACTAATGTTTCTGGCTTGCGATGATCTTCAACTGGATTGTCTTTTGTTGAATTTTTTGTCTTTTGACGACTTTAAATTTTGAGTAATGTAAGAGATAAAAAGTGCAGTGACATGGAACTTTGTACTACGTAAAAGAGAACAGTGATCCGACTTATAACTGTATAACACTTCAGTGGTTGACTTTGGCCGTAGCTGTAGAGTATATTAATATATGTAGTCTTTTAGATGGCACTATAAAGTGCTGTTAAAAATATTATATGGGACAGTCTTAGGACATGTAAAAGTCAACTAAACTAACCCACTAGCATAAGCTAGCATGTTAGTCTAGTTGACTTCTTAAACTAAAAATAATTACAAAGTACGCGCAAGAAATTCTTTCATGGCGGTCTCTTTCAAAACCTGTGTTTTAATTTCAGTCTAATCCGTTCTCTAGTTTTAGTTGTGCCTTGATAGATCAGTCCATCAGTCACTTTCGTTTAATGTATTTTAGTAGATTGATGTTATTAATATTTCAAAAATATTCAGTGTACATCTTTACTACTCAAGCCAATTGAAGCACAAGTGTGGAAGAAATATCAGTATGGTCATACCCACACGCGAAACATAACTGCCCTCAAATAACAGTACAATGCATCCTAACTCGCTTGTTCAGTAAAGTAGGCAGGTTATGCTGTAGGTACCTTCCTTAGCCCGCATCCAGCGTCAGGCTGATTGTACATCATTATTGTAGGTACTTTTGTGATTCATGAATGAATACACGGATATTTTTAGCTGGGGACGTTGACATTTTGGAAATAGACTGAATATGTATTCTGTTTGATAAAAAAAATATATAATTGGATTATATAAGTAAAAAAGAAAAACATTGGAAAAAAATATTAGTGTTGTGTGTTTAGCTGGGGATTTTGAAGTTTTGAAAATAATCAGGTTTTTTTTTGCATTTAAAGTAACAGAAAACATTGTTGAATATATTTATGTTGAATATACATGATGTTGAACATTGCTGAATATATTTATGCTGAATATATGTGTTTATGATGGAGACAAAAAAGAAATTGAAGACCAAAAAATAGTAGGGTCAGGTAAAAAGGGCGGGTTTATTTATTGATAATTTGAATTTGCCTATTAAACAGCTATAGCAATTAATTTACACCTTTCGATTGCTATTGTTTGCTGATTAGTTTGAGCAGATGCTGGGCTTATCGTAGACAAAACCCTTCGCATGGACACCTTTTCTAGACACTCAATGCGCATTGTAGACAAAAATAAAACTTAATGTAGAGGTAAAATAACATTAAAAAAAAACATTATTTGCTTAATAACTTAGCTTCTATAAGTGACTAGAAATGCGATTGTAAGACTTGCAAAATCGATTAACAAAACACCTATAAAACTTAGCGACCAATAATCTACAACTCAACTTAGGTGTAGATGATCAAGAAGTTTTTCTTCATTCCTAACACGTAGCAAGTCTTATAGAACTTTTCTTTTTCAAGCTCTAGTAATACTTGATGAAACGATGAAACGCAGCTAAATTAATCCTGCTTAGAAAGAAAATAAAACTACTTAAAAAGAAAAGTTACAACATTCAGAAACAAATTTCATGAGATTTCAAAAATTAATGTATAGCGAATCCCAGTTCTGATGTTCAACACCATCAAATGCTAATACAATATTTATTATTCAAAACTGATTTAGTGTACGAACGATGTTACTTAAATCACAACAAACAAATTTGTAAAAAGTATTATTGAAAAAATATTTTTATTATGAATCCCAATGTTGATCTTTACTGAATTACAAAAACAAAGAACTACGTTCACATGAAATCATTGCACGAAATACTAACAAAAAAATTGCGAATTTATAAAAAAGAGGAGTATAGAGAAATCAATATAAAGACAATTTTTTCACAAATCCAACTAAAAAAGATAACAACAAAAGACGACCACGAACAAATCACACAGATCACAAATTCATAAACGATTTGAAATAAAGGAGGAAACTGTGGACACTCCGCTGCCTCTACCGATCAGTACCAAATACATCCCCGATGTGGCGACGACTGCGGTAGCTCGAGTGGTGATCACCGCGCGACGCACTCCGCGGGCCACCGCTCGAGTTTGGACCAGGGCCTTGCGTCACATCCGCCTCGCTCTGCCAGCTCTGTGCTTCAGCTCGGACGAGAGCAAAGTGGCGCCCTCTGAAACTACCAGCTACTGCCTCGGAGGCAGCCGGTTCTATAGCAACCCTCTTATGGTACGACCACGGTGTAGGCATCACACGCACCAAAGTTACCGTGGTGGCACTTGAATGGCGATTCGGTTCATGAAAATGACGATTTAGGCGATAAGTGACGTTTTTGCTAGCGGAGATGTGACTAGTTTAATTAAGGACTCATCTGCGACTCTGTGACACAATAAAATTTGTGAGTAATAAACGATGCATCGCTCTAACTATAGACAAATGCGATATATTGTATATTTCTCATAAACTATAACTTCAAAAACAACGAGTCTTCAATTATACTAGATTCTATAGTTGATTGGCGTAATGCTAAACGTTTTTTATCGCCTAAAAGTAAACCAAAAATCACTGAAAATGATGCACAAGGGTTCAAAACTGGTGTCACCACACCACGTCAATATTGGTGGAATATCATGTTCATAAAATGCAAAACGAAGTGAAGAGCACTCCATCCACCCTCATCCGCACCGATGTGATGGTTGCAAAACGCAACGATGGTTTTAGGCACGCAAATTTAGGAAGGCGGTTAATGGATAGTTCATCCGCCATTTTGACAAAAATGAATCGAAAAAAATCTCAGCAATCCTTCGACAAAAACTCGACAGTTATATTGAAATTGGTTTAGAATTAAGTATATTTAATGATATCAGGTATATTTTAGGAATATAACGTGGCATGAGAACGTCGGATTAATTTCCATTTCCCTTGGTACTGTCATAGATGCCTAATCGCATGAACCTTTAGATCTTTAGTTACTTATACACGTAAAATAGCATGGGCACTAAGAACAAGCCAAAAACAAGAACAAAATATTTAATTTCAATCAGTTAGTATTTAGTATCCATGCTATTTAGATCGTGCCTATAGTGAACTTCTCTGTTAGTCTTCCTACAGATCTAGAAACACTATGCAACAGCATTTGGCTTGACGTGACCCTATTAACGTTCACTGCTTTGAATGGACGTGATTTATTGTTTTCTAATTAATTTAATACCTTTTTTTATTTTACACTGAGTTTGCATTAGAACGCAGCGAGACGTTGGGACAGATGTTGGTATCTTAAATCGAGCACTAAAATAGAAATAAATTCGAAGAACTTACTCGTATGTTGAATAACATTGTTTAAACTGTACTTAAAATCGTTTCAAATTAACATTATAAACTTTATACAACGACGCAATATTTCGCGCTAAAGACATTAAATGTGGATGATCCAAACAAAATAGTTCATCTATTTTCTTACAATACATTTTTTCCTACCAAAAACGCAAAAAATCACTATATTAATGTAATTATTGGTCTAAACTATCTTAATAACTCTAGGTTTCTTTTAAAATAGTCCATAAATATCTAATTTCTTAAATAGGTCGTCATTTAAAATAGTCTATATGAAACTAAATTAAACAATGCAGTGCACCTAGAATTTGACGTCATTATGAAATCCTGGGTAGCACTGTACTGATTAAGGGTAGCGTTCTTCCACCTTTGCATAAAAAAATATAAAATGAAATTGCTCGACGTTTAACAACTCTTTGTCCCAACGTGTCGTTCTGACCGTGGTTGTCGGTGTGTCGGTGAGCAGGAGTACACGGAGGAGTTCCGAGACATCGCCAAGGGCAAGTCCAAGGAGAGCCTCCCCACCGGGCCCATCACGCTGCTCAACCAGCGCCCAGTCAGCGAAGATGTACGTCTTCTTTGTAAACTGCTGTGACCTCATGTTGCAGCTACGATTGAGCTTAAATACTGTTATATATATTATATTTCGCGTATCTGTAAAATTAGCTTATGGGCAAAGATATTTTATGTCTAAATTCGAGTTCTATTTTAGTTTTAATGATGAACTTTGTGGTTAGTTAACCAGTACAAGTTTATATAATAATGAAAAAAAAAACAGAATTGCAGACAGCATTGTGTTCTTGAAGCAAGCATTACTGTGAACATTGCGAATGTGGCGCCAAGTAGAGTTCATATGCGATTAACGCCTAGTTGTTATAAGCCGGGTACTAAGCCGAACGAATTTTATAAGACGAGGGCTAGTAACCAGTGACCAGTGTTCGTTCCGCTCACTCGTTGTTTACATTGGCATTCGCTAAGTTGTCCACATAAAGTCAACGATAGCCGACGAACACCTTCGATTGTTATGTGTGTACCAGGCTGTAATGGTTTTACTACGATACTGTTTATAAATATCTATATGGACTCGTTTTGAAGTTTCTAATTCGAACTTAAAAGTAAAATTAAATAGTATTTAAGCTCTCTAGGATTCAAATGAGAATGAGAAACGCGGCGATCCGGCGGCGCTAAAGGCAGAATTGGCTTCAGCATGTTTAATTTATAATTGAAAACGGGTTCTCTACGTAGTTGTAGATATTTTATTGGTGTTTTGGTCATTCTCATTTCGATCTGTTAGAAGTAAGTGCGCTTCTTATATAATTTTATATCCCCCCTTATATGTTCATAGTGTTGATGTTTGCATGTAGATGTTGCTTTATTCAATGCATTTGTGGCATGATTCTAATTATTAACTGATAAATATATAAACAATTATATTTATTTATGTAAAATGTCCCTTTTATATGAACATATTTATGTAATTTTTACATATTTGTCCCCCTTTAAAACAATAACATTTTTATGATGAGAAAGTTTCCAAGTTTACGAAAAGGTAATCGTTATGTGGGTGCATCTTGAATTCAAGCTGACTAGGCAACAAAAGAAAAAGTCGATATTTTTGTAAATTTTGGGTCCCAGAAAACTCTACACTATTTTAATGAAAAGTACTCTATTTGTAACATTCTAGATCTAAATATTATTTTTATTATTTAGCGTTAGCCACGCGATCGCGCTTGTCTAAGGCTCACCCCACATTGGGTGATAGCGACTCTCGGGAGGGTGACGAAAGTAGTCAGACCACGACTTCAACGTCGCGATGACACGGAGACCACTCGGTGACACTTCGGCCAGAGAGTCATCAGACAGTCGCAATAGTACATAACAACAATGATACCGAGGTTTCGCGGCGACGTCGTCTCTCCAGCGGTCCGGTCGGCGTGTTTCGCTGACTTGTCTCCGCGAAGTCGTGACTCCTAAGACTTACGTCAACCGCTCTATAGTTGCTGTCGTCCAATGTAGGGCATGTAAGCCTGACTCCATCGCTACAACAAGTCATCGCGGAAAAGAGATTATAGAGATTGAGAGAAAAGCGCTTTAAAAAGACATTATGGGCCTCTACCATCGTGGGTCATGGGGAGGCCTCTTATAAATTGACAAGGAGCTTTTCAAGTTGGAGACGGTGGACGCCGGGTCGATTTTATCAACGTCATTCTGAAGTTGACAAGATGCACCCCCTAACGTTTAACCTTTTGTAACTCATATATGCAGTTGTCTCATTAATTGGTACAACGCAGGAGCTCCCACCGATCACGAACAACAAAAGCAAGGGCGGTAACCACACGGACCCGCCGCCCCCGCCCGTGCCCAACAACACCAACTCTAACAATACCATAGACAAGAAGACTATTAGCGCGCCTATTGCTGTCACGTGAGTATATCAAAATACTTTTTTCATATGGAAAAAGATGGTGAAAGGGTTAAAAAAGGGGGAAGGGGAAAAAAGGTTAAAGGTTAGGAACTGAATTAAGCGCACTTGATATATGCATAGGTGGTCGCGTGAAGTGTTTAGCATTCATTAATTTAAATAAAATACAAAACATATGCAAAATCAGACTTTTATAATAGAACTAGCTTATTCGGCTTTGCCCGCGTGGCAAAATTTGGGGTCTCTACGTCATGAAACCTATCTGTATTCCAAATTTCAACCGCAAACGTTCAGTAGTTTGGGCGTTGATAGATCAGTCAATCAGTCACTCTTTCCTTTTATATATTTAGGTTATTTTAACATCCCATTTCACCAATTTAGGGTTAAATAACTGCTACGACATTTATTTAGATATAGGTATTATTTTCCTTTTACTGGGGTTTAGGCGCTGCAGAGCAGATTTTTAGATTTCACAAAACTTCATAATTTAAACATGAGTCCACTGGACCCACAGTCGTTGTTAATGGTTAAGTTTTTGTACTTTATTTATGCGTTAAAAAAGCATTATTTATCATTTCTATCGTTTAGAATAGAGCGCCTAGAGATATACGCGTGCGCGGGGCCTCCTAGGCCCCCCACTAAACACGAAGAGGAGGCTTTTGGGGCCCATCTGTTGCGACTGGCGCTCAGCACTGATGTCACGGATCGTAGCCACTTCACTGTCACTGATATGACTGACTGTATGGTGCCTACGTTAGTTATAATTATTACTCTTTTTGGTTAGTCGAGTAGGTATATGTATTTAAATAGTTTTATTGTACCGTAAACAAATCTCCTGTAATAGTTCTAGATATTTTAACTTTATAATCTTTTAGAAAATATCTTAAGATGGTATAGATTTTTATGTCGTTGTTATTTTATTACATAGAGACAGAGAAAATCTATTATTTAGCAAAAAATAGAACTGATAAATTTAAATACATATTATATAGATAATTATAGTTACATTTATGAATTTAATTCTTCATACAAAATTTCCCCCATTTGCAATAATGGAAAATCTCATTCTTAATTTGCGAAAAAATTGCTATTCCAAATTGACTGCAATATTTGCTCAGACTACAAAGCGCATTAGGCTAAGCTCAGTAGGTAAACCCTCTGGGTGCAGTTAGTAATATATATTTCAGAACACATCCTAATATAGAGTTTAACCCATTCTAGCAACGGGACGGCACCAGCACCAAAATCGAACAAACCATCACCGACGAAAGAAACGAACAACGCCAACAAACAGGAGAATCCGTTCGACGAAGACGAGTGGGACGAGGAGTCCGGCGGTGCGCTCACAGACACCGGCGAGCCCGGCGTGCCTGTGCGGGCGCTGTACGACTACACCGGCGCCGAGAGCGACGAGCTTAGCTTTAGACAAGGTGAGCTATATTATATGGATAGCTACACACAGTAGGACGAGGAGGAGTTGTACGACTTCACCGTGGCTAAGAGTGACGAGCTTAGCTTTAGACAAGGTGAGCTATATTATATGGACAGCTACACACAGTAGGACGAGGAGGAGTTGTACGACTTCACCGTGACTAAGAGTGACGAGCTTAGCTTTAGACAAGGTGAGCTATATTATATGGACAGCTACACACAGTAGGACGAGGACGAGTGGGAGTTGTACGACTACACCGGGGCTAAAAGTGACTAGCTTAGCTTTAGACAAGGGGACCTACATTATATGGACAGCTACACACAGTAGGACGAGTGGACGAGGAGTCCGGCGGCGCGCAAACTGTGTCGCCAAAGAGGTCATTATAATGACCGTGATCCGGCATGATCTTCTGTGAAGCGAGGGAGGGATTTATCCCGCTTTCTAGTTTAAGTCTGCTACCAATCTACGGCTGCATTGTCGATTTGCACAAACGTGGTCAAAGGCTACATATACCATGATTTTTATTTTTAAATAGTTAAGAGCGTACATATATTTAATCCGATATATCGAGTGACGCTCTCTCGCTCGCACAATTTGACGAATTTTGAAACATAAACTCATGGAATTAATTTATCGAAAATTGCTCTATACCAGCCCTCCATAATATTATTGCACACATTTTAAAGCGTTTTCAGTTTGATATTTTAAAAAATGGTATGGGGTTTTTCAAAAAATCTCATTATGCCATTTTTTAATATGTATATCTAACTGAATACACTTTTCAAATGTATGCAATAATATTATGGAGGGCTGGTATAGAGAAATTTTCAATAAATTAATTCCATGAATTTATGTTTCAAAATTCGTCAAATTGTGCGAGCGAGAGAGCTTCACTCGATTTATACGCTCTTAATATTAAAAATACCTACCTACTTTTATAAAACAACAAATGTATGCGAATAAATTTGTTGTTTTATAAACACGAGCAGCTCTGCAGCACGAGCTGGTGAAATGGCTGCTGGCAGAGGTGAAATAAATATTGCCGACTTTAATTGTCAAGACTTTATCGAGTCTCAAAAAATACTGTTGCTTCATGTATATTTCGTTGTTTCCAGGAGACCTATTCGAGAAGTTAGAAGACGAGGATGAGCAGGGATGGTGTAAAGGGCGCAAGGACGGCCGCGTCGGCTTATATCCCGCCAACTATGTTGAACCAGTCGGACACTAGTTGTGAGCCCACTAATATGTACGCTGCCTTAGGGGCAATAGGGATGTGTCTATACTTCGCTTCAAAAACAAAGATAATTTTTACAGGGTTCGAAGATTATATATCAATGAAAATATCATTGATATATTCACAAAACTGTTATATCGATATATCTTATGATATATATCTGATATATTATTATTTATTATGATAAATATCCGATATATATCCAATTTATTAAGATATTGATCCTTTGAACCCTGAAAAAATTATCTTTGTTTTTGATACGAAGTATACCTTAATATGAAAACATAGAACGAAGTCACATTAAAAGAAACCCTCTTTAAAGAAGAGCAATTTAAATGTCTCACATACATTTTGCCCTTTTTTTTAATGATGTGTATTCCAGGGTCAAACAATTATCGAGAAAATTTTTCAAGTCAAACTTCAAATTGTTTGTGCTGAAGTAGGTTTTTTCTAGATGTAACTTTGATCTGCGGATAGGTCGATAATATCAGTTTGTCCATTAGGAAATAAAAAATATGTTACACGCATTTTTTGGTTTGTAGATGTAATAAGAAACGGGTGAGATATACACTAACTAAATTTTCTTGGTGGTGGGCCATGACGTCACAGCATTCAAAATTTTAAATCAAAGTGTGACGCGTAGCACGTACCCACAAAAAACTTATAAGCGTTATACATACATACATATAATATGTATTTCAGTCATTTATTGTTTTATAGACAAACCAAAAAATACGTATTTAAGATATTTTTTGTTGATTCAATGACGGCATCCCTATTGCAATTAGGCTTGATCAGTATTCCTTATGTCCTTGGTGATAAAAGTGGTCCTATTCATTTAGAAATAGAAGGGAATTTTGATAAAAACGCCTCTAACCATCCACATTAAATAAAAGAAAAATAATAAACACCACCCCCTAAATTCGCCCCTGTTTACAAACCAAGAATTGAAAAAAGTTTTTACAGATTAAAAATATTATAATACTGGTGGTAGGCTTCGGCCGTGGCTGGTTACCACCCACTGGACAAAACCGTGTCGCCAAGCGGTCATTGTGACCGTGTTCCGGCATGATGCTTAACGAAGCCAGGGAGGGATTTATCCCGCCTTCTAGGTTTACTCTGCTGCCATCTATTATTATATTTGTAGCGTCCGTGGCCCAGTGGTCATACCTCCGGCTTTTAATCCGGAGACCCTGGGTTCAAATCTCAGTGTGTGGCAAAAAGTTCGCCTAGACGCTACCGTGTTTCGGCGCGGCACGCAAACCTGTGGGTCCCGGCTGTTGTCTATAAGATATGTAGGAGGCAGTCGTTAGGTCATGTTGCAGGCCCTGTAGTAATCTCGGCGACCTGAAACTGCAACATATAAGTTAGCCACACAACCTATAAATTGTGATTTGACTCTGACAGTGTAAGTAGGGTAACCTGTTCTGTTGGAGTATAAACCTCAATTATTTATTTTTATTTATTTATCTATCATAGGCAGAATCGTCGCTTAGCATCACGCGAGATCGTGGAAAACATATAAAAATGTAAAAATATATAATGTACAAGAGTTTTTTGTCAAGTTTTTTGGCAGTTTTAAAATCTCACATCCTTTTTCACCGAGGACAAAGGAATATTAAAACTATGAGTGGATATAAAAGTCGGATTTTACACCAATTAGAACTAAATGTAGCAATATAAATGTAACTGTACTATAAATGCTGTAAATTTTCAACTAATAAGCAATATTAAGCTTTATTATGGCAGCGACTAAATTTCTAAACGACGGGAAACAATTTTTGTTACAGGTCTTTTTTTTATTATATGCAATCATTTTTAAATTGCACCTGTGAGTAAAACAAAATGTTCCTGGTATTTAGAGGAAGGACCATATTATTAATGGAACTTACTTGATATTGGCAAATACGCAAAATTATTACGCCGTATTTCTCATGTGATAATGGGGATGGCAAAAATACGCCCAAGAAAAAAATCTTATGAAATTTTTAGTATGAAGAAAAAATCAATCAAATTAAAATTAAAAAAAAAAAACATTTAAGATATACTTCATAAGTTTTTATTACTTGACCAATAAAGCAAAAAAATCACTCGCGAGTATTTTATTTTTATTATTGAGAGCGTGATCACTGTTTACATATTATATTAGTTTTACACGAGCGTTGGTAGTCATTATATTAATATTAACAAATATTAATCATGAGTAAAAATAGTCAGTGAGGACAATACTTACTGTCAGAAAGATGTCCTAAACAACCTAAAGTTAAAACGAAAAAAAAAACTATTACTTTGTCACTTACATTTAAAAAAAAAAAGGAAAATAAAACACTTCTTCATTCCGAAATACTTTTTTTTGCAAAATAATGATACCCTAGGGTGACCACCTTGGGTAAAAAAATATATGGCAAACAATTTTACTATAGTTTCACAAAAAAAACACCGTTTTTTTAAATATTTGTCAATAATAATTTGTAATTGTCCATACTGACTATAAAATGACATAATTTGGTATTTTTGTTAAGTTGTAAAGTATTAAGTGCATATTGTAGATAAACAAAAACACATGTAATGCTTGATTCTAATATAATATACATCGACTGAACAACTTACATTCGACTTCACATCGAACCTCTGTCGAGGTGTTTTTGATGGTGTATTCCCATTTGCCCCAACATCGTTTGCCCCAGGTGGCAATTACCACCGAATTGCGATTGAGAAGTTATTGTTTCCATTTCAAATCGCTTTAAAGTGTTGTGTAGATCGTCTATGATCATTACACTGGTAAACAGTAGTTTTGTTTTATGAAGTTTTTTAACGGATCTTGTATGATTTTGCCTCGCTGATTCCAAATCTGTAGTCAGTTTTGTCTAGCAGCTCTAGTTTTTGAAATATGAGCATATTTCATTTTTAGCCAAAAATACCAAAATTTTAGAATTGAAATATATATTGCTCTTACTTAACATGAAAAAAAACTTTATTTTATGAGCTTTTCTTGCATAAGTAGAAACATCAGTCTTATTACGAATGCTCCAGCAGTAATAAGTCATCATATTTGCATTCCAACGACCCTGGTATCTCTCTTCCATAGTGCGAATATCCTGATGAACGGATTGTCCTTGTTCTTCGCTTAAATCGCCAAATTTTTCTGGGAAGCGGTCTAAATGGCTAAAGAAGAAGTGTATCTAGATGCTCATGTTACATTCTAGCATCTGGAATTGCAACATGAGCTGCTCAATGTGTTGAATGTAGCCTGGAAACTTTATATTTCATAAAAAATTTTGTACAACCCAAATAAATTAAATCCATGCAAATTTCTCCTCATCTGTCATAGAGCCAGTAAAAAATTGGTCCTTTATTAGTTCACTGATTTGTAAACCATCAAAAAGACCAGCTTTAATTTTTTCTGTGCTATCAATTTCGGAAACATTTAAAACTGGGGAAAGCTTAACATAGAACTTTTACAAACTGTTTTATCAGACCTAAATTTATATGAAGAGGGGGTAATGATATTTAGGATTGGTCTAATAACCGGTTTTAAATTAGGATAAGTCCATTCGGAACGATTTTTGCGGTTTATTGCGGTAATATTCACAACAACAAAAGTCGGTTTTTGCCAGATCCCAGGACTTTCGAACTTTAAGGTGAATCTTTTTTTATTAGGCCATAAACGTAATGATGTTATGTAACTACTACATACAAAATTCGGCATCCAAGGCTTACTAAACATTTGTAATGGCTTCCCAAAGTTGTCAAAATAGGCCTTTTTCACAGAATTAAACGCACTTGAACGCATTTCCTTAACATATAAGCACACCAAACAGCACAAAAACTATCCGGATCATTTAAACAAGTTCTCCTTTACGTAGACATAGCGGTTTATCTAAGAATTTTTGTAATTTTTTGCACTATAAATTAATTCAAGTAAGCAGAGTAACGATATTTCAAGAAGTAGCTGTATCACTAAAACTAGAGCTGCTAGAAAGAAACTAAGGGTAGATTTGAAATCAGCGACGTCAAATTAGTAAGAAACAGTCAAGAAACTTCATAAAACAAAAAAAAAGTATGATTTTGTTGACCAGTGTTATTTATCTCCAGGGAATTTATTCCCAAATGCCACATGAAGGCAATCGATGTAGGGGTAATTGAAAATATACCTTTTTGATGTTTTTTAAACAGCGAGACTTTTCGAAACATTTGACCCGTTTTGTACGTTTCTATGTTTGTATTCGTTTCTCGCTATCTATTGTTGTAATATAGCTATGGGAGAGATTGAACGCTGTTTGGAACTGTCTATTTTTGGATCACATTGTACTGTAAGGGCCGGTCTCTACGAGCGTGTGTTGCGATATTCTCGGGAGATTACGGATCGTAGACTTGACGCGGTACTTTCGCTCTTGGAGACGGCGCCTAAGATCTAAATGGACGTGAACTGTCGCTAACGTTTTTTTTTCTAAGGCGTTTTCAGTGACTTTCTTTAAATCCATATATCACGTGCATTAAGATTTTAGAGAGCTATGTATTATGTATGTACAACACGAAAACCAAAAATATAACTTAGTGACGTTTACGTATTTTCGTGAGATATTTTTGTTTACACTACGCATTATTCATTTTTTTAGGTTTATGTGCTTCTTGTGCATTATTTATGTATGATAGTTATAAATAACATGTTTAGATTATCTCGAAATGTCCTCACAGGGCGGATATCATAGTCTAGAATGAGTTAGCTAAGCCAAAAAGTGCACGTCGATATAACAGCGGGTGTTTTATACCCGGTTGCCTCATCCACGGTAAATGTAGTATATTCCTATTTGCCCCACTTCGATTATCCCCAGGTAGCAATTGTCACCGAATGGCGGAAATTGTTCCCCCATTTATTAAATATACAATTCCCTTCTTAACTGGAAATTTATTCCCAAATGCCACCTGAGGGCAAATGGAAATATACCGTATATTTTACCCCGGTTGGGGCAAGTGGGGCTGGACTGTATCGCATGTGATAGAACTCGGGCGGTTGTAGGTGTTGTGTACATACACACGGACATTGTATTGTCGTGAATATAGTTTATTTATTACACCATTGTATATAATGTATAATTCGTTTATGTGAAAATGTTCGGCTTCGCGCGACGCTTGACGTTATTGTTTTTGTCACTTGGATTAATGACAAAAGAGAATGTTTGTACCTACGCTTCGATTACGTTAAGCGTCAAGTGCGAATGCCTTTAGTCGTAAAGGGAAGGGGGCACAATCTAAGGCCTAAAATATTATTAGAGGTCATACGGCATTACACGAGGTGCTAACTATATAGACGCCCCCATTTAGAATTAATTTGATTAATATATAACTCGGAGATGTTTTCTTTTTCCTTTTATACCTCGTTTGTATTGTATGCAGTCATTACGTAGAAGTCATGTTTAGTCGGGAGGCTTGTTGATGACGTCACGGTTCGTTTTAGTTGTAATCCCTTGTTTCATTGTTATGGGTTCATATACCTCTTGTGAAAATTATTTGTAATATATTATTATCTGAGAGAGGGTGGTTTTGGACCACATATGTTAATATATTAATATTGGTAAAATAAAATTGTTACATACGATTGAGTTTTATTTATTTCTATACCTTTATTTAAATTATTACCTAGTTCGATATATAAAAACTCCCATGTTTAGTAAATTCGATATGGTAGCGTGTAATGCCAGAATAAGTCTTAAAACCTACAAAATGTTTAAGATGCCAAGTTTTACAAATTTAGCTTGTCATTTTTTTGCTCTTTCGAGTAGATCTCTCGGATCTCAAAATAAGCTTCTCGCGTTCTTTTTTCGTGTTTCAACACACAACAAACAACTTTCGCTTTTATAATATTAGTAGGTCTTATTTATATGGAAGGCTGTCAAGGGTAGATGCATAGGAACTGAGCAAATAAAATCCTTGATATTTAAAATCTTTTTATTAGTTTCATGATATACGCAGTGCACTGTCACAGTAATTATATTCGTAGCCTATTCCTGAAAAAATAAACCAATGACTATTTAGGTATCGTATTAAAAATATGGAATTTGTTAACAGGAATAGGCTATTACAATGTCGAACTCTAAGCGAAGCTAACAACTACACATTTTGAGCATTATATTATATAGTGATTCCAGTTGATTATTTTAGTTGTTTTAAATGTAATCTGTATCTGTAAAGGCATACCCAAAAAACTCACGTCTTCTGTACGAACTTTTTCTGTGATTTTTTGGTAGTTCCAGAAACCAAACTAACCTAGTAAGGTAGTTTGTGTCCACTCTTAAATACAAATACAATTTCCTCTGATATTAGGGATATAATATTATTACAGTGCAATTATGGTCCTGATCAGCTAGCATAAACTATTATTTTTGTCTTTTATGAGTAAAAAATGTTTGGGTATACCTTAACATACTTAATAGATATCAGCTGTATAAGATAGAGTGAGCAAACGCGTGTGCTCTCTGCTTTGGCACGAATAATCTCTGCTTGCGTCCACTATTATATAACATTAAACACCTACGCGAAGAGTAAATGCAATACGCACGATAAGTAAAAATAATATTTATTTACAACAAACTACATACACGATGATACATAAATAATACAAATTACATTAACCAGGCACATTACGACGAGCGACATCGTGTGATATGTCAACACAATAAATGTACTTATTTACAAGAGAAAGCTTGTTCACATCTACCCACACGGATACGCACCGACTTCGGATAAGGTTGAAATTTTTGTGACTTAAACTCGATTTGATGGACAGTAGATAAGATAAAAACAATTTTGTAAAATCCTTTTAGCGAATTCTTTTTTTTCGAGAATGTGTAAACAAGCACATTGGAACGAAAGAAAGCCCTACTACGTCAGGATGCAGGTTTTCAAATATTTACTATTTATTCAGATTTTATTTTTATCTAAATACATAATTAAATGGACATGGTTTACCTTAGCCTGATTCTCATTTAACCAATAAAATCTATCAAGATAGGTGCGAAAAATGTCGGTAGATATAAACAAAGCTTAAATCATGGTGGCTCACGAGAAATGAGATTCTCGACGTTAAAACAAAGTTTGCATTAAATACAACTAGTAGCCTATATACATCGGCGGAGTCCAAAACGAAATGATGGCAAAACTGCCTACTAATAATAAAAATTACTTATAAAATACCGAAAAAATCTAGGACACATGCAGATTTTACTATTGCAGTAACTTATTACCCGGACCCCTTTCAACCGGACCGGAAACCTTTTCAACTAGTTAATTCATAAATCTAAAATCACTGCCGAACCTTATTGGTGGAGGTGGTCAATTTAAGGCCTGTTTGATGTAGTTCTTGCAATAAGAGCGCTTAGTCCTTAGAGCGATTAGTTAATTCTATGAATTTTATATTTCAATATGTGTAACATAATAAGAGCGTCCCGCGGATCAAGCGCTCATAAGATATAATATGAAACATCTAGTTGTCTGTTTGTCTGTGCTAGTTGCTACAATAGTCGGTCTGTCTGCTAAAGGTCAAAATTGTCTAAATTGCTGGTACAATTGCAACAGTGTCAATTTCTTAATATTATTTAACCGACGAAAAAAAAAACGGAAAAGGTTTACAAATCGATGCGTATATATTTTTTTAGCATCAAAACAATTTCAAGTTTCGTTTTAGACCCGCTGGCTACATTAAATAAAGAATACAACTAACATTATCAACATAAATGATACAAAAGTCTATATATAATGGAACGAAAGTCTTTACACAACAATAATTATTTTAAATTATTTACAAACATTTAACATAACAATATTTTATTTATTGTAAACTATCCATCAATTTACTAAATACATCGTGTCACAGAAACATGTAGTAATATATTATATAAAAGAATGGGTTATTTTATTCATCACTCCAAATAATTGTAAATACAAATCACTTGTCATTCTATAAAAATATAAAGAAAATATTGAATTTTGAGAACTTTAAAAAACTATTATCATATTTGCCAATAATTCTTGGGAGAACAGAATCAGCTGATCGCTAATCTTGCATGTTTGTATGCAAAACACAAAAACAATTTTATAGTCGTTTTTAAATCTCTTTTCAATGAATAATAAATTTGATGGAGTTAACCCGTTTTAATATTACTACAGTTTCATAACAACAATGTAGGCATAGAATTTAATATCAATGCAATTCATTACTTATGAGATCTAAGCATTTTTTACACGAATCGCGAAATTCTGAGTACATTTGGTGTCAATTTGAGGATTATTAAAAAATCATACTCAACGATGATAGTTTTAAAAGCTCACGATCGCAAGAATTATCTAGTTGTTTAATTATTCCAAGGAGTGTTAAACATCTATTTGGTGATCTTATGAAGAAGTGAGACACGATAGAGTAAAGCCGACGTCACAAAGATGCGAAAAAGCATTATTATGAGTCAGAGTGCGCACAAATTCTTGCATTACAAAAATTCCATCTCCGATCGCGACCGCTTTCTCGTGGTTGTATGACATCGGCTTTAATTAAAATTAATAACATTCATTGGAATTTAAATTTTTTGTGTCAACAAATATTTTGTGTCAATCAATAGATTAAAGTTACAAATTAGAAAAGTTACGTGTTGTGTTGTTGGTGTTAGTCATACTTACTTCACGTGAGACGCAAACACTCCTTAATTTGACAATAATGGCCATTTTACAAGTCCTAAAACAGCACACATCATCAATAGATCAATAGTCAATCAATGAGAAAAAAATGATGTCGAATCTTTGTTTTAAAGACTACATGTTGTAAAGTTGTTTAAATTTTTGGCCATATTCGTAAATATCATATTTTTATATAAACTAACTGCGTCCAACGGCTTTTCTAAAAAGTAGCCTATGTGTATTAAAGTCTAAGCTACACACCGTAATATATCAGCTCAATTGGTTCACCAAATCAAAACGCATTTATTCAAAAGGCTAAAATGGAGCACTTCTACCAGGCGTGACAGTAACAAACACACATACACCCATACTTAACGTATAACATGTATAACATTATTAGGAAGATACGTATTTATATTTAATAATATTGGCGTATATAATGGACAGTTTGGTGTAGGCATTAAGGCCATATTGACATTAATATGTTGGTATCACTGTAGACACGCTTGTAGTTTCTCTATCCATTCTTGTGCCGCGCTCGCGTCACTCGCACAAAAGTTGTACGTTCGACGACTCGTGCGCAACTGAAAAAAATAACGTTAACCACTATTATTAACGGTAATTCATGTATTTAACTCAGAATATATTTTACTAAAGTATGATCTAAATGATTACCTAGTGTATGAACTAAATGATTGAATATAAAAGGTACACAAAAATGGTTTCATTGCTTAAAACAAGAAACATTTATAAAATAAAAAAATCATTTAATTCGGACACACAGCCCATATTACACATCTTAAATCAAATATATATAATGGAATTAGCTTATGCTCGCGGCTTTACCCGCGTGTAAAAATCCTTTCTTAGCAGGGTGTCCACGTCATAAAACCTATCTGTGTTCCAAATTTCAACCCGATCCGTTCAGCGGTTTGAGCTGTGCGTTGATAGATCAGTCAATCAGTCACTCTTGCCTTTTATATAATTAGAAGATATTATGTACAAAGTGGTTTAATATATAATTTTAAAGAAACAGTCCAAGGCGGTAAGTTAAAATAAAATCAATTGTGTCATGTAAAAAAATTAAACGAATCATCAATCATCTTCATTCATATTACTAAATCGCTTCGTTGAAGGGGTAAGCATTGTAAAGGCGTAATTGACTTACATCAAAGAATGATCTGTCGTCACATTTCTTGGGCGGTCCGGGCGCGGGCGGCGCTTGCGTCACTGTTATCACTTCCGCTAGATCTGGAAACATAACAAAAGCATTCAAATATTATTACGAACATAAACTATTAGTATCCCACGGGAAAAAAGGGATAAGTGATTAACTTTCCCGAGACTCGAATCACTAGTCACACTCAAACCAGCGGTTTAAGCATGAGTAGGTACAATAACAGACAAAAATTTACCTCTATAATATCATTATTATGGTAGTTTGGATTTCACTGTTATTTCTTTAAAGGAGACAGTATTTTAATAAAAAATACTTTCAATTCAGCAAAGTTCTCTTGACGGTAATGTTACATTTATTTCATTTTCATTGACCACTTCTAAAGGGTCGAATTATACTATATATTATATGACTAAATACCACACAACTCAATGAACTCAACCCACAACAACAACAACTCAATCAACTAACACACACAACTCAACTCAACTCAACCACACTCAATGAACGGACTCAATGAATGTTTCTTACCAATAAATCCTTTACAGTGTGAGTCTTCCATTGCGTCATAATATCGCAGCTGATGCTTTATCGAATCCAACACGAACCATCTGCAAACGACAAGATATATTAAATCTTAAAATTTAAAATAAAATATAAAAATTAAAGTATAGATTTTGTATATTATTGGGATATTTCAATAGAGCCATTTAATCTAAAATAGCTCCAACAAAAAAATGGCAATTTGACAGATCAGAAGGATTCGAATCGGAAAATTCAAAAATTCTAGAAAGGAAAAGAAAGTATACATTCAAAAGTAAGTTCAGTCTTTTACAACGCTTCTTACTTGAGAGTCATAAGACGAGATGAAGTCATCGATGCATAATCAGAAGTCATGTTAAGACTCTTCAGTCCAGTAATATCACAAGCTACAGTGCTCATCTAAGTAAATCTAAAAGACAGGTTGTATTCAGTGCATACCTCTGTTTCCACCCTTTGAGTAGCGCTCCCCGTTTGTATAAATGTCCTTCATGCGTTCTATTCTCGGCCACGTTCGATGAAAACTGCTCGTAGTACTGTTGTGAGGACGACTGTAGCGTGCCTACATCTGGAAACATTTCATTAGCTGTAAAGCGTGTTGAAAAGTGCTCGAGTGGAGACCACGGACTAGCAAACGCAGCGTAGGACGTCCACCCACAAGGTGGACAGACGACCTTATAAAGGTCGCCGGAAGACGCTGGATGCAGGTCGCTTCCAACCGGTACATATGGAAGTCCAAAGGGGAGGCCTATGTTCAGCAGTGGACGTCTTACGGCTGAGATGATGATGATGAAAGCGTGTTACAAAAAGTTGTAGTTTGTAAAGCGGACAATTGTAAAGACTACATATGCATTTTTCGTGTTATTTAGTTTTACCTGTCCCTGTTTGTAATCAAATCTTGTAAATCAAATTTGATCCATATCCCGGTTACTGATTGAGCTGAAATTTGACATGGAACTGATCTGATGATGGAAACGGAAGTTGGCTATAGTAGAAATCCGGTAGTTAAATGATACAACTTTGTTTTATCGACCGAGCGAAGCGAGGTCTTAGAGTCGAAAGCCGCGAAATGCCTGCGTTTGGACCAGTTTAACGCTTGACCTCTGGTGCTTAAGTTTGGTCGACGTTTACTTAAAAACGGTTAATCCAAATTAAATGAAATTTTACACACAAGTTAAGAAGGTTAATTGGATAATTTTAGTGAAAAATTAGCTAAATAGGTTCCAGGGTTGCAGAGATATAGGTGACTTAAAGTCTTTACGATAGGTCTGACGTTTATTTCAAAACTGGAGCGCTGATAATTTTTTTTCTAACATATACACATTTTTTATAAGCGACACAAATATATTAGCCAAAGTGTATGTTTGTATGTATGTTTGTTACGCGATAACTGGAAAACCAATGGTCCAATCTGCATGAAACTTTGCAAACGCGTAATATAAATCCATAGAATTTTTAAGTTCGAACATGAGCCAAATCGGTCGAAGGGTTCCAGAGTTAAAGAGATTGCTTTATTAAAATGAAACCGATGATCCAGTCTTGATAAAACTTTTTAAACAGGTAGTACAAACTAAAAGAATTCTCACGTCCAAAAATGAGCCAAATCGGTGCAAGGGTTGTAGAGTTATAGAGAATACAAAGTTACAATGTTTATCGATTATAATATTATGAGAACTGCAGGGATATTCAGTTATCCGTCAGGGAACCGAACCAAAGACCGAATTGTCAAAAATCGATACGACGTAATACGTCATTTCATAAATTTTTGATCATTCGGTCCTAGGTTCGGTTCCCTAACGGATAAGTGAATAGCCATGTTGACTTACTCAAAATATTATGAATTTAAATGATCGTGCGGGTGGTGCAGGATATTATGTTCAAATTTATTAATCAAACCTAAACCCATTTTTTTATTCAAATAGTAGTCCAGTCAATAAGTGCCCAAAAGAGGCATGTGGATCGAAAAGTCGAAAGCAGAAAAACTAACTTAGGAACTTTGTTTGGACTATTCAGGAGATAAACATACTAAAAGTCCCCACCCCTCCGAGGTGAGCCCGAGGCCACCCCTCGGGGGTCGAAGAAGGTCCCATTTTTAAGTTTTTTGCCTAAATGTCAAAAACTGGGCGTTGTACGATATTTTGTTGTACTACATTATAAAAGCTTTAAAATTTCCTACAATTTTAGCTTTAACACTTATGATCTATATCCAATCGTTGCCCAGCTATGAGCTTCCAAACATGGTCTATTTTTAAGACGCTGAAATTAGTTTTCCATACAAAGTCGGTAAAAAAAACTTGCAAGTAATATTTGACCAACTTCTGGTTGTCGTACCATAATGAAACTTTGCAAATGTCTAGAAATATGATGACAGTTCAATAATTTTGTACCACTGAGCTGATCTGATGATGGAGCCAGGAGGTGTTTACTGAACCTCTTCAATGGCTATTAGTAAACCCGTCGAGTTTGGGCACATTACACTCGAATTGACGTTAGCAAAAAACCTAAAAATGGAACCTTCTTCGCCCCCCCCCCCCCCCCTCGGGCTCACCTCGGAGGGGTGGGGACTTTTAGTATGTTTATGTTCTGAATAGTCCAAACAAAGTTCCTAAGTTAGTTTTTCTGCTTTCGACTTTTCGATCCACATTTCTTCTTTTACTGGACTATAGGCTACGCAGTGCTTCACTTTTGAAAGTAAATTTTACAATTATTTAGATCTAAGTATTTAAAGACTCTACTGCTCGTTCGAAAAGCATATCTATGAGAAGAACGAGCAAGAAACTTATTAGGATTGTTATTTATGTGTTTACTTATCATTATGCCATTAAAACCATCATTCACTCTAACATCTGCAAACATCCCTGACGCTCTGTAGTATCGAGACAGCGCCAAAAGCATCCTGAAAGCATTGTTGTACTGGATCCGCAGCGCCTTGAGATCCCTGTTTGTAAAGTTCATCCACAAGTTTTTTGTTTAAAAAAATAATTAATAATTAGGCCTACGTTTGATCATATCCCACTTGATGGAAAGTGCAAATGTGATCGACGAGCTGCACGTATAAAAAGTCTGATAATCCCTTGAACAAGGACACTTTGTCTTGCTCAGTAGCTGTAGATATACATCTTGAAAACCTGCGAGCCTAGATGTTACGCGTGACTGTCATAGCTCTGCGTTCTCGCTCCAAGTCTAAGTCATCATCGGCTGCTACGACAAAAATGTTATAGAATTAGCTACAATATCAATATAATAACTGTTGTAAATTTGCTGTATAACACAAGTAAAGCTGGATATTTTTTTTCCAATTTCAATTCTTCTAATGTCCACTGCATCGGCAACTTCTTCGCAAACAAGTGCTACAAACTATGATGATTTTGTGAGAATTTTTGTAAAAACTATAGTAATATTTATTATTTTATTCTATTATTTTCTGCAAGTGAATACACACATAACCTTTCATATTTTATTATTATTGAAATTTTGATCACAACAATAAAATAGTCACATAGATAAAGATTTTTTTAATGTATATCCGTTACGTATTTTGAGTTAACATTACTTTCAATTTTGGCATTTTCCTTTCCTTTTACGAATATTATAGGTTAAAGTTTCCATACATTTATATTTCGTAGATACTTATAACTTTTACCCATGTATATATACCTATTTTGAGGGAAATTGGGTCTGCGAGGTCCCAGTTCGCGGCGAACTACTAGTTTATTTAAGTTTGTGATATTTTGTTAGGAACTAGTGTTGTGCTGCTTGTTGTTGTGTTGGTCCAGGTCTGGCGGCGGCGGCTGCTTGTGTCGTGTGCACGGCAGCTGCAGCTACCTACACGCGTGTGTAACATACTAGTGTTGTGCTGCTTGTTGTTGTGCTGGTCCAGGTCTGGCGGCGGCGGCTGCTTGTGTCGTGTGCACGGCAGCTGCAGCTACCTACACGCGTGTGTAACATACTAGTGTTGTGCTGCTTGTTGTTGTGCTGGTCCAGGTCTGGCGGCGGCGGCTGCTTGTGTCGTGTGCACGGCAGCTGCAGCTACCTACACGCGTGTGTAACATACTAGTGTTGTCTGCTTGTTGTTGTGTTGGTCCAGGTCTGGCGGCGGCGGCTGCTTGTGTCGTGTGCACGGCAGCTGCAGCTACCTACACGCGTGTGTAACATACTAGTGTTGTGCTGCTTGTTGTTGTGCTGGTCCAGGTCTGGCGGCGGCGGCTGCTTGTGTCGTGTGCACGGCAGCTGCAGCTACCTACACGCGTGTGTAACATACTAGTGTTGTGCTGCTTGTTGTTGTGCTGGTCCAGGTCTGGCGGCGGCGGCTGCTTGTGTCGTGTGCACGGCAGCTGCAGCTACCTACACGCGTGTGTAACATACTAGTGTTGTGCTGCTTGTTGTTGTGCTGGTCCAGGTCGGGCGGCGGCGGCTGCTTGTGTCGTGTGCACGGCAGCTGCAGCTACCTACACGCGTGTGTAACATACTAGTGTTGTGCTGCTTGTTGTTGTGCTGGTCCAGGTCGGGCGGCGGCGGCTGCTTGTGTCGTGTGCACGGCAGCTGCAGCTACCTACACGCGTGTGTAACATACTAGTGTTGTGCTGCTTGTTGTTGTGCTGGTCCAGGTCGGGCGGCGGCGGCTGCTTGTGTCGTGTGCACGGCAGCTGCAGCTACCTACACGCGTGTGTAACATACTAGTGTTGTGCTGCTTGTTGTTGTGCTGGTCCAGGTCGGGCGGCGGCGGCTGCTTGTGTCGTGTGCACGGCAGCTGCAGCATGTCCACGCAGCGCTCGTGGCAGCACGCGCCGCACTCCACGCATCGCATGCCGCTCTGTAACATACAGTATTCATATATTGGTCGTTGATCAGTTGGTCAGCGTGTTGGTGGGTCGAGGGCGATATACAGCGGGTTGATGGATCGAGGGCAACACAGTACCTTGATGGCTCCTCAGAGCAGCTCCTGACAGTGTTTGCAGGTGAGTAGTTTAGAAGTTAGTTATAAGAGTTCGCCAATAGCTCCCAGATCACCTATAGTACCTTGACGAGTCCCAGGTCATACAAGTATCTAAATAGGTTAAGGGCCTTATACAGTAGATTGATGGGTTGGGGGCGATATACAGTTGATGTACTACAGATCTTAGATTTTACTAGCCACCAACGGAAGTACCGACGCAACCCGACAGACAGTGCATAAATCGTCTATCTTAACGGAACCCAGGGTCGAGCCTAGCTCCGTATTTTTTTGCAGAAAAAAAAGCGGGTAGTCCGCGAGTTAACATCAGCTGATTTGTATTTACAGTATTTTTAATAGTTTTTGGTTGTTTTTTGGTGCAAAGTATATTGTAAATAACTTCTTATGTATAAACCCGTGAGTGAGAGTGTTATCTTGGATTAACGACTGTTGAACACTCGAAACGAACACCAAATTGGGATCGTCGGCGCCCGGAGTGGATTAATAGTTTTGGAGGGATAAAAGCACTAAAGTCGACTTAAACATACTGAGTCCCAACGGCGTACATCAAGAAACCGGTTAGTGAATCAATGATTATTGAATAATTGATAAATAAATTTGCGATTATTTAATAAATTCAAAACAGCGCCATCTAGACCACCTAATATCAAAACTTATAAGAGCGACATCTAGTGGTTACGCGTTGAACTAGTTAAACATTGGTTCAATTGCTTAGTTACTGTAACTTGAACTCCGGCGCACTGAGCATACATGCAAGTAGCAAGGATGAGTAGTAAGTGTGGAGGCTGCGGAAAATTCCTGACAGGTGGCGCTGTGTGTACAAAATGTAAAGTCATGTTTCATCAACAATGCGTTAATTTGACATCTCAAGTTCCCAAAAAATGGCAATGTCCAGGATGTAGTGCTAGTACTCCTCGACATGATAATACAAACACACCAGTTAAAGCTCAGGGAGATCAGAACAGCCCTTCTTCACCTCAGAGACAGGATGACAATCACCCACAGCAGGTTTTGCTAGAGGAGATACGGGCCTTAAGAGGTGACCTGAACATGTTCCGAGAAGACTTCAGTAGGTTTCGCAAGGAAGTTCAAAGCGAGATTAAGGAGCTAAGAGTGATTCATCAAGAAACCGCGGAAAGGATGGATAGTTTCTCCGGGAGGTTACATGATCAGGAGACCAAGCTAGAAAACCAGGAGGCTAGACTTGAAGCAATCTGCAAGGAATCCAGAGAGCTCAAGACGGAAATATCTCTTCTGAAGCGTGAACTTCAAGATCAACTCATGCTCCAAAATGACCTGGAGATAAGTGGCGTAACTGAAAACAAGGGAGAAAGCGTATTCCAAATTGTGGGCCTGCTAACGGCTAAACTCGGAGTCAAGATGGATGAAAGAGATATCGTAGACGCGCGTCGTGTGGGTCCGGTACGCACGGGACAGGACGACAAGCAGCGGCCGCGGCCGATAGTGCTGCGTGTGACGCGCAGAGTCGTGCGCGATCAAGTGCTTCGTGCCGCTCGCTCTCGCCGCGGCTTGTCGACGACTGACATCGAGTTAGCGGGGGCTCCACGGCCTATCTATGTAAATGAAAGGCTGTCGAAGGAGAACCGCGGTTTGTTTAGTAAGGCCCGCGCACTATGCAAACAGCACAACTGGAAGTATGCCTGGACTCGTGAAGGAAGCATCCTCATTAGGAAAGCGGACGGCGAGCTTGCATTTCGGATCCGAGATGAGAGAGAATTTGACAGGATTTTTAAAAAGTAGAGTCATGATTATACCTGTAAACTCTATAATTTATTATGTTTGTTTAGTCTGCATATCCTTGCTGCTTTTTACGGTACGATCTTTGTTATACCTAAGTCATGGAATCGCTTCACTCTATTGCATGTTTTATAAAACCATTTTCAACACCTTACATACACATACACACTCACAATCACACACATTCAAGGATCATCGTGCAAAATTCTTTTTGGCAAGTAGTTCATATTATTCAGACAATGAATAATTCAAATAGAAGGAAAGTTTGTTTGAAACTTGGTCTGCTCAATATAAGATCATTAAATACAGGGAGAGATGAATTAGAAGCTACGGTGATTACTAACCAGCCTGATATATTGGCATTAAATGAAACCTGGCTACAAGAAGGGCAACCGTTAATGGCACCGGCTTTATCTGGGTATGTATTCAAACATAAACCTCGTAAAAATAAGAGGGGTGGTGGGATCGGTTTTTATATACGCAAAGGGTTGCGCGTTAAGGTTCGAGAGCATCCAGAGTCACAACTGGAGCAGATGTGGCTGGAGCTTCTTATCCCCGGTGGCGAACGGCTAGCAGTAGGTACGGCTTATAGACCCGAGGCCGTCAAGGTAGATGTAGCTTTAGAAGCCTTGAGCGAATCTCTTGCTGCATGTGCTAATTGTGATAAAGTTTGCATTTTAACGGATTTTAATGTTGACCTACTTAAGCCGAATAATACGAAGTCCATAGAAATCGCATCTTTCTGCTCACAGTGGAGTCTTACACAACTTGTAAAAGATCCGACCAGGATAACCAGTGAGAACAAAAGCTTGCTAGATTTAGTTATGACTAATTCTCCTCATATATGTAAAAATGTATACATCTTGCACAACCCTAGCTTAAGCGATCATGCTCTTGTTTTGACTGAAATGAACATTAAAAAACCCAGACCAGTCCCACGATATATAGAGAAAAGACAAATCCGTGACATTGAGGTAGAGTCTTTCAATCAGGACCTGAAGGCAGTATTTTGGAGCGATATCTTACATGTTAGTGATCCACATGGTATGATTTTGAAATTGAATGAATATATAATTAGAATTTTTGATAAACATGCTCCCAACAAACGCATCAAAATAAAAGATTGCCCAAAACCTTGGATCACTAATATGATTAGATTCATGATGGCCCTGCGGGATAGAGCTCTTGTTAAAGCACACGATAAAAAGACAAGTTCTGCTATAGAATATTATAAAAGTTTTTAAAATTTAGTTATTGGCGCTATAGGCAGAGAGAGAAAGGCATTTTTTACGGATTATATAAATAAAAACATTGATAAACCTAAACAAATGTGGAAAAATATAAAAAAAATTAACGTATTTAATAATGATGTTACTCCTATCCCAAAAAATCTGAACGACCCAAACCTCATAAACAAACACTTTTTGACAATTCCTGGTAACGGTGTTGCCGACGATGTAACTAAGCTTTTTTTTGAGAGTAACAAATTTACTAAAAATGAATTTTCTTTGGAAACAGTAACTAGCGACATGATAAATAAAATTATCCTCAGCATTAAAACGAACGCCATAGGATATGACGGTATTAATGCTGACATGGTTAAGCTTACACTGAGTGAAACCCTACCTATCATAACGTCTATTATAAACCGTTCAATTGAATTGGGTATTTTCCCCGACGCATGGAAACGCGCTCTTGTTAGACCTCTACCAAAATCTCAGATTGTTGAACAGCTTAAAGACCTACGTCCGATCAGCATACTTCCGGTGCTGTCTAAGGTTTTAGAAAGAGTAGTTTTCACGCAGCTTGAGAAATTTATATCCGCTGAAAATGTGTTACCTACATATCAATCAGGGTTTAGGAAATGTCACGGAACGGAAACGGCGCTCCTACAGGTAACAGATGACGTCATAACTGCCTCTGACTCGGGACTCAGCACCATCCTGGTTCTACTAGATTTTTCCCGTGCTTTTGATTGCCTTAGTACGGACTTGCTTATCGCTAAGCTTTCTTACTACGGCGTAACTGAAAATACCTGTCGGTGGTTTCGTTCATACCTGTCCCACAGAGAGCAATTTGTAGAGACGGAGGATGAAAATGGCAATAAAATTCAATCTGACGTTTTCAGCTTATCTCGTGGCACGCCACAAGGTTCAATTTTAAGCCCAATTCTTTTTTCCATATTTACAGCTGATTTACCCGTTCACATTAAATATTGTAAGTATCATCTCTACGCTGATGATACGCAAATATACTACTCTTTTAATACTGATGATACATCTAATGCGCTAGAGCTTATTAATAGTGATTTAGACAACATTTTTAAATGGGCTGAGAGAAACTCCTTAATTCTGAATCCATTGAAATCAAAAATGATTATTCTTGGAAATAAAATACAAATCCAAAAAGTACAAAATGAAAACCCACGTCTATATATAAATAATATTGATGTACCGATTGTGACAGAGGCTAGGAATCTAGGGCTTATTTTAGACGGAGAGATGAGGTTCATAAGTCACATCAATGAAAAAATACGAGCAAGTTTCTATAAGTTAAAGGTTTTATACGGCATCAGAAATAATATTTCAACGAAAGTCAGAATGCTTTTGTGCGACCTGCTTGTGCTTTCCCCTTTTAATTACTGCTGTGCTGTGTACGGTCCAAGGTTGTATGGTAAGACAGAAAAGGCAATCCAAAGGGTACAAAATGCATGCGCTAGATTCTGTTACAACATACCTCGGCGAGAACACGTTACACCTTATCTCATTAAGCACAATGTTCTAAACATGAAGACTAGGAGAGAGCTGCACCTGGCCTGCACTACACAAAAGGTTATCTGGAATAAAAAGCCGGAGTATCTTTTTGATAAGATAACTTGGACGAAAGATATCCTCTCAGTCCGAACACGCAGTACGAATTTACTCACCATGTACATACATAAACACAAGACCGCTGGATACAAAGGTTGCTTCAAATACAGTGCTGCGAAAATTTGGAATACTATCCCCCCTCCGTTAAGAAAAAAGTTGAGTCACAATGTGTTTAAAACCAAATTTAAACAAATCCTGTTGCGACGTAACATGAAAATATTTGAAGCAACCTTTAAGATCAAATAACAAAGACACACAAATCCACACATACACACACACACACACACACACACTCACACACACACACACACACACACACACACACACACACACACACACACACACACACACACTCTTATTGTACAATACAACACATTATGTGATTCCTGTCATCTTTTTATTTAATATTATGTTGTGTATAACTTTTTCGCTTTTATGTTTTAAACTGTATGTATTTGTGTGTAACTGTATCTATGTAGAAATAATCCCGCTAATTACTTTTTTTTGTTAATCTCGACTAATATCTCCGATCGAGCATGGGATAGGCTGAAAACCAGCGTTGCGCGAGATCCCCTCACGCGGCATTAAGCTGAGCCTATCCCAATTGACAGAAAAATTATATGTACATAGTATATAAGTACCTACCTTGGTTTTTAATTCTTATTTCTTATGTCTTGTTATTTGTCTTGTTGTAACTTATATATTATGTATTTTTAATCTAGAATGTCAATAAATTATTTTTTACTTACTTTACTTTACGTATTTCATACCAGCTACCAGCGGTTCAATTGTGTTGAAACGGTGGTGGATTGAATTAGCTTCTAGCATCCTCAAATTAAGGCCAAAATTCGAATGGGGTGGTTGCGGCCCACGGTCCAATCGAGCCGCTTTGGACTTTAATGGTTAGTCGGTATATTGACATAGTACATTACCCTGATGGGGCCCTACTCCTGGCAGTGGTCGCAGGTGAGTAGTTAGAAGGGTTCGCCAGTAGCTTCCGGGTCGCATATAGTGAGTTCCGGACCTTAATGAGTCCCGGATCATATAGGTATAATACTTTTATAGGTTTAGGGCCACAACTACGCAGTATTAGTAGTAGTTATACAGTACCTTGATGGGTCCCCACAGCAGGTCGTGGCAGTGGTCGCAGGTGAGTGGCGCGGAGTGTGCGGCGTGCGACCAGCGGTGCGCGGCGGGGGGCGGGGAGAGGCACGCGCGCCCTCGGGCCAGTAACTCTCGAGTCACACGCCGGTGCCACGCGCGGGATAGACGGCGGACCACGGTGGAGGACATCGATGAGTTGCGCTACGAAAAAAATGCGTTATTTTTAGTGAATTTATGGTTTTTAGGGTTCCGTAATCGACAAGAAATCTAAGAAGAAATAAAGGGAAAATCTTCATCCTAGATAAGCCTTTGACCACAATCTCGCGTGATGTTAAGCAACGTTGCAGCCGTAGAACATAGCAGGCTAAACTTAGAAGGCGGAATAAAATAAAATAATGGTACCCTCAAAATAATATCTAAATCACAATTTCAAAGTAATTTCACTAGCTACAGTGCCTGTTAAATTTTGAGCCACTATTATTGCCAGAGACTAATGTATAATGTAACTTTTATATTTACCTGCAATTCCAAAGTGTTGGGCAGTTCGAGTTGATCCCAGCGCACTCGCCACGCGTGTGGTAAGTGTCCTAATTCTAGCTCCAACTGACGTAACTTTTCTAACAGGCCCGAGAACGCGTCCGGCATCGAACGAGATATGTTGTCGTAACTGAAACAAACGGATCGGGATGTTAGGGTTATTTATTTATTATTTATTGGAACGAAGTTCCTTATCGCGCGTTGTGAAAGGGGGCTAAACGGAAAAAATTCTTACGAAAAGTTGTCACGACACTTTTTGCTATAGTAAGCTATTGTAAGCTGTGCGGCGTGCGCATGTTTCTCTGTCTGTCTGTCTCTCTCTCTCTATCTTATAGAAAGCAAGCCAGATATTTTCATTAATCGAACTTCGTTCCATCCGGGTGTCCCTTGACACCTCTCAAGTTTTTTTTTTTATTATTCAGCACAACGCTAGGACTAACTTAATGCTATAATAGAATTAGGGGCATCTATTTATTAGGGTTGAAGAAGAACATTATCTTTATAGCAGAAATAGTATACTGAGATGTGTTTCAATTGGGAGGTCGATATACCGCGAATTTCGCGATATATTGACGAGACATTTTTAATGACAGTGAGTGGACAAGACTAGCAAATCAGGTGCCCGATGGTAAGCATAATGTTTGCCCATATGAGATACAGGGCCACCATGTATTGTGAGTCTTCCTAAGACATTTTTTAAATCTGAATCCGTCATTCCTACTAATTTCACTGGTAACAAACAATGTCCTTTAGTCCTTCGCGGAACACAGTAATGCGATGCTTGGCGGATAAACACAGACAAAGGTCCCAGCGGCCTCCGCAAGAGAGGTCTACCACTAAGAGTGTGGCATAATTGAGCACAGTGTCGTATGGCGCGCCGTGGGAGAGCTCCTCGCTGGTGCACTACTGTATAATACTGACCCGGCTATAACCAGTCTCCTCTGGTTGGGCTCGTTGTCCCGGGCCGGCGGCGGGGGCGGCACAGTCTCCAGGTCGTATGGCGCGCCGTGGGAGAGCTCCTCGCTGGTGCACTACTGTATAATACTGACCCGGCTATAACCAGTCTCCTCTGGTTGGGCTCGTTGTCCCGGGCCGGCGGCGGGGGCGGCACAGTCTCCAGGTCGTATGGCGCGCCGTGGGAGAGCTCCTCGCTGGTGCAGTACTGTATAATACTGACCCGGCTATAACCAGTCTCCTCTGGTTGGGCTCGTTGTCCCGGGCCGGCGGCGGGGGCGGCACAGTCTCCAGGTCGTATGGCGCGCCGTGGGAGAGCTCCTCGCTCGTGTAGTATTGCCACACTTCTAGTGCCGGGATCGATGATACTGGACGCAGCACCTGAAAGCACAAAACATATGTTGCAAATTAGAAAAAGATCTTTAGTGTGTTCCGGCGGAATGCCGTAATGCCGGGGCAGCGGGAACCCCGGGCACTCGTCCGCGGCCCTGACCACGTTTGGTCCTCACTGACAGGAGGGCCCCTCCGTGAAAAGAAGTTTCACCTTCTCAATAGGCGCGCGGAAGCACTACGCTTGCCACCTCGTAGGTATATTTATTGTGCGACGACGTGTACCTCCGTACTCGCCGCCTAGACCCAGTTTACGGGGGCTGGAGAAGAGCGTGGCGAAGGGTGGTAACTGATTGCTTCCTGCTGCACAGCTAGTATTTTATTAAATTATTATAGTAACATTTGAGGTTGTTTGAAAATGGTACTTACAGGGTTGTCCAAGTCGGGCGTGTAGAGGAAGTTGTAGAATATAGGCGACTTCTGATGATGCTTGTCGATGTAATCGAACACAGAGTGTCCCGCGTGAGGCGTGCGGGACAGAGACCCGTAACCACCGCCACCGCACTCTTCCTCCGAGCCTGCGCCTGTTTCCACACCCTGGAACAAAATCCACACAAAATCATTAAAATACGCGATAAGTCCCCATTAATAAAAATAGCATGAGTTCAAAAGTTTAGTGTTAAAATACTCAACATTGATTAATAAAGTAGACTAAAGCTAAAGTAGAGAAATATTACATTTCTCTCAGCAATCGACTTTACAGTCTTTATCAGATTTGTTCTCAGAAAATGGTGGAGTAAATTGGAGCCATTCAGTAACAGCACCAAAGATTATAATCTCATTATTTTAGCGTCTTTGGTCCAGTCCCAGTGTGTGCCATCTCTTTAGGCGCTTGATTTTCTGTCACTCGTCTAAAAGTTCTCTGGCCAAGATGTTGCTATGATGGTCCAGCCTGGTTTTGTATTTTTTGCTGTATTTAGCGACTTCTTCCTTCACAGTTGGTATTTCCATAACTAAGCATGTCTCACCAATCTGGAGGTGTCCGGTCTCAGTTCGTCAATGAACCCGAGGTCGGCCCGCTGCGCCTCACTGTCCAGCAAGAAGTTCTTGAACCGACAGGATACGCTGTGGTACGCCAACAAACGGAGGCAGAAGCAACCTAGAATGTGGCTCACCAATCTAGAAGTATCCGGTCTCCGTTCGTCAATGAACCCGAGGTCGTCCCGCTGCGCCTCACTGTCCAGTAAGAATTTCCTAAACCGACAGGATACGCTGTGGTACGCCAGCAGAAGGAGGCAGAAGTAACCTAGAAAGTGGCTCACCAATCTGGAAGTATCCGGTCTCCGTTCGTCAATGAACCCGAGGTCGGCCCGCTGCGCCTCACTGTCCAGCAAGAAGTTCTTGAACCGACAGGATACGCTGTGGTACGCCAACAAACGGAGGCAGAAGTAACCTATAAAGTGGCTCACCAATCTGGAAGTGTCCGGTCTCCGTTCGTCAATGAACCCGAGGTCGGCCCGCTGCGCCTCACTGTCCAGCAAGAAGTTCTTGAACCGACAGGATACGCTGTGGTACGCCAACAAACGGAGGCAGAAGTAACCTATAAAGTGGCTCACCAATCTGGAAGTGTCCGGTCTCCGTTCGTCAATGAACCCGAGGTCGGCCCGCTGCGCCTCACTGTCCAGCAAGAAGTTCTTGAACCGACAGGATACGCTGTGGTACGCCAACAAACGGAGGCAGAAGCAACCTAGAATGTGGCTCACCAATCTAGAAGTATCCGGTCTCCGTTCGTCAATGAACCCGAGGTCGTCCCGCTGCGCCTCACTGTCCAGCAAGAAGTTCCTGAACCGACAGGATACGCAGTGGTACGCCAACAAACGGAGGCAGAAGCAACCTAGAATGTGGCTCACCAATCTAGAAGTATCCGGTCTCCGTTCGTCAATGAACCCGAGGTCGTCCCGCTGCGCCTCACTGTCCAGTAAGAATTTCCTAAACCGACAGGATACGCTGTGGTACGCCAGCAGAAGGAGGCAGAAGTAACCTAGAAAGTGGCTCACCAATCTGGAAGTATCCGGTCTCCGTTCGTCAATGAACCCGAGGTCGGCCCGCTGCGCCTCACTGTCCAGCAAGAAGTTCCTGAACCGACAGGATACGCTGTGGTACGCCAACAAACGGAGGCAGAAGCAACCTAGAATGTGGCTCACCAATCTAGAAGTATCCGGTCTCCGTTCGTCAATGAACCCGAGGTCGTCCCGCTGCGCCTCACTGTCCAGCAAGAAGTTCCTGAACCGACAGGATACGCAGTGGTACGCCAACAGAAGGAGGCAGAAGCAACCTAGAATGTGGCTCACCAATCTAGAAGTATCAGGTCTCCGTTCGTCAATGAAGCCGAGATCGGCCCGCTGCGCCTCACTGTCCAGTAAGAATTTCCTAAACCGACAGGATACGCTGTGGTACGCCAGCAGAAGGAGGCAGAAGTAACCTAGAAAGTGGCTCACCAATCTGGAAGTATCCGGTCTCCGTTCGTCAATGAACCCGAGGTCGGCCCGCTGCGCCTCACTGTCCAGCAAGAAGTTCTTGAACCGACAGGATACGCTGTGGTACGCCAACAAACGGAGGCAGAAGTAACCTATAAAGTGGCTCACCAATCTGGAAGTGTCCGGTCTCCGTTCGTCAATGAACCCGAGGTCGGCCCGCTGCGCCTCACTGTCCAGCAAGAAGTTCTTGAACCGACAGGATACGCTGTGGTACGCCAACAAACGGAGGCAGAAGTAACCTATAAAGTGGCTCACCAATCTGGAAGTGTCCGGTCTCCGTTCGTCAATGAACCCGAGGTCGGCCCGCTGCGCCTCACTGTCCAGCAAGAAGTTCTTGAACCGACAGGATACGCTGTGGTACGCCAACAAACGGAGGCAGAAGTAACCTATAAAGTGGCTCACCAATCTGGAAGTGTCCGGTCTCCGTTCGTCAATGAACCCGAGGTCGGCCCGCTGCGCCTCACTGTCCAGCAAGAAGTTCTTGAACCGACAGGATACGCTGTGGTACGCCAACAAACGGAGGCAGAAGTAACCTATAAAGTGGCTCACCAATCTGGAAGTGTCCGGTCTCCGTTCGTCAATGAACCCGAGGTCGGCCCGCTGCGCCTCACTGTCCAGCAAGAAGTTCCTGAACCGACAGGATACGCAGTGGTACGCCAACAGAAGGAGGCAGAAGCAACCTAGAATGTGGCTCACCAATCTAGAAGTATCCGGTCTCCGTTCGTCAATGAAGCCGAGATCGGCCCGCTGCGCCTCACTGTCCAGTAAGAATTTCCTAAACCGACAGGATACGCTGTGGTACGCCAGCAGAAGGAGGCAGAAGTAACCTAGAAAGTGGCTCACCAATCTGGAAGTATCCGGTCTCCGTTCGTCAATGAACCCGAGGTCGGCCCGCTGCGCCTCGCTGTCCAGCAAGAAGTTCCTGAACCGACAGGATACGCTGTGGTACGCCAACAAACGGAGGCAGAAGTAACCTATAAAGTGGCTCACCAATCTGGAAGTGTCCGGTCTCCGTTCGTCAATGAACCCGAGGTCGGCCCGCTGCGCCTCACTGTCCAGCAAGAAGTTCTTGAACCGACAGGATACGCTGTGGTACGCCAACAAACGGAGGCAGAAGCAACCTAGAATGTGGCTCACCAATCTGGAAGTGTCCGGTCTCCGTTCGTCAATGAACCCGAGGTCGGCCCGCTGCGCCTCACTGTCCAGCAAGAAGTTCCTGAACCGACAGGATACGCAGTGGTACGCCAACAGAAGGAGGCAGAAGCAACCTAGAATGTGGCTCACCAATCTAGAAGTATCAGGTCTCCGTTCGTCAATGAAGCCGAGATCGGCCCGCTGCGCCTCACTGTCCAGTAAGAATTTCCTAAACCGACAGGATACGCTGTGGTACGCCAGCAGAAGGAGGCAGAAGTAACCTAGAAAGTGGCTCACCAATCTGGAAGTATCCGGTCTCCGTTCGTCAATGAACCCGAGGTCGGCCCGCTGCGCCTCACTGTCCAGCAAGAAGTTCTTGAACCGACAGGATACGCTGTGGTACGCCAACAAACGGAGGCAGAAGTAACCTATAAAGTGGCTCACCAATCTGGAAGTGTCCGGTCTCCGTTCGTCAATGAACCCGAGGTCGTCCCGCTGCGCCTCACTGTCCAGCAAGAAGTTCCTGAACCGACAGGATACGCAGTGGTACGCCAACAGAAGGAGGCAGAAGCAACCTAGAATGTGGCTCACCAATCTAGAAGTATCAGGTCTCCGTTCGTCAATGAAGCCGAGATCGGCCCGCTGCGCCTCACTGTCCAGTAAGAATTTCCTAAACCGACAGGATACGCTGTGGTACGCCAGCAGAAGGAGGCAGAAGTAACCTAGAAAGTGGCTCACCAATCTGGAAGTATCCGGTCTCCGTTCGTCAATGAAGCCGAGATCGGCCCGCTGCGCCTCACTGTCCAGTAAGAATTTCCTAAACCGACAGGATACGCTGTGGTACGCCAGCAGAAGGAGGCAGAAGTAACCTAGAAAGTGGCTCACCAATCTGGAAGTATCCGGTCTCCGTTCGTCAATGAACCCGAGGTCGGCCCGCTGCGCCTCACTGTCCAGCAAGAAGTTCTTGAACCGACAGGATACGCTGTGGTACGCCAACAAACGGAGGCAGAAGTAACCTATAAAGTGGCTCACCAATCTGGAAGTGTCCGGTCTCCGTTCGTCAATGAACCCGAGGTCGTCCCGCTGCGCCTCACTGTCCAGCAAGAAGTTCCTGAACCGACAGGATACGCAGTGGTACGCCAACAGAAGGAGGCAGAAGCAACCTAGAATGTGGCTCACCAATCTAGAAGTATCAGGTCTCCGTTCGTCAATGAAGCCGAGATCGGCCCGCTGCGCCTCACTGTCCAGTAAGAATTTCCTAAACCGACAGGATACGCTGTGGTACGCCAGCAGAAGGAGGCAGAAGTAACCTAGAAAGTGGCTCACCAATCTGGAAGTATCCGGTCTCCGTTCGTCAATGAACCCGAGGTCGGCCCGCTGCGCCTCACTGTCCAGCAAGAAGTTCTTGAACCGACAGGATACGCTGTGGTACGCCAACAAACGGAGGCAGAAGTAACCTATAAAGTGGCTCACCAATCTGGAAGTGTCCGGTCTCCGTTCGTCAATGAACCCGAGGTCGGCCCGCTGCGCCTCACTGTCCAGCAAGAAGTTCTTGAACCGACAGGATACGCTGTGGTACGCCAACAAACGGAGGCAGAAGTAACCTATAAAGTGGCTCACCAATCTGGAAGTGTCCGGTCTCCGTTCGTCAATGAACCCGAGGTCGGCCCGCTGCGCCTCACTGTCCAGCAAGAAGTTCTTGAACCGACAGGATACGCTGTGGTACGCCAACAAACGGAGGTAAAAGTCGTTGAACTCGAACGCCAGTGGAAATTGTTTTAGGAGCTGCAAATAAAAAGAAGTGTTATAAAAGCAGATAAAAATATTGGCGACATAAAACCTATGAAGATTTGAAAATAAATATTTAACAGCGCTTGATTTTATTTTCAAAACAGGTTGTCCCCAGAAAAACTTTCTTTGCAGGATTGCGTATCTTTTGTACATATTGACTGCAACTTTAAAGGGCGTTATATCATTTTACATCATGTGAGCCTTGAGCTCACCCCGAGGTAACAACAATGTATGAACGAGTGGAAAATAGAGCTCTAAATGCATAGCGATAAGGTTGAAACAGACCTGATGCACAATTTAGGAACATTATTGTGGCGCGGCACCTATAGGATAACTACAACAACTTTCGTCCTAACATTTTATATTAAGTTACTAAGGCAAATATACCTCTAACTACATATAAATAAGGTTGATATTCACCTGATGCACGCAATCCAGGAACATCAAGAATGTCGGCGTATACCCTTGTTGTGGTGCAGCGCCTATATTCGATCGCTGCGAGAACTTATGTCCAAGAGCGAGCCATTCTTTTTCTATTAGGATCCGGAACCCGTCTAACGTTCTGTAGTAAGGTTCTAGACATATCTGAGCTAAAGATGATATCTGAAAATAAAAGAAAAGATTACATAAATTTAGAAACAAAACTAACATGGCTACAATATTATGTAAAATCCCGTTGTGCACTTGGAAAATTAAGTGACTTTAAATTATGACAAGCGAGCTTGTGGACGGTCTCTCACCAGATGGAGCGATCAAGTGAAAGGCCCATCCTCAACTAAGTTTTGCTCGGTGGTCAGCAGTGAAGGTTTTTGTAGGTCATGGATTTGACTCTGGAATATCTAATACCTTATTAAACTACCGTTTGTGTTCCAATACTAGGCAAATGCCGCCCTTTGGTTGCGCCATTCCATTCTATGGTATGCTTAATGTCCCATAATTAAAGATTTTACTTTTGAAGATTAGTATTGTGATAATTCTGTAGGAAAAAAATAATCTTATTAATGGCAAAAATTAACCATATAAATAAAAGTATACCTGTGCGGTAACATCCCAGCCGTCTTCAAGCGACAGTAACACAGAGGAACCTTGAACGTCCAGCAAGTCTACCACCGCTCCAGATAGTTGGAACAGCTGCTTGATGTGCCACAACCAGCCTGACTCTTCTATTAACCTGAAATATTAACAATTATGTTACAAATCAACCTACCTGAAGTACCAAGTCACATCCGAAAAATCCCTACTTCGAAGAGGAGCAATTTACCTCTTATGTTTGACCTGAATAAAAATCGCCTAGCGTTTTTTGTTATTAGTGAGACATGTTACGCGTTTTCCAGGGTCAAAGTCACAACTAGAACTAGTTTGACATTTTGAGCTGAGAACAAAGTTAGTTTGATGGGACGGTAGTGGTATAGATATCATTCTGGATCACCTGGTTCCAATTCCGACCCTGACAAAATCGTGTCGCGAAGCGGCAACTTAGGAAGACCATCCCGCCTTCTAGGTTTAGTCTGCTAACATTTACGCTCGCATCATCGTTTAAGATTAGGCGAGATCGTGATCCTTTATACATAAAAAAAACTATCAACGACCTGAAAAAGTGCTCCGTCGTAGTTTATTTATTATAATATACAGATTTAAATTAGTAACAAGGCACTAGAGGTGGCTGAGTCTTGGAAAACGACAGCGCAGGCCAGGCAGGAGTGGGGAGTTCTTGTGTCGGAGGCTAACTCAGTTTGGGTCGCTGGACCATCTTAGTCACCTGAGGAAGCCGGGGTGGCCCTGAGCTGATGAGAATGAGTTACTTGAAGGCGTGTCGACACGGGCAGAGCCTCCATAATGAATCTACATTATACATGGTGAAATCATCTTATGACTCTTAAGTAAGAAGCGTTGGCGCAGTGTAAATACTATACTAATTATGGGCAGCGTTATCTCTTACCACCACCAAAGCGTCTTGCTCGTCTTCTTACTTCGTTGTTTAAAAAAAAAGCAGTAATAAGTCACCTGAGGAAGTCGGGATGGTCCTGAGCTGATGAGCCTGAGCTTCGCTGATGAGGTTGAGCTTCTTGAAGACGTGTCTATCAGCTCCTGGTACTCCACGGACAGAGCATCCATAATGAAGCTACATTATACAGTAACATGTCACCTGAGGAAGCCGGGATGGTCCTGAGCCGGAGGAGCAGACGGTGCAGCAGCTCGCATGAGCTTCTTGAAGGCGTGTCTTGCAGCTCGTGGCTCCGGGTACTCCACGGGCAGTGCCTCGGCGCCGGCCGGCCAACCGCCGCCGCCCTTGTCGCAAACTACGTACAGAGCAGCGCGACGCGACCCACCGCCGCCCTCGCCTGACACTGGAAATAACATATTCTTTCAATGATTTTATTGATTTATTTAAGCATTTCTATATCACCGTGGCATATTCTTACATATAGATATAAAAGGAAAGAGTGACTGACTGACTGATCTATCAACGCACAGGATAAACCGCTGGACGGATTGGGTTGAAATTTGGAACATAGATAGGTTTTATGATGTAGACGTATGACGTAGACGTTAAGAATGGATTTGCCATGCGAGCAAAGCCGTGAGCATAAGCTAGTCATATCATATGTAGCGTCCGTGGCCCAGTGGTACGTACATCCGGCTTGTAATCCGGAGGCCTTGGGTTCGCCTGGACGCTACCGTGTTCCGGCAGGCACGTAAAACTGTAGGTCCTGGCTGTTTCCTGTGATATATGTAGGAGGCAATCGTCAGGTCCTGTTATAGTAATTTTGGCGATCTTAAACAGCATCTAGCATGCAAGTTATAATTGTAATTTGTCTCTGACTCAAAAAGTCTCGGTATAAAATGTAAATTGAAGTGGACATCAATCTTAGTGGCTATGAATAAGCCAATAGCCGCTGCCGTCCGATCTCTAAAAGACCGCTAAGCCACACTTTTCTAAAATCGTCTTTTTTATACCACTGTATAGAGTATTTTTTTCTCTATCTTCAGGGCAAGGTCCCAAATTATTATCTCTTCAATTGGCTGAGAAAATATCCAAATCTTATTGCACAAAAACTACTGTTTTTTTATAATTAGAATCAGTTATATCAATCTGAAACTCTAGAATACCACTCAGTGATCACTGTGTTTATAATATAAACACTTATCAATGGTACAGAAAAGTAATCTCAAGTATTTTGAGATTTTCTGGAATCGTAAATTTTACCTTTTTGCTCATAACTCAAAATTTCAAATTATCACTTAGCGACCTTTTAAACAATGGACGGCAGCAGCCCTGCTGGTCGCTGGTCCTCTAGTAATAAATAAATGTTACCGGAATCCTGGTCAGCCGTAGAAAGCCTCTGCCGAGGCGCGTACAGTTCAAGATGCGAGGGCTGCCGTCGGTCCTTGAGCGAGCCCCAGCGACCAAAGTGTTTGTTGTTGGCCCCGCCGCCCTTGCCCCCGCTGTTTCTGCCGAGGACTCTGCCATTATTACATTATTTATAAGATATGTGTTTTTTTATCCATGAGGCCTGCTGAGATTCATCGGGGAGCTTGGGTGGCTCGAGCGGCACAACACCCCACCCACACGGAAAATGGGCCGAGTGGCCTAATTGCGGAAACTAGCCCGCATACTAACAGGACATTTGTTTAAGTTTATTGTGTTATTAGGTGTAAGAGTTGGTGTCTTCCTGCCCTCATCTCATATTATATAGGGCGGCATAGCGACAGAAGTGTCTGTTGTTGCCCCCGCTGTTTCTGCCGAGGACTCTGCCATTATAACATTATTTATAAGACATGTGTTTAAGTTTACTGTGTTATTAGGTCGAAAAGTAATAGTAAGAACTGAGGGCCTATCGGCTATCACAAAACTACATGTAAAACACTAGAATCCATAGACAATATTTACATTACGTCCTTAAACCTCATCATTAATATGAGTAAAGTAACAAAAGCAGCAATGTACATTGAAGTTGCCATCAATCGTTGTGGGTGAGAAACGGCCAATAGCCCCTCGGAGTGTAAGTGGGTGCAACATCGTGCCCTCATCTCATATTATATAGGGCGGCACAGCAACCGAAGTATCTGTTGTTGGCCCCGCCGCCCTTGCCCCCGTTGTTTCTGTCGAGGACTCTGTTGTTTATTGCATTCAGTTTTAATATATTATCTTCTATATATGTTATATTATCCTCTTTAAATATTAAACAAAGTCGGGTTTGTTTGAACTCTTATAAATGACTTCTTGATTGAGTGGAGACTGAGCGACGAATCCTCCAACTCGTCTCTTAGTGCAAACAACCTACTAAAGTCGCTAGATATCTTTCCTGATGGTCCCTAATCTACAACATACCCAAGAGTGCCGGCAGCTTTAGTCAACAAAGGCGTGTGATGATGTTGATCGTCGCAGCACAGCAACAACGAGTCGAGACTGAGCGACGAGTCCTCCAACTCGCCTCGACTACCGCGTAGTGGGGTACACGCTACTAACGTCGCTAGATATCTTTCCTGCAAACAGAAAAAACAGATGGATAAACACATTTATGTAAATGTAAAATTGCCACGATGTACACTCTCTTGGTACTCTATTCAAATAAATTAATTCATTCACACCATATTGCATACACTTTAAAAGTATTTTCAGTGAAATTTTTGAGATTTATTTTAATTTCATCTTGCCATATTTTAACATATCAAACTGAAAACACTTTTAAAATGTGTGCAAAAATATTGTGCAGCTACCCTCTTGAGGAATTTCCAAAAAGATAATTTATATTTCAAAATGAGTCAAATTAAGGGAAAAAGGTGAAGTGGCATTTTTGTATTATATTATAGTTTCCTACTTCCATAACATAATTACCTGTTCTAAACTAGATGTGGTTTCTGTGCCGCTCTGCGTGGCGGTAGGGTTTTGATGTGTGGCCTTCAACATTCCGATCACTCCTTTGTGATGGGATGCTGCTGATCTGTGCATAAAAATAATAACAATCATCACTGGCGTCTTACAACTATGGAAGATGATTCAACAAAATTATATAAGTCACTAATTGAGAATTGTTTTTATGACATTAACGAATATTTATATATGAAATCAAATCGATAAAATTGAATACATTAGAATTATAATTCACAGTTGAATTTTTGACATTGTTTGTATTATATTTTTATTATTGTAATTTTACCAAATTTTGTATGCCAGCGGAGCTGGTCAAACATGCGTGCTTAGTTTTAATTTATGATCATAATTGTTATTACCATGTTTGATGCAAATGAAGTTTATTCTATTCTATTCAAGCAGCGATCGTAATAATAGATCGGCAGTTCCGTGAATGGCTAGTAAAGTCGGTACGGTAATCTAAATATATAAAAGGAAAGAGTGACTGACTGATCTATCAACGGACAGCCCGAACCACTGGACGGATTCGGTTGAAATATGGAATATAGATAGGTTTTATGACGTAGACCTCCGCTAAGAAAGGATTTTGGTATGCGGGCAAAGCCGCGAGCATAAGCTTGTAAATAATATGGATGATGATAAGATTTAAAATTAAAAAATCAGCAAAAGTATTAATAATCAAACTTACTGATTTTTTCATACGTAATTTGTGTTGGTTGAAAATTAATACAAGCGCAAATCATTTATAATATATACATCTTTTAGGTGCATCTTCATTTAGTTGTGTCATAATTATTGTAGGTTGAGATATATATCTCAAGTTAACTCTCTAAAGTTTCGTGCCTCTAAACGTAACCCTTATAGGGTCACTAGTCGGTCTGTCTGTCAAAACCCTTTTACTACAGAACGCGTAGAGTTACCGAGTTGATTTTTTAAACAAAATGTGTAATATTTATTCGAATAATCTTAAATTTACAGAAGTACATAATATCATCACGTCATCATCATCAGCCTATGTTCGTCCACTGCTGGACATAAGCCTCCCCCATGGCACGCCACTCAACTCGGTCCTCCGTCTTTCTCCTCCAACCACTCCCAGCGACCCTCCGGATATCATCACCCCATCTCGTCCAAGGACGCCCTACACTACGTTAAACTACGTCATCGCGTAAAACAGAAATATAGCTAGTACAATAAATACCTGGCTAGTAAAGCGTGCGTGTGTGGATGCCTCCATGTAATGACAGGCAGCCGTCCTTGTCGGTAGCTGCGCGATATCCGACGCAACGACTCGTCGCCGATACTCTCCGGGACGGGGATCACTGCTGGGTAACTAGAAACATAATAATAAATAAATAAAAACCATTTATTGCACAATTTGTGTGTAAGTGCTGCATATGCATTATATGCACACATAAAGAACACATGAACGAAGTGTCTTCGCCGCAATATAGACAATAAGAAAAGTGTTAATAGACACATTCTTAGTTTTAGTCTATCTAGCAGTTTAAGTTAAATGTAAATTACTTATTAGCCTAAGTTAGGGCTAGATTGTTTTTGTAAATAGAGTATAACAAACATGATGTACTCCATATTAATAAAAAAATATATTGCACAATTTAAAGAAAAATATACACTGGAGCTTAACATAGATATTAACATAACAAATAGGCAGATTCGCATAGCGCGAGTCACCGAGTAGGTACATACAAAAAAATAATTAAAAATACATAATTTAGGCAATAGGGGTGCATTCAGCGTGTGCTGGGAGAATATCCAACAGTTTAGATGTTCCCTCAGCGCTGATTTTCAATGTAACCATTGCTTAGTTGCTATAGAATATCATCTTCCTGACCTTATTCCACATTACGTAGAGTCGGCACAACTATACAGAAACATTTAGAATAGATAACTCGTTTTTTTTAATGTGATGAAGTAGAAGACCAGCAAGACGCTCTCCTGATGTTAAGAGATTGACGCTGCCCATAATCAGTACAGTGCTACTTAGGTTTTTCGTTATTTAAGCAACACAAGTATGCATCATCATCTTTCTGACCTTATCCCACATTACTTAGAGTCGGCACAGCTTTATAGAAACACTCTTAAATTGGGTCGAAATTACCATCACCCTGACATAAAAATTACACATCTAACACAAAGGTATAACTCACCTCCTACACAGTGTGTAGACAGCATTAGCATGAGCGAGTCTGAAGGGCGGCGAGGCGAGTCCCAATCTCGTCCAATCCCGAGCGTACACCCGCTCTCGCACCCGCTCTAACGTTCTCGCGGCCGGCGCAGAACTGCACTCGCCCACACCCAGCTCTAGCTCCTCCACTGTTGAAGGTTAACAATATAATATAACGATTTTCAAAACTACCGCGAGTTTTCCATACCTAAGGTTACGACGTCAGACTGCCCGCGTTTCCTTTATGTGTGACAGGTTACGTACAAACTAGAACATTACGAAAATTCCGTCCCGGATCGCGTTCGCTTTACCGGCTCAGTGTGACGTAAGCTTAAAACAACAAAACGGCACAACTCACGTCTAATATGGGGTGAGCGTCAGCTTCTGCAGGTGTGAGCTCCAGATCAAGGACATCGTAATTGTCCGAAACCGTGGTCGCGATATTCTCGACAATATTAAACGTGAGTTATGCAGTTTTGTAGTTTTAGTTAATATAACATAATAGAGGTTTAGTACAACACAACTTTACACACAAGGCGACTAACTCAGTGGCACAATGGGCTAATGCTAATACCCGCTTCCAACGCAGGAGGTTGCGGGTTCGATTCCCGCATGACAAATGTTTGTGTGATCCACAGGTATTTGTTTCTGGTCTGGGTGGTTATCAATGTCTTACACATATTATAAACGTGAAAGTTTGTAAGAATAGATGGATGTTCGTTATTCTTTCACGCCTAAAGTCCACCTATTGAGCTGAAATTTGGTATAGAGATAGCTTAGACCCTGGAATAAAACATAGGCTACAGTACAGCGGGTAAAACCACTTAAAAAATTAATAAAATTAAACTTACACGACAGTGTATCAGCAGACAGAGAAGCCATAAGTGGCGGTGAGGTGAGCGAGCGCGCGTCCGCCGACGGAAGGACGTACTTCTGACGTTTGGACGGCTTCGGCTTCAGACCGGCTTTACGGGCCGTCTTCAGGAGAGTCTTCTTTGCGAAGCCTCTGTAATATTTACTACAGTTAATATGTGGATAAGTTACGTGCCATATCAATATAGGCTTGTTAGGATTAAGAAGCCGATGCTATGTATTTTGGAGAGTTCAGGGGAGTGTTCTTTGCGAATCCTCTGTAATTGGCCCTTGGCTTGGCTTGGCCCCCTGCCCTCCTCTGTATCCGGGGTTGGATGGAAGTATAGGTATGCCCGCAGTAACGTATTCTACGGGGTCATAAAAATAGTCATCACTGAAGCGTGTGATGCTTGACGGCAGCTCGCGTCGCCGGTGTGAAGTGCGGCGCGGCGTGCTCGGGGTGACGCTACACTAGTGGGCCACAGACGCTAAGGAAGTAGTGGTATAGTCACTTGAGCGCGTGATGCGGTGCTTCACCAGTGGGCCACGGACGCTACAGATGTAGTGGCATAGTCACTTGAGAAGTAGTGGCATAGTCACTTGAGAAGTAGTGGTATAGTCACTTGAGAAATAGTGGTATAGTCACTTGAGAAATAGTGGCATAGTCACTTGAGAAGTAGTGGTATAATCACTTGAGCGTGTGATGCTTGACGGCAGCGGCAGCGGGCGGGTCGCGGGCTCGCGGCGCCAGTGCGAAGTGTAGCGCGGCGTGCTCGGGGTGACGCAGACGAGCGGCTTGCTTGCGCCACGCCTCGCTCGTCTCGCTACTCACCTCCTCGTCTAGAGCCACCTAAGGGGGAAATTAATACATATCAAAACCAACTACAAACTCGTTTTTCCCCAAAATGTATTAATTTCACATTTTTTGTAAGTAAATCGATGCTATGCACATTGCACACGATAAATCTCAACCTCCCTCGATATTGCGAGAAAAAAATGAGATCAGAAAACTGAGTTAGTAAAAAGTAATTTCAATCCTATACTCCAAGAGATGTTCAATTAATTACTTTCTTAAATAACAATAGTCGGTCAGCTTGTTGTAATTTGCTACTATTAATAATAAAACTGTCGGTGTCGACTGTTTCCTACAAGATTATGTTGGATTCAATCGTTACGTCAATGTGTTAAACCCGGTAGTAATCTTGGCATCTTCGAACTGCAATATTTATAGATTGACTGGCCACACAATTAGCAATACATGCAATTTTAAATTATTTTAATAAATCAGTGTTACAACAGTATGGAGTTATGAAGTAGGAAATGAACTTTACCTTGATAAGTTGGAAGGTCGCGGACCTCAGTTGCAAGCCGTCTTGCAGCGATTGTTCTAAATGCGGCAAGTAATGCGTGCGCACCGGCTTCTCTCGGGTTAGTGAACATAATGGGAATGATCGGACCACTGTCTGTTCGCAGGCTGAAATAAAAACAAGTCTTACTACGAGTACCAACTAACCGTATCGTTCCTATCTTACTAATATTATAAATGCTTATTGCATAAAGTAGTATGAAGCGGTGGTATTTTTTACACTATTTTAACATCTAGGTTGGTGACTGGACATATACCACCATTTTGTGGCATACATTGCCTTCTTTCTTATCATTTGTATTGTGTGTAATTAATAATACTTTTAATATGTAATGTATGTGTACAAATAAATGTATTTTCTTTCTTGCTTTTATATAATTAACTAAATTAGATAACTCTTTATTGGACAGCATCATAACAATAAACATTTCAAAAAAGGCTTACAATTGGCCGCCTTATCACTAATAGCTATCTGTTCTTAAAAACCGTACAGGAAAAAGAAAGATAGAGCAAAAATTAGCGCTCTATTGGTTAATTATATATTTTTAAGATACTTTAAAATCTAATTAAAACATAAAAAACATGATTCGTTTATAAATTAATAAACTCACCATAAGGATCCGTAGGCGTCCCTTTAAATATGATCCTATAGTTGGTTAAGAACAAGGCGCCCTCAGCCGGTAGCAAGGGCGTTTGTCTTCCATCCGCTACCAGGTAAGCTCGTAACGTCGGCGCTGACACCGCCTCGCCTGGGACTAAGGCAGGGGCTACTATCCGAGGCTGGAATATAAGGAATAATGGGTATTTAGAACTAATGTATCTAATATATAAAATTCTCGTGTCACAGTTTTTGTTGCCATACTCCTCCGAAACGGCTTGACCGATTTTGATGAAATTTTTTGTGCTTATCCGGTATCTATGAGAATCGGCCAACATCTATTTTTCATCCCCCTAAATGTTAGGGGTAGTCCACCCCTAAATTATTATTTTTTTTTTTTAGACAAAATTTTTAATTTCTATTTTTTTATGATACAACATACAAAAATACATACAATCCTCAATTTTCACCGTTCTACAATCAACCGTTATTTTTTAATAGCCATTTTAGTAATTTAATCATTTTTCCTCTCCGGTCGAAAACTGATCATTCGTCATTTAATTAGTTATCCCCGCCAGATGTTTACAGGTGTCACTTCTGACCCAGTAAACAGCACGGAGTAGGGATGAGAACGAAGCCGGTCTCCTTTCTTTCTTACTCCCTACACAGTTGTCGGCCATCATTATTGTTTATGCATCAGGCATCAAGTGTAGTAGTAACGTTGACAATTATTATTTTGCTATCTCAGTGTAACTCTCATATTAACTTTTAATCATTCCTATTTTATCAATAACTAGCAAACCCGGCGAACTCCGTTTCGCCACCAGATGGCTTCGTTTTATGTAACATTTCGTTTGGTGATTAAAAAATGAAGATTTTTTTTGTTTTATATTTGAAAATGAAAAATTTTATTTCATTTCACAACAGTAATAAAGTCATTTCTATTACAAAAATGAAGTGTTATTTAGTTGAACTTCTCTAAGTAAATGAAAGTGAATCCAAAGTAAATTCTGAATCGAAGCGTTATACGTGTCCGCAAATTATCCGTTTCATTGAAGTGCTCTTTGGTAAACCACTGGTTATGTGTGTTGTATATTTTACCTTGCAAGTCGGCATGAAGCCGCCTTCTCGAATGATATTAGCTCCAAAAGAAGTCATGCGAAAGCAGTTATTGTATTCAAGGATGTGTTGAAGAAAATGGCTGGAATCGGGATCACTTCCATCGAACAATGGTTTCAGTGGCTGTGGTGGTGTAAGTAATGGATCCAGTTTGACTTTTCCACTTGCGCAGCATAATCCAGCCGTTTCTCTTTTGAACTTTAACGCATTGCAATATCGGCATATAGTCGTCATTGGTCCAATATCTAAATTTTCATCATCACTGTAGTTCGCAGTGGGATCAAATTGGAATGCCAAGCGATTGTATGATGCCAATGATCTTCGTGTGCTCACGCGTTGTCTCAATCGGTCATTTTCTCTTATTATATTTTGTCTTTCTTCGCTTAAGTTCTGTGAATACACTTGTTGCTGGCTTGCATGTCTTGTGCGGCGGCCGATGTTCGCACGTCGTCCTCTAGGCATTTTGAACTATGGACAGAGTGATGAATAGGGATGTTGACTAATTTTTGGAATTGCTTTTATATGATAGATAGACCCATTTCATAAACGTATATCATATTTTTATGCAAAAATATATGAAATTTCAGTATAAAAATACGTAAATAAAAATGATTTTTTAAATTACTGCCTAAAACGTTTCGAACTGTCATCTGACAGCGCGTGACGTCATACCACTGGCTGGTCCTTACGCTTCCTATGAAATGTTCCTGATTTCGACAAATTTTAATTATTCATAACTTAAAAACCACTGAACCGATTTTGGTGCAACTTATGCTGTGCCCTTAGTTGGAGCATACTTAAACCAAAAATAAAGTCAATAACCAAAATGAATCTTATATTTTCAGAGAGACCCGGCAAACCCCTCTGATTGGCGTTCGCATTCGCGTAATAATAAGTAAATTTTTTTGAAAGTAAAATTGATTTTATTCAATTTTGGCTTGTAAATAGATCTTTAAAATGTGATTTTAGGTTTTTAAATACTGTCTTTTATGTGAAAAACATAACTTTATATTAATTCGTAACATGTGTCAACATCCCTATTTAACCTCAAATTCACGATCCACATAATTTACACAGTTCAACTTACCACCTTAAAGACAAATGCTTGCTGTTGAAATTTAATAAAATTTGCCCAAGAACACGCTTTTATTTTTATTCATCCAAGGAGAGCCATTGGCTACTACGTTGCCAGTATTAATTCGAAATAAGGTTGCAATAAAACTTATCAATATCCTCCGCGCCGACACGGCCATTACCACCTTAAAGACAAATGCCTGCTGTTGACATTTTCCCAATACGCGCGTGGTTTCCAATTGAATATTATTATATTATTTTTACTTTTTTTATTTATTTTGAAATTTTTCCTGAATTTTCTTTGCTATAAACCTCGCGGAGCCCGAGACCTTTCCAACGAATGCAAAACCGTGGAAATCGGTTTATGCGTTCTAGAGTTATAACGTCAGGGAGGAAAACCCGACTTATTTTTATATAGTAGATAATTAAATTATCAATTTTGAGTGTATTTTGCACGATTAGTTAATCAAGTGATTTTATAACCTCAAAAGTACTCAACACGTGACACGAGCTTTCAATAACAACGGATTTTGTGTTGTATACTTTTTTTTATTTATATCGAAAATGTTGTTGATCTTATAAAAATGTAATTTTAATTAAAAAATGTAATTGAACAATTAAGATTTTCATAGTTTCCAAGAAATCAATCATTATGAATCTTTATTTTGAAATGTCAATGGAAATATTGGTTGTATGAAAAAATTATAAGAGACAATGTTTTCATAAAATTTAATTTTTTACTTTTGTTTCAAAAATTTTTCCATAAAATAATGCTTATTTCACGCATATACCACATTCTTACATACATACAATATACACATTCTAACATACATACATACTTCCAATAAGTAAGCTATTTTTTGTCTACACTAGAAATTACTAGGAAATTATTTATATGGCAAGACAACGTTTGCCGGGTAAGCTAGTATATGTATATGATCCTATGGTTGGTCAAGAACAAGGGCGTTTGTCTTCCATCGGCTACCAGGTAGGCTCGTAACGTCGGCGCTAATACTGCCTCGCCTGGGACTAAAGCAGGGGCTACTATCCGGGGCTGGAATATAAGGAATAATGGGTATTTAGAACTAATTTTAATATATGATCCTATAGTTGGTCAAGAATCAAGAACAAGGGCGTTTGTCTTCCATCCGCTACCAGGTAAGCTCGTAACGTTGGCGCTGATACTGCCTCGCCTGGGACTAAAGCAGGGGCTACTATCCGAGGCTGGAATATAAGGAATAATAGGTATTTAGAACTAATTTTTAGCAAGCTGAAGTGGCAATGGGAAGGCCACATAGCACGTAGAGCGGATGGCCGATGGGGACGAAAAGTGCTCGAATGGAGACCACGGACTAGCAAACGCAGCGTAGAACGATCACCTACATAGAGGACAGACGACCTTATAAAGGTCGCCGGAAGACGCTTGACGCAGGTCGCTTCCAACCGGATATATGTCCAAAGGGGAGGCCTATATTCAGCAGTGAATGTCGATGATGATAAGAACTAATGTTTAAATATGATCCAATAATTGGTGGATAGAAGGTATAATTATGAGGAAGGTTCTAATCTTAGTTAACGGGCTTATTCTACGCGAGTTTTCCCTAGCTACTCCCTGAAGAAGATCCTCGTACAGGATGGAAACGGTCATCACGAAGCCAAAGTAAATACAAGTGAGTAATATGCAGTTTATTTACAAAGATGAGTTTTCCCTAGGGCCCATTTTGCAAGAGAAACGGTTCTTCTTTTCTCAAAGTGCACCACGCTCGGGTTCATCTGCTCCAGGCTGCGGACCCACTCCGCCACTTCGCCTACATATAGGAGACGTTCCGGTCTCCTATATGTGGGCGAGAGAGAGAGTATACAATACAAATGTACCTTCTGCACGGGCGGCAGACGGCGGCTCTCCCTGGCAACAGCGTCCAGTGTCTCCAGGTGCATGTGAACCACTCCCGGGATCATCTGCTCCAGGCTGCGGACCCGCTCCGCCATCTCGTCCACATATAGGAGACGGTCCGGTCTCCTATATGTGGGCGAGAGAGAGAGTATACAATACAAATGTACCTTCTGCACGGGCGGCAGGCGGCGGCTCTCCCTGGCGACTGCGTCCAGTGTCTCCAGGTGCATGTGTACCACTCCCGGGATCATCTGGTGCAGGCTGCGGACCTGATCCGCCGTCACGCCGCCTTCCGTGCACACCTGCGGATACAATTAACGATGAGATCACAACAGACATCAATGCACATTCTAAGAAGTTATAAAAAATTGCAAGCCATAGACGCTATGGTCTACCAGAGAGAGTTACCTGTGCAGGTGTACTTGCGCAGGTTAACTGAACATTGGTAGCGTGTGTGGGGACGTTCCGGTGTACCGAAGCAACCGGAGAAAGAATTGATTTTCGATCTTGCACAGGTCACCCAGTAAGGTTTAAAAAAACTGCACAGATGTATTCACACACACATTCTGATCCACCTGCTAACTGCACAGGTATACCTGCACAGGTGGATTTTACCGGTGGATCGCACTGTGTATGGCAGCCATTATACGTATTATGTCGAATAAAGAATTGAAAAGGCGCAGAGTCATACTGCTCATACTACTATATATCGTCAAGGAAAAAGTCTTCGAAAAGAAGTACAACAAAGTAGTACATTGATAAGTCATAATATTACCTTGTCAACAAATCTAGAGACCATCTTGATGACATTGTTCCCCGCCTCCCCCGGGTCTGCCTCTTCAAACCCTGACTCCGCGTCTACGCTGTCTGACTCTGCTACACTATAAACAAAATAATTAGGGAAATTACAATGGAAAACCCTTACATGGGGTTTTACCGGGGGTAAACTACCTTTGCAGGAGGCCGACTAAGTGGGTACCCCGACAGTGCTAGTTATTCTACCGCCTGAGCAATGATGTGCAAATATTACTGTGCTTCAATAGGACACTGTAGCTAGTGAAATTACTGGGCTAAAGAGTCTTAACAACTTATGATTCTAGAGTCTTGAATAAGAAGCATTAGTCCCCTATTAACCATAAAATTTGCCCTATCAACATCATCAACGCGTGCTTCGGAGCATACACTAAAGCCATTATAGCAATCAAATAAGGTGTCAGCGGAAGACCAGCGTAGGTTAAACCTAGCCTACATTAAGCTGAGCTGATACCCTTTTGTGTCAGACTATATTATAATAGTAGTTAAGTTGTAAGAGTGTTTTAGTTTGGTCTGTTTTGGCGCAAATAAAATATTTTATTTCTTTCAATCATTATAGGAGGTAAATCATAAAATTATTAACAACTAGTTCCACCCAGCAGTTTTATCCGCTGTACACTAGCCTATATGTTATTCCAGGGTCTTAGCTATCTCTATACCAAATTTCAGCTCGGTACGGGTAGCCATTTAGGCGTGAAAGAATAACAAACTTTCCAGTTTAAAATATTTATTTATTTGTTGAATAATAAAGAGGAGAGATCGCTCTAAGCAATAAGGCCGCCTATTGCGGACATTAACATTAGTACTTTAATTTAGTTTTAAGTCTGTTAATGTTTGTCCCAATAAAGAGTGTTGTATTGTAATAAAGTAGGATATGTGTGTAACCACCGCCTGCGGGAACGGCTAAGCACGAAGCCATTCCCGGGCCGCTCTTCGATGGAAGGGGCGTGAAGGCCCCGCTGTAAAGGCGGGCCGTCGTCGATGGGGAACTGGACGTAAAGGCTCTGCCGGTTTCCCAGTTCTCCATCATAAAGACGAAGCGGGAAGTGCTGCTGGGTTTTTTAGTGGGTATACCCTGCCGCGCCCATCTTCGGCGGGTGAGTCCCACATACCACCCTGCGCCCCCCGACGTGGGGTGATGATGCGTATTGCATTTTTCGCAGTGTAAAAAAAAAGGATATGTGTGTAAAAGACTTACTTACCTATTAGTAATACTATTGCTTGCCCTATCCATATCATCGCCTCGTGCTTCGGATCGTCGACCGGCGCCATCTAGCGGTAGAAGCAGGTAAACCATGCGGTTGGCGTAGTGGATCGCTTGGCTGTACAATGTGGATTGTTCCCGGGCTATCAGTTCGCGTTGTTTATCTGGAAAGGACATCATATTTGTAGTTACCAACTGCGCCCAGCGGTTAAACTCGCCAAGCGTTGAGTTAAAATTTGGCACAAAGATAACTTTATGACGTAGACATTTTTTTTTTTTTGACCCAGGAAAAATGCGTTACGCATCATCACCCCACGCCGGGGGGCGCGGGGTGGTATGTGGGACTCCCCCGCCAGAGATGGGAGCGGCGGGGATACCCACTAAAAAACCTGGGGTGTTCCTGCGGGACGCCATAATGCCGGGGCAACGGGTACGCCGAAGCACTCATCCGCGAGACGTAGACATCCGCTAAGTAATTCTTAACGCTAAGGGGGTAGACTTCCTTTGCGGGAGGTTGTCTAGGTGGGTATCCCAACAGTGCCAGTTATTCTACCGCCTGAGCAGCGATGTGCAAACATCACTGTGCTCCGGTAGGAGGGCACTGTAGCTAGTGAAATTACTGGGCTAAAGAGTCTTAACATCTCATGACTCTTGAGTAAGAAGCGTTGGTGCAGTGCTCCTAGAGTTTCACATAATTGTGAAATCCTAGGTAACACTGTACTGATTATGGGCAGCCGTTATCTCTTAACATCAGGAGAGCGTCTTGCTCGTCTTCTACTTCATAACATAAAAAAAAACCTTCAACATAAACTCCTTCATAATAATACTGCTCCCAGCGCTTTTACCCGCTGTACAGTAGCATATGTGTTATTCCAGGGTTCAAGATTTCTCTATACCAAACTTCAGCTCAATCGGTCCACCCGTTTAGGTTCGCAAAGAGTAACAAACACACATCCATACATTCTTACGAACTTTCTTATTTAATAATATTAATAGGATAAGGTTTAATTTGACTACTTGAGCTACTACTTCAAATCACCGGGGGTAGACTTCCTTTGCAGGAGGTCGACTAGGTGGGTACCCCAACAGTGCCAGTTATCCTACCGCCTGAGCAGTGATGTGCAAACATTACTGTGCTTCGGTAGGAGGGCACTGTAGCTAGTGAAATCACTGGGCTGAGGAGTCTTAACATCTTATGACTCTCAAGTAGGAAGCGTTGGTGCAGTGCACTGGGTAGCACTGAACTAATTATGGGCAGCGTTATCTCTTACCATCAGGAGTGCGTCTTGCTCGTCTTCTTACTTCGTTGTATACTACTTCAAATAATTTTCGGAGGTGTTTACTTCAATAATAAAATAGATTTTTGTAAAACATGGGTAAACTTTGAAATTATTACAAAAGGTTTGAATATTTGTGGCATACAAACTGATCCGCTAATTTGTTTTTCAAAACCTATATTATAAATCGATAGCAAATATCAATACGAAACTTATATTACTAGCGTTTGCTCGTGGCTTTGCCCGCGTGGCAAAATACTTTCTTAGCGGAGATCTACGTCATAAAACCTATCTGTATTCCGAATTTCAATCAAATCCGTTCAGTGGTTTGGGCTGTGCGTTGATAGATCAGTCAGTCAATCAGTCACTGTTTCCTTTTATATATTTAGATAGAAGAAGAAGATAAATTGATAGCCGACTGCTGACTCCCAAACTCGGGAAAGTGTAAGGTTTTGGATTTAATCAATTTTGATGAACGACGAATAAACATATTATATGCGAACTTATAACCTTGTCTTTTATTAATTATCAAATTATTTTGTTTATCAAAAATCAAAATATATAAAAGGAAAGAGTGACTAATTGACTGACTGACTGATCTATCAACGCACAGCCTAAACCGCTGGACGAATTGGATTGAAATTTGGAACACAGAGAGCTTTTGTAGTGTAGACCTTAAGTAAGGATTTTGCCATGCGGGCAAAGCCGCGAGCATAAGCTAGTAGTAAATATATTCTCGAATGTTTAGAATGGAACACAAAAAATATGAAAACAAATTTAAAACCGCAACAAAAAATTCATATTTAAGTAATTAATGTAAGTGCATTTTTTGCTTACATAATTTTACTTAAAAACTCTACAATTATTTACATTTTAAAACAATTTCTTTTAATTGCACACTTGATTTTTTACGTTTGATCGTAATATGCACTGTAGCTAGTGAAATTACTGGGCTAAAGAGTCCTTAACATCTTATGACTCTTGAGTGAGTAGCACTGTACTAATTATGGGCAGTGTTATCTCTTAACATCAGGAGAGCGTCTTGCTCGTCTTCTACTTCATCACATAAAAAAAAACATGTGAGACTTGGGAAAGGTCTTTGCTCAGCAGTGGGACAGCTTAGGCCACATATAATTCCTCTTGCGATCTTTCCGTTGATCTACAACATGGGATTCTTCAAAAAGGCGAGTGAATAGAGTCCTATTGGGTTGGCAACTTAATGGCAACGCCCTGGTGTTGCAGATATCCATAGGCGACGGTAACCGCTCAATGATACACCCAGGGTGGTAACCCTGGGTGGCACTGTACTGATTATTGGGCAGTGTTATCTCTTAACATTAAGGAGAGCGTCTTGCTCTTCTTCTTCCTTCTTTGTTTAAAAAAATCCCCAACGCAACGCTTTCAAAATATGCAATACGGTTTTGTGGTGGCGGCCATCTTGAATTTTAAATTTGTTACAGTGCGTTGTATTCTACTAGTCGAGCCCTTTCATTTGATACCCGTATTGATGGGGTCGTGGAAAAAAAAAGTTATCCGCCATTTTGTAGCGGCAGCCATCTTGGACCGATTTCCACCAAACATGGCTAAGAACACTCTCGACTTACTCTACTTTCAAACAAAAAAAAACTAAATCAAAATCCGTTCATCCGTTCGGGAGCTACCATGCTACAGACAGACACACACACATACACACAGACAGACACGTCAAACTTATAACACCCCGTCGTTTTTGCGTCGGGGGTTAAAAAACACATGGTACGAAATTTAGTGTGAAAACTTACCTGGTGACAAACTAGGCCATAACCTCATCTGTTCGGCTGCGATCTCCAACGCGCTTGGCTCTTGTGCTTTCAACAATATGTACTCTTCATCATCTCTGCAAGGCAAACCATTTTTTGGTGATAGGATTTTTTGAAATTTTGTAATATGGAGACTAAAGAAAATTGAATCCCCGACCCCACGCCGATAATAATAATAATTATAAAAATGTTAATTTCTTCCACAAGATCTTAAGAGCGTATATATCGAGTGACGCTCTCTCGCTCGCACTATTTGACAAATTTAAAAATTACATGAAAAGAATTTATGAAAGAAAAAAAATGTCAAAAAAAAATTTCATGTCATTTTTAAATATATCATACTGGAAACACTTTTAAAATGTGTGCAATAATGTTATGGAGGGCTGTTCTTAAGGAATTTTGAATAAATCCATTCTATGAATTTATATTTCAAAATACATATGTCAAAAAGTCCGAGCGAGAGAGCGTCACTCGATATATACTCGTACATATGCTCTTAAGAACTAATGTTTACACTAAATAGTTTAAGGTAATCTATCTTGTGGAGGACTGGTGCCCACTATGTTAACAGAATAAACCTGTGGAGACCTGCAACCAGTGCCTCTCCTCTGATAGGCTTGGTGAACAAAATATTGACTATTATTAATAGTTATGTACGGTATCTTGACTCGCTGTACTGGTGGTAGACTTCAGCCGTAGCTAGTCTCACACAGTTCAAGACTTTTCAGTCATGTCTCCAAAGGAAAGCTAGTCAAGTAGGGGCAAAGTATAAGTAAGACAATACATGTGCAACGGCTGACAATCAGTATAAAATTAGACTGTTATTCAAGGGGGTAAGCTTCATTTACACCAAATACCAGTTCAATGAGGGTTTTCTGAAAAAAAAAAACATCCTCTAGGAGGCAGCACTGAGACATCAGGTCCAGAAAAGTCGAAAATGTCTGAGTACAACCTTTTTTGTCCATATGCACGTGAACAAGAAGGTGTGATTCAAGAATTATTATTTATTTTTAATTGATAACATTCATAGACAAACACCGAAAATGATCTGTATCATAGATTTATAGATTAGGATGGACCTCCTGTCATAGTGGCGCCAACTGGCGGATAAAGTTTTCGTGAAAACCCTCGTTAGTTCGCCTGATCTTAAGCGATGATGAAGCGGTCGAAGATGGTGGCAGACTAAACCTAAAAGGCGGGAAAAATCCCTTCCTGGCTTCACTGAACATCGTGCCGCATGATGCAATCGTAATGACTTGGCAACACAGTTTTGTCCAGTAAGTGAAAGTGGGTGGATCTAAAGTATTACCTAGGACTAGGTACCCTCTGGTGGGTGGGACTGGGTAGATAGAGAGCTTTGATATCACGCTGCACATCTTGGTAGAAAGCCGCCTCCCAGAACTGCTGGCTTGTCCACACTTGATGCTCCTGGTGACGAGAAGACAAACCAACATTAATGTTAGCATTAGGTCGACGCCAGATTTTGCTACACTTGTTTGATTGCTTGTTTGTAGCGTCCGTGGCCCTGTGGTTATACGTCCGCCTTGTAATCCAGAAGCTCTGGATTCAAATCACAGTATGCGGCAAAAAGTTCGCCTGTACGCTACCGTGTATCGGAAGGCACATACAACTGTGAGTCCAGGCTGTTTCCTATAAGATATGTGGGAAGCAGTCGTTAGGACATGTTGCAGGCCCTGTAGTAATCTCAGCGACCTGAAACTGCAACATATGGGTTGGCCACATAGCCTATAACTGTGATTTGAACATGAAACTTCGAATATGTAGGTATGTAGGGAAATCACACGACCGGCAAGTTTTTACCGCACGTGTAAGCCTATCATAATATACATAATCTGGCCGGAAGCATTTGTATTAATATTATGATCAAAACACAGGGTTTTACCAACTGAAATAATCATATCGCCATCTTTTATAACAAAAATTAACATACTCGCTACTACATTTGTTTTTTACTGTTTTTACATGTTATTTTTTGAGGTACCTATTCCGACTGAAGTGAGTTGGGCGTATTATGGATGTATCATGCATTTTGCAGGAGATTTCGTCTCTTAGGTTTCCAGATCAATATTTTCTTTGACAAGTAGCTACTCGTACCAAATCCTGATGGAATATAGAGGTAGAATATTTTCCCTCGGAAAATAGAATATATAAAGGGGGAGACTCACCTGTATACACATGTAAGCGTACTGTATGACGCCCGTGCAAAGTTTCCGACAGTATGCGGTCGCTAGAGGCAGCATGGCGGCTGCTATGGAATGCTCATCGATCGCCGTTGCTGATTGAAGCGCGCAATTCATTAATCTGAAACAATATCATTGGCAACGTTAAGGTCTGGACGTTATGGCTATACCGATGGTTTCCCAGGACTCTATAACAAAGACTATGCGGGAGTGTCTCTGAGTTGTTTTAGTGTGTATACCCTCAAGTTGTCTTTCATAAGGGAGGCCCACATGACCCTCCTGTCCCCCGACGCGACGTGAGGGTATGCGTAAAGCGTTTTCTCTGAGTCAACAAAAAAAACGTTGCGGGACCCCTGGGGAAATGTATCAATTTGTTGATGAATATGGTTTGAATGAACTGTATGCGTACCAGGGGAGATAATGAAGATAAAATATGATGGGTGATGGAGAAGAATGGAAGAGAAAAATTTGTTGTGCCTACCCTACGTATAATGTAGGATACGGGTAAATGAGATAAAATACAGAGAAATGACAAATGGGAGCGAAACCAGATGGAACATCCAACGTCACACTTTTAACCATGGAATTTAACTTGATTATATCTACATACCGCATTAGCAATTATTGCTGTTCGATGCAATCTTAATGGCTTTATTCACATGTCATAACACAAATGCTGTGATTTGGGCGTAACTACTCTCTGACAACCAATATCAAGAGACCTCTAAACGGAAAGGAATGATAAGGTAGCTGGTGTTGTCTTAATTTGGTAGGGGCGTATAGGGTGATATTTCCAGAAATACCCTGTTAATTAAGTCATCAATTGTTGGTGCTTTATTATTTAAACGCACAGAAGCAACGACGCTTATTTCTCGTCAGGTCCGTTGCTGTCAACATGTTGAAAGTTCTCTTGTGTGTCATTTCGTGTTTTAACATTTTTATTTGCTCCTGCGATGCCATGATTGTAAGTTTTTAATCAAGTACCGTATCGTAATCAAATTGATAATGGAATATTTTTCCAAATAGGGATGTTGCTTAAAATTTTTGTTGACCATCAATTACCAAGATTATTAAAAAATATTATTTTCCTTGTGAATTTAAAAAACGTGTGAGATCAACGCATTTAAGTTGCTTGGTCATCCCGCACGTAACTAATATTATAGTCATTGGTGCGGGGCAGAATTTCAAAAGAACCCCTTGGCCTCCACTGCTTCAAAATTTATCTAGACAAAATTTGTCAAGCCAAATTCATTGATTTTTACGTATTATGGTATTGCATGGATATCACAACTTTTTACGGTAGATGAACTGAGTAGCGAGACTTGGGTTCTATACATGTATTATATTTTTTTATGCTATTGATTTTTACTTGGTGCTAAAAACCAGTAAACTATTCCGTATCAGGGCCCAGGCAAATGGAACGTGCTGAAGATAGAAGATGTCAAGGGAAACTTCGACGAGGTGGAGTTCAACCTGCAGCAGAGGAAGCTGAATCGAACACACGACTGCTTCCAAGGCAACATGGTGTTCCACGAGGAACTGGGCTCACAATTTGGGGTACATTGCTTTATATTTAATGGACCACATCAAGAAAACCATGAAATTACTTTTAACGAATACTCAATGAACTCGAACTCAATGCAAAGTGGAAATTCGAGCATGGGATAGGTTGTAAACCAGCGCTGGACAGGATCCCCCGCCCAGCATTATGTCTGTAGGTAACAACCGGGATACAGGGCCTCTTCGATTTGACTGTAGAATTACGTATACATTTACTGGATAAGAATCATGGCATGACAAGATTCATCGACTAATATCTCAGGGTGAATAGGCGCAGTGTAGTGCCGCGCAGAAATAAAATTGCAAAGCACTGGGTGGTAACGATGATAATTACTTTAGGCACCTGATTTGCTCGTAACTCCTTTTCATAAAAATACTTTCAAAATGAAGAACAAAAAGTTTGGACGTATTTTTTTTTTATTTCTAGGCGAGAATAGACGTATGCAAGTACGTGGACGGCGGCTGCAAACAGTTCCAGGTCCTCAGCGATGACTCTTTTCCATCTTTGATCGAAAAATACGCAATGAGTAACATGCGTTCCATGCTTGAAGGGGCTGGCTTGGAGAAATTTGAATGGCCCGTACCTCCAGTAAGTCTTGTGCAATGCCGCAATACATCATTCGTTTCATTTATGGACATTTATATTAGTCAAATTTATTTTCTCGGTCTCAATAAGGAGTATTTGTATTGTATTGTACATCTGATTCGAGTCGAATACGTATCAGTAATATGGAAGTCTGATGTATCCGTAGAATATTTTGTATGGTAGCTTACGCACTACTGCCATCCGTTTCCGTTTAAAGCAACGACCAAAGTAGTCAAGGGCGGATCCAGGATTTGGTTTGGCAAGGTGCAGACGAGTAAAAATATTATAATTTTTACTAAGAAAAGTGTATGTTTAAAGTGCTCGCTCTGAACAGTTTGAAAGTCCAAATATCCTTAATAATAAGTGCGCGAACAGGTTGCTGCGAGCGCCGAGAAAAAATTATAATCTTGACCGTGAAATATGTGCAAAATTCGTAACTCTACAATGCTTCTGGGGGAGCCTGTAATGCCCGGAAGTCCACACCTTTATAGAGTCATTCAAATCAGATCACCAAGAATTAACCAAGAGTACTTCACACGTATTTTCACAGGGCAAGTACGAAATCGGGGATTACGTGTTTGACTACGACGAGCTCCCTGAGGAAGGTCCGTACGGGGAATACGAAGCGGTCGCCTGCTGCATGAAGGGCACCGCGGAAGTAGGCTGTGTCAAGCTGAGAATAGAATTTGTACCCGAAGAGGATGATGACTGAGACAATAAAGTTTCTCTGAAATTATTCTAATTTAATATGCGTTTTATACACATATACACAACAACACGTAACACGTATAACTATTATAGTTAAAGTTTTTTTGTATATTTTCTTATCTACATAACATACTGAGTAGCCATGGGCGTAGGCACGGTAGGGCAGATTGGGGCGCTTGCCCCACCCTGGCTCTGACCAGTAAGGTAGGTACTTAAAATTTTCTTGGCGCTCGAAATAAGGCGATGGGACATATTTCATAGTCAGACTCTGGTGTCCGTCCGTCCGTCTGTGTCATAGGAAGAGACCTTATTGTTTTAATTTACCGGGGTAAGACCACAGGCATAGTTTCCCAGTTACATACTATTTAAGGCTGCTGCCCCACCCTGAACCAATGGCTGGCTCGATGAGACATATTTTAATTTAATATAAAAAAGGGCATCGAGGCACGGGTACACTTTGGCCTGTCATCATTATCACTGGCCTTTTGCATCTATAAAAGATGATTTAAGCAGCGTCCATATTAAAGGTTCGACACTTACGAGCATGGCTAGTAAGGCCGATACGGGAATGCTAACTGATATATACTTTGGTCTGTACTTTCTTTACTATCAGCTTACATAACCTTTATGCTGTAGGGCGTAGAGGTATAATAATAATTGGTGTTTATACTCCAACAGAACAGGTTACCCTACTTACACTGTCAGAGTCAAATCACAATTTAAAGTCAATTAATATAAGGGCAATTTACAGGTATAGGTCGTTTATGAAATGGAAAATCATAAGATTCGCCTGCGACATACACGACTCACGCTATGAAACGCAGATAACATCATCGACATACACCACTGATCTGAGCACAATAAACAATATTATAATATATTATGTGCAAATATTTATTTTAATTATATAGGTATTCACATTTTAGTACCTATTCGTCACGCTTCGTTATATGTTGTAGGTACCTACAATTTGCAAATGGTGTAAACAAGCTATATGGAACCAAACATGCGGGGTTATTACGTACAAATTTTGCGACAGGCAGCAGTGCAGCATTTTTGGTAATACGAAACTGGGGACTGCTGTCACAGCGTTTGTAATACCTTTGAATACATCTTATCATGATCATCATTAGCTTTAGAGTGCCCACTGGTATAGGACTCCCTTTCATAGTGTTATAAATATAATTTATTAAAAAATGCTACTTATTTGTGTAGTCCTAAAACTAGAATAAAGCGACAAATGTAGGTACATTTTATGTGTTTATTTCGTAACTTCAAATCGCAGACTGACAACGACTAGAATTAGATTATAAAGAATAACAAACAACTTGCCTCGAAGTAAATGAATATTTCAGGCACCACCTAACCCCAAACCACGGCCCAAGCTAAGCAACTTAATGCTTGTGTTATGGTGGATTATATGTTAACGGATATAATACTTATATACTTTTCTTTTGTAAATACATACTTATAAAAGATACAGAAAGCCACCCATACCAGAAACAGATAGCTATGGTCAACACAAACATTTATCCCACGCGGGAATCGAACCCGCAACCTTCTGCATTGCAAGCGGGTATTAGCCCACCGCGCCACAGAGGTCGTCGCCACAATAACAGATTTGAGATATTTAATAGATTTAATAATAGGTATGTGTTATTCTGTAAGACTTTACTTACGCAAAATTGCTCGATTATTGTAGCGACATCGGCTTAATGCAGAGGCTGTCGCAAATTGCGTTATAGCACCGCCAACATTTATTCCCAATTCCATATAATTAGCCGAGATATAAATATTAATATATGCATGTTTTGAGGTTCAAACGTTATCAAAAACTCGCAATCTTTGTGTTACCAGTAACAAGTTCAAATTATATATCGTGCACCTATCAACAAAGTGAAAATTATATTATAGTATAATTAGTGCACAAATATAGGATGGCGAAAAATTATTGTCACGATAATATATATATACCAATTCAATATTTCAAATATTGAATTGGTATTCAATATTTGAAATATTTTACGTGTAAAGACAAACATTTGTTCTGTTTACGCGAAAGGTTTTCTTAGATGTGGAATAAATTTTACATAATAATATCTAGTAAAAAAATATATGCCATACACAGCCTACTCAAGAATTGCAGCAATATTGTTATGTTAAACGATATCTTTAATTGTTGTCAAAACATCCTGCTTGTAAATCGTAGCTATACAGCAATTTGTCTCGGACAGTTGTACTCTTTATGCAAAAGTTTAGTAAAATTTACAGTGACATTACTTTTGCGCCACCCTGTATGTATAAAAACTCTCACGAAAGTGCCATCACTTTATAACTGACATATTTATTAGCATGTTTGCTGAATTTACTGAACCTTGCTATTAAAACATGTTCAAGAACACAAGTGTCTGTTTAGCAACGTGCTTGGTTGGATGTTTCCTACCATGTCTGATTAACTGTTTTATTCCAAAAATTATTGTAAGTCAAAATCTGTACTCTCAAATTCCCATACATTGTATTTAATTTATTTCTAATTATGTGATTTATTTCAGATGATGGTAGTGGTCAATTACTTTCCGAAACGTCCCACGCCAGATCTTCCCCTCGGAAGTTTGCGGCTAACTGGGTTGATAACGATATAACCGACATATAGTTAAAAGGCGCTTCTCATTTTGTCGTATATACCAACATTGTATTAAGCGGGTGCTCCACTTGTTGCAAATGTTCATGCGAATCGCATACGCACGCGCCCTTGCAGTATGTGGGGCTCCCCCGCCGAAGACGGGCGCCGCGGGGATACCCACTAATAAACCTGGGGGTGTTCCTGCAGGAAACACTCGACCACAGCCACACTTTGGAGACCTTTTTTTTATCCCAGGAAAAATACGTTACGCATCATCACCCCACGCCGGAGGGCGCGGGGCGGTCTGTGGCTCCCCCGCCGAAGATGGGCGCGGCGGGGATACCCACTAAAAACCTGGGGGTGTTCCTGCGGGACGCCGTAGTGCCGGGGCAGCGGGTACGCCGAAGCACTCATCCGCGGATACGATGGAGACCTAAGCCTACTGGGCTTGGCATTATTTGAGGATGTCGATCATGATATACTTTTAGGGCAAAGGAAGATGGATAGTGGAGAACGCCTATGAATGTCCTGATGCAGAAAAATACGAGTGCTTTTTCTCGTTGAAAAGGAGGAAGGTGAACCGTACTCATGATGGATTTGATGCCGTGGTCGAATTCCCTATGGAAATCACTGAGACCAATACCGGAGTAAGTCTTTAAACTTTCAAAACGTACAGGAAAAGAAGAGGCTTATCGACAAAGTATGTACTCGTACTTAGATGCTGGATATGAGATAATGGCTAATTAAATAAAATGCCTCTTTGAAACGAATCGAATGGCATACTTAGTTTTTATAAAAAAATATTCATGAGCCCCTTCTTTTCCTGTATTCTTTATTATTTATTTTTAATAACTTTGTGTGCCCCATGCCGGAAGAATTTTGGAACAAAATCTCATCTAAATAGATCCTCACTACACAGCCACGCAGCAGATCAAGGAGACAAGGGAGCGACCTCGACTCACATGCTGAAGGATGAACAAATATACCTCAAAACTGCGACATGAGGAAGCGCTGGTCTAATTAAAATGTAAAATTCTAGATATTAGCTGAAGGCTGCATCAAAGTCGATGGCGGATGCAAGCCGATGATGACGATTGAAGACGACAGTTTTTGTAATTTCGTAAAGAAATATGCCGAGAAAAATACAGAAGCCGTACTAATAGCAGCCGGACTTAAAGGAGATTGTCCTATACCACAGGTAACCAGTTATTTTAATATAAATAGGGTTTATACTCCAAACACTGTCACATACAATTACAATTCTTCACAATTATTGTGGAGCCACCCTATATGTTGCAGTTCCAGGTCACCAATATTACGAAGTCTGCAATATGCCTTAACCTCTAACATTCCAGATAACCATAAACTTTTTGAACTTGCCCCCTTTTATTAAGGCTTTTTGAGTAAAAAATCAAACCAGGTCAGCATATCTCCAAGCAGTTCTAGTCACCCATATACCTCTTCTTTCCTCGCAGTTGCTTATTATGACTTAGGCCAACTTAGGCCTTATTATTATTATTGGAGTTCAGTTCAAGGGGTTGTTGCCGCTTCGACCATTGCTGATCTATTGTGACGCCCACTTGAGCTATATTTAGTTCACTCCCTAAACCCGTAGCTTCTAAGAACTTCCAGATCTTAAAGGGGGTGATTTGTTATATCTCACTTAACTAAGGCCTTTATTCTAAATACATGTGTTTCTACATTACCAGGGTCGTCACGAAGTGCACAATTACGTTTTCGATTATTCCGAGTTGCCAGAAGATGGCACGCTGGGGGATTTCAAAACTACCATATATCTCCTGAAGGGGCAAGAAAGATTCGCCTGCTTCATGTTTGATGCAACATTCGAGCCACGAGAAAGTGACGATTCTGAATTTGAGTGGAAATAAATGATATATTACAAAATTTCTAAAGCATCTGATATTGACATATTTTTCTGATAAAATGCACGTATTTAAGAGACATTTTCTTGTAAACTATTAACTTTCTTGTCTGATTTTATAGTGTAATCGTTTATGTATTTCTTAATAATTTTAATTTGTGTTTGTCGGATTTATTTTTATTTGCATATTATTTTACTTTTTAATTTTTGTAATGTATGATTCTTCAAACAAATTGCCTTATATTATGTATAATAACTGATTATTTTTTAATTTTAATTTTGGGTATTTGATTTGATGTTGTTTAAAATACTATTTGAAATGCATGCTGTCTTCAATCTTAATTATTGCGACATTTAAAATAATCTTTTTTATTGTATAATAATTTTATATAATGTATTACTGTACGCAATGTGATTGGTTTGAATAAATAAATAAATATATTACTGAATAAAATACTTTTCTCTTGTCACTGAATAATAATCTCCCTAGAATATAATGTACACGTGAAATTACTGGGCTAAAGAGTCTTAACATCTCATGACTCTTGAGTAAGAAGCGTTGGTGCAGTGCTCCTAGAGTTTCACATAATTGTGAAATCCTAGGTAACTCTGTACTGATTATGGGCAGCCGTTATCTCTCATCATCAAAAAAAAAAAACGTTGCGTTGATAACCATTTGCTTCACGTTTGTAAACAGGCTAGGCCGAACTAGTTATAGCCAAAAATGTATAATGTGTTTGGAGACACGCATTTAATGCTCTATATAGATTTCTAATATTTTCTTTTGTTATCTTTAGTATTGTATTTTTTGTCGTAAATTACCTTTGTTATAAGTTTCAAAATTTAAATTTAACGTCATGATGATAAATGACATAATAGACCTAGATTCGTAAATGGGAGAAGCCACTGGTTCCTGAAACACAGTTTTTACTAGTTCGGGAGCCTATGGATTCAGTATATTATTGAATTGTAAATTTATCATGTGTTTTATGGACAAATAAATTTATTCTTATTGTGTCAAATAAAGTTATGTGTATTTGTACTCCTAAGATTAACTAACAGGGACTACTATACCTCAGATTTTCTGCTAATCTTATAAGGATCCGCACAAAAAGTTTAACCCAACATATAAAAAAGGAAACCGTGACTACTGAGAATGCCTTGATGGGTGGTATAGGGATACACTATAATATAGTATAGATACATATATATTTTTTTTCATTTTATTAGTTCCTCCTGGTCTTTGTGTTATTGGTGAACAACTATGTCTATAATATAGTTATTTTATCTTCTCAGTTTGTTTCAGTATATTGTTTTGAGTTATTATATTATAAATTTGCTATCCGCAACTTCGTCTAAATATTATTTGCTTTTTTATTTTATACTTCAATTATTTTAATTACTACAAAATTTTGAGTTATGCAAAAATATCAGAAGGTAAATAAAATTTCATACCTTGATCTTGGAATTACCTCAAATCTATCTCCAATTAAGTTTATTGTAACGTTTAACAATTCTTAAAATAACTCCAATTATAGTTATTGTAGATTAAAAAAAACAACATATTTATCTTTTCTTTGTTTGTTTTTATTCGTTTTCTTTGACTTTACATTAGCACTATGATTACATAAATCCTACATGGCAAAATTGACTTATCATATGTGGTGTGCAATAAAAAGGTTTTGTATTCTATTTTTTAATATACAAAAAGCTTAGTATTATGAAACTGTGTTTTATTTGACTAAATGTTTTAACTAAGAAAAATATTTCACATTACATTATTTATAACTACAACATTTTCTGGTAAAGGTTTTAGAGCTCACACTTCATTCACAAATTAGAGGTACAAACAATCAAGTCCTACAATAACGGCTGAGAGGATTCATAGAATGCCATTGATGTAGTTAGTGATCTCTCTAAGACATGCGACTTGGTTGATCATCGCATGGTTCTGGGCGAGTCGTAGCTATATTAAAGAAAATGGACATGTACTGAACTAGTTAGATATTTATTAGTACGGCCTACTAGACTGCCAGAAAGTAAATAAAAAAGTTTTTTATTTACCTTCTGGCAGTCTAGTAAAAACATAACAACGGTACCTCGTTATTTCGATCCCGTGTTAAAGTTGTTTCACAAGGGTCAAACTTTGGTCCACTTTTATTCTTGCCATACATAATATTATGCAGGTACCTTAAAGTGGCTAAAAGTACCGCGATATGTAATAAAATAAATAAATACGTAACGCATTAAAATATGTTGTCACAACACCCACTGGTCCCCAAATACACAGTTTTAACCAGTTTAGGGACCTATATATTCACATTTTGATTTACAAAAAATATTTTACGTTAGAGATATTGTGAATGCCCCATGGTACATTAGAAACGAGGATCTTCACCGGGACCTGAATATAGACCTCGTTGCCACTGTGATAAGGAAATCTGCTGAAGCCCATGAACGAAGACTTCATCATCACGTAAATGTCGAGGCCATGCAGCTCCTCGACAATATGGACCTAGTGCGAAAACTTAAAAGAACAAAACCTTTTGAGTTGTGTAGTGACAGTGTCAGTTAAATGTAGTGTTATAATTAATCAGTGTAGTGCTACTTATTGAGCACACATTAATGAACAAAGTGCCTCTCCTTAATAGAGACAATAAGAATTAGTGCCAATAGACACATTCTTAGTTTTTAATTGTTTACCTAGCATCTTAAGCTAGATTTAAATTACTTATTAGCCTTTAGATTAAATAAGGCTAGATTGTAATATACAGACATAACCACTAGGGGATGTCAATAATAAAAAAAAAACTTTAGAGATAGGTACATCAAGAAAGAACAAGGGAATATAATATTGAATATATACCAATAACACACTGGATAAAGCAAGAAAATATCTTGTCTAGGTCATACTAATTTGTTTACACTACATTAAAATGTTTTATGTAGTGTAATGTTTTCGATAAATTAATAGGAGCACGACTTTTATCTACTGTTAAGTTCGCATTGTTCCCAAATCTTCAATAAAAAGTCCTGTGCTCTTATCGACAACAATAATTATTATAAACCATTGGTTTTAGTTTACACTCGTATGATCCGTATTAACGAGTACTTTGGTGCTAGATAGTAACCAGAGCAAGATGGCCATAGGAACTCGGTAATTAAACGACACAACTCCATCGAGTTTGGGCTCGTTTGATTTGTCTTGACAAGTATATTGGTGCTAGATAGTACCTAGATAGTACCAGTGGGTCTGCTTTTACTTTCTAGTTCTTTTTATATAATAAAAGCTTGTTTTTAAAGATTTTTTTAATTCACCTGTTTGGACTGACCACCACATACTCGTATATCACAGTCTTACGTTCATTACTGCAACACTATTAAAGTTGTGGTGGTCTAAAAGAGAGGACTAATATAGTCCTCAGACTCATAGCTCAGACTAAACACTAGTCAAATATGCACCAATGGTACGCAGACTGATGATGAAGCCTGCAAGTTTTCAATTTATAGCCACAAAATATGATATAAATTATTATAAAAAATATAATATTACAAACTAACCAGATGCGGAAAAGATACTTCCGACTCGGTTTTATAACAATGATGTTATTATAAATGACATTTACAACTAGAATGTGTGCTATCGCTGATCAGAATAGCATTTTGTCATGTAACGAGCTATGTTTAAATACCATGGAAGTCATGAATACCGCGCGTTTACTTTACATTGTTAAAATCATGTGGAAGACTGCGTTGGTGTGTGTCGTGTTTAGCTGTTTGGTGGAAGTTGCGAAGGCTGACTTTATAGTAAGTGGTTTTGAGCAGGGTGGGTACAATTTGGCAATCAAATAGGTAAGATTTGATGGGTCTGGGGTTAAGCCAAAATTATGCCTAAGCAGTGATGTGCAAACTTTACTTTCTTTAGTAGTAAAGTTAAAAATAATAAAAAAAATAACTCTTTGCGAGCGAGAGAGTTGCGCGATTCGACAGGTGCCCTAAAATTGAACCAGCAGGCTTTGATAAATGCCAATCACTTGTGGCTGACGCTAAAATATACTGTACTGGGATGACAGTAGTTGTGGAATATAACCAACAACTACTGTCATCTCAGAACATTTTTTTAGCGTTAACCGCAAACGATTGGCGCTTGTCTAACATCCCAGTAGAGTAAGCATGAGCAACGTTGACGCGAGAAATTAACACATATGGTTCTTTACGTCATCATCATCTCAGCCGTAGGACGTCCACTGTTGAACATAGTCCTTCCCTTTGGACTTCCATATGTACCGGTTGGAAGCGACCTGCATCCAGCGTCTTCCGGCGACCTTTATAAGGTCGTCTGTCCACCTTGTGGATCTTTACATTTTGGTCTAAATAAATTGTTAATAAATTAATTTCAGCGCAACGGTACCTGGTCTGTGATCAGCGTATACCCCTGCGACGGCCCTACAGAATACACCATTAAACCAGAGATAGTGAAGAGGAAGATCAACCGCACCCACGACGGCTTCAGCATAACCATGGACTTACCATATGAAATCACGGCTGAATCTTTTTATGTATGTATTTTCTGATGAAATGACTGGCGCGTTTAGCCCTTGTAGGTTCCCATACAAGGAAGCCTTATAGTTTCGCCTGGTAAGTTCGTCCGTCCGTCTGTCCGCGGCTTAACGGAGAAACTATAAAACTTAGAAAGCTGAGGCTCGGTTTAGGTTCTTACTGAACAAGCGTGCTACAACTTCGACTGCATCGTCACTTACCAACAGGTGAGATTACGGTCAATCGCTTGTTTAGTCTGCTATAAAAAAAAAACTGAAATTTTGCACAGATGAGGGTAGTATTTAGAGCAAGAGAACGGTAATAAAAAAATATTTTTCCAGAACTATAGCGTTTAAGATATCTTTATTCGTTTTAAAGATATCGTTGAAGGCTGTTAATATTCGATTTGCCAGTACTACGGAAGCTTACATTGCGCGTAGCCCGAATGCGGTTGGACTATATTTATTAAAATGAGTGACAAGACGAGCAACTCAGGCGCGTGATGGCATCATTATGACCCATATCACGCACAGTACTGGGTGGCACGTTGTACCACTGCTTATTTAAAGATTTTTCACAGATTTAACAGTTTACCCTGAACAAGGGAGACCCGAATGCCGAGTCTTTTCTCATGTATATATTAATTATTAAAGGTATAATTAATACAACCCGCAGAGCAGGTTACTCTAATTACACTAAGACTTGTTTAAATCAATCGACACTATTAATATTATAAGTGCGAAAAACTAACCTAAATACCGGGGTAGTCTTCCTTTGCAGGAGGTCGACTAGGTGGATACCCCACTCGTATAGTCCACCTCCTGAGCAGTGATCTGCAATCATTGCTACGCAGTATAAGGGCACTGTGCGAGTAGCTAGTGAAATTACTGGGCTAAAGAGTCTTTACACCTTATATGCATCTTGACTCTTGAGTAAGAAGCGTTATTCCCGAAATTTGCTATGGTTTCCGTAGGAGATCGTTGTATGATATAATATTATGAGTTTGTTTTAGCTACATATCCAGGTACACAAGAAATGCGACGGTGGATTCAAATTACTACAGAATTACGACGACAAGCTCTGCGATATGATGAATAAACATGTGAAAAGCAACTTTGAGAGTGCAATGGCTAAGGCCAACATCGATCCACCGAATTGTCCCATACCTAAGGTATACTTTACTGACATATTTGAAATCATGATTATACCTTTAAAATTATTTAATAGAGATGATCCGTGTGAAAGAAGATATTATATTATGCATGTTATAGGATTGAAGATAATAATTATGAATGTTAGAGTGGAATGGAAGAGGAGGACGTGTTTTATGCCGACCCTACCATGATACCTTCAAAATAATATTTGTCAACTTTCGATCCGAATCATCCTTTCGAATTACAGTAATTTGGTAAAGTTGATGGTTAGGTATCAGGTTGTCTGTAAGAGATTGCTTTATGCGATAAGACCGCCGATTGTTTACCTCTAGTTTTATGTTAGTCATATTATGTTCATAACTATTTCTTGTATTTTGGTATACAATAAAGTATCATTCTATTCTATTACGTATGAGCTAACATACCAAATTTCAGAAACACGACGATATTATTTGTCGCAATTCGCAATGACAACGCGATTTTAAAAGTAATCGCGGCTAATTATAATATGTAATATCTACTTTGCGTCTATCTATGCTCATAAGTAATGTGAGTGAGAAGGGTTTACATTATTTATATTTCGTGTTAAACATAAAATTCCCAAGGGCAACTCATACTCGTTGCTAAATATAATCGTGCAGGCGCTAAATGTAATTTTGTTCAAATCTCAGCAACCTGAAACTTTTTGAAATCTTGAAAATTAGAAATAATGAAAAATAAATAAGTATTTTTCAATAGAATTCGGCACTTCCAAGAAAATCACATACATAATTTGCCCTCGGGAATGTTGAGCGTTGAGAAACCTTGTCTTAATGTACTCGCTTTTATGTACTCAAATTTCCACAGGGCCCCCTAGAAATCACAAACCTCATGTTCGACTACTCGGCCCTCGAGAAGGAGGCCATGGAGGGGTACTATAAAGCAGAGACCGTGATGACTAAACTAGACGATTTGGGAGTACAGGAGGAGATAGCTTGCATTATTCTCGAGGTCGAATTCATACCTGATGATGATGATGATAAATAATTTGTGTGAGAAGGGAAACAAATATAGAAGGTGTTAACGCACGACTTAATTTAGTATGTAATTAATTATGCGCTTATTTTATTTACTCATCACAAACATTTTATTTTACAAGCTTTTATTTACTTTCACTTGTCTGTTGTCTGTCTGTCTGTGTGTAATCAAATCTTGCAAGTTAAATTTGACCCACTTCCCGGTGTCCGATTGTGTAGAAAATTTGCATGCATGCATAAATCGGATAACAATGCAATATATTAATTATACATATAACTCGGGACTTATCGCGTTGGTATTTAATGCTAGTTTTACAAAAACATTATAAAACTAACCTCGACGTTTCGATACAGTTGCATGTATCGTGGTCACGAGAATACTGCAGAGACGATCATCCTACGGCGCTCGAGACGATAGATTTACATCTACCCTTACTTGATCAAAATTGTTCTCAGGGTTGTCACGACACACAACACTAATAGTATCCTCCGGTTTCTGAATTATGTTAGGACGCAAACACCTTCTTATTACCGGATTCCACGCAGATGACAAAACAATAACAATGCAATATTTTTATGACATCGAGCTGATCTGATGATGGAGCTGGAAGGTGGCCATAGGAATTCTGTTATTAAACGATGCAACGCCATCGAGTTTGGGCTCATTTGATTCGTCTTGACGAACACTTTATGGTGCTAGATGGTAATAATAATAAAAGCTTGTTTTAAAAAGTTTTTTAAAATTTCACTTGTTATGTATGAACCGACTTTGTGCGCAGTATGAAAACGCCTGACCCGATTTAGTTTTTGTTTCAAAGCATACATTCCAAGTAAAAAAAAAATCTAATCAGTCCGTCATTTAAATAATAGATCTATTAGATTATTTGATATGTGGATAAAATAAAAGCTTATATGTATAAGTTTACGGGGCCGCTCTACGTCACACTTTGCTTTGAAATGTTGCACTTTAATACGAGATTTGAAGAACCAAGCGCCACGAATTCAAATTGATAGCTGACATTTTTAACAAAATTCTAGAAAATTGCGACGAAACCGTTACCAGCCCAGAAAAACATGGAACCTAGACTATCACTATACCAGCTGGTCCAAGGGCGGATCCAGGATTTGGTTCTGGGGGGGGGGCCAAGGTGCAGAAAGGCTAAAATATTATAATTTTTGCTACGAAAAGTATGTGTTTAGCTCGCTCTGAACAGTTAGAAAGTTCAAATATCCTAATAATAAGTAAGCAACTTGCTGCGAGCGCCGAGAAAAAAATTATAATCTTGACCATGAAATATGTGCAAAATTCTTAACTATACAATGCTTCTGGGGGGGCCTTGGCCCTCTGCCCCCCCCCCCCCCCCCCCCAAATCCGCCTATGAGCTGGTCTGAGATGGCGTAAGAGAGAGACGCATGGAGAGATTTGGGGCAGGTCTTTCCACCCCACAAAAGATAAGTTTGTAGGAGAGCATATATAGCATAATATATCATCGGGGGTAGACTTCCTTTGCAGGTCGTCTAGATGGGTACCCCAACAGTGCCAGTTATTCTATCGCCTGAGCAGTAATGTGCAAACATTACTGTGCTTCGGTAGGAGGGCACTGTAGCTAGTGAAATTACTGGGCTAAAGAGTCTTAACATCTTATGACTCTTGAGTAAGAAGCGTTGGTGCAGTGCACCTAGAATTGCACATAATTGTAAAATTCTGGGTAGCACTGTACTGATTATGGGCAGCGTTATCTCTTAATTTCAGGAGAGCGTCTTGCTCGTCTTCTTACTTCTCCACATAAAAAAAATATAGCTCCATTCCACCTCTAGAGTTTCAGATCATTACTTGTAATGCCGTTTTTACTCTATATTATGCTTTTATACTTTAAGGTAGATATTATACAAATATTAAACATGTTATACTATATTTTTCCCTTAATTGTTATGTATTACCTATAACCTAATAAAATTCTCTACAACTTTAGCCTTTACCCTTTTTATCTATCTTCAATCGTTGTCCAGCTATGAGCTTCCAAACATGGTCTATTTTTAAGACGCTTATATTAGTTTTCCATACAAAGTCGATAAAAAATCTTAAAAATAAAATTTGACCAACTTCTGGTTATCGTACCATAATGAAACTTTGCAAATGTTTAGAAATCTGATGACAGTTCAATAATTTGGTACGACTGAGCTGATCTGATGATGGAGCCAGGAGGTGTCTACTGAAACTCTTCAGTGGCTATTAGTAAACCCGTCGAGTTTGGGCACATTACATTCTTATACTATAGCACTAATACTACAGCAATAAGGAATAAAAGTGTTCCTTATTGCTGTGGTAGCTGTAGTATTGTTTGTTTTTATCAATAAAGGCATTTGCCACATTTATTTTACATTACCTTTATTACTTTTACTGAAAAACACTTTTATATATATTTATATATTTTGCTTTTTTATATATTTACTCAAGTGCACAGCCAAGAAACGTTTGCTTAAGACTCTCGGCCGTGAGCGTACCGGAATAACAATTTTTTTACTTCGAGTGCGTCCCGGATGGGGGCATCCTGGAATGGGAGCGTAACGGAAGGAACCGGATTCACCTGTGGCTTATGACTTATGACCACCTACTGGACAAAACCTTTTTTAATTGATGATCGTGTTTTAGTAAGATGTTCATTTAATAATAATAATAAAATCTTTATTTCGAAAAGTATTACAAAAAAGTTGGTTAAATGATAAACTTATGACTATACACTGAAAAAAATGAACGCCAACTAAGTATTGATTTCTCTTAGTTGGCACCGTTATATTTGGAATAACGTTTATCATGTTAGTGCCCCCCCCCCCCCCCCCCAAATCCGCCTATGAGCTGGTCTGAGATGGCGTAAGAGAGAGACGCATGGAGAGATTTGGGGCAGGTCTTTCCACCCCACAAAAGATAAGTTTGTAGGAGAGCATATATAGCATAATATATCATCGGGGGTAGACTTCCTTTGCAGGTCGTCTAGATGGGTACCCCAACAGTGCCAGTTATTCTATCGCCTGAGCAGTAATGTGCAAACATTACTGTGCTTCGGTAGGAGGGCACTGTAGCTAGTGAAATTACTGGGCTAAAGAGTCTTAACATCTTATGACTCTTGAGTAAGAAGCGTTGGTGCAGTGCACCTAGAATTGCACATAATTGTAAAATTCTGGGTAGCACTGTACTGATTATGGGCAGCGTTATCTCTTAATTTCAGGAGAGCGTCTTGCTCGTCTTCTTACTTCTCCACATAAAAAAAATATAGCTCCATTCCACCTCTAGAGTTTCAGATCATTACTTGTAATGCCGTTTTTACTCTATATTATGCTTTTATACTTTAAGGTAGATATTATACAAATATTAAACATGTTATACTATATTTTTCCCTTAATTGTTATGTATTATAGTGTGTGTATGCATGTGTTTATTTTATATAATTACATGTATGTATTTTGTTAGATATAAGTTCTAATGTCCGCTCGATATTATATAAATTAGTTTTACTGAATGTACAGTCTCTTGAATTACAATCTAGAACTAGGTGTTTAAGATATCATTATTGTTAAAAACTGATTGTAATTTGTTATGTGCATCTAATAAATGAATAAAATATACTGATAAAATAATATTACATATATTTTACCAGAGGTTAGGCTTCCTCAGCTAAAGGTGCGTACCCCAACAAAGCCAGTTATTCGACCGCCTGAGCAGTGATGTTCAAACATTACTTCGAGGCACTGCAGCTAGTGAAATTACTGGACAGAATAGTCTTAGCAGCTTTTGACTCTTGAGTCTTGAGTAAGAAGCGTTGGTGCTGCTGGTACTGATTATGGGCAGCGTTATCTCTTACCATCAGGAAAGCGTCTTGCTCGTCTTCTTTGCGTAAATGTAACTCACCTAACAACGAGGTCGAACTGATGATGATGCAGCAGATGTTTGTTTGTGGGCAGCCGTTGATGAAGATCCCTGACGAGCGCTGATCGAGCGGCCGGTGCTCTAAGTGCCCGCAAAACTGCGGGGAATGACTTCCGAGCGTCCGCGTATCGGCATTCAAATATCGCTGCTATGCAGGCACGAAGCACCTGGGGAGAAATAAATAAATATTTCAGGACATCTGGATCATCAGGATTTTACCGGGGGTAGACTTCCTTTGCAGGAGGTCGTCTAGGTGGGTACCCCGACAGTGCCAGTTATTCTACCGCCTGAGCAGTAATGTGTAAACATTACTGTGCTTCGGTAGGAGGGCACTGTAGGTAGTGAAATTACTGGGCTAAAGAGTCATAACATCTTATGACTCTTGAGTAAGAAGCGTTGGTGCAGTGCACCTAGAATTGCACATCATTGTGAAATTCTGGGTAGCACTGTACTGATTATGGGCAGCGTTATCTCTTAACATCAGGAGAGCGCCTTGCTCGTCATCTTACTTCTCCGCATAAAAAAAAAACATTTCACACAGCGCCCCCTAACCCCCAAGCTAAGCAACTTAATGCTTGTGTTATGGTGGTTAGGATAACGGATACAATACTTATATAATTTTCTTTTTATCAAATTAAAAGTGGAGATAGTCGCTCAGGGTCGTTCCTGGTGCAAAGAATGTCCATCGCCATACAACGTGGAAACGCAGCAAGTGTTATGGGCACCTTTCCATCAGGAACGGCTCGGAGCGGTCTTTTTGACAATTTATAATTTTAAATTTACGATATGTATAAAATACTTATTACTAAAATTATACTAAGACCTATTTTTAGTGCTGATTATATAAAATAATCTTAACAACAGCGTTTTTTTATAAAATACATACTTAAAATAGATACATAAAGAAATGAAATGCCGCTGAATGCCCTTCTTTCGCACATGTTTTTATTGTCTCTTGTGTAGCAACTTTTTCTTATCGTGTATCTTGTTTTGTTTATTATACGAGTACCCTACTCTCTTTTTTATTTGATACATAATATTATGTATTTAATTAGGACAATAAATGATTTTTTTTTAATCATTAAATCATTTAGCACCTGGGAAGAAAGGAAAACAAAATAGAAATAAAAATAAACGAAAATTCTCTACACAACATTAGATACTACAATAATATTAGAACCTTTTGCTTAGTTTTAAGTGAATTATTTATTCAGTAAGAAACAAGTGAATAAAAAAAAAATCTTTTTTAAAACAAGCTTTCATCCAGCACCAAAAAGTACTCGTCAAGACGAATCAAATGAGCCCTCGATGAGGTTGCGTCGTTTAATTACGAAGTTCCTATGGCCACCTTCCAGCTCCATCATCAGATCAGCTCGATGTCATAATAATATTACATTGTCATCTGATTTATACGTGCATGTTAAATTTCAGCTCATTCGGATACCGGGCAGTGGGTCAAATTAAACTTGCAAGATTTGATTACAGACAGATAGACTGATAGACAGACTGACAACAGACAGGTGAAAGTAAATAAAAGCTTGTAAAATATGACCTAACAGAAAATGGAATTGAAAAATTAGGGCCTTTGTTATCTTTCTTAAGTTGAACACAATTCGACAAAAACAACAGTAATAGCCCAGTAAAAGAAGGATTGTGGATCGAAAAGTCGAAAGCAGAAAAACTAACTTAGGAACTTTGTTTGGAATACTTAGGAGATAAACATACTAAAAGTCCCCACCCCTCCAAGGTGAGCTCGAGGGGGGGGAGGCCGAAGAAGGTCCCATTTTTAGGTTTTTCGCTTATATGCCAAAAACTGTGCGTCATACGATATTTTGTTGTACTACATCATATAACCTAATAAAATTCTCTACAACTTTAGCCTTTACCCTTTTTATCTATCTTCAATCGTTGTCCAGCTATGAGCTTCCAAACATGGTCTATTTTTAAGACGCTTATATTAGTTTTCCATACAAAGTCGATAAAAAATCTTAAAAATAAAATTTGACCAACTTCTGGTTATCGTACCATAATGAAACTTTGCAAATGTTTAGAAATCTGATGACAGTTCAATAATTTGGTACGACTGAGCTGATCTGATGATGGAGCCAGGAGGTGTCTACTGAAACTCTTCAGTGGCTATTAGTAAACCCGTCGAGTTTGGGCACATTACATTCTTATACTATAGCACTAATACTACAGCAATAAGGAATAAAAGTGTTCCTTATTGCTGTGGTAGCTGTAGTATTGTTTGTTTTTATCAATAAAGGCATTTGCCACATTTATTTTACATTACCTTTATTACTTTTACTGAAAAACACTTTTATATATATTTATATATTTTGCTTTTTTATATATTTACTCAAGTGCACAGCCAAGAAACGTTTGCTTAAGACTCTCGGCCGTGAGCGTACCGGAATAACAATTTTTTTACTTCGAGTGCGTCCCGGATGGGGGCATCCTGGAATGGGAGCGTAACGGAAGGAACCGGATTCACCTGTGGCTTATGACTTATGACCACCTACTGGACAAAACCTTTTTTAATTGATGATCGTGTTTTAGTAAGATGTTCATTTAATAATAATAATAAAATCTTTATTTCGAAAAGTATTACAAAAAAGTTGGTTAAATGATAAACTTATGACTATACACTGAAAAAAATGAACGCCAACTAAGTATTGATTTCTCTTAGTTGGCACCGTTATATTTGGAATAACGTTTATCATGTTAGTTATAAAAGAGATGGCTTAGTTGCAATAGCAAGCTAAATATGGTTGAAAAACAACCTATATTAATTGATAATCTAATAATGCATCATAATAAATACGACTATAACTCCTTTGAATTCATACTACTCTTTATAACGGTGGTACAGTACTTAACTAACAAAACTAAGAGAAAATCAACAATTTTGTCTTAGTTGCAGCAATAATGATTTTTGTAGGCTCATATGGAGCTAAGATGGGTGATTACAGTAAACAACATCTTGTTTAAACCAATCACTTTTTTTTTCAGTGTATTTTATAAGATTTTTGCATGTAAGCAGGGAAGACCCAGAACTGACTACTATACTAGTTGCGCCCGGCGGTTTTACCCTCTGTACTGTAATTGGACCGATTGAGCTGATGTTTGGTATAGAGATAGCTTAGACTCTGGAATAACACATAGGATACATCATCATCATCGGCCTTTGCGTCTATTGCAGACGATTTAAGCACTGTCTGTTGGGTTGCGTTGGCACTTCCGTTGGTGGCTAATAAAACCAATCTTACAGGCTACAGTGGATAAAACCGCTGGGCCCAGCTAGTGATTAATAAAAACAAAAAAATTACCTCTAATCTCCTGACAGAATTGGTCAGGAGCATAGTGCCGTGTTCCGCCGCGCCGGTAGGAGGCGCCGCTGGCGGGACAATCCTGGGCTGGGGCGGTCTGAGAGCTGTCAGCCTACGGACAAAATATATAGGTATATTATAACAAACAAAACAGTGGAAGGATTTGGGGGAGGTCTTTGCCCAACAGTGGGACAGTTGACAGTACAGACTAAACAAAAAAAAATGTATATTATTAAATATTATGCAAGACCTGCGCTCGAAAACAACCTTTTTTTTACTGGGGTTAGACTTCCTTTGCACGAGGTCGACTAGGTGGGTACCCCAACAGTGCCTGTTATATTTTACCGTCTAGTCTGAGCAGTGATAAAAGTGAAAAAAAAATGTGCAAACTTTACTGTGCTTCGGTAGGAGGTCACTGTAGACTGTAGCTAGTGTAATTACTGTGGAGAGCCTTAACATCTTATGAATCTCAAGTAAGAAGCGTTGGCGCAGTGAATTGAAAAACATGACCCAGAATTTTACCTTTGTAAAATCCTGGCTAGCACTGTACTAATTATATGGGCAGCGTTATCTCTTACCATCAGAAGAGCGCCTTGCTCGTCTTTTTACCTCGTTGTACTTTAAAAAGCGCCTGAGATAATAGTCAGGTCATAAGTATTGTCACACAGTAAAAACTTTTCTTTTAGAATGCTGGCCACAAAAAAGTTTATTGAATTCGAATTTCGAATTGTTCATGAAAATTAAAATGTATACTTTTTAGAATTTTACTCATTTTTAAATATGGAGTGGACGCTTAAAGAAGACCGTGTTGCAGTTATTGCGTTGCATCGTTGCGGCCAACGCGCCAATTCAAATTTTTGACATACTGAAAAATTTGAATATAACCAAAAGATTCGTTTATCGTACCATCAAACGATACAATGAAGACTCTAGTGTAGATGACAGGTCATATTTCCATAACCTTGCGAAGGATATAAGAAATTTAAAAATTAAAGCTATAGAAGCTTTTTGCCACTACCAAGCTAGTCACCACCAGGCCAATCTGAATATAATACAAATAAATTCAGTTAAATAACTAATTAAACAAATGTAATTCGTTATTATGACACCATCTGAATTCTTGTGCATTCATTAACAAAAATACGCTTTATAGGTCAAAGTTATTAGTATTGAACAACATTCTTAATATAAAACGTTTGTCAACTTTAGTATAGTTTTAGTATTAATTTTCATTATCTTCTTCTAATATATAAAATTCTCGTGTCACAGTTTTTGTTGCCATACTCCTCCGAAACGGCTTGACCGATTTTGATGAAATTTTTTGTGCTTATCCGGTATCTATGAGAATCGGCCAACATCTATTTTTCATCCCTCTAAATGTTAGGGGTAGTCCACCCCTAAATTTTATTATTTTATTTTTTAGACAAAATTTTTAATTCCTATTTTTTTATGATACAACATACAAAAATACATACAATCCTCAATTTTCACCCTTCTACGATCAACCCTTATTTTTTAATAGCCATTTTAGTAATTTAATCATTTTTCCTCTCCGGTCGAAAACTGGTCAATCGTCATTTAATTAGTTATTCCCGCCAGATGTCTACAGGTGTCACTTCTGACCCAGTAAACAGCACGGAGTAGGGATGAGAACGAAGCCGGTCTCCTTTCTTTCTCACTCCCTACTCAGTTGTCGGCCATCATTATTGTTTATGCATCAAGTGTAATAGTAACGTTGACAATTATTATTTTGCTATCTCAGTGTAACTCTCATATTAACTTTTAATCATTCCTATTTTATCAATAATAATTAAATTATCAATTTTGAGTGTATTTTGCACGATTAGTTAATCAAGTGATTTTATAACCTCAAAAGTACTCAACACGTGACACGAGCTTCCAATAACAACGGATTTTGTGTTGTAAGTATACTTTTTTTTATTTATATCGAAAATGTTGTTGATCTTATAAAAATGTAATTTTAATTTAATTTTATTAAAAAAATGTAATTGAACAAGTAAGATTTTCATAGTTTCCAAAAAATCAATCATTATGTGAATCTTTATTTTGAAATGTCAATGGAAATATTGGTTGTATGAAAATATTATAAGAGACAATGTTTTCATAAAATTTAATTTTTTACTTTTGTTTGAAAAAAATTTCCATAAAATAATGCTTATTTCACGCATATACCACATTCTTACATACATACAATATACACATTCTAACATATACATACCTAGTCAGGTCATAAGTATTGTCACACAGTAATAACTTTTCTTTTAGAATGCTGGCCACAAAAAAGTTTATTGAATTCGAATTTCGAATTGTTCATGAAAATAAAAATGTATACTTTTTAGAATTTTACTCATTTTTAAATATGGAGTGGACGCTTAAAGAAGACCGTGTTGCAGTTATTGCGTTGCATCGGTTACGCGCCAATTCAAATTTTTGACATACTGAAAAATTTGAATATAACCAAAAGATTCGTTTATCGTACCATCAAACGATACAATGAAGACTCTAGTGTAGATGACAGGTCAAGAAGTGGTCGCCCTCGGTCTGTTAGGACTCCAGCAGTGATAAAAGCTGTGAAGGCGCGAATTCAAAGAAATCCCAAACGTAAGCAGAAACTGTTGGCCCTTCAGATGGGGTTAAGCAGAACCACGGTGAAAAGGGTGTTAAATGAAGACTTAGGGCTTCGGGCATATCGAAGAAAAACAGGACATCGTTTAAATGCTCGTCTAATGGACCTGAGACTGAAGAGATGCCGCGCTTTGTTGAAGCGGTACGCGAGAAAAAAATATCGAGAAATTCTTTTTTCGGATGAAAAAATTTTTACCGTAGAAGAGAGCTACAACAAACAAAATGATAAGGTGTACGCACACAGTAGTGAAGAAGCGAGCAACCGTATTCCGCGTGTCCAACGAGGTCATTTTCCATCCTCGCTCATGGTATGGTTGGGAGTTTCTTATTGGGGCTTAACAGAGGTACATTTTTGTGAGAAAGGTGTAAAAACGAATGCAGTTGTGTATCAAAATACAGTCCTGACGAACCTTGTGAAACCTGTTTCTCATACCATGTTCAATAACAGGCACTGGGTATTCCAACAAGATTCGGCGCCAGCTCATAGAGCGAAGAGCACACAAGACTGGCTGGCGGCGCGTGAAATCGACTTCATCCGGCACGAAGACTGGCCCTCCTCCAGTCCAGATTTGAGTCCGTTAGATTACAAGATATGGCAACATTTGGAGGAAAAGGCGTGCTCAAAGCCTCATCCCAATTTGGAGTCACTCAAGACATCCTTGATTAAGGCAGCAGCCGATATTGACATGGACCTCGTTCGTGCTGCGATAGACGACTGGCCGCGCAGATTGAAGGCCTGTATTCAAAATCACGGAGGTCATTTTGAATAAACTTTATTGTCATAAGAATCTATGTTTTGTTAAGTTCATTTTGGTATATAAATGGTTACATAATAAATAAACTTGTTCCAATAATTTTATATTAAACATGTGACAGAATTTATGACCTGACTAGGTATATGTCATGTCCAGTAATTTCGTACACTACTTGCTTACGCTACTTTTATTTGGCGGATGAATAACAACCAAAGGTCCGGACCTTGCCCTTGCGGCCCCGACAAAAGAGGCCTAAAACTACATAAATACCTACTATACTTGCGTAAATAGCCCACTAAAGAAAAAACAATAGCTGTTTAATTCATTACAAATAATTAAGTAACAATAAATATTGTCATTGTTTTTTTTGATTTTTAAAAACTATCGCGAGTGTTCTCCATAACTAAAAACAAAAACGGCACAGCTCACGTCTAATATGATTCACAACAAACGGCACAACTCACGTCTAATATATTAGACGTGAGTTGTGCCGTTTTTGTTTTTAGTTATGGAGAACACTCGCGATAGTTTTAAAAATCGTATAGTAAACTGCTACGGCGCGGTTGTGCAAAATATTAGACGTGAGTTGTGCCGTTTTTGTTGTTTTTAGTTATTGTTTTTTTTTCACCAAATTGTTAGGTATTTTTAATATACAATTACGAGTGCATACTGGCTTCCAACAAATAAAAGTTAATACTTATTACATTCATTATCGAGAATATTATACAGTACATACTACATACCAACATTTTAATATATTAAAAAATCGCATTGTAACGGCCAAGCGTAAAGTGAATCGTAATATTCCCGATTTAAATTTTAAATTACTAACTATATAGTTTCGTTCTACTAACATAGTAAACTATTGAGCCAAGTAAGTTAATGACTTTCTTAAAAGTGTTATCAAGAGATGGACTTAGAAATTTACTAACCTCTTAAAAATAAATGATGCACCCCTGGTACGCCCAACTTGCTTGTATACACGCTTGCACTTACACGCACTTTATTTCGAGTACACCCATTTTTAACACAATCAATGTTACAAATATTGTCTTCATTTAAGGGAAAAATTAGGTATGTCAGCATCGCTTGAAAATGAAATTTGAAGGTTCCACTGATTTATAGAAAAGTAGAGTAAATTCTCCTAACATGATAACTTTGTGAAACTCGGCGTCCGACATAGTTGTGCTTCATTGATTTGAGAACCGCACCCCATTGTAAAGAGATAAGTTATCCAGGAAGTAATTAAGATCCGAAAATAATATAAAAAGCCTTGTATTGAAGTAAATTCTCTCAGAGTTATATAGGCCTTTTTTTTAATTACACATTTTGAAATATAATTTCAAATATGATAATGTATAAGACGTTTACTGTTTAAAAATGTCTCTCGGTAAAGCACTAGATATAATATATATATTTAATTTCCACTAAATATTAAGTAAGTGTAGTTAGAGTAGTGTATAGGCCTACCTACCTAGACCTAGGGGCACCACCCCATTGTAAAGAGATAAGTTATCCAGGAAGTAATTAAGATCCGAAAATAATATAAAAAGCCTTGTATTGAAGTAAATTCTCTCAGAGTTATATTTACTTATAAATCTCTGTTTTAAAATAGAACCTTAAGTACAACACAAACGTAGGCCTTTTCTTTAAATTACACATTTTGAAATATAATTTCAAATATGATAATGTATTCGTAGACGTTTTGTGATATACGCGCACCGCCGATCGTGCGAGAGCGGCGAGCGCGCTTTGGCAGTAATAAACCAGTTACACTGAGAGACGGTCGTTTTATTACGCATAAATACTTGTCATCTGGCGACGAGGATGGGATACGAACCCACGCGTGCAAAAAAAAAAAATATATATAATGTCTAATTTCATAGGAAATCTCAGTGTTTTTGACTATAAAACACAAGATTGGAAGATATTTTATGGCAAGTTAATGAACTTCATTAAATTAAATAATATAGCAAGTGCAAGTTGGAGTGCATTACTGTTAACGCATCTCTCGGATGAATCCTACCGTCTCACGACGATCAGTGAGAAAAATTATAGTCAAATCCAAAAGGAAGCGACGGCTATCATTTTTGGCGTTCAGCGTTTCCATCAATATTTATACGGACGTCGAGATCCCTTCGTACTAAAAACGGACCACAGGCCGCTACTTTCCATATTTGGAAAGAAAGACGGCATAGCGGTAACGGCAGCTCTTAGACTACAACGTTATGCGATAATGCTGTCTGCTTATAATTATACAGTTCAATACGTGAGTAGTAAAAATAACGTAGTAGCCGACTATTTCTCCCGTGCGCCGCTTCCTATTGTCGAAGATAGCGATAAGGATGTAAACAATAAACTCCCGTTATTATTTTTAGATGCGACTACAAAACCGGTTTCATTCGAGCAGCTGCGGCGGGCTACGGCAAACGACAAACTGTTGCAAACTGTCATTAAATATATGAATAATGGGTGGCCGCGTAAAATAACGTGTGAACAAATTAGGCCTTATTTTCATTGCAAGGCAGATTTAGAGGTCAATGACGGGTGTTTGTTTCGCGGTCACAGAGTAGTCATTCCTAGAGTGTATCGTAAAACTATGCTTGAGGAATTACATTCGGCACATTTTGGCATAGTTAAGACTAAAAGTACGGCACGAGGTAAACTGTGGTGGCCCGGTCTGGACGCGGACATCGAGCGATGGATAGGGACGTGCGACGCGTGCGCCGGTGTGCGCGCCGCACCGCCGCGCGCGCCGCCCGCTCCTTGGCCGCGCCCGCCGGCGCCCTGGCACCGCATACACATAGATTATATGACAGTAGGCCAAGCTGTGTATCTTATCGTTATAGATGCCTATAGTAAATGGCTCGAATGCATTCATATGAACTGCGGCACCTGTACCGGCGCATTGATAACTAAACTTAAAGATATCTTTGCTATTTTCGGAATTCCAAATGTAATAGTGTCCGATAATGATGTTAAAATTTGTTCAACGGAATTCAAATTATTTTGTGATAATAACGGAATTGAATACTTAAATTCACCTATCTATCATCCATCTAGCAATGGGCAAGCAGAAAATTCTGTAAAGACCTGCAAAAGGATGATTAAATGTATTTTATCACAAGGAGTTAGCTCAGCCCGACAATTACACGAGAAGTTACTCGGATTTTTATTCCAATACCGTAATACAGTACATTGCGCGACCGGAAGCTCGCCCGCGCAGCTTATGTTCGGGCGAGACTTAAGGTCTCGGCTAGACCTAATATTGCCGGACCAGAGAGCGCACTCCAACAATGACGAAGTGGTTAAACTAAACAAAGCGAGATGTTTTGTTATTGGTGAAGTCGTATGGGCAACGTGGTTTGCGGGCCGCAAAGCTAAATGGGTGATAGGTAAAATAATTAAAACCATAGGTAACAGACTGTTCACTATTTACTTTGATAAATATGATGAAACATGTATAAGACACCTAGATCAGATAAGGAAATATGTAAACGGAGATCACACAGACTTAATAAACAAAGGCGAGGGTACAGAGGAAGTTACTACGTCATTAGCGACGGAGTCCTCTGAGCCGCCGCTTCTGCAAAATCCGGAGCAGTCGCCCTCCTCACCAAGTGCTCACTCTGACCAGTTGATTGTTAGCCCGAGGCCAGTTTCAGACGAGCGCGGTGTTAGCCCAGTGACATCGGTCACTGACGATCATAACGCGTCTAATGTCACCGAAGCTCATGGTGAAGGAGAGGGAGACGGTGAGGATTGGGAGGAGGCTTGTGAAGAAGTAAACCTTCCTAGGAGTCCTGTCTCTGAAGCGTCTCAGCGTCCGGCTGTACAGGTTGAAAGCCCTACGCCCGACGGTGGGACGCATGCACGTTCACTTAGATTTAGGAAACAAATAGACTATAAGAAATACTTCTAATATTGTGTTTGTTATTACCATCAGGGCCTTTAATTAGTGCGTGAGGAGTGTGATATACGCGCACCGCCGATCGTGCGAGAGCGGCGAGCGCGCTTTGGCAGTAATAAACCAGTTACACTGAGAGACGGTCGTTTTATTACGCATAAATACTTGTCACGTTTACTGTTTAAAAATGTCTTTCGGTAAAGCACTAGATATATTTTTTTTTAATTTCCACTAAATATTAAGTAAGTGTAGTTAGAGTAGTGTATAGGCCTACCTACCTAGACCATGTCGGCACCTATAATATGTCGCAGTTAAATTGTATGATTTCAAATATTTGAAAAATAACGCTGATAATGGTCAAAATCGAATCACAAATGTTACAAGCGAATAAAGTGCGGGGGAAGCCTTTAATTAAAGTAGGAAGTAGCGAGAACAGTTCCGAAACCCTATATTTAGCAAAGGTGATTTGCTTTTCGAAAGAAATATAGGTAATTATACATATTGTGAGGTACGTACAGTTGTGAAGGTTGAGGTCGAATTTGAATTAGGGTCATTTCGTCGTTAAATTGGTATTGTAAATTGTATCTACATAATATGTAGCGATGATGGTTTGCTTCAGATATCACAATAAAATACCTACATAGATTAAGGCAAAATCGTGTGTTACGAAAAATTTACATAAATTAAGACAGCATCAAATTAATGTGGCCATATGTCCTGATTTAGGCGGGACAGTCCCACTTTCAGGCTGTCTGTCACTCTAAGAAATTAGTCCCGCTTTCAGGCTGTTTATGTCCGAGTTTTGCAAAAAGATATTAAGAGATCCGTTCTTAGCGGATGTCTACCGTTATTATAACATTATAATATATATCTGTGCCATATATTTTAAGATGAGTGACAAAACAAGCAAATCGGGTGCTCTTTGGTAAGCATCATAATAATTGTCCATAATGATTGTATGTAAAGGAGCGGGAAGACGGGAGACGAAGTAAACACCGAGTGGCATGCAAAGCCTCTTTTTTTTACCCAGGAAAAATGCGTTACGCATCATCACCCCACGCCGGGGGGCGCGGAGCGGTATGTGGGACTCCCCCGCCGAAGACGGGAGCGGCGGGGATACCCACTAAAAAACCTGGGGGTGTTCCTGCGGGACGCCATAATGCCGGAGCAGCGGGTACGCTGAAGCACTCATCCGCGGCATTGACAACTACCCTACCAATCATAACATAATACTCTAATAATATAAATCTTAATCTACCTACACATAACTACAGTGTCTGTTATGTGTGTGCAGTGCCTCAAAATAAAAAGTGTTTCAAAATACAAAATTCTGCGCGGCTCTACATTGCGCTGTCACCCTAAGATATTAATTAGTTGTTGAATTTGATAAAAAACGAATTTAAGAACCTGTCTCGTAATTAAAATCAATCATTCAAAAGCTTAAGTTACCTACTCTCAGAGATATAATAAATAAACGTGAGTAAAATAACACGTGGAGGAAAATCTTACTAATATAATATTATAGTAGGCTAAACTACAATTATTATTTTGTACTTAAATATGCGTTTATTCCGGTTTTTTAATAAGCGTATACAGAGACAAAAAAATCTAACGCGCAGAGGCCTCAATGAGCTTTTAATTTAAAGGTGACATTTATTATGATTAATTATTGAGGTGATTAGATATTAACATATGTATACGTAAGAAAAACTGGATAAAACTCGTATAGGACCGGAAGGTGCGACGTAAACATGTATATTTATAAAATATTAAATAGACATCAAGCTTTCAATGATGAACGCACATTTTAAATCATAATTTGAAAACTAGCTCGACTAATTTAAACAAAAATTTAGTAATATAAACAGTTCAAGTATCCAAGTGAACAGTTAACATACATAGAAAATATTTAAATTGTGAATTGTGCATCTTTACTTTTTAAATGGGTTAATTTAGACCCAAGGGGTAATTTAGAACCCATTTTAGAGGTATTATATGGTATTATATGAGCGGTGGGAAATAACTGCTCGAGTAGATTATGGTAATTTCATGTCACCACAAACCACAAAGTTTTAAATAAATAGGCAAAGCGCTAGTCGGGCTTCCGTAGAAACCACATCCTTGATTTTTTTCAGTGTTTTATAACCAGTTGAGATTTAGGAGAGAGACGCTCAAAAAAGTTAACTTGAATATTGAAACTGGATCTAAATCGACAAAGTTTCTTGGCTACTTCTAATCTATAAAGGTTCCTTGTTGACTACGGAACCCTAAAAATGACGTCACCGGTATATTTACTTCAAAGAAGCTTTGTATACTATGTAGAGCATTTAGTGTTTAGTCATATTTTGTAGAAATGTTTAGGCCACAGCAAACAATACGGAAATGCGAAATGTCAAGGTGATAATTTCTAATTGAACCGCCAAGATCGTTCACTTGCCGACATCTAGGTAAATAAATACATTTATTTGTTTCTTATTATCATATCATTATGATTTTACGATGAAGTATACAAAATTTTATTAAAATCACACAAAAAGCATAGAACTGCAGCGTAAAACGATGTCAGTATAATAATAATACGAGTAATTGGAGTATACTAAGGCGCTTCGCAGACAAAGCAAAAAAAGCAACAACTAACAAAACTAATTGCAGCGACTGGGACTTTAAGGTAACTAGTTTTACATAATATGTATCGTCCAGTATCACTACCGAACTTTGAAATCGAGACTGGTGCAGTACAACATTATGTACATATTATGAATTAGGTAGATACCTAGTTGGCTAAAGTTGCAAGAAAGTTGCCAGTGACATTTGCTGCAATAAGGCAAAGTTTAAAAGACGTTTTATTATATTCGTCGTGTAACGTGCTAGTGGATTTAAAAGTTGAATATATGTCTTCTTAGCTTTACGGCTCTATGACAAGAACATTTTATTTTTGCCGGGTAATAGTGATAGACCCCAGTGCGCGATGGCCAATAGGCCCGCCAGGATGTACAGACCACTTGGCCAAACTAAAACTCAAACTTCATTTATTCAAAAATAGGCTACATTGGAGCACTTTTGCAAGTCAGTTTTACATTTATTTTTTTTTTAACACTCTACCGCTCGTTTGCAAGGCCTCTATGAGAAGAACGAGTAAGAAACTCATAAGGATTGCATTTTTAAAATATGTGTTTATACCACCACGGACGCGACATATTGTTTGCAGCAATCAACACCTTGAGTGAATACACGACAGGTTATGGACCCAGCGGAGCCCGGAGCATTAATTATAATATGTTAAGGACGCTTTATATATTTTAATTTACCATTGATACCGTGACACAGTTAATGATTAATAATTAATTATTTATAACACATTTGTAACATTATCCATCACAAATGATATAAGGTCGAGCTTTGTTCTTCCGCATCTGATTTCCATTGATTTAAAAAACCAGAATTGACGAATATTTATAGAAAATATACAGCGTCCGTTATATTTACATGTATTATCCTATTGTGGAGGTCACTAAATGAATGTCGAGGTTTCAAAGAATATTGAATAATGATTTTCATTGAAGACAATCCAAGGATTTGATCACATTAGTCATTCTGATAATTGTTAGATCTATAAAAGGAAAGAGTGACTGACTGACTATCTACGCATAGCTCAAACCACTGAACGGATTGGGCTGAAATTTGGAATACACATAGGTTTTATTATGACGTAGACCTCCGCTAAGAAAGGACATGGCCACGGGGGCAAAGCCGCGAGCATAAGCCAGTATTTATATAAAAGGAAAGAGTGACTGATTGATCTATAAAGGCACAACCCTAACAAATTAATAGATTGGATTGAAATTTGAAACAGATAGGTTTTATGACGTAGATATCCGCTGAGATAGCATTTTGTCACGCGGGCAAAGATGCGGGCATAAGCTAGTTTAAAATAATATATTGAAATGTTTGTTAGATATTACCGTAAAACTATGCGTTGATTAGGCTGTTCGGTATGATCAAATTTTAGAACCGGTATTTTTCTCAGTAAAAAAAACAATACATTTATCAAAAAATAACCCGATTTATATTTCCGTCCTTTATTTTAACGAGTCTGACAAAATGTATTTTTTTGTTACATTAAACAGGGTTGGTGGTTTAAAATAATATTTCCACTTTAATACCTACTTTACAAAATGGCAAAGAAGTAAATATAAAGTATAATAATATGTTATTTCTTATATTTTATCTACTCCTTTGTTACTCGTATTTTTTAACGTATCAAAGTGAAAATAAATGAATTTTTATTAAGAAAAATCGAAAATCCCATCAAAATAAAATATTAAAATGTAAATTCTACGATTTCATATTATGTACCTTTATTATTTATTGTGATATCGTGCGAGCGAGAGGGTTGCGCGATTCGACAGGAGCCTTAATAAGACCTTGAATATTACTAGTTTCCACGGTGCCTTCTTAGCTAGATAACTTTAATTTATGTACCTATTTTGCCACAAAAAATGCGGTAAATCACAAATATTTGACGGAAAGCCCGAATGTGGTGGGCAATTTATTCGCGCGTCATTTGATTTTTTATAAAACGTCATAAGCCCGACCCTAAAAAATAATGGAAACAACCAGTCAACAATCTTTTATAATTTTTGATGAGTAATTTTTTAACCCGGCGCCGATGACGTAAAATAGTTACAAGTATGATGACTTGAAAAAATATGACACTGGATCATAATATTAACCCATTTCAAGAAAATTTAACACCATACACTTTGTCAAATTATTATTATTATTTAGCATGTATCGTCCCACTGCAGGGCAAAGGCCTCCCTTCTCTCTTTCCACTCCTTCCACTCCTTCCTTTGGGTAGCGGTCTGGGGTCAATTCTTAAGGTAGGAGTCGATCTCGTCTCTCCACCGAGTTCTGGGCCTGCCGCGTAGTCGTGTCCGGGTAGGTGGACTCCATTGAGTGGTAGTCCAAGCCCACAATTTCTCCGACATGCGGCAATAATTAAAATTACTAATCCTTAATTTTCGTGACCACCAAGGTTTTGATACGTCACAATTAGAAAAAAATATCCCGGTTTTACGAAAGCTAAAAACTAAAATCCATGTTAGAAATCCATCTTTAAAAAGTTCTACAAAGGCATTTTTCTCTACCATCATCATCTCTACACTTCACATCTCTACACTTTATGTTGTCGTAGAGTCTACAACATAAAGTAACTACTACTCTTTACATAGGTAATACAATTACTGGAAGAGATCGCTATTAGTGATAATACCGCCTTTTTTGATAACACATGTATATTTAATATCATCATCATCTTTAATATAGATCATATTATTATAGGTTACCCACTCAACCAAAAATTTGTAATTGTGGTTTAATTCTGACAGTGAAAATAGGGTAACCTGATCTGTTGAAGTATAAACCCCAATTTTTTTATTATAAATGTGGAATTGATTTTTTTAATTAATTATGGTGTTTAATAAGGAGTTATTAAATCCAATCTAAAATCTTAAAGGAAATAATTGGGACCCACATTTTAACATTATTATATTTAACAGGAACTCCGTAACACATCAAATTACTTAAAAATATTAAAGCAAATAAGTCAGGAATCAGTAATGTCGGTACAAAATCTGAAATTATAATGACCCAAGCACGCCAATTAAAACGATGTTTTAAATAATAATAATTATTAAGACGGCAGCGAGCTTATGATTTTGGCGGACCAGTGGGTTTCCGAGTGTGGCGGACTTAACAAGTCCGGTTCATAGGAAGTGTTAAATTATATAAATAATAGCATTTATTTTTATTTATATTTAAAAAATAGTTTTTTTTTATTTAACAATATGGCGTCGTTAGTAAATAAAGTGATGGGAACATATAATCATATAGTTTACGAATTAGCAGGTAAATATTTTAAAATTTTTACTAACATATAATAAATAGACAGGGTTATTCGATATATTGGTGTACCTATAATATTTTGCCTTGGTAATGAGATTATAAAAAATAACTATTTTATTAATGAATATTCAAAATTGTCAGCATTATTTTTCGAAAACATTAAAATAACTTAAAAAACCGTAAATTTCCGCGGTACAAATATTGCGGTCAAAACATGACTAATGACCTCCCCAATAAGGCCCTATACATCAATATATTGAACCAATAACCCTGTATTGTCTTATTCATTAATATTAATACGTTAGCCTTTGACCACGGTATATAATTTCTCAAATGTAGAAGAGAAGAGAGAATATATATGGAAACCAATATCAAAAACCCACTTTGGGTTCTCTAATTTAGCTTGTAGGTCTATAAAATATATATAACTAGCTGCGCCCAGCGGTTTTACCCGCAGTACTTATGTAGCCTATGTGTTATTCCAGGCTCTAAGCTATATCTATACCAAATTTCAGCTCAATCGGTCCACCCGTTTAGGCGTGAAAGAGTAACAAACATCCATCTAGACATCCATTCTTACAAACTTTCACGTTTATAATATTAGTAAGATTATACAGAGTGTTTATTTGTTGATATAAAAAATATTGAAGAAGTATATTATGAGAAATTTAACGAAAAAATATTTAAAAATATGTACATAATAAGCAAAATGTATAATTATACATTTTTGACATGCCAATTTACATTGTTATATACTCGTGCATTATAAACTAACTATTCTTTTTAAAGCAATTTTATATGTCAATTTTGGACACCAGTTAATGTGGTAGATTGTACAATTTAATTAGTTTTAATTGACTTTCACCAAATAAAGAATTTAATTTAATTAAATTTTAAACTAAAATAGCAAAGTATAATATGGATTAATTGCCTGAAAAAAGATCAATTTTATTTTTTACAGAACGGCTGTTGATTTAGCTGATTTTGATATTTATTATATTTGTGAAGGTTAACGGTAAATTACAGCGGTGAGACAATATCGGAAAAAATCGGGGATTATAGTAAAAAAACACTTTAATTTTTCCGTATAAACTGATCCTAAATACCAACCTGTCATAAATTTGACTGGATTGACGTTTATTTCAGTACGATCAATCTTTGTTTGCTATGCCAGGAACAGCTAGATGGAGGTGATATGAAGTTCACCAGGTCATCTAATTATATTAATGCAAATATAGGTACAAAAGGAAAGAGACTGATCAACGCACAGCATAGCGGTTTGGACTGTGCGTTGCTAGATCAGTCACTCAACGGATTGGGTTGAAATTTGGAATATGGATAGATTTATGACATTGAACTCCTCTAATAAAGGATTTCACCACGCAAGGCGAGCAAAAACATACGGAAATACCCACGAAATACCACAGACACAGTTTAAATTTTTAAATCATCTGAATCATAATGCAAGGTCATTAATTAAGACTACAATAGCTTCACATAATTAACATTTTTCGACCAACAATTGGACAAATAATCCGGTTCTAATACAAATTAAAATTCATGCAAGGTCATTAACATTAATATTAACTTAAAAACTTTATTATAAATATGTATTTATTTAATACGACTAGCTGTTCCTGTGGTTTTGCTCGTGAAATTTAGAATAGAATAGAAAACTTCTTATTGTTCACACAAATACAATAATATATCTTAGAACTAAATTACACAGAAATAAGTGTTACAATTGGCGGTCATATCGCTAAAAGCGATCTCTTCCAGACAATTTAGATTAGATAACTCTTTATTGAACACCATTATTACTTTACATTATATGTAATTTGTACAAATAAAAGTCGCCCCGCAATGTTACCTGATATAAAAAAGTTTTAACCGTGGGATAAAAACTATCCTACATATGTCCTTTCCCGGGACTTGAAATATCTCCAACAAATTTCATCAAAATCGGTTCACCGGTTTAAGCGTGAACAGGTAACAGACAGACATACAGAGTGACATTTGCATTTATTATAATATTAATATGAATGCCATGTAAATCCACCGCAACCTTCGGGAAATATTTAAAAAACAGTTTTTTTATAATCTCACCACAGAATAAAATACATGCCTAGAGCTTACGAGTAGTTTGACTTAAAATAATATATTTTATAAAATTAATCACTCTGTATTTGATAATGCACAAAATTAAATCGTATGTCTAGTTGTTAAGGGCCTCGTCTTTGCATACGCTACACTCGCTTTCACGATATAACGAATTTTAAAATATTAATTCGCAGAACTCACTTTTTGGTAAAATGTTTTTTCGGTAATATATTACTAAAAGTATTCAAGTATTGTATTAAAGTATTAAAGTAGTCTGTTTGTTATTTCGTAAAATAGTAAAGGATTTATAAAATACAAATGTATTCTTCATTTTAGGAATAACTTTGTGTGTTGTTATAAATAAACTTGAAATACTTAAATTATTAATTAAAATATTTTATTTAGCCGGCTAATCTTAGGTCACATTAAACCTTGGTAATGTCTGTGTTTTAAAGTGTAGCCGGTTAAACGATAACAAACACTGTGACATGGGATTTTTTTATAGGCAGATATAGACTTCTGTCATTAGATCAGGTTCAATAGATTAGATTTTTATTTCTAAATAAAGGAAACTGTCAAAATTAACCCGAGTTTCATTATTGATACAATTTTAAAAGGATCCAACGGAATTCAATGGATGCTTTAACTCTATTTTACTTCGAACATAATGTAATATTTGTGTACGTTTATTATGGGCGATATAAAACAAATAATAAAAAATAATTGGGCCTTGCTTCCTCATAAAAAAATATTTTTATTAAAGTAATAAAAATATTAATATTTGTGTTAAATGTACCGTTGAGTGAATTCATAAATTAAGTTCAATTCTTTATTAGTTCAAACTTTTTACTCACATATTTTATTTCATCTTTTTAAGACTCCCTGTATAATATGCTATTTTACATTGTAACCAAAGTTTTTAACATTTTCTAGCACTCATGTGCAAATCGCAAAAACGTCATTTTCCTTATTTTAAGACATAAATTACAAGTATAATTGCAATGTGCACAATTAAAATGTAGAATGTTCTGTATTTGTACTAAGTGCCAACATACAATCACTTCAAAATAATAAGTACCTTACTACTATTACGTACATGTAACAAAAACTCCTCGCTATTTTGCGATAGGTAATGAAGATCCATATTAACTATGTAAATATACCGACTAAACTCACGGATATAAAAGTCGAAGCTAGGCTCGACCCCATCGTCGCGACCTCAACGCGTGAGCTCCTGATGAAGGACTTCTAATAGTCCGAAATCCAGGGTCAAACCCAGCTTCGACTTTTATATCCGTGAGTTTAGTCGGTATATTTACATAGTTAATATGGATAACGCTCGCGTTAGGGCTTGTTCACGTGAACGCGCGGGCGCGGGCGCGGGCGCGAAATATCAAACATATGACGTGCTATGAAAGTGTTCACGTACAACGCACGTGCGGTGTGAGCAAAGTCTGTCGCGTCCGCGCCCGCGTGTTATAGCGTGAACAAGCACTTAGTTTACAAAATCGTAATGAAGATCCATATCGAGTTTTTGTATAAATACAGCTTTTTAGACACAATTTTATTTTTGTACGATGAAAATTATAGTTCAATCCTAAATTGATCATAAACAAGCGACGTACAGATTCCTTCACGTCACTTTATCTGAGCCTGATAAGATGCATATCTTCAAGATAATGGTACAGCACGTTTTAAGCAGACTGCTGCGTCAGTCTTTACACGGATGCACACAACTAACTTATCTGAAATGAACTATATAACTACTTGCTTGTGCATGCGGCTTTGCTCGCTTAGCAAAATCCTTTCTTAGCGGACGTCTATGGCATAAAAAATATCTGTGTTCAAAATTTCAACATGATTCGTTCGGTCATGCTATGATATATCAGTCATGATAGATCAGTCAGTCATTTTTTCCTTTTATATATTTAGATAATGAACTAAAAAAAATGTGTAGGTACATAGAGATAACTAATATATAAAGTCAAGTTTTAATAAATTTAGACATCAATATTATCATCCACACACCGTGGTTTTGATTCGTCTCAGTGGCTATGAGAGTAGAGATACCGTCCTCTCACAGTACGGGCTCCGCTTGACCCACGACAGGGTCGCTCCCGTACATTTGGTCCTTCGAGCCGGATATCCGGACGGAGTATCTTCGTTTTATGATCGCAAAAAAAACGAATTATAAACGTCTGACGGTTTAAAGTACGAATGAATCATAGCGTATAATATTATATGTATATTATAAGGTTTTTTTTTTACATTGTTAATGATAAAAAACGGGGTTTATACTCCAACAGTCTAAATCACAATTATAGGTTGTGTGGTTAAGCTATAAATTGCAAATTTAAGTCGTCAATATTACCGCAAGGCTTGCAACACCTAATGTAGTCTCTTTTAAATATCTTATAGGAAACAGCCGGTACCTAGTTTTACTTGCAGGGATAAATCTTAATATCTTTATTAATTCTAACTTGAAATAACTGCACCAACTGCGAAATTCGCGACCAGGCAGTGCTTATTGATACGAGTATATTCTCTATAATATTATCATATTCGTAGCTTATAATATTTAATCCAATTTAGCTGCCAGTTTTAAAGATATTAATTTAAACGTGTGCCTCACCCTCACTTATAGAAAGCAGACTTAAAATCGATTTAGTTTTTTTTACAAGCTTTATCTTACTTTCACCTGTCCGTTGTCTGTCTGTCTGTAATCAAATCTTGCAAGTTTAATTTGACCCACTTCCCGGTTTCCAATTGAGCTGAAAATTTGCATGCGTGTGAAAACGGATGACAATGCAATATTTTTATGACATCGAGCTGATCTGATGATGGAGCTGGAAGGTGGCCAAAGGAACTCTGTCATAAAACAACGCAACCCCATCGAGTTTGGGCTCATTTGATTCGTCTTGACGAGTACTTTATGATGCAAGATGATAATAATAATTAAAGCTTGTTTTTAAAAAGTATTTTTAAAATTTCACTTGTTTAATGAGGGTTTTCACGAAAATTTACGCCAAAAGTTGCGCCACTTTGGCAGGAAGTCCATCCAATAACGCGCGCTGTGAAAACCATCCTTAGTCTCTGCACAGTTCTAGTTTGTCTATTATTTAAGTAGGTGTCCGGACCTGACGTCACAGTGCTGCTTCCTGGTGGCTGTTATTTCAGAAAACCCTCATTATTAGTTCGAGCAAAGGGGCAGTCTGAAAACCAGCAACTACGCTAACGGGTTGACGTAGTTAAACGCTGAGGCTATCCCTATTGCCAATTAATGTGTTATTTTTTCTTTTTATTTAATTTTTTTTATAAAATTTGGCAATAAATTTATTTTATTTCTTTATTAACCTTCATAAGGATTTCGGGTCTTTTTGGACCCATTTTTGCCTTAAAATACGGATAACTTTTCATGTATTAATTTTTATGATTTGTCACTTCGTGACTTTTATTATATTTTGAAACTCTACGTAAAAAGCGAAAAAAAAGTTTAAAATGTTTATATTTGAGTGAGTTAAATATCATTTTACGTTAACGGCTTTCGGGTCCAAAAGGACCCGGCCTTATAAAATATCATTATATATAACAAATTATTCATTATTATATATTTGTAATTATTATATAATTATATTGTTTTACTTTAAATACTAAAATAATTATTTTTTAGATATTTGGGTACAAAAAACGAATTAATTCGTATGATTTTCTAATAATATCCAATATTTTCTAATATCAATATGTTAAAAGAATTGAGTAAAATATATATTATATTCTGAAAAATAAAGATCGTGTTTTGAATATATTAAGTTCTAAATACTTGATTTGATCAAAAATTAGAAATATACTAAGTATATTCCCTGAAATCATTTTATAAAGCTTTGCATATTTTTGATAAAAAAAATATTTATCAAAATGTATAATATGAAAGAAATTTCAATCAAATTATATTTAAAATACAATTAAAAATAATTTAGTAATAAAAAAAAACAAATTGTAAAAGAAATTCACATTATAATATACATGATTCTTTTTACACTCGTGTACATATACGCTCTATTTGAGCAAGAAAGGTATATTTTGCCATTATTATGATTGTTTTCATTTTAAATATAAATAATACATTCATTATTAATATAAAATATAATTTTTTGAATATTTTTTCATATATAAAACATTGAAAGTTCTTTTTTTTTTTCAAATAAAAGTAAATAAAAATAATTATACATATATGAATATTATTTTTATTATTATGTTAGAAAATATTATATTAGTATAAAATCAATTCAAATAAACGGAATATTTAAAATTTATTTGCATTTTATTTGATTTTAAGAAATGAGTAAACTATACCGTTTTATTTCCTCAAAATAACTCCAGATTCTCTAAAATAAAATAAAAAAAGATTTTTTTTATATAAAAAACCTATTTCTTTCCATGTTATAAAATATTGACATGAAAAAATTATAAAACAATCATGTTTTTAAATAAAATGAATAAAAATTGTTCACGGGTCCAAATGGACCCAAAGTCCCATAACGTCACTGGGTTTGAAAGTCTTATGAAGGTTAAGTTACCGATTAGGTACCTGTAGTCCAGTCAATGAGTGCCCAAAAGTGGCATGTGGATCGAAAAGTCGAAAGCAGAAAAACTAACTTAGGGACTTTGTTTGGACTAGATGGGAGATAATCCGGCTCCATCATCAGATCACCTCAGTGGTACCAGATTATTGAACAGTCATCAGATTTCTAAACATTTGCAAAGTTTCATTATGGTACGACAACCAGAAGTTGGTCAAATTTTATTTTCAAGATTTTTTTACCGACTTTGTATGGAAAACTAATTTAAGCGTCTTAAAAATAGACCATGTTTGGAAGCTCATAGCTGGACAACGATTGGAGATAGATAAAAATGTAAAGGCCAAAGTTGTAGAGAATTTTATGAGGTTTCATAATGTAGTACAACAAAATATCGTACAACGCACAGTTTTTGACATATAAGCAAAAAACCTAAAAATGGGACCTTCTTCGGCCTCCCCCCCCCCTCGGGCTCACCTCGGAGGGGTGGGGACTTTTAGTATGTTTATCTCCTAACTAGTCCAAACAAAGTCTCTAAGTTAGTTTTTCTGCTTTCGACTTTTCGATCCACATTTCTTCTTTTACTGGACTACTGAAACAGTTTGTAATTCTCTTTTTGTTAACAGTGTTGTAAGTTGTAAGGCCCCCACGAGACAGGCTTGTCCTAGTGTGGGGACCACTAGATACTTTCTAAAATTTAAACGTGTTTTATGGACAAATAAAATATTCTTATTCTTATTTCATTCCCTTGTTCTGATTTCAGATCCCAGAGTATCACACTACTACCTCCTGTCCAGTCCGGTACCGATATTGACGATCACAGCTGCATATCTATATTTCTGCACAACCATCGGCCCGCGGTACATGAAGGACAGGAAACCATACAACTTGAAGAATGTCATCCTTCTGTACAATCTGTTTCAAGTACTTTTGAGCACTTATTTGTTTCTCATGGTAAGAAAACCTACGTTTTAGAATTTTTAAATGAAATAACGATTTTCTATATCACAATACAGTTCATAATTATGGTCATAGGACTATAATAATAGAAATAAATAGGCCAAGCGAAAATAAGTTTTAATCATGAATATCTTTCAAACAGAACGTTAAATCGAAAAAGTTTCTTAACAACCCATTTTAATATACCTTTTCAACGATACTTCACATGATGGGATTAGCTAGAAAAAATTAATTCATCCCCATCTTACGTATATGGGAAGAACCTCAAATTAATAGAATTTAAAATTATTTTTTATTACCGCTCTCTTACCCTGATCAATTACACTCTTTTGTGCAAAATTACAGCTTTAGGACTTATAGTTTCTCCGCAAACCAGCGGACGGACGGACAAAGCGAAACTAATAGGCTTCCTTGTTTACTACGGAAGCCTAAAAAAGTGCTAGGATAGTCGAGATATATTGTGAACCTACAAGTTTCTACGAAACGCTCGGCGTGCGAGGCCGACTTGCATTTGTTGGGTTGTATTTCAGCTGTTTTACCTGCAGTACTTATGTAGCCTATGTGTTATTCCAGGGTCTAAGCTATCTCTATACAATTACAATTCACACAATTTCAGCTCAATCGGTCCACCCGTTTAGGCATGAAAGAGTACTAAACATCCTGACATCCAGACATCTAGACATCCATTCTTACAAACTTTCACGTTTATAATATTAGTAAGATGAAGAACCTGATGATTTTCCAGTCATGCCTGCACATATTGTTTAGCGAATGAATAACTGGCACTGTTTTTCCCCTATAATGAAAAATAAATATGTTTTTTGTAGTAGTAAGCCTACTACCACAAAATTTATTACTCGATGACATCGCAGCAATCGTAGGAAAAACCTGGATGCGAACTGCTTAGGACAGAGTTGCATGGCACGAAATGGCCTTTGCCCAGCAGTGGGACGATATGGGCTGACAATGATGATGATGATGAAGCCTACTACTACAAAAACAAATTTATTTACTATTTTCCACATACTTTAACTAATATACTTAGTATAATGTTAGATGCAAAGTAGGACCTTAGACCTCTATTACATACTGCCTAGAATAGAACTAAACATCAATAAATAGTCCATTACAATAATTATAATTCATTGTCATTATAAAGGCGAAAGTTTGTGTGTATGTTTGTTACTTCTTCACGCCTAAACTGGTGGACCGATTGAGCTGAAATTTGGTATAGAGATAGCTTAGACACTGGAATAACACATAGGCTAGCGGGTAAAACTGCTGGGCGCAGCTGGTAATTAATATACCTCTAATATTATGTCCGTTTGGATTGAGGAGTCAGTTTTTGTATCTTTATGAAATTTTTTATTATTTAAGTATTTAAAAATATAAATTTTATTTAAGTTTTTTTTTATTTATTTGCAGGGTTTGCGGTACATGTTATCCGGTCAATTCAGCGTGACTTGCGGCATGGTGGATTATTCGGACAACCCAGTTGCAGTTGGCGTAAGTTTTTTAAACCTTTACAAAAAAAGGTCTTTATTGAGAAAAACAAACTAACGCTACTACAGCAGTAAAGAACACTTTTATTAACCACAGATCGGCCACAAGCCGATCTACAGAAAATCTAAGTGCTCCAAACCACTGTCAGATGCCAGAGTGCCCAGAATGCTGGCAGCATTGCCACGTTGAATGGCAATACTTATACGTTGGGCCAAATATACCCCAGCATTTCGGTCACACGTCGCCTCGACCAAGCGCTCAGATAAATTTTGGAAAATGCGGTGAGCTCCCGGAACCAAGGACCCAAATTCTCTACCCCAAACGGCTCAAAAATGTAACTGCTATTGAGGTTAGCATATTTACGCCGCTTGAGCCGCTCAGCAGAAACTGCCACCGCACCAGCCGCAAAAAAGGTTGCATTGTCATCCGATTTATACATGCATGCAAAATTTCAACTCAATCGGAAACCGGGAAGTGGATCAAATTATACTTGCAAGATTGAAATGAAAGGAAATCTTTGTTTTTGCAGCCGTTTTAGTTGATAGGTTTGTAAAAATTGCCTGGAAAGTCGTCACTAGCGCCTCAAAATTTTGAGTTTTGCCCAATCAAAATTTGTTACGCGTCTTTGGAATGTGAGTTCATCTACGTATATTCTAGACTAGCTTATGTTCGCGACTTTGCCCGCGTGGCCAAATCCTTTCTTAGAAGAGATCTATGTCATAAAACCTATCTGTATTCCAAATTTCAACCCAAACGGTTAAGCGGTTTAGGCTGTGCGTCGCTGTCAGTCAGTCACTCTTTCCTCTTATATATATGGTTGGTATCCAATAAGTAATGAACTTATGATTTATATTTTTCCAGGCCTCGTTAATAGGCGTATGCTATTTCTACACAAAAGTGGTGGAGTTCCTGGACACCATATTCTTCGTGCTGAGGAAGAAGAACAATCAGATATCGTTCCTCCACGTGTACCATCATTCCATGATGGCTTTGACCATTTGGATCGGGGCTAAATACTTCTCAGGTAGGTCATATAATAAATATTGAATTTTAAACAAGTGTTTTTGTCGAATTTTAAATTCATATTTCTCCGCTTCCTCCTATCCGCAAGACAGACTGATATAAGTTGTGTAAGAACACAAAATATAACAAGTGAAATTTTAAAAAACTTTTTAAAAACAAGCTTTTATTATTATTACCATAAAGTACTCGTCAAGACGAATCAAATGAGCCCAAACTCGATGAGGTTACGTCGTTTTATTACGGAGTTCCTATGACCACCTCCCAGCTCCATCATCAGATCAGCTCCATGTCATAATAATATTGCATTGTCATCCGTTTTATGCATGCATGCAAAATTTCAGCTCAATCGGACACCGGGAAGTGGGTCAAATTTAAGTTGCAAGATTTGATTACAGACAGACAGACAGACAACAGACAAGTGAAAGTAAATAAAAGCTTGTTAAAACACATCAACTGAGGATTGCACATTTGTACATATTTGAGCAAACGTGAAGAAAGCCCAAGTCTCAGAAAAAAAACAGTCTCGTCCACTGTCTCATGACATTGGCAAACCCTCTCGTTAAAGGCCGGTTTAAACCTGAGCGATATTCGAAACTATGGAAACACCGGGGTATTACCGGGGGTAGACTTCCTTTGCAGGAGGTCGACTAGGTGGGTACCCCAACAGTGCCAGTTATCCTACCGCCTGAGCAGTGATGTGCAAACATTACTGTGCTTCGGTAGGAGGGCACTGTAGCTAGTGAAATTACTGGGCTGAGGAGTCTTAACATCTTATGACTCTCAAGTAGGAAGCGTTGGGGCAGTGCACTGGGTAGTACTGTACTAATTATGGGCAGCGTTATCTCTTACCATCAAGAGAGCGTCTTGCTCGTCTTCTTACTTCGTTGTATAAAAAAAAAAAAAAACACCCGGCGCGGTTTTTTCCGGTCCGCTACCGCTACGCTTGACGCTCTCTCGCTTGCACAATTAGATACATTTTCATATATTTATTTATTGTTAGCCATGGTCGTCCCACTGCAGGGCAACTTCCACTTTTTTGCAGTTTTGGGCTATTTCTGACCAGTTTTTGCAAAAAGAGTCTAACTCATCCCGCCATCTCCGCGCCTACCGCGGCGTCGTCTAACGGTGCTAGGTGTCCACTCAGTGGTGCGTTTAGCCCACAGCTCGTCCATATTCATATAAATACATAGAAATAACTTTTTGAAAATTCCTTAAGAGTGAAAAGCATGGTATAACATGCTCTTATAATTAAGTCTCATATAATCCAACAATTCCAGGTGGTCACGGAGCCATGACAGTGACCCTAAACTCATTCGTCCACATCGTAATGTACGCGTATTACCTGATCGCTGGCCTCGGTCCGCAGTACCAGAAATACATCTGGTGGAAGAAGCATGTCACAGTCTTGCAACTGGTAAGCTACTTTTTCACTCACTTGAAAAAAGGAGGTTATCAAATCGAAATATCAGAAATATATTTATGTACATTATGTATGTATGTCCTGGCATTTCTCCAAGGCCACAGTGCAAGTTTCATCAAAATCATAAACTTTTATGAATCAAAACGTATTTCAAAAACCACAGCCGCGTGAGCTCGCGCACGCTCTTCGTGATCGTTTTCAGGTCATGTCGATTAAAACAAGTGACATTTTAAAAATACTTTTTAAAAACAAGCTTTTATTATTATTACCATCTTGCATCATAAAGTACTCGTCAAGACGAATCAAATGAGCCCAAACTCGATAGGGTTGCGTTGTTTTATGACGGCGTTCCTATGGCCACCTTCCAGCTCCATCATCAGATCAGCTCGATGTCATAAAAATATTGCATTGTCATCCGATTTACACACGCATGCAAATTTTCAGCTCAATTGGAAACCGGGAAGTAGGTCAAATTAAACTTGCAAGATTTGATTACAGACAGACAGACAGACAACAGACAGGTGAAAGTAATTAAAAGCTTGTAAAAAGGGAAAAAATAACCCCTTTATTTTTAATTTGGTTGTTGGAGTTTAGAGAGCTGTATAATCCGCGGTAATGACTGTCCTTCTGGGTTTCTTTTCCAGTTTTCCAAAAGATCATGAAAGTACATAAATGTGTATGTTTTTCAAAGAGGATATCTATTTACTTATTTTTTTATTCTATCAGGTACAGTTCGTGATCATCTTCGTTCACAGCGCGTACCCGTTCTTCACAGACTGTCAATACCCCAAAATGATTCTTCTCATCACCGCTTTCAACGCATTACTCTTCATCAATCTATTCGGAAGATTCTTCTACGCGAGTTACATTAAATCGAACAAGAAGAATGTTAATGGAATCCAAAATGGCGTCGCAAGCGGAATCAAAGATGGCGAAGCTAGTGGAACCAAAAATGGCGTTCAAAATGGCGTCAGTCTTCAAAATGGCACACACAAACAAAATGGCGTAAACGGTCATGACAGATATTTAATAAAAACAGAAGAAACGCCAAAAGATCGTTAGTTAAAATGTAAAAACCTAATGTTATAATTTATTTATGTAAGTTTAATTTATTTGTAATTTAGTTATTTAAATAGAAATTAAAATGTGTTTACAATTACGTTGTATGTTCGATTTATTTTCATTGACGTAATATGAATATTTAATTTCATTAGCAATGGTTAAAGTATTATTTGCAGTTAATCTATATTTACTTTAAACTTATATATTATATAATATAATAGACCATGTAGGGCTTCTTTGTTATATATTACATAGCTAACATTTACTTAAGCTAAATTATACAATATTATGTGTTCAGGTGGTAATAAGCACACCACACAGGTGTTTTTATTAGGTACCACTTGACGCCTAAATAGCTAAACCGATTGCGTTGAGATTTGGTTTGGAGACAGCTTAGAAACAGGGCCCTCATAAGAAGAACACATGGGATACTTTCACATATTAAATACTAGCTGGACCCAGCTGTTTTATCCGCTGTACTACAGCGGATAGCAGCCTTGATGCGGGTATTTGCCCACCCCACCACAGAGGGCTAAAAATTAATATTATGTGGTCGTTGGGTCATATTTTTTATTTGATGAAGTAGAAGACGCGCAAGACGCTCTCCTGATGTTAAGAGATAACGCTGCCCATAATCAGTACAGTGTTACCTAGGATTTCACAATGATGTGAAATTCTAGGAGCACTGTACCAACGCTTCTTACTCAATAGTCATAATATGTTAGGACTCTTTAGCCCAGTAATTCATACAACACCCAGCCCAGTAGTCCAGTAGTCATACGAGGATAAGTAAGAAAAAAAACAATGGTAAATAAGACTCACTTAGGGTTGGCAGCTCCTCTGGCGGTGAGCAAGGTGATGAGCTCGGCCACTCGCGTCGCGTCCAACGATGGGAGGGGCGGCTGGTGGATGCGGGATGAAGCGCCCTCGGGCGGCCGCAGGATGCGTTGTTGGAAAGGCTGTGTTGGAATACACATGTTAATACTATATCAACGTATTGTTTTAAATAAACATTATAACATGTGAAATTTACAAAAAAAAACAAGCTTTTATTATTATTACCATCTTGTATCAAAGTACTCGTCAAGACGAATCAAATGAGCCCAAACTCGATGGGGTTGCGTCGTTTAATTGCAGAATTCCTATGGCCACCTTCCAGTTCCATCATCAAATCAGCTCCATGTCATAATAATATTGCATTGTCAACCGATTTGTACGTGCATGCTAAATTTTAGCTCAATCGAAAACCGGGAAGTGGGTCAAATTTAACTTGCAAGATTTGATTACATAGAGACAGACAGAGAACGGACAGGTGAAAGTAAACAAAAGCTTGTAATAAGGATGAAGGAAGGAGGGATTTATACCGCCTTTTAGGTTAAGTCTGCTACCATCTACCGTCGCATCATCGCTTGACATCACGGACACAGATCGTGGTCAAAGGCTAGTATATAATAATGAATAAAAATGCAAACTATAATCCAAAAGTATGAATAGGAAAAAACGTAAAAAAGGTCACAAGTATTCTTAAAATGGTGAATTTTTAAGTGGCTTGTGAACTTTACGCCTACATAAAATATTTTCAACAAATTAAAGCAAAATCAAGACAAACACAACATGCATTCATTTTCAGGATCGAGCTTAATTAGACTAAAGCCAAACAATCAAATACAGCACTCACACACAAAATGTAACACAGGCGTCTTTAAGAGCGCTCGCTCGCAGTATTTGACACATTTTGAATTGCTTCTCATGCCATTTTTAGCCCCCGACGCAAAAACGACGGGGTGTTATAAGTTTGACGTGTCTGTCTGTCTGTCTGTGTGTGTGTCTGTCTGTGGCATCGTAGCTCCCGAACGGATGAACGGATTTTGATTTAGTTTTTTTGTTTAAAAGTAGAGTTAGTCGAGAGTGTTCTTAGCTATGTTTGGTGAAAATCAGTCCAAGATGGCCGCCACTACAAAATGGCGGATTACTTTTTTTCTCCACGACCCCATCAATATGGGTATCAAATGAAAGGGCTTAACGAGTAGAAAAAACAACCCACTATGTAAAATTTAAAATCCAAGATGGCCGCCACCACAAAATGGTGAATTACGTAATGCGTTGGAGGTTTTTTAATTTAATTCACTTGTTTAATAAATATATAACACTACAAATACTTTTAAAATGTGTGCAATGATATTGTGCAGCGACTGTCTTGAGGAATTTTCAAAAAGTAAATTCTATGAATTTATATTTATTCAAAATGTGTCAAATAGTGCGAGCGAGAGAGCGTCCCGCGGACTAAGCGCACTTAACATATAAAGCGGTTTGCATTTCATAGAACTGCAGTTCCTTTTATATTATTACTAGCTGACCCGGCAAACGTTGTTTTGCCATATAAATAATTAATAGGAATGATTAAAAGTTAATATGAGAGTTACACTGAGATAGCAAAATAATAATTGTCAACGTTACTACTACTAATGATGGCCGACAACTGTGTAGGGAGTGAGAAAGAAAGGAGACCGGCTTCGTTCTCATCCCTACTCCGTGCTGTTTACTGGGTCAGAAGTGACACCTGTAGACATCTGGCGGGGATAACTAATTAAATGACGATTGATCAGTTTTCGACCGGAGAGGAAAAATGATTAAATTACTAAAATGGCTATTAAAAAATAAGGGTTGATCGTAGAAGGGTGAAAATTGAGGATTGTATGTATTTTTGTATGTTGTATCATAAAAAAATAGAAATTAAAAATTTTGTCTAAAAAATAAAATAAAAATTTAGGGGTGGACTACCCCTAACATTTAGGGGGATGAAAAATAGATGTTGGCCGATTCTCATAGATACCGGATAAGCACAAAAAATTTCATCAAAATCGGTCAAGCCGTTTCGGAGGAGTATGGCAACGAAAACTGTGACACGAGAATTTTATATATTAGAGATCTCTTTTTAATTTCTTCCGAAAACCCTGTCTAAAGTGTACGTCATCAAATAAACTATTGAGGAGGTATAACTGTCGCAAAAGAATCGTATGATTTTCCATTTAACAAAGGGCCCTTTTAAGTTACGGTTTACGATACGAATGAAAATAGTACGAATTTGCCGTAGCGTCCGTGATCCAGTGGTCATACGTCCAGCTTTTAATCCGGAGACCCTGGGTTCAAATCTCAGTGTGTGGCAAAAAGTTCGCCTGGACGCTACCGTATTTCGGAAGGCACGCAAAACTGTGGGTCCCGGCTGTTTCCTATAAGATGTGTAGGAGGCAGTCGTCAGGTCATGTTGCAGGCCCTGTAGTAACCTCGGCGACCTGAAACTGCAACATATAGGTTCGCCACACAACCTATAAATTACTTGGATTTTCTGTAGATTGGCTTGTGGTTAATAAAAGTGTTCTCAATTGCTGTAGTAGCTGTAGTATTGTTAGTTTGTTTTATCAATAAAGGCATTTGCCGTTATTTATATATAAAAAAACCTATAAATTGTGATTTGACTCTGACAGTGTAAGTAGGGTAACCTGTTCTGTTGGAGTATAAACCCCAATTATTATTGCCATGCACTTGTAAACGGGCATTGGTGGATTTATGTAATGGAAAATCATAGACGGTATCCAGTCTACAGCTATATCTTAACACATTGACTGCTAAACAACAACAGCTATGTTTTTGAGGTCGGAACGCGAGTGCTGAAAAACACAAACAGTGTGTTTTGTCAAAGATATTTCCATACAAAATTAATTTCAGGCACCTGGGATAGTTCTATGTATTTTTCCTTTCAAGCAGGAAAGGAAAAATACAAGGTTATCTGGAAGAGATAGCTATTAGCGATTACACCGCCAAATGTAACATTGCTTAACTGAAATGTACTTATTTAGTGTTAATTGTTTTCTTTGTTGCAATAAAGATTTTGATTTGATTTAAATAAATAAATAAATATTTCAGGACACTTCACACAGCGCCACCTAACCCCAAGCTAAGCAACTTAATGCTTGTGTTACGGTGATTAGGATGACGGATATAATACTTATATACTTTTCTTTTGTAAATACATACATATAATAAATACAGATAGCCACCCAGACCAGAAACAAATATCTGTGGATCACACAAACATTTGTCCCATGCGGGAATCGAACCCGCAACCTTCTGCGTTGCAGGCGGGTATTAGCCCACCGCGCCACAGAGGTCATCAAATCATCATTCATTAATTTGATTTGATTTTTTTTTTCATTGGTCATTTGATTTGAATAAAGAGTTATCTATCATTACCAACATTACCAGGCGTAAGCGTCACTCGTCAGGCCACACCATATTATGAACAAATGTCTGTATACCTCGTAGCTGAGTACCTGAGGGTTAGGGTTCTCATTCAAGTGCAGTTGCATCGCCAGGTCTTGTATATGTTGGATTTCTAGCTCGGGGTTGAGAGACTCCAGCCGCTGTTGTTCTGGAAGGTTCCTGGAATAATGAAGAGATATATTTAAAATACAAAAAAAAATTACTTGTATTTGTATTAGGAACTATTGAAATTTGTAGGTTTGTCCATTCAGATAAATTAATGGAATCTTATTAAAAAAAGATGGAGTCATTGAGTCCATGCGAGGATAAATGGAGTCTACTTGAAGGACATGTTCCTTTACATTATGTAACTAAGTAAAAAAATTACATGTATTCTTTTTTTTTATATCTTTGTATTCATCAGCTATTTGTAGCTTTAGCCATTAAAAATATGGATTCACTGAGCCCATATGAAGGAAAATGTTATAAATATGATACTAACTGCACAAGTTCGTCCTATATGTCAGTAAATTACCCTTTCCGCTACGAGTCAATTAAAGAACACGGAGTCACTGAGTCCACATGGAGACATATATGATACTTACTGCACAAGTTCATCCCATATGTCTGTGGCTCGCCAAGGATGGCCTCCCTCCACAACGAGTCCATTAAAAAAACATGGAGTCCATGAGTCCACATAAAGAAATAATGTACTAAAATAATACTAACTGCACAAGTTCATCCCATATGTCAGTGGCTCGCCAAGGATGGCCTCCCTCATGATGGCCCAAAAACATGGAGTCATTGAGTCCGTAAAAAGAAATAATGTACTAAAATAATACTAACTGCACAAGTTCATCCCATATATCAGTGGCTCGCCAAGGCGGACCCCTTTCCGCCACGAGTCCGTTGAAAAACATGGAGTCCATGAGTCCACATAAAGAAATAATGTACTAAAATGATACTAACTGCACAAGTTCATCCCATATATCAGTAGCTCGCCAAGGAGGACCCCTTTCCGCCACGAGTCCGTTGAAAAACATGGAGTCCATGAGTCTTGCGGTGAAGGGGCACTGGGCGAGCCCTCGGGACCCGAGGAAGCCCAATTTGTGGAATGTTAGTACTGGCGTTGGATGGATCCGGATTATTGTTAGACAGTGCCTGTGAAACAAAGAAAAATGATGTAGTAAAAGTAAGTAGAAAAGATAGTAGACCTTTAAAAATCAATCATTATGAAAAAGTGTTCTTGACTACTGTAGTAATGTTTGCTTGTTTTTTCTCAATAAAAGCATTTGCCACAAAAACAAAAACATAATGGAATATATTATTTCCTATCCGATTTATTTGCAGTTCAGTTATCATTGTATAGGTAGATCAGTCCATATAGGTAATACCCATATAATGCTGGAAGATTGCTATTAAAATTTATTGCGATAAAAATCCTCTCTAACATTTAAAACAAATCTCCAAATTACAATTGTTTTTAATGTTTAATTAACTTTAACCTACTGACTACTGATAATATAAAAATCAAAAGAATGAACGTTTGTGACAAAACCGAGATTCATATTATGTAAGTTGGTACCTTATATCTGGAATAATACACAGGCTATTTATTATCAGCGCAAAAAACCGCTGGGGACAACTAGTATTTTTTTAATACTTAATAAGCTTACGTTTGACCACATCCCACCTGATGGAAAGTGAAAATGCGGTCGACAATGGATCACGTAAGATGCCTAGAAAAGACCTATTCACTCGTGGCTTGAAGATACCCAAGTTGTACCGCTCCAGTCAAGTTGTAGCGATGCCGGCAAAGTGTTCCAATTGCGACCAGTTCTCATTAAAAACGATGAAGCAAAACGCTTGGGGCGGCAGTTGGTAGCGCCACTAAGTGTGGATGCCGCATTGCCGTCTGCCGTGACGTCCATAGATAGAATGGGCTTGGAGGAATTAGTTCATGCAAAAACCAAAATAATTAATTGCAAAAACTATACCTATATCCTTGCAACAGTTTCGCCAAGGTCCTCATGAACACCGCCCGGATCTCCTTGTCCAACATATGCGGCGGGGACGCGGACGGCGGTGGCGGGGCGAAGGCCGAGTCAGCGGACCGAAGCTCCGGTTGGAGCACCAGGGCTAAGGACTCCTGGAGGGATGACAGCAGCTTGCCTTCTGGTCGAGGGATGTTGACCCCGCCTGGGATGTGGAGGGAACCCACGTCTAGATCTGCTACTATTACGTCCAGCTGGAACAGAATAGTATAATATTTTATTAGGTATTCGTCCAATGTGATATATGGAAGGTCTTGGGAGAGGCCTTTGTCCAGCATTGAGACAGTACAGGCTCATTATAATAAAAAAAAAATTGATGAATTACACACAGCATAGGCGGATTTAAGGTGGGGGGCTGGGGACCAAGCCCCCGGATATTTGAATTTTCTAACTGGTCAGAACGACCTAAACACACACTTTTCTTAGTAAAAATTATAATATTTATGCTCGTCTGCACCTTGCTTTTAATAGATGAACATTCAAAAAAATCGAAAAAAAAAAACTACATAATTCAAAAACCAATAAAAAGCGAAGCCAGTTAGGTAGTTCACGTTAGGTAGGCACGCCAAGTTTCGTAGGGCGGTTTGTGGGACTCCCTTGGTGAAGAATGAACACACGGCAATGTCCCTAAAAATCTCGGGGATGTCCCGGCGGAACGCTACAATTTCTGAGCTGCGGGCACGCTGAAGCACTTATTCGCAAAAGATTAGGTACCTTAATTTAGTCCGGTTTTATTCTCAACCAAATACTATCGCTTAATCAGACCACACATAATATACCCATCGAAATCGTTTAATCGTAGCATCTGTAGCTAGTGAAATTACTGGCTAAAGAGTCTTAACATCTTATGATTCTCAAGTAAGAAGCGTTGGCGCAGTGCGCTCGGTAACACTGTACTAATTATGGGCAGCGTTATCTCTTACCATCAGAGCGTCTTGCTCTTCTTCTTGCTTCATTGTATAACAAAAATAGGACATTTAAAAGGCAGTAAGCAAACAGTAAATATCTCACCAGTTCCGTCACCTCCTCCTTCAAATTGGAATGGACGCCGATGAGGAAAGGCGTTGGAGTGGCCAACACCTCCGCCAAGCCAGCCGGCAGTAGAGGAATGTAAACGTGTGCGTATCTGAAATGAGAACGCAATTAATCTTTACAATTCATTGTAATGAAACAATATTATGAAGAGATAATAACACTTTAATTGGGAGAATATTTTTATTAATCTATCGGCAGCTTAGATTATAGCTACTTAGTTTAGACGCCACATAGTTAAATTCGGTGGACCAGAGACGGAAGTGGCGCCATCTCTTGTGTAACGCAGGCAACATCGCATTTTCGTGATCGGTTCACAAGTAAAGGGGAGTGACGGGAAGTGACGTTAGCCAATGAGAGTCGAGTAGTTACACGGTCGTCTGCTATGGGTGCTGTTCGTAGACAGAGAAAGAACTATAGACTTTGGGATGTGTTCTATCTCATTCGCACGAGAAAGAGAACAACTTATGCGAAAGCTGTGTAAAAGAAAGAAATAGAATGATGCTATTTTTTGTTTCATACAGCGTGCCGCTTTTTTCGTGTTTCGCAAAGTAGTTTGCGAAACAAATTTTGACAGCTAGCTGCAAAATATTGTAGTCGTCTTGATTAAAATATAAATTACTGATTTTCAGCAAAGATTTTTTAAATGAAATTACTTGTAAACGATAAAGACTGAATATATCTACAATTTAGGTTAAAAAATGGTGCGGTGTAGCGTGATAGGGTGTAAAAGTGATAGTGAAAAGAAAATGTTCGGATTGTCTTCTCATTCGTAAGTATTATACTATTTTTTTAATACAAGCATTTCGTAACAAAATTTTAATCATTAGTAATTGTGTTGTATGCACTCTAGACGTAACTTAGGGTTTATAAAAAGCTTAAATATAAAAAATAATTATTATTATAACCTCAAAACTGAAAACGCTTGTGTTGCCAACTTTTTTTATAAATTTATGACATTCATTGAAAAATAATGGCTTGACTTATTATTTATAATGTATATAGTAGTCAACTCGAACACGAAGGTGTGCTATCGGCCGTCTGAAAAAACCGTAGACAGAGGAAACTAAAACAATAAAGATAAAATAAAGAAAGATGTTTTGATTAAGTTTTTTGGTCCATGAAGTCATCAAAATCCGTTATAAATATGATTAAATTTACATCAGGTATTAAAAATACCCAGGACTACCTTTTTTTTTTGCCCTTGTCAATATCCCTATTCATAACAATAATTGACTTGAACGAGTGGCTGGGGCCCTGGCTTCCTGTCACATGTGGCGCAGTGGGGCAGATAGTGGCTTGTGGGTCGTACACTAGCATTTAGAATTTTTGGATTGAGTGCTTTTCACGAAAGGAGTCCCGCGAAATTTAAAGGAACTAAATAGGTATTTCTACGTTTTTTACCTCAACGACGTTTTTTTATTTATAAGTAGTATTTAAATCATTGCTTAATAGTTAGGTGATGTAAATACTTTTTCATAGTTGGTTTAATCTTAAATACATATGTATATAAAATATTGAAGAAATAAATGCTCATAAATAAACAAGTGAAATTTAAAAAAAAACTTAATAAAAACAAGCTTTTATTATTATTATTACCATCTAGCACCAAAGTATTCGCCAAGACGAATCAAATGAGCCCAAACTCGATAGAGTTGCGTCGTTTAATTACGGAGTTCCTATGGCCACCTTCCAGTTCTATCATCAGATCAGCTCCTCGTCATAATAATATTGCATTGTCATCCGATTTATATATGGTTGCAAAATTTCAGCTCTATCGGAAACCGGGAGTGGATCTAATTAAATTTGCAAGATTTGATTACAGACAGACAGACAACAGACAGGTGAAAGTAAATAAAAGCTTACAATAAAAAGGTTATCTCTTAAAATTATAAATTATAACCAAATACCATCCCATATAAAAAATGTAGACTAATTTCCCGTGTTTAAAAAACAGCTTACATAATATCTTACCTCTATATTGTACCAACGAGTTATATATTGTAGAAAATAAATTTCTTATATGTTTAACTCAAACATTTAAAATTATAGGAATATGTATATTTGAATTTATCTCATATATTTTGTATCATGGCAAATATCGTTGATAATATTATAACCTTCCTGACCTGAAAATTATCTTTGTTTTTGAAACGAAGTATAGTAACTACCTTTTTTCCCCCCAGGAAAATGCGTTACCCGCGCATTGTCACCCAGCGCCGAGGGGCGCAGGGTGGTATGTGGGACCCCTCGTCGAAGATGTGTGTGGTGAGGATAACCATTAAAAAACATGGGGGTGTTCCTGCGGAATGCCATATCACCGGGGCTGCGGGTACACCGAAGCACTCGTCCGCGGCAACTAATAATATCTACCCTATCTTGTAATCTTATTATTTAAGTTTTATTTAACTTGATGATTGTGACGACTAACGAAATAATAATTGTTATGTACCAAAGTGTGTCTTTGTTGATAATTATTGATAATAAAGATCTTCAAAACCTTAACCTTATCTCTTACCATTAGGATAAAGTCTAACTCACAGAGTACATTTTATATATAGTAAGTCTACCTCGTATTTTACTTAATAAATGGTTAGGTACTTATTTCTAAAAAATAAAGGAACATGCACAAATTTTGGTTTAATTTTCTTCGTATGGTAACCCGAAATATGGTGACGTAATATTTCTTGTCCCTTTTAGCGGCACGCTTTGTGATAGTCTACAGTATTATCCGTTTACGGTGCTGTTGTGAGCGAGCGGTAGGGCGGACGGGCGTGAGCGTAGACAGAGAAAGAACTATAGACTTTGGGATGTGTTCTATCTCATTCGCACGAGAAAGAGAACAACTTATGCGAAAGCTGTGTAAAAGAAAGAAATAGAATGATGCTATTTTTTGTTTCATACAGCGTGCCGCTTTTTTCGTGTTTCGCAAAGTAGTTTGCGAAACAAATTTTGACAGCTAGCTGCAAAATATTGTAGTCGTCTTGATTAAAATATAAATTACTGATTTTCAGCAAAGATTTTTTAAATGAAATTACTTGTAAACGATAAAGACTGAATATATCTACAATTTAGGTTAAAAAATGGTGCGGTGTAGCGTGATAGGGTGTAAAAGTGATAGTGAAAAGAAAATGTTCGGATTGTCTTCTCATTCGTAAGTATTATACTATTTTTTTTAATACAAGCATTTCGTAACAAAATTTTAATCATTAGTAATTGTGTTGTATGCACTCTAGACGTAACTTAGGGTTTATAAAAAGCTTAAATATAAAAAATAATTATTATTATAACCTCAAAACTGAAAACGCTTGTGTTGCCAACTTTTTTTATAAATTTATGACATTCATTGAAAAATAATGGCTTGACTTATTATTTATAATGTATATAGCAGGGATGTAACGGAGGTAGTTTTATCGGAACCGAAATCGGAATCGGAGTTTTCAAATTTGATTTATCGGAATCGGAATCGAAATCGGATTCGAAATCGGAGGCAGTGTCAGTTTGTTTAAGGACAAATAAAACATGATTTATAGTCAATTCTTTTCATTTTTATTTTTTATTATAAAATAAAAAATAACTGTGAAAAAAAATTGGCATAATTCCAAATAAAGAAAAGATAAAATTAATGAATTTAAAGTTTATTTAAAATTAAAACCCAAAGTAGCGTGTTACATTTGTGCATACGTGCACAGGCCGTCGCGCGCCGCCCGTTTTGTTTCGTTCGACCTCCGATTAACATCCGATACAAAAGTATCGGAACCGAAGTCGGAACCGAAAGTGTAATTATAATCGGAAGTTCCGACTTAACGGAACCGGAATCGAAGCTCCGTTACATCTCTGGTATATAGTAGTCAACTCGAACACGAGGGTGTGCTATCGGCCGTCTGAAAAAACCGTAGACAGAGGAAACTAAAACAATAAAGATAAAATAAAGAAAGATGTTTTGATTAAGTTTTTTGGTCCATGAAGTCATCAAAATCCGTTATAAATATGATTAAATTTACATCAGGTATTAAAAATACCCAGGACTACCTTTTTTTTTTGCCCTTGTCAATATCCCTATTCATAACAATAATTGACTTGAACGAGTGGCTGGGGCCCTGGCTTCCTGTCACATGTGGCGCAGTGGGGCAGATAGTGGCTTGTGGGTCGTACACTAGCATTTAGAATTTTTGGATTGAGTGCTTTTCACGAAAGGAGTCCCGCGAAATTTAAAGGAACTAAATAGGTATTTCTACGTTTTTTACCTCAACGACGTTTTTTTATTTATAAGTAGTATTTAAATCATTGCTTAATAGTTAGGTGATGTAAATACTTTTTCATAGTTGGTTTAATCTTAAATACATATGTATATAAAATATTGAAGAAATAAATGCTCATAAATAAACAAGTGAAATTTAAAAAAAAACTTAATAAAAACAAGCTTTTATTATTATTATTACCATCTAGCACCAAAGTATTCGCCAAGACGAATCAAATGAGCCCAAACTCGATAGAGTTGCGTCGTTTAATTACGGAGTTCCTATGGCCACCTTCCAGTTCTATCATCAGATCAGCTCCTCGTCATAATAATATTGCATTGTCATCCGATTTATATATGGTTGCAAAATTTCAGCTCTATCGGAAACCGGGAGTGGATCTAATTAAATTTGCAAGATTTGATTACAGACAGACAGACAACAGACAGGTGAAAGTAAATAAAAGCTTACAATAAAAAGGTTATCTCTTAAAATTATAAATTATAACCAAATACCATCCCATATAAAAAATGTAGACTAATTTCCCGTGTTTAAAAAACAGCTTACATAATATCTTACCTCTATATTGTACCAACGAGTTATATATTGTAGAAAATAAATTTCTTATATGTTTAACTCAAACATTTAAAATTATAGGAATATGTATATTTGAATTTATCTCATATATTTTGTATCATGGCAAATATCGTTGATAATATTATAACCTTCCTGACCTGAAAATTATCTTTGTTTTTGAAACGAAGTATAGTAACTACCTTTTTTCCCCCCAGGAAAATGCGTTACCCGCGCATTGTCACCCAGCGCCGAGGGGCGCAGGGTGGTATGTGGGACCCCCCGTCGAAGATGTGTGTGGTGAGGATAACCATTAAAAAACATGGGGGTGTTCCTGCGGAATGCCATATCACCGGGGCTGCGGGTACACCGAAGCACTCGTCCGCGGCAACTAATAATATCTACCCTATCTTGTAATCTTATTATTTAAGTTTTATTTAACTTGATGATTGTGACGACTAACGAAATAATAATTGTTATGTACCAAAGTGTGTCTTTGTTGATAATTATTGATAATAAAGATCTTTAAAACCTCAACCTTATCTCTTACCATTAGGATAAAGTCTAACTCACAGAGTACATTTTATATATAGTAAGTCTATCTCGTATTTTACGTAATAAATGGTTAGGTACTTATTTCTAAAAAATAAAGGAACATGCACAAATTTTGGTTTAATTTTCTTCGTATGGTAACCCGAAATATGGTGACGTAATATTTCTTGTCCCTTTTAGCGGCACGCTTTGTGATAGTCTACAGTATTATCCGTTTACGGTGCTGTTGTGAGCGAGCGGTAGGGCGGACGGGCGTGAGCGTAGACAGAGAAAGAACTATAGACTTTGGGATGTGTTCTATCTCATTCGCACGAGAAAGAGAACAACTTATGCGAAAGCTGTGTAAAAGAAAGAAATAGAATGATGCTATTTTTTGTTTCATACAGCGTGCCGCTTTTTTCGTGTTTCGCAAAGTAGTTTGCGAAACAAATTTTGACAGCTAGCTGCAAAATATTGTAGTCGTCTTGATTAAAATATAAATTACTGATTTTCAGCAAAGATTTTTTAAATGAAATTACTTGTAAACGATAAAGACTGAATATATCTACAATTTAGGTTAAAAAATGGTGCGGTGTAGCGTGATAGGGTGTAAAAGTGATAGTGAAAAGAAAATGTTCGGATTGTCTTCTCATTCGTAAGTATTATACTATTTTTTTTAATACAAGCATTTCGTAACAAAATTTTAATCATTAGTAATTGTGTTGTATGCACTCTAGACGTAACTTAGGGTTTATAAAAAGCTAAAATATAAAAAATAATTATTATTATAACCTCAAAACTGAAAACGCTTGTGTTGCCAACTTTTTTTATAAATTTATGACATTCATTGAAAAATAATGGCTTGACTTATTATTTATAATGTATATAGCAGGGATGTAACGGAGGTAGTTTTATCGGAACCGAAATCGGAATCGGAGTTTTCAAATTTGATTTATCGGAATCGGAATCGAAATCGGATTCGAAATCGGAGGCAGTGTCAGTTTGTTTAAGGACAAATAAAACATGATTTATAGTCAATTCTTTTCATTTTTATTTTTTATTATAAAATAAAAAATAACTGTGAAAAAAAATTGGCATAATTCCAAATAAAGAAAAGATAAAATTAATGAATTTAAAGTTTAATTAAAATTAAAACCCAAAGTAGCGTGTTACATTTGTGCATACGTGCACAGGCCGTCGCGCGCCGCCCGTTTTGTTTCGTTCGACCTCCGATTAACATCCGATACAAAAGTATCGGAACCGAAGTCGGAACCGAAAGTGTAATTATAATCGGAAGTTCCGACTTAACGGAACCGGAATCGAAGCTCCGTTACATCTCTGGTATATAGTAGTCAACTCGAACACGAGGGTGTGCTATCGGCCGTCTGAAAAAACCGTAGACAGAGGAAACTAAAACAATAAAGATAAAATAAAGAAAGATGTTTTGATTAAGTTTTTTGGTCCATGAAGTCATCAAAATCCGTTATAAATATGATTAAATTTACATCAGGTATTAAAAATACCCAGGACTACCTTTTTTTTTTGCCCTTGTCAATATCCCTATTCATAACAATAATTGACTTGAACGAGTGGCTGGGGCCCTGGCTTGCTGTCACATGTGGCGCAGTGGGGCAGATAGTGGCTTGTGGGTCGTACACTAGCATTTAGAATTTTTGGATTGAGTGCTTTTCACGAAAGGAGTCCCGCGAAATTTAAAGGAACTAAATAGGTATTTCTACGTTTTTTACCTCAACGACGTTTTTTTATTTATAAGTAGTATTTAAATCATTGCTTAATAGTTAGGTGATGTAAATACTTTTTCATAGTTGGTTTAATCTTAAATACATATGTATATAAAATATTGAAGAAATAAATGCTCATAAATAAACAAGTGAAATTTAAAAAAAAACTTAATAAAAACAAGCTTTTATTATTATTATTACCATCTAGCACCAAAGTATTCGCCAAGACGAATCAAATGAGCCCAAACTCGATAGAGTTGCGTCGTTTAATTACGGAGTTCCTATGGCCACCTTCCAGTTCTATCATCAGATCAGCTCCTCGTCATAATAATATTGCATTGTCATCCGATTTATATATGGTTGCAAAATTTCAGCTCTATCGGAAACCGGGAGTGGATCTAATTAAATTTGCAAGATTTGATTACAGACAGACAGACAGACAACAGACAGGTGAAAGTAAATAAAAGCTTACAATAAAAAGGTTATCTCTTAAAATTATAAATTATAACCAAATACCATCCCATATAAAAAATGTAGACTAATTTCCCGTGTTTAAAAAACAGCTTACATAATATCTTACCTCTATATTGTACCAACGAGTTATATATTGTAGAAAATAAATTTCTTATATGTTTAACTCAAACATTTAAAATTATAGGAATATGTATATTTGAATTTATCTCATATATTTTGTATCATGGCAAATATCGTTGATAATATTATAACCTTCCTGACCTGAAAATTATCTTTGTTTTTGAAACGAAGTATAGTAACTACCTTTTTTCCCCCCAGGAAAATGCGTTACCCGCGCATTGTCACCCAGCGCCGAGGGGCGCAGGGTGGTATGTGGGACCCCCCGTCGAAGATGTGTGTGGTGAGGATAACCATTAAAAAACATGGGGGTGTTCCTGCGGAATGCCATATCACCGGGGCTGCGGGTACACCGAAGCACTCGTCCGCGGCAACTAATAATATCTACCCTATCTTGTAATCTTATTATTTAAGTTTTATTTAACTTGATGATTGTGACGACTAACGAAATAATAATTGTTATGTACCAAAGTGTGTCTTTGTTGATAATTATTGATAATAAAGATCTTCAAAACCTTAACCTTATCTCTTACCATTAGGATAAAGTCTAACTCACAGAGTACATTTTATATATAGTAAGTCTACCTCGTATTTTACTTAATAAATGGTTAGGTACTTATTTCTAAAAAATAAAGGAACATGCACAAATTTTGGTTTAATTTTCTTCGTATGGTAACCCGAAATATGGTGACGTAATATTTCTTGTCCCTTTTAGCGGCACGCTTTGTGATAGTCTACAGTATTATCCGTTTACGGTGCTGTTGTGAGCGAGCGGTAGGGCGGACGGGCGTGAGCGTAGACAGAGAAAGAACTATAGACTTTGGGATGTGTTCTATCTCATTCGCACGAGAAAGAGAACAACTTATGCGAAAGCTGTGTAAAAGAAAGAAATAGAATGATGCTATTTTTTGTTTCATACAGCGTGCCGCTTTTTTCGTGTTTCGCAAAGTAGTTTGCGAAACAAATTTTGACAGCTAGCTGCAAAATATTGTAGTCGTCTTGATTAAAATATAAATTACTGATTTTCAGCAAAGATTTTTTAAATGAAATTACTTGTAAACGATAAAGACTGAATATATCTACAATTTAGGTTAAAAAATGGTGCGGTGTAGCGTGATAGGGTGTAAAAGTGATAGTGAAAAGAAAATGTTCGGATTGTCTTCTCATTCGTAAGTATTATACTATTTTTTTTAATACAAGCATTTCGTAACAAAATTTTAATCATTAGTAATTGTGTTGTATGCACTCTAGACGTAACTTAGGGTTTATAAAAAGCTTAAATATAAAAAATAATTATTATTATAACCTCAAAACTGAAAACGCTTGTGTTGCCAACTTTTTTTATAAATTTATGACATTCATTGAAAAATAATGGCTTGACTTATTATTTATAATGTATATAGCAGGGATGTAACGGAGGTAGTTTTATCGGAACCGAAATCGGAATCGGAGTTTTCAAATTTGATTTATCGGAATCGGAATCGAAATCGGATTCGAAATCGGAGGCAGTGTCAGTTTGTTTAAGGACAAATAAAACATGATTTATAGTCAATTCTTTTCATTTTTATTTTTTATTATAAAATAAAAAATAACTGTGAAAAAAAATTGGCATAATTCCAAATAAAGAAAAGATAAAATTAATGAATTTAAAGTTTAATTAAAATTAAAACCCAAAGTAGCGTGTTACATTTGTGCATACGTGCACAGGCCGTCGCGCGCCGCCCGTTTTGTTTCGTTCGACCTCCGATTAACATCCGATACAAAAGTATCGGAACCGAAGTCGGAACCGAAAGTGTAATTATAATCGGAAGTTCCGACTTAACGGAACCGGAATCGAAGCTCCGTTACATCTCTGGTATATAGTAGTCAACTCGAACACGAGGGTGTGCTATCGGCCGTCTGAAAAAACCGTAGACAGAGGAAACTAAAACAATAAAGATAAAATAAAGAAAGATGTTTTGATTAAGTTTTTTGGTCCATGAAGTCATCAAAATCCGTTATAAATATGATTAAATTTACATCAGGTATTAAAAATACCCAGGACTACCTTTTTTTTTTGCCCTTGTCAATATCCCTATTCATAACAATAATTGACTTGAACGAGTGGCTGGGGCCCTGGCTTCCTGTCACATGTGGCGCAGTGGGGCAGATAGTGGCTTGTGGGTCGTACACTAGCATTTAGAATTTTTGGATTGAGTGCTTTTCACGAAAGGAGTCCCGCGAAATTTAAAGGAACTAAATAGGTATTTCTACGTTTTTTACCTCAACGACGTTTTTTTATTTATAAGTAGTATTTAAATCATTGCTTAATAGTTAGGTGATGTAAATACTTTTTCATAGTTGGTTTAATCTTAAATACATATGTATATAAAATATTGAAGAAATAAATGCTCATAAATAAACAAGTGAAATTTAAAAAAAAACTTAATAAAAACAAGCTTTTATTATTATTATTACCATCTAGCACCAAAGTATTCGCCAAGACGAATCAAATGAGCCCAAACTCGATAGAGTTGCGTCGTTTAATTACGGAGTTCCTATGGCCACCTTCCAGTTCTATCATCAGATCAGCTCCTCGTCATAATAATATTGCATTGTCATCCGATTTATATATGGTTGCAAAATTTCAGCTCTATCGGAAACCGGGAGTGGATCTAATTAAATTTGCAAGATTTGATTACAGACAGACAGACAACAGACAGGTGAAAGTAAATAAAAGCTTACAATAAAAAGGTTATCTCTTAAAATTATAAATTATAACCAAATACCATCCCATATAAAAAATGTAGACTAATTTCCCGTGTTTAAAAAACAGCTTACATAATATCTTACCTCTATATTGTACCAACGAGTTATATATTGTAGAAAATAAATTTCTTATATGTTTAACTCAAACATTTAAAATTATAGGAATATGTATATTTGAATTTATCTCATATATTTTGTATCATGGCAAATATCGTTGATAATATTATAACCTTCCTGACCTGAAAATTATCTTTGTTTTTGAAACGAAGTATAGTAACTACCTTTTTTCCCCCCAGGAAAATGCGTTACCCGCGCATTGTCACCCAGCGCCGAGGGGCGCAGGGTGGTATGTGGGACCCCCCGTCGAAGATGTGTGTGGTGAGGATAACCATTAAAAAACATGGGGGTGTTCCTGCGGAATGCCATATCACCGGGGCTGCGGGTACACCGAAGCACTCGTCCGCGGCAACTAATAATATCTACCCTATCTTGTAATCTTATTATTTAAGTTTTATTTAACTTGATGATTGTGACGACTAACGAAATAATAATTGTTATGTACCAAAGTGTGTCTTTGTTGATAATTATTGATAATAAAGATCTTTAAAACCTCAACCTTATCTCTTACCATTAGGATAAAGTCTAACTCACAGAGTACATTTTATATATAGTAAGTCTATCTCGTATTTTACGTAATAAATGGTTAGGTACTTATTTCTAAAAAATAAAGGAACATGCACAAATTTTGGTTTAATTTTCTTCGTATGGTAACCCGAAATATGGTGACGTAATATTTCTTGTCCCTTTTAGCGGCACGCTTTGTGATAGTCTACAGTATTATCCGTTTACGGTGCTGTTGTGAGCGAGCGGTAGGGCGGACGGGCGTGAGCGTAGACAGAGAAAGAACTATAGACTTTGGGATGTGTTCTATCTCATTCGCACGAGAAAGAGAACAACTTATGCGAAAGCTGTGTAAAAGAAAGAAATAGAATGATGCTATTTTTTGTTTCATACAGCGTGCCGCTTTTTTCGTGTTTCGCAAAGTAGTTTGCGAAACAAATTTTGACAGCTAGCTGCAAAATATTGTAGTCGTCTTGATTAAAATATAAATTACTGATTTTCAGCAAAGATTTTTTAAATGAAATTACTTGTAAACGATAAAGACTGAATATATCTACAATTTAGGTTAAAAAATGGTGCGGTGTAGCGTGATAGGGTGTAAAAGTGATAGTGAAAAGAAAATGTTCGGATTGTCTTCTCATTCGTAAGTATTATACTATTTTTTTTAATACAAGCATTTCGTAACAAAATTTTAATCATTAGTAATTGTGTTGTATGCACTCTAGACGTAACTTAGGGTTTATAAAAAGCTTAAATATAAAAAATAATTATTATTATAACCTCAAAACTGAAAACGCTTGTGTTGCCAACTTTTTTTATAAATTTATGACATTCATTGAAAAATAATGGCTTGACTTATTATTTATAATGTATATAGCAGGGATGTAACGGAGGTAGTTTTATCGGAACCGAAATCGGAATCGGAGTTTTCAAATTTGATTTATCGGAATCGGAATCGAAATCGGAATCGAAATCGGAGGCAGTGTCAGTTTGTTTAAGGACAAATAAAACATGATTTATAGTCAATTCTTTTCATTTTTATTTTTTATTATAAAATAAAAAATAACTGTGAAAAAAAATTGGCATAATTCCAAATAAAGAAAAGATAAAATTAATGAATTTAAAGTTTAATTAAAATTAAAACCCAAAGTAGCGTGTTACATTTGTGCATACGTGCACAGGCCGTCGCGCGCCGCCCGTTTTGTTTCGTTCGACCTCCGATTAACATCCGATACAAAAGTATCGGAACCGAAGTCGGAACCGAAAGTGTAATTATAATCGGAAGTTCCGACTTAACGGAACCGGAATCGAAGCTCCGTTACATCTCTGGTATATAGTAGTCAACTCGAACACGAGGGTGTGCTATCGGCCGTCTGAAAAAACCGTAGACAGAGGAAACTAAAACAATAAAGATAAAATAAAGAAAGATGTTTTGATTAAGTTTTTTGGTCCATGAAGTCATCAAAATCCGTTATAAATATGATTAAATTTACATCAGGTATTAAAAATACCCAGGACTACCTTTTTTTTTTGCCCTTGTCAATATCCCTATTCATAACAATAATTGACTTGAACGAGTGGCTGGGGCCCTGGCTTCCTGTCACATGTGGCGCAGTGGGGCAGATAGTGGCTTGTGGGTCGTACACTAGCATTTAGAATTTTTGGATTGAGTGCTTTTCACGAAAGGAGTCCCGCGAAATTTAAAGGAACTAAATAGGTATTTCTACGTTTTTTACCTCAACGACGTTTTTTTATTTATAAGTAGTATTTAAATCATTGCTTAATAGTTAGGTGATGTAAATACTTTTTCATAGTTGGTTTAATCTTAAATACATATGTATATAAAATATTGAAGAAATAAATGCTCATAAATAAACAAGTGAAATTTAAAAAAAAACTTAATAAAAACAAGCTTTTATTATTATTATTACCATCTAGCACCAAAGTATTCGCCAAGACGAATCAAATGAGCCCAAACTCGATAGAGTTGCGTCGTTTAATTACGGAGTTCCTATGGCCACCTTCCAGTTCTATCATCAGATCAGCTCCTCGTCATAATAATATTGCATTGTCATCCGATTTATATATGGTTGCAAAATTTCAGCTCTATCGGAAACCGGGAGTGGATCTAATTAAATTTGCAAGATTTGATTACAGACAGACAGACAACAGACAGGTGAAAGTAAATAAAAGCTTACAATAAAAAGGTTATCTCTTAAAATTATAAATTATAACCAAATACCATCCCATATAAAAAATGTAGACTAATTTCCCGTGTTTAAAAAACAGCTTACATAATATCTTACCTCTATATTGTACCAACGAGTTATATATTGTAGAAAATAAATTTCTTATATGTTTAACTCAAACATTTAAAATTATAGGAATATGTATATTTGAATTTATCTCATATATTTTGTATCATGGCAAATATCGTTGATAATATTATAACCTTCCTGACCTGAAAATTATCTTTGTTTTTGAAACGAAGTATAGTAACTACCTTTTTTCCCCCCAGGAAAATGCGTTACCCGCGCATTGTCACCCAGCGCCGAGGGGCGCAGGGTGGTATGTGGGACCCCCCGTCGAAGATGTGTGTGGTGAGGATAACCATTAAAAAACATGGGGGTGTTCCTGCGGAATGCCATATCACCGGGGCTGCGGGTACACCGAAGCACTCGTCCGCGGCAACTAATAATATCTACCCTATCTTGTAATCTTATTATTTAAGTTTTATTTAACTTGATGATTGTGACGACTAACGAAATAATAATTGTTATGTACCAAAGTGTGTCTTTGTTGATAATTATTGATAATAAAGATCTTTAAAACCTCAACCTTATCTCTTACCATTAGGATAAAGTCTAACTCACAGAGTACATTTTATATATAGTAAGTCTATCTCGTATTTTACGTAATAAATGGTTAGGTACTTATTTCTAAAAAATAAAGGAACATGCACAAATTTTGGTTTAATTTTCTTCGTATGGTAACCCGAAATATGGTGACGTAATATTTCTTGTCCCTTTTAGCGGCACGCTTTGTGATAGTCTACAGTATTATCCGTTTACGGTGCTGTTGTGAGCGAGCGGTAGGGCGGACGGGCGTGAGCGTAGACAGAGAAAGAACTATAGACTTTGGGATGTGTTCTATCTCATTCGCACGAGAAAGAGAACAACTTATGCGAAAGCTGTGTAAAAGAAAGAAATAGAATGATGCTATTTTTTGTTTCATACAGCGTGCCGCTTTTTTCGTGTTTCGCAAAGTAGTTTGCGAAACAAATTTTGACAGCTAGCTGCAAAATATTGTAGTCGTCTTGATTAAAATATAAATTACTGATTTTCAGCAAAGATTTTTTAAATGAAATTACTTGTAAACGATAAAGACTGAATATATCTACAATTTAGGTTAAAAAATGGTGCGGTGTAGCGTGATAGGGTGTAAAAGTGATAGTGAAAAGAAAATGTTCGGATTGTCTTCTCATTCGTAAGTATTATACTATTTTTTTTAATACAAGCATTTCGTAACAAAATTTTAATCATTAGTAATTGTGTTGTATGCACTCTAGACGTAACTTAGGGTTTATAAAAAGCTTAAATATAAAAAATAATTATTATTATAACCTCAAAACTGAAAACGCTTGTGTTGCCAACTTTTTTTATAAATATAAGACATTCATTGAAAAATAATGGCTTGACTTATTATTTATAATGTATATAGTAGTCAACTCGAACACGAGGGTGTGCTATCGGCCGTCTGAAAAACCCCGTAGACAGAGGAAACTAAAACAATAAAGATAAAATAAAGAAAGATGTTTTGATTAAGTTTTTTGGTCCATGAAGTCATCAAAATCCGTATTAAATATGATTAAATTTACATCAGGTATTAAAAATACCCAGGACTACCTTTTTTTTGCCCTTGTCAATATCCCTATTCATAACAATAATTGACTTGAACGAGTGGCTGGGGCCCTGGCTTCCTGTCACATGTGGCGCAGTGGGGCAGATAGTGGCTTGTGAATCGTACACTAGCATTTAGAATTTTTGGATTGAGTGCTTTTCACGAAAGGAGTCCCGCGAAATTTAAAGGAACTAAATAGGTATTTCTACGTTTTTTACCTCAACGACGTTTTTTTATTTATAAGTAGTATTTAAATCATTGCTTAATAGTTAGGTGATGTAAATACTTTTTCATAGTTGGTTTAATCTTAAATACATATGTATATAAAATATTGAAGAAATAAATGCTCATAAATAAACAAGTGAAATTTAAAAAAAAACTTAATAAAAACAAGCTTTTATTATTATTATTACCATCTAGCACCAAAGTATTCGCCAAGACGAATCAAATGAGCCCAAACTCGATAGAGTTGCGTCGTTTAATTACGGAGTTCCTATGGCCACCTTCCAGTTCTATCATCAGATCAGCTCCTCGTCATAATAATATTGCATTGTCATCCGATTTATATATGGTTGCAAAATTTCAGCTCTATCGGAAACCGGGAGTGGATCTAATTAAATTTGCAAGATTTGATTACAGACAGACAGACAACAGACAGGTGAAAGTAAATAAAAGCTTACAATAAAAAGGTTATCTCTTAAAATTATAAATTATAACCAAATACCATCCCATATAAAAAATGTAGACTAATTTCCCGTGTTTAAAAAACAGCTTACATAATATCTTACCTCTATATTGTACCAACGAGTTATATATTGTAGAAAATAAATTTCTTATATGTTTAACTCAAACATTTAAAATTATAGGAATATGTATATTTGAATTTATCTCATATATTTTGTATCATGGCAAATATCGTTGATAATATTATAACCTTCCTGACCTGAAAATTATCTTTGTTTTTGAAACGAAGTATAGTAACTACCTTTTTTCCCCCCAGGAAAATGCGTTACCCGCGCATTGTCACCCAGCGCCGAGGGGCGCAGGGTGGTATGTGGGACCCCCCGTCGAAGATGTGTGTGGTGAGGATAACCATTAAAAAACATGGGGGTGTTCCTGCGGAATGCCATATCACCGGGGCTGCGGGTACACCGAAGCACTCGTCCGCGGCAACTAATAATATCTACCCTATCTTGTAATCTTATTATTTAAGTTTTATTTAACTTGATGATTGTGACGACTAACGAAATAATAATTGTTATGTACCAAAGTGTGTCTTTGTTGATAATTATTGATAATAAAGATCTTTAAAACCTCAACCTTATCTCTTACCATTAGGATAAAGTCTAACTCACAGAGTACATTTTATATATAGTAAGTCTATCTCGTATTTTACGTAATAAATGGTTAGGTACTTATTTCTAAAAAATAAAGGAACATGCACAAATTTTGGTTTAATTTTCTTCGTATGGTAACCCGAAATATGGTGACGTAATATTTCTTGTCCCTTTTAGCGGCACGCTTTGTGATAGTCTACAGTATTATCCGTTTACGGTGCTGTTGTGAGCGAGCGGTAGGGCGGACGGGCGTGAGCGTAGACAGAGAAAGAACTATAGACTTTGGGATGTGTTCTATCTCATTCGCACGAGAAAGAGAACAACTTATGCGAAAGCTGTGTAAAAGAAAGAAATAGAATGATGCTATTTTTTGTTTCATACAGCGTGCCGCTTTTTTCGTGTTTCGCAAAGTAGTTTGCGAAACAAATTTTGACAGCTAGCTGCAAAATATTGTAGTCGTCTTGATTAAAATATAAATTACTGATTTTCAGCAAAGATTTTTTAAATGAAATTACTTGTAAACGATAAAGACTGAATATATCTACAATTTAGGTTAAAAAATGGTGCGGTGTAGCGTGATAGGGTGTAAAAGTGATAGTGAAAAGAAAATGTTCGGATTGTCTTCTCATTCGTAAGTATTATACTATTTTTTTTAATACAAGCATTTCGTAACAAAATTTTAATCATTAGTAATTGTGTTGTATGCACTCTAGACGTAACTTAGGGTTTATAAAAAGCTTAAATATAAAAAATAATTATTATTATAACCTCAAAACTGAAAACGCTTGTGTTGCCAACTTTTTTTATAAATATAAGACATTCATTGAAAAATAATGGCTTGACTTATTATTTATAATGTATATAGTAGTCAACTCGAACACGAGGGTGTGCTATCGGCCGTCTGAAAAACCCCGTAGACAGAGGAAACTAAAACAATAAAGATAAAATAAAGAAAGATGTTTTGATTAAGTTTTTTGGTCCATGAAGTCATCAAAATCCGTATTAAATATGATTAAATTTACATCAGGTATTAAAAATACCCAGGACTACCTTTTTTTTGCCCTTGTCAATATCCCTATTCATAACAATAATTGACTTGAACGAGTGGCTGGGGCCCTGGCTTCCTGTCACATGTGGCGCAGTGGGGCAGATAGTGGCTTGTGAATCGTACACTAGCATTTAGAATTTTTGGATTGAGTGCTTTTCACGAAAGGAGTCCCGCGAAATTTAAAGGAACTAAATAGGTATTTCTACGTTTTTTACCTCAACGACGAGTTTGAAAGATTACTTCTGAACCGCCTCACGACAATAATAGACCCGCAGTTAATTCCCGAGCAAGCTGGATTCCGACCTGGAAAATCCTGCAGCTCCCAAGTCCTGAATCTAACACAACACATAGAAGATGGGTTTGAGAAAGGTCTTGTCACTGGTGCTGTATTTATTGACCTCAGCGCAGCCTATGACACTGTCAACATAAGACGCCTACTTGAAAAAGTATCAGCTGCTACCAAGGACGAGGCCTTTGTCAAAATTCTCGGTGAAATGTTGCGAAATCGGCGATTCCAGGTTTCTCTACATTGTCAAAAAAGCAGGTGGCGGACCCAAAAAAATGGCCTCCCGCAAGGCAGTGTACTAGCGCCTATACTCTTTAACATCTACACAAACGACCAACCTCATCACCCCCAGACAAACCGCTTCATCTACGCTGACGATCTAGCACTAACTTCCCAGGACAAACATTTTGACGTTATTGAATCCCACCTTTCAAATGCCTTAAGCCAACTCACCGACTACTACAATAGCAATTCACTAAAACCAAACCCATCAAAAACCGAATCATGTGTATTCCACCTGCGAAACCGTGAGGCCCACCGAGTCTTAAATATCCAATGGAACGGCGTTCAAATTGAACACAACAGTACACCAAAATATCTTGGTGTCACTTTGGACCGCAGCTTAACCTTCAAGGAAAACTGTCAAAAACTTAAGGCCAAAGTCAGTTCGCGTAACAACATCTTACGCCGTCTCACCTCCACCCATTGGGGTGCGTCACCACATGTTCTTCGCACGAGCAGCATGGCTCTATGCTACTCGGCGGGCGAATACGCATGCCCAGCCTGGGCACGCTCTGCACACGCCAAAGAGGTTGACGTCGCTCTCAATAACTCCTGTCGCATTGTTTCGGGGACTCTCAAACCAACTTCACTCGCCACCTTGTACACCCTAGCTGGCATTGCCCCTCCCAGTGTACGGCGAGAGATCGCCTGCAATGTTGAGAAACACAAACAGGAGCAGGACAGCAGACATTCACTTTATAACCAGATTCCACCGCCATCACGCTTAAAAAGCCGTAACAGCTTCCTCAGACAGGCCAGCCTGGCTGAGAAGTTTGCTCCTAAAGCAAGGCTAGAGCGGTGGAAAAAGAAATACCCACCCCCATCAAATCACATACCCCCCGCAGAGAAACTGCCACCGGGTAATGACCTATCCTGGCCGATCTGGAGGTCATTAAACAGACTTCGAGCCGGTGTTGGCAGATGCCAAGAAAATCGGGTTAGGTGGGGTTTTTCTGGGGATGACAAATGCGATTGCGGTGCTGTCCAAACAATGGAGCACCTCCTGATTTGTCCTAATTGCCCCATAACTTGCACAGTTAAGGACCTTTTCGAAGCCAACGAACGGGCTGTAGAACTGGCTCAATACTGGCTTAAGCAGCTTTAACTCGCTCAACAAAATAACTATGAATAATTAAAATATCATGTAGCCATATGACTCGATAAGAAGAAGAACCTCAACGACGTTTTTTTATTTATAAGTAGTATTTAAATCATTGCTTAATAGTTAGGTGATGTAAATACTTTTTCATAGTTGGTTTAATCTTAAATACATATGTATATAAAATATTGAAGAAATAAATGCTCATAAATAAACAAGTGAAATTTAAAAAAAAACTTAATAAAAACAAGCTTTTATTATTATTATTACCATCTAGCACCAAAGTATTCGCCAAGACGAATCAAATGAGCCCAAACTCGATAGAGTTGCGTCGTTTAATTACGGAGTTCCTATGGCCACCTTCCAGTTCTATCATCAGATCAGCTCCTCGTCATAATAATATTGCATTGTCATCCGATTTATATATGGTTGCAAAATTTCAGCTCTATCGGAAACCGGGAGTGGATCTAATTAAATTTGCAAGATTTGATTACAGACAGACAGACAACAGACAGGTGAAAGTAAATAAAAGCTTACAATAAAAAGGTTATCTCTTAAAATTATAAATTATAACCAAATACCATCCCATATAAAAAATGTAGACTAATTTCCCGTGTTTAAAAAACAGCTTACATAATATCTTACCTCTATATTGTACCAACGAGTTATATATTGTAGAAAATAAATTTCTTATATGTTTAACTCAAACATTTAAAATTATAGGAATATGTATATTTGAATTTATCTCATATATTTTGTATCATGGCAAATATCGTTGATAATATTATAACCTTCCTGACCTGAAAATTATCTTTGTTTTTGAAACGAAGTATAGTAACTACCTTTTTTCCCCCCAGGAAAATGCGTTACCCGCGCATTGTCACCCAGCGCCGAGGGGCGCAGGGTGGTATGTGGGACCCCCCGTCGAAGATGTGTGTGGTGAGGATAACCATTAAAAAACATGGGGGTGTTCCTGCGGAATGCCATATCACCGGGGCTGCGGGTACACCGAAGCACTCGTCCGCGGCAACTAATAATATCTACCCTATCTTGTAATCTTATTATTTAAGTTTTATTTAACTTGATGATTGTGACGACTAACGAAATAATAATTGTTATGTACCAAAGTGTGTCTTTGTTGATAATTATTGATAATAAAGATCTTCAAAACCTTAACCTTATCTCTTACCATTAGGATAAAGTCTAACTCACAGAGTACATTTTATATATAGTAAGTCTACCTCGTATTTTACTTAATAAATGGTTAGGTACTTATTTCTAAAAAATAAAGGAACATGCACAAATTTTGGTTTAATTTTCTTCGTATGGTAACCCGAAATATGGTGACGTAATATTTCTTGTCCCTTTTAGCGGCACGCTTTGTGATAGTCTACAGTATTATCCGTTTACGGGCGTGAGGTATTATATTGAGCTGTGTAGTCGACGGAGACTCACTTCTCACTTTACATTTGGCTGGCGACCGTAACGGACACTTTACCTTTGACGGGCGACTGGGACGGTCACTATACGGTTTGGGTATCGAATTAGTTATCGAAGCGTTCGTAGCTTTGCGGAACACTCGGTCCCCGTTAATATTGTGTAATACTGAGTAGTGTAATATCATCCTTAATCACGTTGTAATGTAACTGTATGCAAGTGTAATAAAACTAATCATATTGTGGTGTGATGTCTTATTCTTCTCGCCCGTTATATCCACGCTGTAAACCATGCCTGAGGGGCTCCAGAATGAGCGACAATAGAGTGACAGTGACACATATAGGTTACTACACTACGCGCCCGCTATCCTGTCCCGACAAATCTAATAGAACATGTTACCCTAATTAAACAGGACTGGATGTAAAGGCTCTGCTGATGAGACGCAGCGGGGGTGCTGAATTTTCAGTAGGTTTACCCGTGCAGGACGACTGCATGGGGAGTCCTACATAACCCTCCTGTACCCCAACGGATCGGTACGTTAACGAAAAAAAAACCTAAGGACGACTGTACAGCTGTCCTTCTATCTCTCTATCTATCGTCTGTCTATAATAGTTATGATGTATGTATATTATAGTTACCTAAATGGGAACATCAAGGCGGCCAGTGCTCGGCACGCCGCTGCGAGTCGGGCGGCTGCGAGGGAAACCAGAAGGACTTTGTGCTCGCTCATCACTGCACACCACAGGGTTACTGAGTTGTGGATACCTGGAAGGAGAAGAAATGCGTGTTATTTTTGAGAACCCAAGAACATGCCCTATTAAGTACCTAAGATTAAAATTCTGCAACGTATTTTTTACACGAAGAAGACATGGAAGATGCTCTTCCGATGGTAAGAGATAATGCATAAATTCTAGGTGGACTGAACCGGCACCAAAGCTTCTTACTCAGGAGTCATAAAATGATAAGACTGTTCAGCCCAGTAGTTTCACTAGCTACCTACTCTCGTACCGAATCACAGTAATGTTTGTACACGTTTACACTGCTCAGGCGTTGGAAAACTAGCACTGTTGGGTTACCTACCTAGTAGACCTCCTGCAAAGGAAGTCTCTCCCCGGTACGGTGGTATGTGTTCCAAATACGACCATCACTTGTTTAAACTCACCAAGCAGCCTCAACAGCATGTGCACAGAGGTATGAGTCAGCGGCAGAGGCGGCGCGGCGGGGGGCTGCAACGCCTGTCTGTCCCCTGCTCCTATACTGAACTGAACCATGGGCCCGCCAGCTGGAGGTACCAGCACCCCACCCACGAGGTTACCCACCAACGTCTCGAAGGTCCTCCACCCACACTGTGTAGATTACGTCGAGGCAGTTCCAACTACGAGCACTACTCTTCAAACTCACCAAGTAGCCTCAGCAGCATGTGAACAGAGGTGTGCGTCAGCGGCAGAGGCGGCGCGGCGGGCGGCTGCAACGCCTGCCTGTCTCCTGCACCGATGCTAAACCGGACCATGGGCCCGCCGGCTGGAGGCACCAGCACCCCGCCCACGAGGTTACCCACCAACGTCTCGAGTGGGACGCCCAGGTTCTCCACCCACACTGTGTAGATTATGCCGAGGCAGTTCTGGAAATGAGAGAATATGTTTTAGGACGGAGTTCTACAGAGCTTCAAGGCAGCATATTATCGTGATTAGACACCACTACCAACCAGCGTAACTCTGATGGTTACTCTATTTAATTATGAAAGTTGGGTTAGTTGGAGTGTCCAAACGCATGTAGATTCTGAAAGAATTCAAGAGGTATTCGTAGCAAAACGATAGGTACGCATTTTGTAAACAAAATATAATAAAACATATATTTTAAAAATTAATAAAAAATTACATTGTATTTGGTTTCGTACCGGAAGTGTGGGGTTTGTAAAGGTTTTTTTTTATTTCAAAATATGACTTTATCAATGTTTTTTATCTAAAGACGATGATGAGTCAAGGTCCACGCTAAACTGCAGCGACGCGCTGCTGGAGTTTGACCTTATGCGATGAATGCCATGACGAACATTGATTTTGGTTGTGAATAACACTAGTAGTAGTTACAAAAGTAGCGCAGTTGAACTTACTCTGAAGGTATCGATGTAGTCCTGCCTGGAGACGATAACTAGACACTTTGGCGCGTACATGATGCTGTGGTGGGTAATGTTGGGGACCGGCCTCGTGGACTCCAGCGACTCCTCGTCCTGGAAACAAATACATACATAAAATTCAAAACAGGAGGAAATGTTTACTTTTCGTCGTAATCTCTTGGTTTTTTTTTCCTTTTTGTATAACTAATAATCTTGAGAAATTTGTATGTGTAGGCCAAATAGAGGGGAACTGCCCCAGGGGACTATTACCAACGCGATGGCCGCACAAGATCGGACAGGAAAGCTCTGGAATGTCGTTTAATAATGACATGCCCAAGATAGGGATGCAAGGCGGACAGTGATAAACACCTATACAGAAGGAAATCCATCTACCTCAGTGATGATGATAACGACCTAAGAGAGTTACCGATTACTACAAGACGTCTGAACTCTGAACAGATTAGGATTTTATCTATTTCAAAAGGGTGCTTCACATGTTCGAATTAACTAAATAAAAAAATACTGGGACGTCGACGGTTTTGCTGTACCGATAGCTTATAAATACCTCAACCTAAAATACCATGGACAATTATTATTAATTTAACAAGCCCTAAACGGAAAGCAAACTGAAAACTCCTCTAGTTGCATATTTTCAACGACATTTTCACATGAAAAAGTTCGTACAAATTATCCTCGCAAATATAAACTCCTATAAAAAACAGGAGCGTATCATCAAATACGTTAACGACAACAGGTTACTTATAACATTAGATCGGCTATATAAAAAAAGTCAGACACGATTTGGCACCAATGCTGGCAGAATATACAAACTGGTGTGCGGCTCAAAAGCGTATACGAAACGTGTGCAAAAAAAACTCGTAGAATAAGGTTTGTGTTATTGTCAGCAGTAATAATACTACTAAGTAGAAATTGGATACGGGAGCAGGAAATTATATTACACGTATTATAGTGCAATAGTGAATTCATAGATCTAGTGTATACTTTGTTCAAGTGTAATTCTGAAAACGCATTACCAATATTTATATGTCAATATGTCAAAAATACAACATACTGAATACTGAGATAATATAACCATCAATATATAATAATTCAACCAAAATTAGTCGCAGTACCAATCGATTCGCTTTCCTTTTCTATTTCGTTATATTTTCGTTAGAGATATTTTTATCTCGCGGCTTTGTTCATCTTTACACACCATAACTCTATAAATTAATAGACACACACATTGTTACACTTTTTCTCTAATGGGTAAATTATTTTATTTTCTATTGTATGGTGTTGTGTTTAATAGTGTTTTCTATGCTATTCTATTAATTCAGCTAAAGATACACGTGTAGTCGAAGCCACATTAGTACTCATACCCAGCGTCATATCTAACAGCTTGCTGACACTTTCTAGTGGGTTTGGAAACTGTGGCCGTTCCCTTTCCTATTTATCTGTTGTTAACAGCAGCCACTTGACGGCGACACGGATATTAAACACAAAATTGACGTTATTAACGTGGAAAATGAGAATTTTTGATGGGATAAGGGTTGCCAGATGCCAAATTGAAATGGTAAGAAAGATATTATAAACTTTTGGAGAGTTGATCTTGTTACTAATCGCAAAAAAAATCTCTTCGTTTGGATACAAGACTATTAAATTTCTGTTGTTGAAAAATACGCTACCTTTCTACGACGAAATTAAAAGCTTCTGGCAAATTTGGCATCTTCCAGGAGGTAACTATCAAGTGGAAATGCTTTATATAACCTCCTAGGTTTGCCTATTATTTTGTTACGACCTAAATTTGTCGTGATGAAAATAAACATGAAGTTGAACACAATTAGGTACTACGAAATTCTTTGAAACTTCTATTACGAGTACATAAACAAATAATTTTATAAAGATCATTCATTAAAACTGCGGCGGGAAAAGACTAAAGCCTCAAGTCCGCTATCTTTTCAAACACTCAAATGGCAAATGGCAACCCCAACCCCAAGCTATGTAGAGTTATACCCTTTGCGGTACGAAACCCCCGCACCGTGTCGGAATTTCATTTTAACGCACATTTACTTGTTGTGGTTTCGTGGATTAACAAAAACCTGGATGTCAGCTATCGAAAGCATCCCAACTTAAAGAGATGTATTTTAACTTACATTAACATATACGACTAACCAGCTGCACCCAGTAGTTTTTGCCGCTGACATCAGACAATGAAGTGCAGTGTTGCACTCGGAGCGGTGTTTTATTATTTTTTTATAATTAATGGAACTAGGCGTTACTTTGCGGAAATCCATCACAACAATTATTAGTTATTATTTAATAAATAGTGTTAATTCCGCTCTAAATTTGTGAGTCTAACTAAGTTTTAAGAGATGGTGAGGAATTCAAACGTTACCAAAATAGTAATTAGTATTAATTCCACCACCGAGTGCACCACCCGCCCTCCCGCATATGCATGCATTAAGGGTTATAACTATTTGTTAGTTTTTGTTATGTGGTTACGCGAAACTTAGCTAGAACAAAGGATACGAAATGACGACAACGTTTTGGTAACGTTTGAATTCCTCGCCATCTCTTAAAACTTAGTTAGACTCACAAATTTAGAGCGGAATTAACACTAAATATTAAATAATAACTAATAAAATTTTTTTTTATGTAAAGAAGTAAGAAGATCTTAAGAGATAACGCTGCCCATAATCAATACAGCCGCGAGCACACTCTAGTGTAATTATAACTTTTTCTAGCGTTTTTTCTGTCTAAGGTATGTGTCATTTCAGACTATTTTCTAGATGCTGTGGAAAGCTGCTTCGGCGTACCGTACCTCAGGAAAACCCTCAGGTTTTTAGTTGGTATCCCTGCTGCATATAAAAGTCCTAAATTTAAAAAAAAATAGTCTTTAGTCTTTTAAACGGAACTATAAAGTATGTAGATGTCGATTAAACGATAAAGAAGAAAGAAAGAAAACACATTTATTCGACGGCTTAACATACAATAAATACAAAAATAATACAAAATGCGCCACTAAGCCGCCGAATAGGAACTGCCTCAGCATTGTGCTGTGTGTGAGACACCCAGCGCTGGTATTCTGTTAGTCTCTGTCGCGGTAGTCGGTGGTCCTACAAAAAAAAACTAAAACAAAAGTAAAACTACTTTGCACCAGGTTAAGTTTAGACGTGTTTGAGCGCTGATGCTCTACATCTTGGGCTTGTTATGTTAGTCAATGATAAGTAGGTACAACTAACTGATCGGGTGATAACGTATTGTAATGTTATGGTTATGGGAATATTCCGATTGTGGTCTGGGGTTGTTCGGTTTTCCGCTTCGTAGGTATTTGGATATGATAAGGGTGCGGTTATGTGGAACTCACTGGTACGGGACAAAAATAACATAAGAATAATTATAGTTTTAATGAATATTAATACATATTACATTATACTATACCTACTTGTTATACATGTATATCTGTATAACAAAATAAAAAGTGAGTATAATTTTTGTGAGCATAATTAAATTTTAAATAACAAAATAACGTATGGAACGATACATTATAATAACGTGTTGGACAATATTGCCAATAAGAAAAGAACTATAATATGAAGTTTTACTAGTAAATAAGGACTACAAATCCGTGGAAATTTTATAATAAGTCACCTATAACTAGCACAAAATTGATTTTTCTTTGTAATAAATATGAATTTTCCGTTCTAACTTAAATACCGTCTGAAAACCTTTCGACATTGAAGATTTTAATATTACTAAAACTAGACAGCCCTTCTTACGCTTCACTTATTATCGAAAATCTCTAAAATAATGGAGAGAAATCTTTGAGAAGATTAAAAACTTGTTTAACTGACAGGTCTTTTGTGGACAAGTAGAAGTCAAAAAGACTGTAAACATTGGATAAATATAAACATCTTAAAGTCACATGAAAGTCAGAGTAGGCGACTGGTACGCTTAGCAATAGTGCATTACCTCTATGACTATTACGACGTAGAGGTAATCTTAAGATTCACCTACATAAAGCGCCAACCAGAAAAAAAAAACGACTTATGGATGCGCCTACTTTCCATGGCGTCCTTTGATCGTCTGTCTATTTTTAAATAAAATAATAATAAGTTTTAAGTAATAATTTCCACAATAGATAATCATCTCTGTGATAACAATTAACACCGGTGGTAATCACTATGAGCCGAGAAAAATAAAATATTCCTGGGTGGCATACCCAGGAATATTTCCGAGTTAAATTAAATAAATATTATTAGATCATTACTAAAAAGCAAGCCCAGCTATAATACCCAGCCCAGCCATAATATTATTATTTAGGTTCTATAGTTGTACTCTAAATATTTAGTTTAACAAAGACCCACGTTTATCCATTGCAATAGCACCAAACTTGTTGAGTAACAATACACCGAACAAACTCCCAGTTTCCTCTTGAATCCAAACAAAGTGCTTTCGAGGGTGCGCCGTCGCGGAATTCGGAATCACAGTACAAAGGGAAAAGCGATCTCAAAGGCAATGGCAAGTTTTCCAGATACTTATACAAAGTGAGAGAAAGTTCCTTTGTAAACACTTATATCTGCGCTGATGGAAACCATCCAGAAAACAATTTATACATCTGTATCTATGTATATTTTACGGTGATTGATGGAATTGAGTTTTTATGCAAGAATGAGACGCGCTCGTCCGATGATAAATTTAATGTTGTTATAGTTATAATACTTAGAGGTCTGATACGTAGGCGGTAGGTATCTGTTCACCATCAAGTCAACGTCTGCAAGTCGAGCTATCTTGCTAATATTATAAACGTGAAAGTTTGTAAGAATAAGATTCTCTGGATGTCTGGATGAATGTTTGTTACTCTTTCACGTTTAAACGAGTGGATCTATTGAGCTGAAATTTGGTATAGAGATAGCTTGAACAACGATCGTGTAGAGATCGTCGCCCTGGAATAACACATAGGCGGAATAACATATTATAGTAGAGCGGGTAAAACCGCTGGGCGCAGCTATTAGTATATTCAATATAGGTGATTCTTTGTCCACGATCTTTCACGATGTTGCCGTAGATAGTAGCAGACTAAACCTAAAAAGCGGAATAAACCGAAAGCTTAATTTATGATACGTTGATAGTTGATATTCCTTCAATCGTCTCAATATATTTTATTCTCCCCTTTAAAACTTTTGATGTCTTTCACATCATCTAATATGAGTGTCTGCAATTGCGTTCATTCTGTTTAACCCATTCACCACTAGTTACCAGTGTTAATGAATAATGCATACAGCATGCAGCGGTTAATTGCCTCGTTACTTACGAAAGGACGGCTAAATGCTAAACTGTTCAAGGTGCAACATTTTTAGAGGTAAAACACATGTTGCTGGAATGGATGATAATATTGTGTTAATGTTAATATAACTTATTAAGCGTTAAAAGTGCAAAAAAAATTCTATGTCTCATTTCTCTAATGTCGTACCTATTGTACTTTTGTATACACACCTAAAATAATACGAGTACGAGTATCTACCCAAAGAATTTCCGCAAAGACTAGTGAAATACGCTAATAGCCCCCATTGTTGTCAACGGAAATGTAAAAAATTCATGAACTTTATTCAATTCCTAGGAAATGTACATATGCAATTCCGGTCATGTTTATGAAAACTATTGAATATTGCGTTAGTCACGCCCGCGTTGTCACCACAATTATTAGGTGCACCTCTAAAAACTAAACACTTTACTAAAACAGCAAAAAGAGTCAACATTTTTGGCGGATGCTCAAAGTTGGATAAAGTTTTTTCTTTACCTGAACGTCATTCTTCTAAATTGCGAGATAGAGCTCATATACAATGACTGTAGATAAGTTGAAAATGAATTTGCATCTTTTTGCGACATCGAACCCGCTGCCTAGTTCTCCGCTACTCAACATGAATGAGACACGCTTGGAAGCGAGAGGTTCTGTCTGTTCACCGACATCAGGACCCAGATGTAAGGCTGATATGAGGACCTACGTCTCTCAAAGTTTTATTGAGATCATATAATTATATTAGTAAGATAGTAGCTAATGCTTGCGGCTTAGTCCTCGTGGAGAAATCCTTTCTTAGCGGCGGTCTACGTCATAAAATGTATATTATCTATATTTCAAATTGCAACCCAAACCGTTTAGTGGTTTGGCCTGTGCGTTGATAGATCAGTCAATCAGACGCAATTGCCTTATTTAGATTTAATATCAACGTCATAAGAGAAAACAAATCCATAAAAAAATTAAACACCATAACTAAACACAGCTAAACCACAATATCTATTATTATCTACACAGTAACAGTTTCTACGGGTACACAAACAAACCTCTCGAAAAAGCAATAAAAAAGAGTTATGCTCACGATAATTGGCTGCGGAAACGACCGATCATAAAAACGCTAAAACAAAACAATTTCGATCGAATTGAACGGTGCAACGTTGAAGTGAAAACGATAAATGAATTACGAACAAAGTAACTTTACAATGAATATTTGAAGCGGTGCGGTGGTGGCCATGGGGTTATGTGGTGCAGATGTAATTGTGGATCACTGAGTTCGAATCCCGGTTATAACCAATTATTATAAATACAAGTTGCAATTGCAATTGCGTTGTTGCAATGTGCGGGTTTTCCACTCGCTACACTGTTTGTGCTTTGTGTTGTACTGTGTGTTCTTTACAAACACATTCCTCGCTACGCATCCTCGTACATATCTGGTGGAAACGCAGCCTTATGACCGTGTTTCGGCATGATGTTCCGGCATGCGTCAGGGAGGGATTTATCCCGCCTTCTAGGTTTATTGTGCTATCAGCTACGACCACCTCGTCGCTTTACTTCACGCGAGATCGTGGTCAAAGGATAACCTATAATACCTACATAAAGAATCCTCAACACCCCGCCAGCCTTCTCCGGATCAACGGACAGGCAGCCTAAAGTCCCTGTACTCGGCTAGTTTACAATATCAGTGAGACTATTAGACCAGACTCAAGTCAGTCTAGACTCCAACAATCAGTATAACGACCCAGTTATTTTAGTAACGCATGTCAAGCGCTCGTGAATGTGGCAGCGTTAATTATGTGACTCATTGTAATCGCTTGCCGCGGTTGTATTGAACTTGATCTGGTTTTTAGTTTGATTGCATGGAAATGCGATAATTATGAACAACTGACTGTACAGCGGTTTTAGCTGAACATCGTATAATACTATTGCAGGGTCTAAGTCATTATACTAAATTTCAACAAGCGATTCAGTCGTTTATTTTTCTCCGTTTACCGTGGTAGGCATCTTTTAGTCTTTCTATCTTTTCCATAGAACTATTATATTTTATTATAATCTTCCCGCTTTGCCTTTTAATAAATGTTCATTTTTGTTCAGTCGTTTGGACGTGACGAAAAGAAATAAATAAAAGTGGTATGTAAACAAAAAAAAACAAAAAAAAACCCTATTCGTTAGAAATTAAATTAGAAACGCGAAGGAACTTCCAAAACAATGTTTAAACGTATTTTACAATTTTCCTAAGTAGTAACAAGATTACATGAACTGGGTCAGCCGGCAGACGAAAACACTTCACAAAATGTACTAAAAGTGAACCTAATTCTAAAGTTTCTAAAACTTTCCAACCTTGAAGAAATAATCCCGAAAGGAAACTGTAATTCTCTTAGGCCCAGAACACACGCAAGTTTGAAACCCGTCTGAGCAGTGATGTGCAAACATTAGGTACTAACTGTGCTTTGGTAGGAGGTCACTGTAGCTCGTGAAATTACTGGATTAAAGAGTCATAACATCTTATGACTCTTGAGTCTTGAGTAAGAAGAGTTGTTGCAGTGGACATCACAATTTTCATTGTGAATTTTGTCAAATCCTGGGTGGCACTCTAGTGGCACTGTACTTATTATGGGACATTGCGCAGACAACCGATATTGAAAGTGCCTTATGGAGCATAGCTCTACTTACTTTAGGACACGCAGTATGATTGACCTAGCGGCATCTAACCTTAGATAGAGACTAGAAACCGAATCCAGATAAATACTTAGACACAAGGTCGCTAGGCAATTCTCACCAGCGAATTTCTGTGACGTCATTAGATATAATTGTATTCTTTATCGGTACTCAGACTTATACCCATCTATTAAACTGGGCCTCTTCAAAATAAGTGGTGTACAATGTACAATTTTACCAGCGCTCATAATAACTACTGTGTATTCTATGATTATGTGCTATAGAAACTAGTCATTGAACTGTGGCATCTCCTAGAATAGTTCAATTAAACGGGCAAAAACTTGAAGCTATGATGCGAGAAAACAAAAATGAATTGGAGAAGGTAAAGCTGAACCACAGTAAAGTGGTTGAAGACCACGGTGAAGAGCTCATTATTCGAATAAAATAATGGCGACGCGACAGCACACATTCAGGATGTAACCAGTTATAAATTCCGATGAAGCTTAAACCCTGCATTAACACATCAAGTTTACTATAAGCGGGTGAAGGTGCCAGGCGCAAATTGTTTCTCATACATATATTGCAGTGATTGTATTCCAACAATGTACAATGTTTATTTATCTAACGCCGTATTAGCGTCTTCCTAGCTCCGCATAGTGAGCAAGGCCGTCGACCTCAGCAATACCACATCCAAACACATGTGCCGACGTGTTTACAGCATCTGGGCCATTCACACACAGACTAAAATAATATTGATAGATACCGAGCTCCATAAAAAACATATTGACGCCGTGTTGTTAATACGATAAAGTATGTTTTTCAGATTAGTGCGAAAATAATTGAAAATATTCATAATGATGGCAGGAAATATCTTGATCTACGTATAATAGAAATGTTTTACAAGAGGGCTGAGACCTATGTCCAACGGAGACACACAAAACGAATTTTAAAAATATTAAACGATTTCATGCTTTAGATGTAGTCCAGTCAATTTACACATTCGAAGTTACATAAAGTCCCAACAAGCTGAATTTCTGTGAAGTTGTTCAAAACATAATTATAAACAATGTCTAGAAGTTCCCCATCATTCCCCTGTAAGGAAAAAATTTAATTCAAGATCAAAGGTCAAAACAATGAGTTTTTCGCGATTTTCAGCAAAACGGTAAGTTTTATCGTAAAAACATCTTAGACAAAATTGTAGATCATAAAATTGTCTACAAAAAATTAGGCTCAAACTATGTCTAAACCAAATTGTAGCTTAATGGGGTCATTAGTTACTGATTTCGTATTCAAACATTGACCTCCTTTATCCCGCCTTAGAGGTTGATTTTTGGAATAAAAAGTATCCCATATCATTTTTTAGGACTTGGTCTACCTTTGTACCAAATTTCAGCTCAATAGGGCCAGCGGTTCTAAATTTACCATACAAACTTTGACCCCCCCTTACCCCCTCTTTAAAGTTGAATTGTGTCATAAAAACTATTCAATGTTCCTCAACACAATCCCAACAATCGTTTTACAAAATTTCAGCTCAATCGGGTAAACGGTTACGGATTTGCATACAAACGTTTTTCGGGAATAATTCCTTTTCCAGAGGGAATTTAAAAAAATCGCTTCTTATTGCACGATGAAATCTTCCAAGGAATACGCTGTCCAAATTTCAGCTCAATCCGTCCGGCCGTTTGGGCTGTGCGTTGATAGCACGAAAGTGTACGAACGATTTTATATAAGAGATTACAACTTTTTGAATCGTTATATCTCAAAAACGGTGGCTCGTAGAAAAAAAAGTATCAAATATTTTTTTGTAGACAATTTTATGATCTACAATTTTGTCTAAGATGTTTTTATGATAAAACTTACCGTTTTGCTGAAAATCGCGAAAAACTCATTGTTTTGACCTTTGATCTTGAATTAAATTTTTTCCTTACAGGGGAATGATGGGGAACTTCTAGACATTGTTTATAATTATGTTTTGAACAACTTCACAGAAATTCAGCTTGTTGGGACTTTATGTAACTTCACTCTCATTTTTTGGTCTAAATTGACCGGACTAATGCTTGTAAAACCACCTTACCGTTTCAATAAAATTTTAATGGCACCGCTTTGGAGAAGAATCATTAGAATCAAAAGTAAAGAAATGACCATATCGGTTCAGGCGTTTTCGACTTTCCTCCATATTAAAAGTAACCATTTAAAAAATAGTAGATATAAATTAAATGTAGCGCCAAGAATGTGTGCGATATCTGCCTTGATACAGTGTGGACCATTCAGACAGTCTGTTATTTATTGTTTGCAGTACATGTGGGAACACCGGATGAACTTTTTGGAGTAGAACGCTGAGACAGGCGCAGTGACGTAGCACTTGACTGGTGACTGGCGTGCTGTTTTGGGGATGAATGCTGGTGACTTTTACAATTAGGTATTTTGTCTCTTGCAATATTTATCATATTATGTTCTCTGAGGGGAGTGGATGAAGATATAATATGACGGATGATAGAGCAGTATGGAAGAGAAAAACGTGTTGTGCCGACCCTACCTAGTGTGGGATAAGGGCAGGAAGAAGAAGATTATGTTCTCTGAGAGAACGAAATGAGAAGTTCCCTCCCTCCTAATCGACACGTCAGTACGAGAACGAAACTAATTTGATGAAAGCTCAATAAAAAACGGGCCGCCACACATTGGGCGATAGTGACTCTTCACCCTGTGCGACATCCTCACGACAGGATGTTGTTGTTGCGACTTTTCGGCGACCAGCGTGTGTCGCCTGAAATTTACCAAATGATTCACGAAAACTGATGATGAAAATTTGGTGGAATTTGTCAAAATTTGCCAATATTGAACGAAAATTGCCATACATAAAACACATACGTGCTTACATAAAGTTTTACAAATATTTTTATCTCCGTAACTCTCTCGTGGAATGAAATTAATGAAGTCAAGTAATGTGTGCTAAAATTATCTTCAGTAAAACTGAAACATGCTGATCACTCGTAAAAGTGAAGATTCTTTTGAAGCAGTTGTCTCTTTTATTATTTTTTTGCTTTTTTTTTTTTGCATTTATGCAATAAACAGTTCTAAATGAGCAGTAAACAAGCAGACAATGCAAGCTATTTGAAGGTATTTAATAGAAAGTAAATGCTGACTGCTGAGTCAATCATCAAACGCAGTAACTTCTAGGAACGTGATGTAGGTACGTAGTACGTACAGTTTCCGTTCTCGCATGAAACACACGCGATTCGCAATTCATCAATAATTTTACTTTGAAGTAAAACTGAACAAATATTTGTGAAGAAAACAAAATTCAGGATCTTCTTGAATTTTTCATGCTCTTAGAATATGTATTTTCTTGTGTTCTGTCAAGCATTTGATTCTTTGAAGTGTTTGAATGGGTATAGTTTTAGATTATGTTTCTATGTTCAGTATGTTCTTGGATTAAATTTAATTTATTGTAAAAGCTTAGTCATTATCTTCATGTCCTTATCCCAAATTATGTACGATCGGCACAACACGTCTTTCTCCACCATTCTACCTCTACTCTATCATCCATATCTTCATTAGCTCCTCGAGCACACATTTATCCTCTTACTAGTAGTTAGTACTTAGTTTCAAGTTTCCAAACTAATAACTTACAAATGCCTTTGCCATGCCATTGTTATTGCTTAGTTTTATATTATAGTTTTAAGTTATTTTTGTACATTTTTGTGTTTCAATAAAGGATTATTTAAAAATATCTTAGATATAGATAATTATCTATCTATTGAAAAAAAATCCCTAATCTTTCTCTGAAAATGACTTGCGCTGTGGGTCCATTCATAAAATGCCTTTGAATTTTTACCCTTCCATGTTTCCACACTTGACAAATCCTCATTCACGTTTATCTAATAACTGGATAAGTAGCCTACACCTTACATATTTCGACAAAATCAATTATGTTTTAAAGCATTTTTTAGACATGCCATATCACCCTTCGCAAAACATACTCTAATAACTATCTAGACATTATCTGGCTTCATGATCTAACTAAATTACTTACCGCCAAAGAATAACGCTATCAACATTGATGTTCTAACAAAAACACTCATCACCGTGCCCAGTCATCGCATCGCATTGTAGAAACATTACATCTAAAGCGAGCATTCTGTAGAATGCCACATTCTTTATGCTATCTATGCAAAACTGACTTAATCAAACCAATCATACTCTACACTGTAGAGTCTACACTGTGGTCATTTAGTTTATTTTACTACAATTCATATTTAACCGTTTAGATTTTAGATTTCTTTTGTTAATATAATACGAGTAAGTGGTTCGACATTTTTATAATCACTTATGTTTATAATCACTACATACGGTTTAGTTTATCCCTGCGTGATTAAGGTTACGATGTGATCAAAGATGGAAGATAGAAACTAATGCGGAGAGATCAAGATCTTCTAACTATATAGGTATATTTTATTCCTTGGGTTTTTTTACCAAACTTCGTGCGAAAACATTTAGCGCCACGCATTGCAGATGGCTAATGGTGATTACTTAATAAATTCGGCGTCTGCTAGATTTAAGCAATACGCTCCCCTTAGAGCTTTGCTTCGTGTAATTAGACGATGCGACCAGCTCAGTCGGTGACGTCATTTGGACACACCACAGAATACTAGATAGTACAGTTGACTACATAATATACTAGAGATTTTTTGTCATTGTAAATTTAGTTACCAGACAACTTGCCTCGTTAACGAATAGTTGAAATAAGAACAGTGTGTTGAAATACTTGTTCCACATAGCTAATTTCTAAGCATTATCACTTAACCCATTAGAGGTCACCGTTCCCAAGCGAGTACGGCTATATTTATAAGTTTCTATTACAAATTTCGCGATTTTAATGTGGGTAATCATAATTATTGACTTCATCACGATCCTTCCTAAGTGTATTGATTAATATTTTGCGGATAGTTAGATATTATTTGATAAAAAGTGACAGTTGAAGTTGTAACATCAAAACGCAGTGGAGGTAAGTGAATTATTTTAGATTTTTTACAGTAAATACTGCTCAAAAGTGGTTTTATTCAATTGTTTATTATAAAATACATGTTATAGTAATATATAAAGAACAGTACTGTAAACTATTTACACATCAAATAAAACTAGAGTCAATTGAATCTTACTGTCCTCGCGTGGGCACATTGACCACATCCATGAGTAAAAGATCTATTTTATTTTTCAGATTATTTGCAATAAAAAAACAATGTTTTACTGCTCGCAAGAGCTACAAGGGGCTTAGAGAAGCTATTGAAGCCATTTTGCAGGAAAGTGATGATGATGATTGTGACTTCGCAGTCATACCACCTAATCCTAGTGCATTAACCGATGAAGAGGAGGGAGCCGATGAGGATATAGGGATGTATTTCATGTCTCAAGACGTGAAATACGTCGCTATATACTATATACGATGACCTGGCACTATTGGGGTATTATTTATAAACCGAGCAAATAGTAGTGATAACAAAAACAGTGATGACCATTGGCAGCAAAAAGAATACGACTTGATGCTACCCGCCAACTCTGGAACCCTTTTTATTACGTGGGGAATGCTTTTACGCATACCCGCCCTGGGGGTAAGGCGGGTTATGTCAGGCTCGGCGCTGTAAAGATGGAAGAACAGCTCCCATACCGAATAAACTTACCACGATGTCCCTTCATCAACAGAAAGTGGCATGGTCATAGGTCCGCTTTTGCACTCTCAACTTTGAACCCTAACCCAACTTGGCGGAAATGTGTTCCTTCATAGTCGTCAACTGCTGAGAGTACTACCGAAATCTGTGATAAAAAGAGTACTCTTTGTGAAGAGCTGAAAGACCTCAGTTTACATAGAATTGCTGTACAAGGGAAAAAGTGATGGTGGGTCCTATTCACTTACATGTTGGATGTGGCTGTAGCTAATGCCTAGCGTTTATATTGTAATGAGTACAGATAATCCTATGGATCAACTAATGTTTCGCCGACATATCGCACGATATTATTTAATTACGCCAAGACTGACAAAGAAAGTCGAGCCAGACTGCATCGAGTCGCTGGAACGTCTCAAGATGGAGTTGGACATTATCCCGCCTAAATCGCAGAACAGCTGAAGTGTATGATTTGTCCTGTAAAAGCCCGTTGGCAGTGTCAGAAGTGTCTAAAGACACTTTATATGGATAATGCTTGTTTCGAAAATTAACATACATAGGAGGTCAGTGTCCCCACTTGAATCCACCCCTGTAATTTCCTGAAAAAAACTTTTTTTGGACTTTTTCTTGTGTTTTGTATTCTTTAGGCTATATATCTATAAGATAATAAAGAAATTATAAAAATCATATCAGCAGTTTCTGTTTGACCTCTAATGGGTTAAAAAGAAGAAAACGAATAATAATATTCTGATCTGATGACTTGCTATTCCATCATGCAATTGCCATGACAGTACGCACTAACTACCATCTAGGGAAGACACGGTCCGTTCGGCTGCGTCCACATAAACTTGCATTAAAATGAGGAAGTGGCTACTTTTTATTACTTGAAAAGTGGCCTGTACGTCTATGAGCATAGACTAGTCCAAAAAAAAATCAAATTAGATTAAATCAAAGATTAAATTAGCAAAATTTTACCATCTATAACATCGGCCATCTACATTCGGGGAAGATAGTGTCCGTTTAGAGTAACGTCCACATAAAATCGTACCTATTACTTCTAAATTTTTACCTAGTATCTTCTGAATTCGACTGTACAAGTGCTTGGTATTCCGAGACAGTACGCAATACGCACTAACTACCGCCCGTTGTCTACCATTCAAGGGAGATACGGTCCGTTCGGCGTAACGTCCACATAAACTTGCATTAGCATGGATTGCGATACGCAATCGCTTCCTTTTGTGTTTGTTTCTGGCAATTTTTACTAATTTTTGCAGGGTTTTAGTAATCGTGACGATCTAAAACTAAAATAGGTAGGTAAAAACTAAAACCAATATACTCGTAGTTTGGCCGACCTAAATTGATCTGATTCTAGGGATTGCAATCCGGAAAACGGATCCGGTAATCCGGCCGGATCCGGCACATTTAACGGTTACCGGATCCGGTACAAATATACCGGATCCGGAGACCGGATCCGGTGCTAGTAGTTTGTGGCAAAATAATATAGCTGTTGTATGCGTAGGACTTTAAATGCGTGTGGTATTCATGCGTGCGAGTCTTTCGTCACCGAGAGTAAGGTATAACTATTGTATCTTTAAATACTACATAATAATTAATATTGTTACCTACTTATAAATAAATCTGTGAAAGTGAAATCTAGAAAGACTGAGTTACTCGTTGCTTCGTAAAATTATAAGTATTACCTACTCTACTTCGTCATCATCATCCACCGCCCTCTACATCCCACTACTGGGAATAGACCTTCCTCAGGTTATGCCAGTCAACCCTGTCCTGTGCCAATCTGGTCCATGTGCGACCCGCCAATTCTACCAAATCGTCCATCCATCTGGCTGCTGGACGACCGACACTGCGTTTGCCTGTCCTTGGTCACCATTCAGTCAACATCTTACTCCACCTGTCGTCACCTCGCCTAGCCAGGTGACCTGCCCAACTCCATTTGAGTCCCATTACTCTCGTTCCGGCATCTTGAACTTTTGTTCTTCGCCTAATTTCGATGTTTGGAACTTGATCTTGAAGTTTGATGTCAAGCATGGCGCGCTCCATGGCTCTCTGTGCTACCTTGATGCGGTAGACAGCCTCATGTGTTAGCGTCCATGTCTCGGCGGCGTATGTCATGGTGGGCAGGATGCACTGAAGGCTATCGTCAAACGATATGTAAAACACATTATTTGCTTAAACCTCCTCAATGTATATTGAAGTTGTCATCAATCGTAGTGGGTGAGAATTAGCCAATAGGCCCTCTGATTGTAAAGCCTGGTTTTCAGACACTGAGGAATTCGACGTGACCAATTCAGAATGTCGTCTAATTCTACACTACCTACTAAATTTTAATTGTTCTGAATGAAAATATGTTTTTATCTATTTGTCTTAACGGTCTTAACATTGGTTAGGCAATAAAGTCGATTTTAACTATCTTCATCTTACTAATATTATAAACGTGAAAGTTTGTAAGAATGGGTGTCTGGATGTATGTTTGTTACTCATTTACGTCTAAATGAGTGGACCGATTGGTCTGAAATTTTATATAGCTTAGACCCTGGAACAACACATAGGTTACAGTACAGCGGGTGAAACCGCTGGGCGCAGCTAGTATTACGTAATATGAGAGTAGTGACTTGATTAAATCACTTATTGTAGTAAAAAGCAAAAATCATCCTGATTTGATCAATCCGGCCGGATCCGGTCGGATCCGGCCGGATTGACGGAAATCCGGCCGGATCCGGCCGGATTGAAAATGACACCGGATTGCAATCCCTATCTGATTCCCTGCTGACCTGCGAAGTGCCTGATACCTACCTGCATAGTTGGGGGTACCATAATAGGTAAGCCCATTTTATTTAACCCACTTGTTACTTTATAAAGGCCCGCATCTAAACAAAAATCCTGTGATTAATGTAGGTAATGTAAACAAATTTTGTTGATGGCATCAAAAAGTAGGATCATGAAGCTATACAACAGAGGCATTATGAATGCACTGGTCTCATATTATTGTTTATTTTAAGACCATTACTTTTGAGTATATTTTATCATGAATGTTTTGATGTCAGTTATTTCATTATTATTATTACTTCAACATTTTTTTTGAAAAATAATATAAATTTGGACTTTCCTCTATGCATCATAACTAATATTTTACTGAAATGTGATGGATTTCTGAGGTTTTTGAACGATTTTTTTTGGTGTTCGTTATAAAGCCCAGTAGTAAAATCCACTGCTATCACATACGAATATTTCATATATTGTAGTATATGTTTTAAAACTACAAAAGAGCTTCATATGCTTCAAATATTAAAGAAAACAAAAATATATGAAGACACATATTTTTTTTCATTTATTTTCCTCATGAAAATTATAAGAACGACGTTTCTGATGAGAATTCAGCAGTAAAAAATCAAGTCCAAATTTGTTATTTATTCGTGATCTTCAGGCATGGCAAAACTGAAGACTTATATACATCTATTACTATATCTAGCAGTTATATATTATCATGATTTCAGCCGTAGGACGTCCACTGCTAAACATAGGCCTCCTCTTTGAACTTCCATATTGGTTGGAGGTTGGATACGACCTGCATCCAGCGTCTTCCGGAGATCCCTTATAAGGTCTATCCACCTTGTGGGTGGATGTCCTACGCTGCGACCTCATCGGCCATCCATTCTGCGCACATACATCAGCTTGCTTATCCAATGGGCTACATCAGTCACTTTTCGCCTACGGATCTCTTCATTTCTGATTCAATCGTAGAAAAACCCCAAGCAGAGCCCTTTCCATAGCACGCTGAGCGAGCTGAGGTTAGACGAGAATATTACTTTGAGGAATAGAATAGAAAAGATAGCACAGTATGATAATCTGATATTTCATATATGCACACTAATGTCTTCATCTAATGTCTCGAACAATTTTATTGTAGAATCACGAAGTTACAGAAGTATTGAGATAAAAATGCTGATTATACGATGCTGTTACAGTTATTATTATAATATTGATGGATCTCCATGGTAAATACTAACACAGAGAGATCACAGTGTATCATCATACAAATATTACAAATTCAGTGTACAAACATGAGATTGATGAACGAAGGTCTATTATAATACATTTTCTCTACAGCTACGACACCATAACGACACCTTCAATATGTAAGAAAACAGATAAAAAACCCATATAAACAAAAAACCCTAAGTCTAGTTTTATTTTAAAATTTACCAATGCAACAATAAAATTATTTTCACAACTTTTCTAGCTTGAAGACAACCATTACTTATAAAATACCAAGAAAAGAAACCAGTGCATTATTTATCCCGAAAAAAAAATTATAATTATGAAATTTTTGCGACGTCACAATGCACTAAATGCAATATTTGAAAAAAAAAAAATAGCACTCCGGGAGTGCCGGCAGAAGTGAAAACTTCAATATTAACGTTGTGTTTAATTATTATAAGTATAAAAATACTATCATTTATGAGGTAGAATACAATGTTTATTTATTGCGCTATCGTACACAAATATGACAATTTATATGTTGTTATTTATAATATTATATCGTTATTTACTATATATAACATTAAATTTTATCTCTCAGAAAAATCAACTTCCATCCATAATTTCGACGACTTTTACACCATCGTTATTATCATAATCATCATCGCAAATTTTTACAACTGATACAATTGGTTTATGATAACTTAAAAAAAAATATCGGGCGCGCGCTTGTCTAAGCCCCCTGTGCCGCCTAAACAGAGCAGCACTCTCAGGCACGGTAGAAAGAGTGGGAGATACTAGTTCCTCTCCCTTCCCCTCGATCTTACGCTTTTTCGATCAGCATCACGTGACCCTGACGCGAGTTTTAAAGTTTTTACCCATACAAAAAAGTGCTCAGCGCCGCTAAAGAAGTTTTCACTTCAAAAAAATAATGCAAATATTTTGAATGCACCAAAGTATAAAATACATAACAAAACAAGCCTTTCGTTCGTTTTATAATTCGAACTGAAGTTCACTTTTCATAGCAGTGGATTTTACTACTGGCCTTTATAAAGAACACCATTTTCCCGGATTTCCAAAAACTTCGGAATTTTTATTTGATTTTTCCTAGATATTAGAGCACCTATATAAGCACATATCCAAATTTCATTGCAATCAGACAGAAAAAGTTTATTCAGTAACAAGTGGGTTAAATCCATTTTTTTCGGTGGTCACGGATGTTGTAAAGAGTTTCTTTGACTGAGTTGTTCGAATAGCACACAAACAGGCTATTTATTATTGGAGTAGAAAACGCGGGACTAATTCTAAAACACAAAAAAAATCCGTTCTGCAGTGTTGACAACGCTTCGGCGATGGAGTGTTACGGAACGAAAAGCACCCATAATTCCCACATTATCCATGAAGGGTTTAACCAAAATAGCAGCCATAACCCAAGAGTTCATTACACGACCCCATTTTAAAACCCAAACAAGTCGGCATGAATAACCCCAATGAATAATGAAATGACAAATACGAATTCACAATGGCAAGTCACGTAATATCGTGTTTCCATTTTCCACTGCCTCACTCCACTTGGGTACTTAATATTTTATTGATCACAACGATATGAGTATTTCAAGACAAACTCTTAGAGAAGTAGACTGTAGTTTTTGTACTACTACACTAAGTTAAGCCTGCTAAACCTAGATGTAACAAGTGAACTTTAAAAAATACTTTTTAAAAACAAGCTTTAATTATTGTTATCATCTTGCATCATAAAGTACTCGTCAAGACGAATCAAATGAGCCCAAACTCGATGGGGTTGCGTTGTTTTATGACAGAGTTCCTATGGCCACCTTCCAGCTCCATCATCAGATCAGCTCGATTTCATAAATATATTGCATTGTCATCCGATTTACACACGCATGCAAATTTTCAGCTCAATTGGAAACCGGGAAGTGGGTCAAATTAAACTTGCAAGATTTGATTACAGACAGACAGACAGACAGACAGACAGACAGACAGACAGACAGACAACAGACAGGTGAAAGTAATATAAAGCTTGTAAAAAACAGAATTTCTAGCCTAGATACTACAGACTTACACGTGCTGAGCTAGCAGCACGTGTAAGTCTGTAGTATCTAATAATTTAACTTTGAGTGCAGCTTCGACTGATATAATATGTTAACATACATATTTTAATTTCATAATCACGCCTGGTTCCCGTTGGGGTAGGCAAAGACTATCTCCCTCCACTTGGCACGATCCTGACACACATCTTTCGCCACATCAACTTTCATAACATTCTTCACATGCTCGCTGGTTCTTGGTTCATATGTATAAGACAGGCCTAATTCCCTATCCTATGTAGGTAGGTACCCCAAGTACACAGTTCACTAGATGGACGGCCACCTGCCAGATTTGATGAGTCCCTTCCGCCCTTTCCGCTGCAAACGTATGCACCTTGCTAGCTCCGTACTCCCTACTCCCCTAAGCACCGAGCGTGACCACTCATAATTTAACTACGAGGGCGAATTTAAAAGTACAACTAGGGTCCAGAATATTGTGGTGTTATTTAATAAAATATTAATAGACTTAATAAAATTACTGTGTGGAGTGGACCCTCGTAACGGAACTTTCGCATCGAACCAGAACAGAAATAGAGAAGACATAATCATGGGAAACTCTCGATAGTTGAAATAAGCACTTGTACCTAGTTATTAAAAGGTCTTTAAAAAAGGTTTTGCCGATTGCCAGATAACGTCTATGACGTAGAAATTATAAAAAACACAATACAGAACAACCTCGAAAGTAGCACAAAGGATTGTATCAAGGAAGAGCCAACGTAACATTTATAAATTGAACCAATATCCTTATTGGTTACAGATGAAGTTAAGGTCAAACACGTTTCGTTACAAGTCAATCGATAAGCCAACATTGACACGAATAAAGAAAAATATATTAAATACAAAAAAAAAGAAAATAATATAAAAAAGTTAAAAAGAAACGAATCGGACCATGAAAATTCTGTATAGGTAATTCAGATATTTGAAGTCTCTTCAACATATTTATTATGAATGAGGTTGGCAAGTTGTGCTGAACATTCGCTTTATCATTATTATTACATTCATCTTTAAACACAAACGTCCGCCCTACGTCGACGCCGTAAAACGATAATACCGCCCATCGTGGATATAATTTTTATTTTGACACATAGTTTCAAGAATAACATTATTGATATTAGTACGAGACCCATTTGCAAAAAAGTCTTCAAATAACGATTTTCGTGGGACACATCTCCGCCATACGAATTTTTGGTATGTACTTATTCGGCATATTTTCCTGAACACGAAAAGTGCGGTAGTCACTTCCTAAGTGTATGGAGGGGGTAGTTATGACGTCACAAAGATGGCCGCCGGGCTATTCTATTGTGCGGGTTATTTAAATATCTACTGAACCGATTTACTTAAATAGGGTGTCAAATGAAAGGTTTTTAAATAAGCTTTATTTTATTCTTAAGAACTATCAACGTGATATAAGTACCAAAGGAAATATTTCCAAAAAACATAATTTGTAAAAAAAAAAAAATTCGTCTTATGTTTATAACTTGGTAACCGTTAGGATAATGCAAATATAGGTTATTATAAAATATTTAGTTCCTTTCATCAGCTTTCTAAAAAACCTTTAATCATTACAATAAAGCTATAAACAACGGAACTGCAGCCGTTTGAATGAGCCTCGGTAGCGCTGAACTCATAGCGGTAGCCAAGCCATTAGACGGGTTTTCTATAGAATAATAATAGAATTTTGAATAAAAAGCATGTGCGATAGTAATGAAAATATAAAATAATATTTAAGTAAGCTGCTATCTATTCATAAGTTGTATTTAGAAGTTTTTTCTGATGTTGATCAGCATAATTATAAGTAGGCATGTATGTGTTTGTACTAAACTTACTGAAAAAGTTACTAAAAATAAAAACATAATTTTATCTAATTAATGTCCTCAATCTGATCTGTATTTTCTAAATAATTATACTGGTTATAACATTTTAACTGATATGACATATCCCTTCTAAGCACTTTTGTTTTTTGTCATTACATCCACAACGGGATGAACGGCAATAAGCTTAACATTGACATGATATAAGTTCGAGGTCTTTCAATGAGATTGAATTTACAGATGAAGTAACTGGCAATAAAAGATTAGTATCCTCGATCATCCAGCCACAGCATATGAGTTCAGGAAGCGTGGCCTTTGCTACGTTCGCGTTCTGCCAACATAACGTCTGGTAGTTCGATCTTAGCGCATGCTTTCGAAAGGCTTTTCGTGTCGTCGGTAACTTATCAAGTTCTTTGATGTTCTTTGATGTTTGATGTTTGATGAAAGACCTCGAACTTATATCATGTCAATGTTAAGCTTGTTGCCGTTCATCCCGTTGTGGATGTAATGACAAAAAACAAAAGTGCTTAGAAGGGATATGTCATATCGGTTAAAATGTTATAACCAGTATAATTATTTAGAAAATACAGATCAGATTGAGGACATTAATTAGATAAAATTATGTTTTTATTTTTAGTAACTTTTTCAGTAAGTTTAGTACAAACACATACATGCCTACTTATAATTATGCTGATCACATCAGAAAAAACTTCTAAATACAACTTATGAATAGATAGCAGCTTACTTAAATATTATTTTATATTTTCATTACTATCGCACATGCTTTTTATTCAAAATTCTATTATCATTCTATAGAAAACCCGTCTAATGGCTTGGCTACCGCTATGAGTTCAGCGCTACCGAGGCTCATTCAAACGGCTGCAGTTCCGTTGTTTATAGCTTTATTGTAATGATTAAAGGCTTTTTAGAAAGCTGATGAAAGGAACTAAATATTTTATAATAACCTATATTTGCATTATCCTAACGGTTACCAAGTTATAAACATAAGACGAAATTTTTTTTTTTTACAAATTATGTTTTTTGGAAATATTTCCTTTGGTACTTATATCACGTTGATAGTTCTTAAGAATAAAATAAAGCTTATTTAAAAACCTTTCATTTGACACCCTATTTAAGTAAATCGGTTCAGTAGATATTTAAATAACCCGCACAATAGAATAGCCCGGCGGCCATCTTTGTGACGTCATAACTACCCCCTCCATACACTTAGGAAGTGACTACCGCACTTTTCGTGTTCAGGAAAATATGCCGAATAAGTACATACCAAAAATTCGTATGGCGGAGATGTGTCCCACGGAAGTTAATTTTTTTTGTATTGGGGACCGTACTATATCAATAGATTTGTATGTGAAAGTTTGAGATGGTGTGTTGGATGATGGAAGATGGCTAAATTAAAACACAACGTGTTGTTGACATAATAGGTATGTTATGTATTATGTTGTTCATATCTGTCACATATCTATGTTTAGATACACATAATATACCTACATCAATGCAATAACTTTCGCAAAACGTAAGGCCGGTTAGATGCAGGTGGCTAAATTAGATTCAGATATACAGAACCGGTTGGCATTTGACGTTAGAGATAGACCATTTTAAAATTGCATTTATAAGTCAAATAAAATGTGTATAATGTATGTGCAAACGATCTGCAATTTAAGAGTGGGTGGCTGTTACAGCATTCAGAAGTGAGAGTGATGTCATTAATCTGATCGAATGGCTGGACTCTGTAGATGATATCACAGCGACTTTTGTTGTAGTCATATAAAACGCTACATAAGTAAACATTCCAGTATTTAGTATTAAACAAGTTATATTTAAAAGCAGCTACATCTCACTATTTAACCCTCATTAGCACTTAGCACTCCGCGCGACCATAATTTGTAGAACCACCAAGTGAAGCGCCGGTTAATTTAACGTTTCTTACTGAAGTTAGGCTTCGGTTCGGAAATTTGTGTGGGATTCAAATTGTATCTAGATCCAGTTAGCCTTTTGGCAAAGGTCCTCTATGATTCTGTGATACCATTGACAGATTGCTATAAGGTAGATTGCATAAGCTTTCCTTCAGTTTTGTTCTCATTGAGCAACTCATGAGAGACGCACGCGCGATTTTGTGGGAGAGTCTAAAAGATTTATTCAGTTGACTAAGTACCTGCCTACTTACTTCTTGGCGCAAGCTTCCTAACCCAGTAATGTTCTCCCCAATGTTTTATCCTTAGTTACCGGAATGGAACCGCACCACGTCCGCTCGTTGCTCGTAAAACGTCCTATAAATAATATGTATTCCCCACGGATACTGTTTAATGCTCATGTATTTTGTTTGTTTTACCTTTATTAACGTACATACCTACTTGTTACCAAATTCAAGGAGAGCTGATACCAGCATCCTTTCAATATGGAATCAAATGCCAAATATGCCAAAAGGCTTACTGGAGTTTTTAAATGTTTTTTTATTCACTATATGTTAGCCTTTGACCACGGCCGTAGATGGACAGACTAGACCTATAAGGTGTAATAAATCCCTCCCACCACTACTTTTAATACAATTCCTAATCCAACCAACAAAATCCTTGTTCCAGAATCATTCCAAAAACAAAAAAGATTTGAAAGCAATTCCCTTACAATCTAGAGTCTAGAGGCACCAAAACTAATAACTAACATAATATTATTTTCAGGACATCAACTCAAAGATAAAGTTCCAAACAGATCAAAACAATCATCATCCAATAGCAAATTAGTCCCTAACCCGGAATTAGTGGTACCTATTCAAGGACTCACTCATAGAAACGAGTCACAAACTCATTTGCCCACGGGTAATAGGGAACCAGACATTTCCATTTGGCCAGATTACCGCGAAAATAACCCTTAGGCTTATGGAAATAAAAGCTGTTTTGCAATAAGCTTCTGAATGATAAAGGACTATGGAGACCAGCAATTACAGTTTGTCATTTTTACGTATTTGTTAAAAGCAACGTTTCTGTAATCAAGCTGTATAATGGCGACTAGCAACAACTAAATAAAAATAATAAGTTTCTTTTATTGCGAAAAAACACACCAAGATAGTAGTAGATAACACGACTTTACAATTTTAAGCTAATATAGATCTGATATCAGCAGATCTATATTAGCTCTGATCGCTCAGAAGAGAAGGAAATAAAGTTGAAGATTTAAAAAATATGCGAAATTTAAAAACGAAAGTGTGATTTTGTCCACATTTCTGCCACAATTTGCAAAAGGTAATCAAACCAAAAAGTAATTCGAAGACTCTTAATACGCCTGACGAAGAAGACCAATCGTACACTGAGAAAAATGTCATTTTCGCATAATCTTAAAATATCGTGACGTTGGTTTAAAATAGATGCGTTGTCTTATAATATGTTGATAATAAGTAAATATTACGCTAGAACTGAAATGTGTTAAGATGGAATCGAATTTTTTGGGTAAATAATGCAATATTATGATACTTGTCATCGTAAAAATTTGTAATTATGAAATAACATTGTCTTCTTCAAATAATAACACAATGTAATAGAAAATGGTCCACTGTCCCATAAATTAGTATGATAATTATAAATAAGATTCTAATTAAAAAACACAATGACAGTCACCGTAATATAAATAGATTTCATAGTTTAATATGAAGAAGTATCTCTAAAAATACGATGACCTCCCCCTAATGTACTATATTAAATTATAATGCTTTAAACTTATATTTTTAAAGTAAGCATCATTTTTTAATATTACAGTCATTTTATGTGAATCCTATGATAATACGATTAAATAATCTCAATTTACACAATAAACAAAAAACTTATATTTTTAGAGTAAGCATCAAAGTTCAATAATATAGTCATATTATTTTATGTGTATCCTACTAAATTATTTTTACAGAGACCCATTTATGAGTAGCATTTGAATGATGTCCTACAAATTTAAGGTGACGGCATTATATAATGAGGTCTCCCTCTCTCACTTCATTCCGCCGCCGCGCCATTTCGGTCGGCCATTTGTATTTCACCGTAGCGGTGCCGGCAAGTCACGACTCACGACTCGTTTAATTAATAGCAATAACAATTCCATTAGTGCCAGTGAACGTGTTTGATCAGTGCAAAAATGGATATGGCTACGCGTGATCTTTTGAAGAAGTGGAATTTGGAACGCTACATCGATCGTTTTGAAAGTAAGTTGACAAACCTACCTAGTAAGTTGCTAGCATGAGCTCACACATTACATTCACACATTCTAATTTCTAGCAATTGCAGCAATCTAGATTCGCAGCTGCTTGCTCTATCCTACGACATTGGCAGATTATTTAAAGAGGAGTCACCACCCCTATACTACGCGCCGTACCTGCCGGCTGATGCTTACCAGGCTAAGCGCAATATCTCTGGCTGGTTAGTCACCGCCAGAAGGGCTCGACGGCAGCATTTAGTTTCGTTGAGCCTTATTGAAAAGCCCAAGTCACGTTCTCGCTCCAAGTCCAGTCCTAGGCTAGACACCCCTCCACTCGCTGGAATCGACCTGACCGGACTTAAAGAAGGTAACTCCTTTTCAAGAAATTTTATGTTTTCAGATTGAATTAAATTATCAAGAACAAAATTATTGAGAAAAATATCTGAATTAGTATAAATTTTCGTTACAAATTACAAAATATCTGAATCTAAGAACCGTTATTGTCATTGTACTAATTATTAATCGTTTTAATTTTTGTGTGCAGGTGAAGTGGAGGACGTAGCGTCAGCATTAGAGCAGCTGTCAAGTCCTTCAGCTGGTCCGTGGCAGGAGGTCAGTGCCCTGTGGCGGGAGACGGTGCGAGCTCGCCTCCGGTACTTGTACTACGAGGAAGGGACATTACAGGAGTACTTCAATAAGTATCCTATCCTGAAGTCAAGTGATGGATGGCGACTCCTGACGTATGACTACGAAGCACTGTTCCCTGATAAATCCGGGGGCCTCGACGCCTTGGATGCTTCATCGGAAAACATACTAAAAGCTGCTCAGCAGAAGCTTAACACCACAAAGGACTCGTTTCTTCGTCGAAAAATAGCTGATACATTGGCAATTTGTGACGGTAAGGAAATGATTCTGTTATATAGTTCTAGGTGCTCGACCTCCCTGGGTCGGTGAACCCGTTATAAAATATATAGACAAAAAAGAATTTAAAAATTATCTAACATGGTGCAGTCGTTCAGAAGTAACGGGCGGGCGGACACACATTTCGGCAATTCATTTTTACTTATATAGATAGATTTTATTTTGTTCTGATACTTTTCCCTATTTGCTCAGTTAATGATGATGTGTTGTGTCAAATATACTATTATTATTTTCTTTCCAGATGAACAACCGGAGACAAAATTAATAGCAGCGATATTGCTACTCGGCTGTCTCTTTAATATTCCTCCTGCCCGTCGATCTAGAAAAGACTGGCAAGCTTCACGAGCGGAGATATTGGATGGATTTGTGACCATCGTGGATGATGACGCAGACGTGCAAGTGGTAATTGAGGAGCGTCGCCAAAAGCTTCAAAACCTAGGTATTAGCCTCCAACCATTTATAATTTGGTGCCGCCAGTCAGGTGTCTCCTTCACAGTATGTGACAATACGTTTTACAAGTTCACAACACTAACTGAGGCTGTTGATGTGACTTTTAAAATATTTCATGCTACTGCGGCTAAATATCCTACTGAAAGCTATAACATTTGGCTTATTATCCAAATTGGTTTTTACAAAGTCAAAACATCGTACGATCGTATGTCACAATCTGTGAAGGAGATATTAGTTACTCTCGGAGTCACAATTTAAATTAAGATGAAGTGTCACAGTTGTAAAAGGACTTTTCCCACGTTTTCTTCACTTATTACCCACATAAGGAAAGAATGTGAAAAAATTGATATTACTGGAGTTTATAAATGTGGTGAAGACGCATGCTACCGGTATTTCACGGACGTTAGACAATTTAGAAAACATGTTAACTTAAAACATTTGAATAAAGTAAACACTCGTTATATGTTTTAGTTATAGGTACATAAAGTTTGTTATTTTTTGTAAATTAAATTTCTACTCGTCTCAACCTTTATTTTAATTTGTAAAAACTAGAATTATTGAACATAATGTATATAATGATTCTTTATAATGACCGACAAATAGATACTGTAATCATTAAGGCGAGGATGTTTCTAAACAAAACAGTCTTCTTTTATACTGAATATAAATGTTTAGAGTATATAATAATTATTCATTCATACTATGGAAATAAAAATACCATTCAATTTTCTGTTTAATTTATACATACATCCCTTTTCACCTTCTTACCATTCTTGCCAAGGTACTTTTTTCTATTTTTTTTACTTACTCTCCATTTTTTTAAGGTTCAAGTTTAGGGTTCTTCAGTTTTTTTTAATGTTGAGCTCACACCTAATAATATTTAAAAGGAAAGAACCAATATTGGATACTTAAAAATAAGGGGATCATGTAAGTCCAGTGGCGCCCTCAATTATAGGAGGATTGTGATTTCTAATAATCCAAACAATTTCTGTGTAATCCACCAGTATTTAGTTGTAGTCCTACTGATGGAGAATGAGTAGAACTACAACTAATCACTGGTGTATTATAGAGATATTAATTGGTTTATTAAAAAAACACAATCCTCCTATTGAGGGCGACCTCCGTAAGATAATAGGCTATAACCAGAGATATGAGGAAATAGTAGGAAAAGTAAGAGGACCTAACCTAAAATACGAGGAGGTTACCGAAAAATAGTAGGAAAAATAATAGGATATAACTGGATATATGAGGAAGTCACCGAAAAATAGTAGGAAAAATAATAGGATATAACTGGATATATAAGGAAGGCACCGAAAAATAGTTGGAAAAATTGTATGATATAACTGAATATGTGAGGAAGTCACCGAAAAATAGTAGAAAAAATAATAGGATATAACTGGATATATGAGGAAGTCACCGAAAAATAGTAGGAAAAATAATAGGATATAACTGGATATATAAGGAAGGCACCGAAAAATAGTTGGAAAAATTGTATGATATAACTGAATATGTGAGGAAGTCACCGAAAAATTGTAGGAAAACTAATAGGATATAACTGGATATATGAGGAAGGCATCGAAAAATAGTAGGTAACTAAAACTAAATCCATGGTGACACATCATCTTAAATACTGTTATCATCAACATCAGTATTATCATCGTTCTTTTTGGTGAATCACTATGCTCCGTCCTTTGAGTGAATTCATCATACTTTAAGCTGAATTCACCTCTTTTATGATTGTCAGTTTTCTCAGTGTAGGAAGTTTGCACGACATGTAGAAGTCAAGGCGAACTGAAAATACAAATCAGTTGACCGTGACAAAGAAGGGAAACCTATTCAATCGGAGTCAATATTCGAATAATATTGTTCTCAATATCATAATAAAAACTCTGTCCATTGCGTAAATGCTTTCAGCACTAGGATATATACCAATTCGATTGGTTTCCAAGTGCTATAAGATATAGAAGAATATAGCCTGTTAAGTAGAATTGGCCTGAATGACTGAATGGAATAAATTGAAGGGAATTTATTGGCGAAGCCGCTACGCCTATTGATTCAACATTGACGTAACTTGGGAGTGATTGTTGGACAAACAAAACAGAATAATCGATTAGGTAACAATTCTCTTTGTAAAACACGGGAAGGTAAGCAATTCATCTAATTATGGAAAACGCAAACAAGTGAATTAAAAAAAACCGACATCCAGCTTCAATATTTTTTATGCAAAGAGCAAGACGCTCACCTGATGTTAAGAGATAACGCTGCCCATAATCAGTAGTAGTAGTATCATTAGTAGTAGTGCAATCTAGGATTTCACACCATTGTGAAATTCTAGGTGCACTACACCAACGCTTCTTACTCAAGAGTCAAGAGTCAAAAAATGTTGACTCTTTAGCCCTGTAATTACACTAGTTACAGCGCCCTCCTGCCGAAGCACAGTAATTGAGATCTTCTTAATTGAGCTCTAAGTCTGGAACCTTAGACCCCGGAATAACACAAATGATTTAATTCAAGTAAACTGCTGGACACAGCATGTATTGAACAGTGAACACCACAATTACAACATGAAAAACATAAATTAAACACTTAATAAGTAGCAGTGAGTAATAAATTAATGTCTATACAATAGCTATTTAAAATCCACCAGCTCGCTCTTAAAGCCAATTACGGTTCTAAAGAGGCGGCTTGACCCAAATAGCTTTTTGTTATCAAATCAGTCAATATGATGTATTGAAGATCTTTTTACAAGCTTTATATTACTTTCACCTGTCTGTTGTCTGTCTGTCTGTCTGTCTGTAATCTAATCTTGCAAGTTTAATTTGACCCACTTCCCGGTTTCCAATTGAGCTGAAAATTTGCATGCATGTGTAAATCGGATGACAATGCAATATTTTTATGACATCGAGCTGATCTGATGATGGAGCTGGAAGGTGGCCATAGGAACTCCGTCATAAAACAACGCAACCCCATCGAGTTTGGGATCATTTGATTTGTCTTGACGAGTACTTTATGATACAAGACGATAATAATAATTAAAGCTTGTTTTTAAAAAGTATTTTTAAAATTTCACTTGTTACAACTTACGACGGGGAGCACTTCATAAACGTCGGATCATCTTAGACTATAAACCGTGGAAGAGATGGTGTTTATGAGCCGGGTACTGAATGGGAGAGGCAACGTGAGTATCCTGATTCATAGTAGCGTTCGTGGCTCGGTGGTATTACGTCCGGCTTGTGATCCGGAGGCTTTTGGTTCAAATCTCAGTGTGGCAAAAACTTTTCGCCCAGACGCTACCGTGTTTCGGAAGTCGGAAGGCGGCACGTAAAACTGTGGGTCCCGGCTGTTTCCTATAAGATATGTTGCAGTCGTTAGTTCATGTTGCAGGCCTTAATCCCGTAATCTCCCGTAATCTTGGCTACTGAAACTGCAACATATAGGTTGGCCACACAAGCTAAAATAAATTGTGATTTGAGTCTGACAGTGCAGTAGGATAATTGTACTGCTGGATCACCTTTCTAAGGATGTTTTGACAAATTGGTGCAATGGCGAGAAGAATTAATAAATCACACATTCAAACATGCAAAGTGGCAAAATAAATGAAAGTCCTATGCATATAATTTAGGTAAAGCTGACAGTGATATAATATACACATTCAATAATTTACATAATAAAGTGATTATATTATTGTTTCTTTAAAGCAATATCTTTGACGATTAGCAACCATTAACAAAACGGTCGTTAATGGATACAAACAGGTTTAGCAAAAGTTTTGAAAACTATCTAGATAAGATAGTGTCTGCAGATTGTAAAAGCAATAACGAGGTTGGGTAACCGCACCCCGACGACACTTAATAAATAAATACAGAAGGCCGGCTTTGGAACAAGTCCTTAAAAATAAAGACCAACCCTGCTACATCTAAGATTAGCCGCCTAAACCTAGGTGTAGCTGCACTTCAGGGTTTAGCAGTGGTACATACATAGAATTAGCTGACCACTGTGAAACAAAATTGTTGTTAAATAATTTTTATATTAAACACACAAGTCGCCCATGGCCATCATATTCAAAGTTACAAAGCCACAGTCAAAGTTAAAACGTTACCTAAATTAGGTAGGTACGTAGTACTTTCAATTTTCGGAAGACCAGCGCTGGTTGCTTGCACCCAGCGTAATGCTGAGTCGGGGACCTGCTTGTGGCACACACTTTTTATTTTAAGTTAGGTATTGTCTGATTGAATTATTTTCTTTCAACTTAATATACAATACTTAATCCTAGCTATTATAAAACGAGCCTATCTACCGGCTTTCTGTACATTATTTCATTATGTGCGAAACCGGACACCGCTCAGTCCTCACACACACGCAGGCCATTCAGCGTGCCTATGGAGAGTATCGTTTGCTTATAACTTACAAGGCCACACTGTACGTAGTTTGAAACACTTGCACTGTGGGAAAGGGGGAATAGATATTCCATATTCTTAGGAAGATAAATAGAGAAAAATACTTTCTTTCTACGATAAAGAAACGACGATTTATGTATAATGTAAAGGGATTGAATTGTATGTATTGTTAATTGTTGCTAATATGTTTGTTTTTAATCAACTATAGTCAAAAAGATGCAGGATCTCAATGAAGCCAATGACAGAGCTGTAGCTCTGTCCACCTATTGGTCTAACCAGCTACAGATCGTTAAAAAAAGCCATTTCGACTCGAAAAGAAGTCACGAAGAAATTTAGTACCTATGACCATGATAGTAACGTTCATACATTTTTCTAAGCATTCTTTCATAGTATATTATCCGGGATATTATCCCCTAATATTGAAAAGTGCATTTGACATCTCGTATAAAACGTACCTAATAGAAATACTACTAAAACCAGTAGTATAAATAGATAATATATTTAAAGAATCCCGTTACACATTTCTATCATATAATCAATTAAAGAAAACCATAACAAACGCCGGATACAGCCATAATGTAAACCATCAATGGCAGCCAGCGCACCATAAAAAGCTACGAGATGCACTCGCCTCGCCGACAGCATTATTAAACAAACTTTAATCATAGAGTCCTTTCATTTAAACATGCGGGTAGTCTGCGCCCAGATATTAAACATAATTTAATTATTAAATAACAGGGGCTCTGACTTGTCGGACACTGAAAATCCCTTACTCCCTCATCGTAGCGACTAGCGACACAATTTTAACTTTATGTTATTTTTGTCGATTATGCAAAATGCAATGTGTGAGATTTGAAGCATCAGCAGGCCTAGAAAAGGCTTGTACCTATATGGAATAGGGCCCCGGTTTTTAGTCAGACCATTTTTCAAACAACTCTGCTTAGTCGTACAGAACAAAAACTTTGGTACCTAAATGAAATAATATTATAGTTAGTGACACGATATAGTCAATTCTTAAGTGTTTCCATTTAAAATGCAGGCAGTTATATTCTCAGACATAATAAAACATAATCTGACGATAAAACAATGACCTCTAACCCCAAAAGGAACATTGTACTGTCTGCCAAAAAGATTCCGAGTAGAATGAGTAATGAGAGCTTTAGGTCACAGGCCACAAGTTTATCATTATCTGCCCACTACGAGACTACGAGGATATGTCAATCTTTGTACGGTACATTCCATACGCGAATTGTGTACCTACACACACGCATAAAGCATATTATTGTGTAACACAATTATTGTTCTTGAACAACTGTGAGCATTTAGTATTCTCGGAAATAAACTACAGAGTTGATGATGAAGGAATGGTCACGAATTGATCGAACAACTGTAGAGGAATTTCGTGTTCGCACTCCGTTTTCTCCAACTCTTTCACAGTATTAAATGTGAGTTTTCTAAACCTCTGAAGACGAGCCGTTCTGACAGTAGTAGGTGTCTTCTATTGCTGTCTTCTCCACTTTACATCTCTCGAGATTCTAAAGTCGTACAATCAACAGTTTCGGTCTCTTCACCTATCCGAAAGCGATAGGAAATCGCATGAAAAAAGGGTTGCTATCCAAAGAAGTAATGCTGAGCATTTTGTGCACGCTACGCTGAAACAGTGGTTATGGGCACTTGTATTTTGTGTAGTTTGGCATGTCACTGTTATGTGGAACTGTTGTGGTAAATTTTATAGGTAGCTGGTTCATTTATTTTGGCATTATCCACAAAAAGCCAAAGTTACATAACGTCCTTCAATATCCTAATGCGATGACGTATTATAATCTCCAGTTATCTCGGTGGCCAGGACGGATGCGACCAGCGTTGGCGGCTCACTCACTCGGATAATTGTGACCCTTTATCTAACGAAACCATGTCAATGACGACGCCCTCCAAGTTCACTGTTCACTGTTCTAAACTGGGACTGTCATCTGATGGAAATAGATTTTGACGACCAAAAAGGCGTGGGTTCAAAACGAACATAAGCATAGGTGAGAATATAGACTGCGAAATAGATAACAGATCGATATTGATGGTGTCTTTTCTCGACACAAAGCATTATACACCGACTACATTTGTGTATTGTGTAATAATTAAAAGAAAAACGTGGTTTACTAAAAATCCATATCTTTAGACGATTATTCTAATTTGATCTATTACGCAGATTTCCATCAAGGTCTGTATTTTCAAATGCACAGCATACTATCCTATATTTTACATCATATTCTCACTATAGAGCATGATCCAGCGATCGGTAGACCATCATTTTATAAAAAGAAGTAAGAAAGATCCCCAAATATGAAACTTGGATGGTGATGGCTGACTTGGCTTTTTGATGGATTGGAGCAGATATGAGATATTATAACAAAAGTACCTATAGTGCGTCAAATTTATACAGCAGTTCATATCTTAGTAGTTACCTCGTCTGCGGGCTTGGTGGGTGTGATAGCGACGGTCTCGTTGAAGCAGAGGCAGGCGCAGTAGTGTCGGTTCGCATCCACGTCCGTCAACACGGACACGTAGAACCGAGGCTCCGAACGCTCTGTCGACAGCGCCCATCCTTGCGGTTGGCAGAACTGGAATAAAGGGGCTAGTTTTAGCTAGTTTTAGGACATTATGGACTGTGAGCCCGGGCTGTTCTATAGTGATTTGTAGAGGCAGTCGTTAGGTCACAGCATGTATTTCATTTTTGTTCAAAGTTCGGTGGATTTCCAGCAGTAGACAAACATGGACTGATAAAATGAGTTGGGTGATGTGTTGGTTGGGTGTTGAGTACCTTATTGAAGCGAAAACACTATTGAAATTTAAATCACACATTTAAATAAATCAAGAAAACTTCGAGCTTTATTTTTTGTAATATCTAATATCGATAACAGCGCATCTCTTACAAACTTCAAAAGTGACACCAATCAGCTCTGCAAACAGAAGCTCATCGCCAACGATCGAGATCGTTGCTGGTCGCCTACCAATGTTGCATATTACCAGTTACCAGTCACATATTTTATGCAGGGAACAATGCAAAGTTGTCAATATAGGAATTCACGAGGCGAAACGATCGCTAATGCTTTAACATAAAACAATAGTGTTTGCGAGTGTTCGTATGACATAATTTGTGTGGGTACGGCCTTTGTACCACTTTTTGTTGGTTGTAATGGAGACCTTGGTTTTGTCTAGACTCTAGACATTAACGCTCTTCATTATATACGTCGATAGCTTATCATCTAATATCAAAACTTTTTCTCTACTATTTGAAAGGAAATTGCATCTGGAGTTAACCTGCAATTAAGTAACGTATCTTTTCTTTAATGTTGTTACCATCAGGAGAAAGTCTTGCTCGTCTCCTTACTTCGTTGTATAATAAAAAAGAATAAGACTAGCCCGACGCTCGCCTGATGTTATGCGATATTGCCTGCCCATTACAGTCTACTTGGAAAGGGCAATACTAGACATCGCATAATACTATTTATTTAGCGATTACTGACGCCCATGGAGGCAATCACTTTATCAGTTGGGTCGTCAGCTTGTTTGCAATTTTTGCTATTAAGTATTTTTTAAATTTATTAAGACGTCTTATTACTATTATAGCCGAGCAAAGAATATTGCCGAAAATGGAGAAAAAGTGTATGGAAGATGGAAATCTATTTCCCAACTATTCACCACGATATTGATGTCTAGTAAAGTCTGTTTTAGTAAATTTTGGTAATTTAGTATTTTTCTGTAGTGAATAAAATTAAACAAATCTTTTCTTACCCATCCAATGCCTTCGTGAAACGGAGTATCTTCCCAGTTTATCTCGGGAAATCGCTGTAAAACTACGCCGCTGTTCAGACCGCCCCCTGCAACAATCAAATGTGCCGTTGTACTAAATGTCTGGCTGGCTGCCACTCCACCCTCAATGGACTGCCGGGAAATGTTAATGTGCGAAAAGGGATTACAGCTACGTTTGCAGACAATTTTATGTAACTTTTTGGAACGTGAAATTTCGCTACACCAAAATGACTCTTCTTGTGTAAGGAATGTTTTTTTACTTTAGTTTTCATGACATTGCATTGTGTAGAGTGTAGGTTCCTACTAGGAATGTAAGTAAATAATTTTGGCGCGCTTATTAATTAGGACTTTCCAAATTGACTGTAGGTCAAATATTGCAGGTAAATTCCATAATTGAATAGCAAACCTGTAGCTCTCTATAGCCTTAAAAGGAAAGTAGAATGTATTGGAATAGTTTTAGTCAATTCAAGGCAATACCTAATGCTATACCTACCTACCTACCTATTCTGTTTATAGTCAGTTCTGATTTGTTAGTAGTTAGGATGCCTATGTTGTACGGAGTTATTTATGGCTTGCTGGAGATTTATTACCGAGTAGGAGGAATATTCGAAGAAACTGTTGTATCAGAAGTATTTGCCTATTTTTATCTGTATTGGATAAACAGCGAATCGATTGGTCAAGGGTGAGGAATTAGGTAGGTACCTGCTGGTAACTATGTACCTATTTTTAAATCAGTTCAAGGTAAGATAGTTTACCAGCTGAAATTTCTTTTCATGTGCCACATTCCATGTTCTTTGCTACGTAGGTAGGTAGGTATACTTATAACTTCGACAATAGGTTAAGCCTAGATTTTCCTAGCTAGATTATGATAATTAAGACCAGACAAATCAGGTGCCCGATGGTAAGCACTAAGCACCATGATTGCCCTTATTAGATAGTGCCACCCAGTGCATTTAAGTTTAAAATTCTGCACGGCAGGCACTGCGCCTGTCACCATGAGATATTATTAAAAGTTAAGTAGGTTTTTTATAGGTAAAAGTAAGATATCGCTTAAAAAAATGCGAAATTACTTGGCCACTTTTAAAAAGCCTCCAAATACTAAACATCACACTATAGGTGGGTATAGATAGGTAACTCTTGTTTACAGCTAGTTAAGAGGGGACTAATTAACGCATAGCTGGGCGCGCGGCGTGCGGCGTGTTCCGCGAATAGTTCGGACATCCAGATCGCTGGCATGGAACCGACCTTGACCCGCCGCAGGTGACTAATGACGACATTTTGTGGGAACTTTGTATAGGTAGGTACCTACCTACACCTACAAGAATAAAGAGAGGTAGTACCTACCTAAACAGCTTTCTAAAACTACGTTATAGCACGCCACGATAATAAATTTCTCATCTTTACAGCTAGTATTTCTGAAAGTAATTTGGAGGTCTTTTAATAGAGCCAAATGTTTTGAAACATTTAACTTTAAGCCGAAAGGACTGGGTTTCGTTTCGGCCTATTGTACTTTGTACCTACATGCTTTAACTTCACCCTGCGTGGATGTCTCGAGTTGGGCGGTTTGAGAAAAAAATATCCAAATCGGTTCAGCCGACTTAAAGTAAACGATAAACATTAAATCATATTATAATATTAATTACAATAAAACTTTCCAACGATTTGTGAAGCTTTACTCCTTTTCTTCTTCTTTTTTTTTCCTGTGTACAGCTGGTTTCCGTATTTGAACGGACGAGACTGATTGAATCAACAATCAGCAGACAAGTCCATCAATTTCTTGCCAAACTGGTGCCAATGGACTTACGTTAAATAGGCGCGGTCTATTGAACTCGTTTGTAATCCTGTCTCGGCAACAATAAGGTTTCTTGTTTGCTCGACTACTGTGACTTAACTCCGTGTGTGAGATAGGGATTATCTGGGGTCGAGGGTTTAATGTATCGCATTAATAACTGTCTTTACAATAACTTAGGAAGGATCATTATATTCTAAGTGTGTGTATGCCTTTTGAAAGCACATACCTACTATAATAATACATACTTAGGTGGCTACCTACTACCTACATATTAATATTATAAATATATTTATAATACAATCACTGGTGTTGCAGACGTCGTTGCGAACATCTATAAGGCTAGTTCACTATTCCCTATAGGTAGGTAACCTATATTATTATTTGTCCTGTCCATTTGTTATGGTCGTGGGCCGTGGGACAATAAATGCTGATATCTCAGTCAGTTTACTAGTAGGAACATTTGCATTGAGATGAATGAGACGTCCCACTTCTATTGTTGGGCTGAGGCCCGGTGACACAATATGGTTATTTGATGGTGTATCGCTACTTCTTGTCAATACTGGCGCCCTGGTACCTCTACTTGAAAACTAAATTATATAGGTATTAGGGGGGAGGGTCGATGGTGCTCCTTTTCAATAAGCCATACCTACATCAGCATCAACTCAGTCACTTCTTTAACAAAATAATAAACGTGGACCATTCAAGTTAAAACGAGCCTCACTTTATGCAACATTTTAACCTTTTATCGGCACTGTAAATCAACTTTTCATAATAATCTACGCACGGACCAATGTTTACGAAACAATTCCGGTATGTTATACAAATCAATCGCTTTATTTCAAGTTGTTCGGAGCAATTTCAAGGTTGGTGGTACACGTAGTTTATGCAGGCTACTAGGGTTTAGATGAGTAAGAAGCATATTATATGACTTAAGCGATTCGACATCCCTGAAGCAAAGTTATACACACAAAAGAAGAGGGGTTGTCTTGTGTTAGGTAGGCAAGATTACTTTAAGACTTTAGACTAGTCCCTAAGGACGAGTCTATGACCTATGAACACTCTCCACAAGTAGGTATAGATATCGTGTCGACTATTTGAAATTTGAAGGGAATCGTCGTGTGTATGTATCGCACAAAATCTGATAACTTTGTTTTAGGGGTTAATCATGAAGTATGACTCATACCAGGAAATTATTGAGTTTTATGACAATTATTGTCATAAATCACAATAACTAAACTAGGTATTTGCTAGTGTAGTAGGTAACTCTCTTTTCCACTTTGCGTACTTTGAATAATGTCCTTCCTCCCTCCCTCTTTAACTAAAATTTCGACGGACAAGGAACAAAATCAACCTGATTCACATCGTTTGGTTAATGATTTGATGATGATGAATCATTGGACTCAAGGACGTATTCTAAGCAGCGCTGCATTACGAAACGTTATAATTGATGATTGTGCTTACGGACTTATGCTAATTGAATTAAAGAGACTACTTCTATCAGTTCCTTTAGTGATCCTTTGGTTCGCGAGCGTGCACGATTTTGTACCTGACTATAATTTGTATAAGATTTTTGTTAGGACATTATTGGAGTGAATTCAGCTAGGTAGTTAGTAGGTAGGTACACATACACTTAGAACATAGGTAGGTAGTAGGTACCTTTTCGTCAAAGCGCGAGGCGTAGTTAATCTTTAATAGGTGGTTGGGATAGGTAAATTGAGATGTTATAATTCTGCAGGCAATTAAAATAATATAAAATGCAAAACCGTTGGAAAAAACTACAAAATATCTTCAGGGTCAGTTGGGACAACGCCCCAGCTCATTATAGATTCAAAGCCACCATCCATTCGAGGACACCATGCGTATTGCGATCACGTCCTTCCGATTTCCAATTATTTAGCCATAGCCCAAGGGAACTGGATATTTTTCGTTGCCAAAGCATGGGTTGTTTACCCCATCGGCCTTTCTTTGTATGTCGGGTGAATGACCTCTGTTAATGAGGTCTTGTGACGGCGATTCCCATGACTCCCCATTAGCTATAAATTCGGGGCTTATTTTTTTATATGAAAGTGATTTTGGCGCGTTATTTGGAGTTCTGTTTTTATATAGGTTAGGTAGTCTAGGTAGTACCTATCCTGGATTTTGTCCAGGACGAAAATATCTAAGTATTGGCTTTTTTAAGGCAATGGGTGATAAAACGAGCAAATCAGGTAGGTACCTACCTGATGGTGAACACTATGATTTCACCAGGGTGTTTTGAAATTCAATATTATCTGCGACACTGCGCCATACCCGTTTATTTTTTGACATTTTGGTATCTCGCCATGACCAGTAATTTCGCTGGTAACATTTCCCTTCAGACCAGTCAATATAATGGTAAAGCATACTTTTATTTAGTACTCATAGGCTTATAATTGACTACATCCCACCTGATGAAAAGTGCTGATGTTTTTCCAAAGAAACCACAATAAACTACGGAAGCCTAAAACTAGCTTCAAAAGACCTAACACGATATCGTTCTGTGTAAATACTATAAATGTAACAAACGCAACAAGTGGAGCTAAAGAAACAGCAGTTCGGTCACGTTCGGCGTTGCATAAGGAAGGTTAACGGGTGACTGTACTGTACCTACTAGACATACCTAGGTACCTATCTAACTTACCTAGTAGGCGATATAAATAAACATCGGCAAGAAAACTGAGCAGTGAGCACACATTTTTGACAACTTTATAAGTTTTTTTAAAGTAGCACTTATTGGCATGATCAAGAGAAATGTATTCAAGCTACGAGTTCGGCTCGTGTCCCAAATCCTATTCATATCTAGCGGCAAGTTGTACGGCATTAACCTTCCTAAGTAGACCCTAAACCTACGTAGGAATAATTTTTAAAATATTAGGCTGGAACTGCTGTACCTACGTCGTACAATCTTCTCAAACGAAAACCCTGCATCCGCCATCACTGCGTGACCCTATTTATTATTTGGACACCAACACGACACAAGCATAAGGTTTTCCTGATGGAGATCGGTAGCTGTCCATATACCTAGATGTCTTCTTTCGTCATCACCAGTTGTGTTAGCTGAGGCGATGTCAGTCATTTCCATAGAATTTTCGGTCAAGTAGGCGGATTAAATAACCTAATACCTGTGGCCTGTGAGTATACAATACCTAGAAGCTGCTAGGGTCAGTGGTGAACTCTAGCGCCGCGCTTACGGGTCAATCTCACCAAAATAAGCAGGGATCACAATAGGCCAAGCATGACCGCAGTGATACTACAGCCGCACCACATAAATAAAAAAATTAAAATAGGTAGGTACTTAGTTGAAATGCCGGTCTCTAGGCGCCTTGGTCTAAATGCGCAGTCCCGCACCGCAATAGGGAAAACGAGTACTAGGAAACTAGGAAGTAGGTACTTTGCGGGAACTGTTGTGTATACACTTTGGGAGTGTTTTCGCTCATACTGTAAGTAGGGTACCTACCTACTACCTACCGTATTTACACAACAAGGAAAAAGCTTTTTTTTTCAAATAGCTGCGTCTAACGGGTTACCCACTGAAAACCTTATACCTAATCTAAGCTACATCTTCTTCTACCCTTATCCAAAGAATAGATAGGTAATAGGTACATAATATTGGTAACCTAACAAATTATAACATTATTTCAAGTATTGCACACCGCCTCTATACATGTTCTCATTATTCCTTCCAACCAGGTTGTCTGTAAGAGATTGCTCTATGCGATAAGACCGCCGATTGTATACCTTTAGCTTTATGTGTATTGTCTACTTATGTAACAATTTCATGTAACCAGGTTTGCAATAAAGTATTATTGTATTGTAAATATTTCTAAATATGCTACAATGACGGATCACATAACCTTGATTATTTCTGTAAAATGACGCTACTTTTTTTCATGAAAAATGAGCAATTTTTTGCATATAAATCTGAGTTCATTAATTACGTCACTTTTAGTAACTAGGTAAATAATACTGATGGTCTAGACTGCAGTTTATTTGTTTGTTTTTGTTGATTAACAGTGATTCATTTGCCCCTGGCAATATATTTTGACCCCAACTAGGTACCTATATGGAGAGGTGTTATAGTTAGGTACCAAGTTTGTTTCGTAATGGTTAGTAATATAGGTATATAAAACAAGTGAAGTTTAAAAAAAATACTTTTTAAAAACAAGCTATTATTAATATTACCATCTAGTATCAAAGGTCAAACTCGTCAAGACGAATCAAATGAGCCCAAACTCGATGGCGTTGCGTCGTTTAATTACAGAGTTCCTATGACCAACTTCCAGCTCCATCATCAGATCAGCTCCGTGTCATAATAATATTGCATTGCATCCAATTTATACATGCATGCAAAATTGCAGGAAACCAGGAAGTGGATCAAATTTAACTTGCAAGATTTGATTGCAGACAGACAGACAACAGACAGGTGAAAGTAAATAAAAGCTTGTAAAAATAGAATTATTTGTAATCAACACCGCATCAGCATTACCAATGGTGGCGTAGATTGATGGTAACCGCTAACCGTCAGGCCGGCAGGCCATCTCCTTGTGTATCAACTTCCTTCGAATAACCTTTTTAACTGATAGTAAAAATTAGGTTCCTACTTATTAGTCTAAATTGTAGTTTATTGTTATGTCTGTTGTTTATTGTCTTCTATTACCTAATTCGAGTGATTGATCAACTCGTCCTACGCCCAAACGGGAAGAGTTAAACAAAATCAAAATTAATTCCTAATTCTATAGAGATAATAGATTCAACATAAAGAAATGGATTTAGGTATTGAAAAGGCCTGTTCAGCTTCAAGACTTGAACAGGCAGAAATGATTTTCCGATACCGGCGCCGGGCGGTATCCCATTAGGTCGACGGCACGCGCCCCTAAAATAGGTCAATCACATCAATTCACGATCCTAGATTACTTATCAGTTTGTATGACATGAACTAGCTTCCGGGTTGGAATTGTACACATTTTTCATGTTTGTTATCAAACCCTAAATGTTGTGCTTTAGGTAGCTGAATTAACTTCAAGCCCTGCAACACAACCTGACGACTGTCTCTTACACATATCTTATAGAAATAGTCAGGGCCCAGTTTTACACGTCTTCTGAAACCCTTTTGTGTCTAGAAGAAAATCTTTGCCACACTGAGATTTGAATCCAGGGCTTTTGGATTACAAGCCTACTCACCTAATAGTCCAGTAAAAGAAGAAATGTGGATCGAAAAGTCGAAAGCAGAAAAACTAACTTAGTAACTTTGTTTGGACTAGTTAGGAGATAAACATACTAAAAGTCCCCACCCCTCCGAGGTGAGCCCGAGGGGGGGGAGGCCGAAGAAGGTACCATTTTTAGGTTTTATGCTTATATGTCAAAAACTGTGCGTTGCACGACAAGTTTGTTGTAGTACATTATTAAACCTCATAAAATTTTCTACAACTTCGGCCTTGACACTTTTTATCTATCTCCAATCATTGTCCAGTTATGAGCTTCCAAACATGGTCTATATTGAAGACGCTTAAATTAGTTTTCCATACAAAGTCGGTAAAAAAATCTTACAAATAAAATTTGACCAACTTCTGGTTGTCGTATCATAATGAAACTTTGCAAATGTCTAGAAATCTGATGACAGTTTAATAATCTGGTACCACTGAGCTGATCTGATGATGGAGCCAGGAGGTGTCTACTGAAACTCTTCAATGGCTATCAGTAAAACCGGCGAGTTTAGGCTCATTACATTCGGATTGATGAGACGTAGGCACCTCCTGGTCCATTATCAGACCCTCGACAGCAAGTGTTATGAAAAAGTCTCATCGATTCGAATGTAATGTGCCCAAACTCGACAGGTTTACTAATAGTCATTGAAGAGTTTTATTAGACACCTCCTGGCTCCATCATCAGATCAGCTCAGTGGTACCAGATTATTAAACTGTCATCAGATTTCTAGACATTTGCAAAGTTTCATTATGATACGACAACCAGAAGTTGGTCAAATTTTATTTGTAAGATTTTTTTACCGACTTTGTATGGAAAACTAATTTAAGCGTTTTCAAAATAGACCATATTTGGAAGCTCATAGCTGGACAACGATTGGAGATAGATGAAAAGTGTCACGATCGAAGTTGTAGAAAATTTTATGAGGTTTAATAATGTAGTACAACAAAATATCGTACAATGCACAGTTTTTGACATATAAGCAAAAAACCTAAAAATGGGACCTTATTCGGCCTCCCCCCCCTCGGGCTCACGTCAGAGGGGTGGGGACTTTTAGTATGTTTATCTCCTAACTAGTCCAAACAAAGTTACTAAGTTAGTTTTTCTGCTTTCGACTTTTCGATACATATACCCTTTTTGGGCACTCATTGACTGGGCTATAATTATTTTTTTTTACATTTTTCTTGTAATAAAAAAACAAAAGTTAAACATCTTTTTTTTGTTCTACTTCCATCTGCAATCAGTCTCCTAACTATAAGCAGCTATTTTGTCAGGAGATGGGCATGTCAAGAAATTGATCCAGGGACCAGTTTCCTCTTTCTTTCATTTGTCAAGCTCCATGATGTGCTGCCTCTTTAGCCTTTTGGGATAATTTATGGAGGTCAATTGTGCAGCTAGGTGATTTGGATGGTTTTGTAATCGTTGCTTGTATCGGGACGAACGTCTTTAAAGTTCTGGTTTCTAGAACAAATGTTACTAACGAAAAATAGGATTTTTATTTTTCCTGTAAAGTTGTGTTTTCGCAGTTAGGTATCCATTTATTTGCCATGGCGTTATGGCCTCTGATCAACTGTATTAGGTATATATACCTACCTACACATTACATATTATGACAAGCCAGTTTGTTAAACATTTATTGTGTTTATCATACAAGGCTGAAATGGTTTAGATTGTCAATTTAGTTCAGTGATACTTGTTATGCTGCTCTACTAATTTAGGTACCTTTACATATATTTCACCAGCTGCACCCAGCGGTTTTACTTGCTGTACTATAGCCTAAATATGTGTTCCAGGGTTTAAGCTATCTCTATACCAAATTTCAGCTCAATCAGTCCACTTGTTTAGATGTGAAAGAGTAACAAACATACATCCAGACATCCATACATTCTTACAAACTTTCATGTTGGTTTTAAATCAATGTTTTTTTTCTATTTCTACTCACCTCACAAACTTTTACAGTATCTATACCTATTAGGTAGTAGGTTGAACTTTGAACAATAACGTACAATAAATTGTTCCATATTCAGTGTTGTACCTAATTAGATTCTTTCAAAGATTCCTTTATCAGCTTTGATTGATAGGTGATAACAACCTTATCAACACTGTAATCAAACATATGACATATTGAATAACCTACTGACTTTTAAGGGGAAGACATTTGCTAGTAGCTGGCGCAGGGAATATTAGCAGACTAGCTCCTCACATGTGCCACTTACTAGTAAATGTACCCATAGGTCATAGACAGATACAGAGGGCAATAGGCAGGGGGCCAAGGCAATAAACATTGTAGAGTTTTGCAAAGACCAAAGCCCTCCTACACATTATACACATTCAACTCCGCAGGTGAACTCTATTGCCAGATGTGCTGTAGAGTATACAAAACTAAGTAAGGTATGGCGAGTCATATAAGGGCTCACATGAAAACACAAATTGATTAATATTTTTATTTCTAGGGTCGCCGTCATCGAAATTGATGAGGAGGACTATATTGTAGAGTTTTGATTTTCTCACACTTGGAATAAGCCAATTGCACATAGGTACTTCATAGTCAACATTACAATTTTTTTGGTGCTCACATTTACCTGCTCAAAATCAAATGTTTTAAAACATGCATTGAATTGGTAATCCCAGTAAACCCTTGAACTGCTTTAAGTTTTTTTAATTAAACATCCCATTTCCACAGGTTTTTGGACATGTAGTAGGTATTTTTAAGTCATAAAACAAGTAACAAGCAGATGGCCTACCTAATCGTAATGATACCTGCAATAACAGGAGTACTACTGATATGTTTCTGATATTTTAAAACTCTGATCACTACGACTACGACCGACTGTCTTTGGCCATTTTTCTTACAATAAAGCACCACATACAATATTTTAAAGTAGGTACCTAAAAATAGGAAATTTCAGCTCTAACAGGGTTAGAGGTAGTAAAAAACACACATCCATCTTTAGGTACCTATAATAATTATAATAGGATTTTGTAGAGGTCTTCCAAGTTTCCTCGGAGATAGAATTATAAGTTATTTCATACAGAGGTATGTTTAATATTCTGCCAGATTCGGTCTTATATCAACTAAAAGCGCCTTACCAGTTTAAGACTTGCGAACTTGTCAGAATCAAAGCATGGTACACATACAAAACTTTTCTACTTACTTTCCTTCTCGTGGTCAAATCCCACTATCACAAAGTAGTCCACGAGCCTGGACATGGCAATCCTAGAGCTGCATCCGTTCACTTACACCACAAAAACACTTATTTAATTTTATTAAACATTCACACACATTTTGCACAAAAACCCGCGTATTCCCACATTTTCATCACAAACACTGGTTACTCGATAATCAGCGAGTAAAAGGATCTATCAATAAACTGCCCGGAACGTAAACAACACTTTCTTTTATCACTATCCCAAGAATTTCAAATCCACAAGAATAGACCAGAACTAGAGGTTATGACTTCGATTATTGCAATTATGCTCCGTGCATGATTCCGTCACTCACGATAATTATTTTGGTTTTTAGGATAATCCAAAAACCGTTAATTAAACTCGCGCGGCTAATTGCAACGGTTTTTACAAGAATTTAAGCTAATTTTTACAACAGTCAGCGTAGCTACCGACAAGTCGTCCGACATTTCTAAAAAAACTACCAATTCATTATAATACCATGTCAAAATTGAAAAAGTTACCATGTGGTGTTGTCATAACATTAAAAGCAAATTTGCAAAAAAATATCAAAAAGGTTGGTACCAGGCGCGGATCCAGACCATGATTTTGGGGGGTCATCGGCTAGAATTTTTTTGAAACACGTTTAAGCGTAGTCTTGAAAATCTTAAATTTTTCAGTACGAACGATGCGCGTTTTCTTTGTTCCAAGTGGCAAGGAAACTAAATATTCTTAATTATAGAGCGCGAGCAGCTCGCTGCGAGCGGCGAGAAAATTTTGAAATTTTCAGCACGAATGATGTACGTTTAGCTTGCTCCAAGTTGCAAGGAGCCTAAATATTCTTATATTTATAGAGCGCGAGCAGCTCGCTGCGAGCGCCGAGAAAATTTTGAAATTTTCAGCACGAATGATGTGCGTTTAGCTTGCTCCAAGTTGCAAGGAGCCTAAATATTCTTATATTTATAGAGCGCGAGCAGCTCGCTGCGAGGGCCGAGAAAATTTTGAAATTTTCAGCACGAATGTTGTGTGTTTAGCTTGCTCCGAGTGGCAAGGAATTAAAATATTCTTATTTATAGAGCGCGAGCAGCTCGCTGCGAGCGCCGAGAAATTTTTGAAATTTTCAGCACGAATGATGTGCGTTTAGCTTGCTCCGAGGGCAATGAAACTAAATATCCTTATTTATAGAGCACGAGCAGCTCGCTGCGAGCGCCGAGAAAATTTTGAAATTTTCAGCACGAATGATGTGCGTTTAGCTTGCTCCAAGTGGCAAGGAACCAAAATATTCTTATATTTATAGACTGCGAGCAACTCGCTGCGAACACCGAGAAAATTTTGAAATTTTCAGCACGAATGATGTGTGTTTAGCTTGCTCCGAGTGGCAAGGAAACTAAATATTCTCATTTATAAAAGCGCGAGCAGGTTGCTGCGAGCGCCGAGAAAATTTTGAAATTTTCAGCACGAATGATGTGCGTTTAGCTTGCTCCGAGTGGCAATGAAACTAAATATTCTTATATTTATAGAGCGCCAGCAGCTCGCTGCGAGCGCCGAGAAAATTTTGAACTTTTCAGCACAAGCCATCAACGTAAGATCCAACTGGAGAACATTTTGTATTTTTAGGTGCAAAATATGTACGTTTATTAGCTCGTTCACACAAAATCAAAGTCATTTTACTTATTAGAGAAAATTTTTGAAACCTGTGTGCTATCCACTGATTTCGCACCAAGCACCAAGAAAAACATAAGTATATAATCCTAACCACGAAAGGTACATGATCAGTTTGTTATCAGAAAGCGAGTGTTAAGAAAATTTAAATATTATTTCTAATAAGAGGGCGAGCAGCTTTCTGCTATCGCGAAGAAAAATAATAATGCCTGACCTGAGTAAAAATGTACGTTAAGCTCGCTTGGTAGCGTAAAACCAGTCGATATGATCGGAATTGTTTTTCCGACTAGGATTTTGGGGGGGTCATGACCCCCTTGACCCCCCCCTGGATCCGCGCCTGGTTGGTACGTTATTTGATATTTTATTTAATCAGTTATCAACTGCATATTTATTTTAAAATTAAAAGCTACGCACCTTATCATGTGGTTAAGTTTATTTTGTGATCGCTAACGCCCTACTATCTGCCATTATTTATATATAATATTATTAATATTTAATTATGTATGTTACTTCACTTACATAAGCTGTTTATAAGATTACCAAAGTCATAATTTATTAAAGAAGTTTTGTGTTTGTAAAATTTTTGTAACACAGTTTCAAGTTTTGCTTTCTTTAATATAATCCCATCAAAAACATAAATGTGAAAAGAGAGCCAAGTTCAATATTACGATGTATGTACTCATAGTTACCTATGATTTGGTAGTTGACTTCAACGACAAAAGAAGTGAGATCTAAATGGGTGCCAAGTTCAATGGTCAGTCTTGAAAAATATTTACAACAACATAAAATATTTTATTACAACTTAAAAGATTATTTCTAAAACAAGCCAAGTCAAACTTTGGGCTTCAAAATAATATTAATTCTAAGTGATAAGAAGAAATAATCTTTTAAGTTGTAATAAAATATTTTATGTTGTTGTAAATATTTTTCAAGACTGACCATTGAACTTGGCACCCATTTAGATCTCACTTCTTTTGTCGTTGAAGTCAACTACCAAATCATAGGTAACTATGAGTACATACATCGTAATATTGAACTTGGCTCTCTTTTCACATTTATGTTTTTGATGGGATATCATTGCTTTTTGTACAGTACTTTTTAGTATGTAATAGGTTTAAGACACTCAGTCATAATAAGATTAATACCAAATGATTATTTTATTGCACCTCCCCCCACCCCACTGCTCCACGGCACGGCCGTCGCACCGCGCACCGCGGCCAGTGAGCCTCGCCGTGCTTCGATATACCTATACCTATAATTAATTTAGTACTTATTTACATATAGCATTCATGTGCACTATTGATTTGAATATTGTACCTAATCAATTGATTTTTAAACAATACTATTTACTGATAAATTTATCTATAGGTATTCACCCAGCTATCTTATACCTACCGCCTACCTGGATGGAAATTTAACTTTTTTGATCATCTGGAACTGGATTAGAATTTCAATCAAAAGAAACCTATGCCGACAAGACTTGTAATGACGACGACTTGGCGGGGCACTGCCGTGCCACCAGATACCGCCACATACCTATAATATTATGACTATACGTTACAGGTACGTAGGTATCTAAAATGTTTACACCAACTAGCACCTAAGGCGATATACCTAAACACCTACATTATTTTTATTGTAAACAATGTTAATATTATTACCTCTATGTTACTGAGCCGCCTTGTGCTGGTGAGTCGATATATTGATAGGTATTTACATAGGATATACAATTGTTACGTAGGTACCAGGAACCTATTTTTATTAGTGACTAGCTGTGCCTAGCTGTTGTACCTACTATACAGTTTGGTACAGTAGTGTATTTTATGTTATTCCAGGAGTCTAAGCTATAAGTATTTATTATACCAAATTTAAAGTCAATCGGCCCACCCGTTTAGGCGTGAAAAAGTAAAAAACATATATCCATACGTACAGTAGGTACAAAGTTTGTATTTATATTTATATTAGTAGGAATAGTTGACTCGCGCGCACTTCGTAGTATCTAGCAGAAAATAGCCGCCTACACAAAAATTATAGCAACATGCTACATGTATTGCTTTATGCGTACCTAGGCGTCTCAAACTTTAATATCATACATTTTTTAAAAATTAATTATAATTTAAAATGATAAAAAAATACTAGTTTCTGATTTTTCCCTTTGTTACTACGACATTACCTATCGGGATGCCAAATTTCAGCTTTCTAGGTAATCTGGAACTGGGATATTACTTTTGATCTATCCCTCAGTATGTATTAACTTCACCGATTACTGGATGTTTATATCTAAATAACCGTTTGAACTGTGTTATTGGAATTTGGAACAGAGATATAGTTCGTATATTTAAGTATATGTGCCAAATTTGACTTGTCTAAGTGTAATAGTTTTTGTATAACGAGGGTGTAAAAAGTCGTCAAAACGCGTTTTGGATGGTTCGTGTAATATAACACACAGCGCGGTCGCCAGTTCCTTTGCTTGAACTTGGCTTGACTCGCTGCCGCGTGTCTAGATCTTCTCAGCGAATAGGGGGCTGATCACATGCAAAGAGAATCGTCGCGAGTGTCTTTCTGACAAAATATACTTATTTAAAAAAGAGGAAATGTTTATTTTAATATTTTGTTATCTTTCATTATTAGTTTAATAAATTATTTTACGTACTCTCTGTCCTAGGGAATGCAATCCCGAGGCGGGATCGGTAAATCGGGATCCCGCCGGGATTAGAAATTTCAATCCCGGAATTTTCGGGATTTTCGGGATCTCGTGTGAATAAAAAAAACTCAACTTATAAACAAAAGCGACGGAAAAAGTTAGTTATAAATATGATGCAAGTAAAGTACTACACTATATAATTTAAAATGGAACATTATATTTATTGGAATTTACTATTTTCATTTATTTAATGTATGTATTATAATTAATCAAAACACATTAAGTGTAATAATACTTCAAGCACACCTTGTTGATTTTTTTCAGATCATTATAATTTATTATAAGTGATTTTGAAAATAACCCTCAAAAAACAATGAGCAAAGTAGAATCTGACAACCGGCATCTAATGTCAGTATGTGACCAGCTGCTGAAAATGCCTTCTCTGACTCAACGCTGGTTGGAACTAGCATGAGTAAGCTGTTACAAGTAAACTGTAAAAATTTATTCCTTGTTCGCCACACTCATAAAGATCCATTTATTTTTCAATATGTGACTCTATCTTTTCTATATTCGTAGAAACGCGTATACGTATACGTATACGTAAAGGATCCTAACAGGCACTCAGAGTCTTTTCTAATTATTCCTCTTGAAGTTTCGTGTTAGTCTTTGCTGAAGCAGTAGCAGCACTTATATCCTCTGCACTCATAGACAAGTGAAATTTAATAAAAACTTTTTAAATGCAGGCCATTATTATTATTACCATCTAGCATCATAAAGTACTCGTCAAGACGAATCAAAAGAGGCCAAACTCGATGGGGTTACGTCGTTTAATAACGGAGTTCCTATGGCCACCTTCCAGCTCCATCATCAGATCAGCTCGATGTCATAAAAATTGCATTGTCATCCGATTTATACATGCCAAATTTCAGGTTAATAGGACACCGGGAAGTGGGTCAAATTAAACTTGCAAGATTTGATTACAGACAGACAGACAGACAACAGACAAGTGAAAGTAAATAAAATCTTGTAAAAAAGGCAATTCGTCTTAGTTTTCTATCTGTCAGCGTTGCCGCCCGTGCGTGTGCACAGATGCATAAATTGCGAGCGATGCGTCCCACACTACTGCCCTTCAATCCCGGCCGGGATCTCGTCATTTTATGCCACGGGATTGATCCCGAGATATGAGCCGGGATCTCGCGGGATCGGGATCCCGCGGGATCGGGATTGCATTCCCTACTCTGTCCTATCTCTTATTTGCTTGTACAATGAAATTGCCATTCAACGTGGCAATGCTGCCAGCATTCTAGGCACTCTTCCATCTGACTGTGGTTTGGAGCACTTGGATTTCCTGTAGATCGGCTTGCGGCCGATCTGTGGTTATAAAAGTGTTCTTTACTGCTGTAGTAGCTGTAGTATTGTTATTTTGTTTTTCTCAATAAAGGCATTTGCCACCCAAAATATTTGAAAACAGTTGAAATTATGGACAATGGATTTTATGGGGAATATAATTTATTATTTCTTACTACATGTTAATGAGAAAATGTATAATTTGATGATATTGATCAAGCATACCAATCTCAAGCTCATCATTATCATCATCACCTATACCGGTTACGGTGTAAAAAAAAGGGGGAAATATATATTGACGTAGCAACAATTTAGGCAGGTTTCACATTTTGTCGTTGTAATTAATTCTACCATTTACTTCCATATATTTTTTATATGGCAATAAATTGCAATTGTGTCAATGTCAAAGCTGTCAATTTTGACAGTTGTCATATTATTGAAAAATGCGAAGGCCGTGTTGGTGTTTTTAGAATTTTGTTTTGTAAATAATTAATATATTTCAATCCTCACGATTTTAAATAATGTCTGCTAACAACGAACAAGTGCCCGGCTTAAAACAGAAGAAAGTGTTCAAAATAATCGTTTTAGGTGATTCAGGTGTGGGTAAAACTTGTCTGACTTTTCGCTTCTGCGAGAATCAATTCCTAGATAAGTCCGAAGCTACAATTGGTGTTGATTTTCGAGAAAGGAATATAAAAATTAACAATGAAGATATCAAGGTAAGAATCTTGTGCAGCATTCGTAACTAACGTTTACTGAGGTATAAGTACTTATTAAATTTATTTAAGTATATCTATATAATATACTAGCTTATTATGCTCGCGTCTTTGCCAGCTTGGTGAAATCCTTTCCTAACGGAGGTCTACGTCATAAAACCTATCTGTGTTCCAAATTTCAACCCAATCCGTTTAACGGCTTAGGCTGTGCATTGATAGCTCAGTTAATAAGTTACTCTCTCCTGTTACATTTCTTCAGGAACTGCATTACTTTAAAATACCCATTACCTACTTTGTATACTGTCTTCCATCTGTGTGTAGTTTGGTGCACTAACCCTTAAACTCCTGAGCGGCTCACTCGTGCCACAACAACCCCATTTAAATTTAGGCATTAATTTAAGAATGCTAGAAACTAATTCAAACCCACCCCCACTAAAAAACAATTGAAGCGCTAGTAGCTGAGGAGTTAAGAAACTTGGACATATCCAAATAAATATAAAATATTATCTGTTCTTTGTGGCTGAATAATTAATTTGTTTCTAAGTAGATTATGGTACTGAATATTAGGATAATAAGAAACATAAAAAACATATATAAAGTAAATTTTCCAAACACAAAAATTAAAACCAAAGGTGTATCAACTGGCGGTCTTATCGCTCAAAGCAATCCCTTCCAGACAACCGTGCAGGGAGAGGAAATAACGACACTGGAAGGTCGGTGGTGAATATTGTTCCTATTTTATCCTCAATAAAGCCTTTTACTCACAAAAAATAATATTACATAGGTAGGCTTGTTTTATTTTAATACTAGCTGTGCCCAGCGGTTTTACCTGTTGACCTATGTGTTATTCCAGAGTCTAAGCTATCTCTATACCAAATTTCAGCTTAATCGGTCCACTCGTTTAGGCGTGAAAGAGTAACAAACACACATCCAGACATCCATTCTTACAACATAAACATATATTTATTAACCAAAAACAGTGTTTTACAATTCATCTCTATTTACTATTGGACCCCACACTAGGCCATAGCCTGTCTCGTGGGTTCCTCGAGGGTTCAGAATTATGCATTTTACAATAGTATTATGAATCAACAGAAAAGTTCGACGACAGTTTTGGAAATATGTATATTAGGTATAACTATAAAAATAAATATAAAATGAATAGTTACAGAGTTATAGGGCATACAGTTATGTGATCAACCTAAGCTCAACTAATGTGTATAATAATAATTATTAGATATTGTTCTCTGTTTATAACAAATATACTTTGACTGGCAAATTACTATTTAAAGTTATGATTTATTTTACTGCAATATTTTAAGCACATTCTCTGTATAGGCATAGGATAGTGACAGCAGCCATTTGTTTATTTTAAACTTAGCTTGGTTCAAGGTACAACTTTTGAAATCTACATGTTTCATAGTCATCTGGTAAATGTATGGCAACATAAACTTGGGCAGTCTTCTTGCAAAATTTGTACGTACAAAATGTCTTGTGGGCCTAAATACTCGCTTTGTTAATAATGTTTGATAGTTTGCGGCTTTCCGCACAACAGGGTGGTGTTTTTCAAACTTTCACGTTTATAATATTAGTAAGATTGTTTTAGATTTTATGATTTAGATTGTATTTAATTATTTAGGTGTATTATGCATAATATTATTAATTCAATCATAGGGTATCACACAAAAATCTAAACTTTCAATGTAATTTTCTCTGATATTAATAAAAAGTGAAAACATTGTGTTTTGTTAATTTTTATGAATTCAAAACATGCAATATGTGATCCCATCACACTCATTTAATAGGAGAAAGTTTTTATAGACTAGTTAATTCATCAAGTTTCAAACTCAAAAGATTTCCTTCAAATAATATACAATAGGGATGTTGACACATGTTACGAATTCATATAAACTTATGTTTTTCACATAAAAGACAGTATTTAAAAACCTACAATCACATTTTAAGGATCTATTTACAAGCCAAAATGGAATAAAATCAATTTTAATTTCAATAATTTTTACTTATTATTACGCGAATGCGAACGCCAATCAGGGCGCGTGACGTCACACCACTGGCCTGTACCTACGCTTCCTAAGCAATGTTCCTGATTTCGACACATTTTAATTATTCATAACTTAAAAACTACTGAACCGATTTTGATGCAACTTATACTGTGCTCTAAGTTGGTCTAAATTTAAGCAAAAAAAAGTCAATAACTAAAATGGATCTTATATTTTCAGAGAGACATTTTAGTTATTGACTTTATTTTTGGCTTAAATATTGAGCAACTAAGAGCACAGTATAAGTTACATCAAAATCGGTTCACTGGTTTTTAAGTTATGAATAATTAAAATGTGTCGAAATCAGGAACATTGCTTAGGAAGCGTAAGTACAGGCCAGGGGTGTGACGTCACGCGCTGTCAGATGACTGTTCGGAACGTTTTAGCCAAAATTCAAAAAATCATTTTTATTTACGTATTTTTATATTGAAATATCATATAATTTTGCATAAAAATATGATATTCGTGTATGTAATGGGTCTATCTATCATATAAAAGCAATTCCGCTCATTCGCAAGGCACGTCTATGAGAAGAACGAGCAAGAAACTCAATTTATGTAATGTTTCAGAAATGACATGAATAAATAGTATGTTTATATATTAAAATCATAATATAATATGTATTTTTCATTATACCTATTAAAATTATGACACTTCATGACACACTACAACACAGTAATGTGGCTCTAGTTAAAGTTTAAAAGTTGTCTGTATAGAAAATAACTTGAATGTGCATTCAAATTTCAAATTATCGTCTTTCAAACAAAAAATTTCTGTATCAAAATTGCTCCATGATTTTTGGAGCTATGGTCCTACATATTATAGGCTCCCAGATCAAAACGACAACCCCATAAAATCTCCCATTTTGTGTCAGGAGTTAAAAGTGTTGTAGTAGCAACAGAAATATCAGGTTTATTTAAAATTATGGATACCTAAAAATGTAAATCATAGTCTGCTGTACTGGAAATCAGTAATAAATAAGGTTTTTAATTCTTTTGACTGCTGTAAAACGTCTAGAAAGCAAACATTGCAAAAAGTACAAAAACTAGTTTGACCCCGACGTGATTTGAACACGCAACCTTCTGATCTGGAGTCAGACGCGCTACCGTTGCGCCACGGAGTCGTTGAGCGATGCCGCGAAATTATGTATCACTTATTAAACTGTAATCTGTTTCAATGATAAAATACAATGAAATGGTACAATATTACATAATACGTATTGTATAATATACAAGTGAATTAAATTAAAAATTTAAAAAACCCCCAACGCAATACGTATTTCACCATTTTTTGTATGGCGGCCATCTTGGATTTTAAATTTTATATAGTGGACTGTAATCTACTCGTTAAGCCCTTTCATTTGATACCCATATTGAGGGGGTCGTGGAAGAAAAAAGTAATCCGCCATTTTGTAGCGGCGGCCATCTTGGACCGATTTTCACCAAACATAGCTAAGAACACTCTCGACTAACTCTACTTTCAAACAAAAAAAACTAAATCAAAATCCGTTCATCCGTTTGGGCGCTACGATGCCACAGACAGACACATACACACACACACAGACAGACAGACAGACAGACAGACAGACAGACAGACAGACAGACACGTCAAACTTATAACACCCCGTCGTTTTTGCGTCGGGGGTTAAAAAGCGAGAGTGTAAGTATGTTTCGTAAATAGACACTGTATATATTTACAAGGTGAAAGTTTGGGTTTTTGAAGTTTTCATCGTATTTTAAATTTTCACGACACATAATGCTGCCGGTCCCGGCTATTTCCTAAAAGATAATAATAAGTATGATTAGGTCAAGTTGCAGGCCGTTTAGAATCTTAGCGACCCGAAACATGTAGGTTCACCACGCCACATAAACTATAACTACGTTTGTGATTTGACTCTGACAGTATAAGTAGGGTAACCTGTTCTGTTGGAGTATAAACCTCGGTGTGCTCAGCGGTTTTACACGCTGAAAAGCAGCCTATGTTCTTTACCAGGGTCTTTACTACCTAATATCCAAATTTTCGCTCAACTGGTTTAGGTTTTGCTGAAGAGGTAACGAACAAACACATTCGTACTTTCAAATCTATAATATTAGTAGGGAATAGGATGTATTTGTGTTTTCCCTAATGTTTTTTTTGTGTCTAATCGAGTATAAATATAATTTGATCTCAATTTCAGCTCCAACTATGGGACACGGCGGGTCAAGAGCGCTTCCGTAAATCAATGGTGCAGCATTACTATAGAAACGTACACGCCGTCGTCATAGTCTATGATGTTACTAAACCTGAGACATTTCATGTAAGTATACATAAGGGCATACCCTTATCCCAAAACAGTTTGGGACTGGATTATGTGGGATTCCTCGTGCAGGATGACTGTACAGGTTTTACCCACTAAAACAACTCGGCGGCACTACTGCTTCGTCTTCGTAATGGAATCATGAAAGCTGGCTCTGTCGATTCCCAGTCTTCCATCATTATTTCATAATTCATCATAATATTAAAAATATGTACACCTACCTGATAATATTTGTGGATTTTTGTACATATTTATGTATATTCCAGTCAATAGCAAGTTGGATGCAAGAGGTCGAAAGTCACGGCTTGCAGCAAGCTCCACGCGTCCTCGTCGGCAACAAATGCGACTGCGGCACACAAGAGTCGAGGCTCGCCACCGCATATGCGCAGCGACTGGCCGACAAGCATGGCATGCCGGTATGTATTCATGTAGACACGTTTACAGCAAGCTAACTCGTCCTTGTCGGCAACAAGTGCGACTGCGGCACAAAACTCCTGGCAATATACTATAAAGGACAATATTGTAGAGAATTTTACGGAGAATAAACTTCTCCTTGACATTTTTATTCTAGCTCTCATAGTTTTCAAGAAAAACTCAATAAACTAAAAATAGGGACATAAAAGTCCCCCACTTTTGGAGAAATGGAAACATTGTCGTGGGGGGGTGTTACTACTTAAATTTCTTCTTAAGAACGGTAAAGCTATACGCATGCCAAGTTTCATGCTTTCTGCCACTCGGGGTCATACCTCCATACGAAATCGAGCTAAGGAGCCGCACTATAGTGAAAACTGCATCAAAATCCGTTGTGTGGCATTTTAACATCCTATTAGACCCATTAAGCTGACGCAAACTACGGCGGGCAGGCGGATTTTTGCTATGCGTAGTTGGCTAGCATAGTTTTCGTCTGCCTTTAAGAAATACACCTGTGCAATGAAAGAACAGCATTTTGCAAATGTTAACAAAAAGTAATTTATTTCCAGTTGTTCGAGACATCGGCGCTGTTAGACTCTGAATGTAACACGGTGGAGTCAATATTCATGACGCTCGCGCACAAACTATACTCCAAACAACCGCTGCGGGTCGCCACTGTCGAGGTATTGTCTTATATTTAGAGTCTATAGTGCTTTTCACGAAAGGAGTCTTTTTTGCGGGGCGCACTATCGCACATTTTAAAAGTTAAAATATCTATAACATTTTAACTACCCCATTATTTCTCATATTTAATTTCTTATAAATTAGACCGGGGGATTTACCGGGGGTAGACTTCCTTTGCAGGAGGTCGTCTAGGTGGGTACCCCAACAGTGCCAGTTATTCTACCGCCTGAGCAGTGATGTGCAAACATCACTGTGCTCCGGTAGGAGGGCACTGTAGCTAGTGTAATTACTGGGCTAAAGAGTCTTAACATCTTATGACTCTTGAGTAAGAAGCGTTGGTGCAGTGCTCCTAGAGTTTCACATAATTGTGAAATCCTAGGTAACACTGTACTGATTATGGGCAGCCGTTATCTCTTAACATCAGGAGAGCGTCTTGCTCGTCTTCTACTTCATAACATTAAAAAAAAAAAGATATTTATTTTATCTACCAAATAAAAATTATTTAGGATATGAAGTTCATATTCGATGAAATTAAATTTAGTTCCCCTAAATTCCGCGGGACCTAGCTGAACCCGCAGTTTGACGTGCGAAGAACCAGTTCTAAAGGAAAATTGGGATTAAAAATAGTGTTGGAGGCTCGTTATAGAGCTCATTATAACAGCTAGTGTTAAATTATATTCCAACTTCTAATGAAAATTCTTTCTTTGTAAAATGTACATAATATTATCTACTATTATTAAAATACCAAATTTAATACAGTCCACTCAACCAGTTTAAGTTTTTATACATAATAATCTTAACGCTCACCCTCAAGTTTATCCCACCCGTCTAAGAGTAATCTGGACAAGTAACCTATGATTTCTTCCAAGTATCCATACACTTTTATTAACATTTGATAATATGACTTAGATAACAATATTATTTTGCAGGGAGAACCATCCCACGGCGTGGTAACCCTACCGCGGCAGAAGAGACAGGCCAACAGCAATGATAGATGTTTATGTAGTTAGGTGGAATATGTTGTACAGTAAGCGGATATGACGCAGGTGAGTCGTATCATTTTCCATTTCAGAAGTAAACAGGCCGTTCTTAACAAGTGAAATAAAAAAAAGTGTGTGCGTGTAACCTTTACGCGCGATTGAAGTAAAACTTCAATTTAATATCCCGTGAACATTCACGAATTTTACTCGACACTGGCAAAATGCACATGTTGCCATATTATTAAAAAAAAAAAAGAAATTAGACAGACCATAGTATATGACATATACTTACAACCAATCAGAATTATTATTTTTAAATGGCGGAAACTACACAGACTATAGTAAGCGTTACTTCCGTCAGAAAAAAAAAAAGTAAGCGTTACTTCCGTCAGAAAAAAAATCTGAGTTACTCTCTAGTCGCGCCTAAAGAAGTTTTACTTCAAAAGAAAACGTTTTAAAACAAGCTTTTATTATTATTACCATCTAACACCAAAGCACTCGTCAAGACGAATCAAATGAGCCCAACTCGGGGTTGCGTTGTTTAATTACGAAGTTTCTATGGCCACCTTCCAGCTCCATCATCAGATCAGCTTTATGTCATAATAACGTTGCATTGTCATCCGATTTATACATCCAAAATTGCAGCTCAATCGGAAACCGGGAAGTGGACCAAATTAATCTTGCAAGATTTGATTACATACAGTCAGACAACGGATAGGCGAAAGTAAATAAAAGCTTTTGAAAAGGAAACTCATACGATTTGCTTTACGACTTTAATTATGATCATTTATTAATGTTAACCTTTTAACTGCCAAAGTATAAGTTTAGTACATAGTACTGTACCACCTGAAATACCATGTTGTATAAGCAAATAAAGATTATGAATGAATAGTATTATTTTAACTGTAGCAGTTGTAAAAATGACAATGAATATTATAGTAATCTAAAAATCTGCTGAAAAGTAGCCGCGCTGGTAGTTATTCCGGTGACTAAGCTACATAACATATACCAAATTTATTCAGGCCAATCGATTAATTGGCGGTTTAAAGGGTTAACATTTACTATAATATGTAATCATAAATATAATGTATTTGATCATTCCGTCTCAACTTATCCTTGTTTCATTATTAAAATGAGAAATAGTGCAATATAAAAATTATTTATATTATTGTCCAAAAAAAAAATATTTCCTATTATTTATTTTTTATTGTAGAGATTGTAGTGTGTATTTGAACTCTCTATGAAAATATAAGAAATAATAATTCTTAAAACACCAAATATTATAAGAATTTAACCTTGTATTTTTAGTATTATTGAATGTAATAAAAATATGTAGTAATATATAATCGAGTTATTCTACCAACCAAATCGAGCAACTTTTTTTTTTAATTTGTACAATAAGTATTTTTTTGATTTTAATGATTTTTAAACCAAACTGTATTTCTTTAAACTTTTTTTAATAGTCATTCTATATATCCGGGTAAATATTACTACTATTTTTGATAAGTTTAATTTAAATTTAAAATTATGACTATATAATATTATGCTGCTCTATATAACAACTAAGAGTACAAACAGGCAGACAAGTAAACTCTTATAGATAAGTATAGATGTTTCCAAATAATATTAAAATGTTATTCATTTGAAATACATATATGATTATTTTTGTACAAGTGATTAGTGTAAGAAAATAATAGTATTTATTATGTGCCAATATGGTAAAATAAGGTAAATAATATAAATACGACTATATTAAGCGTAATTTGGTTCTTTGTTTGTTACTTATTTCACGCATAAACTGTGGAACCGATTAGGTTAAAATTTGGTGTGTAGACAGCTCAGGTTTTATAATAAAACATTTTCGAAAGCCGCTAGCCCAGCTAGATTTGTAAGGTGGCTTTCGAAAAGAGAGATGAGAAACTATGGTGATCATTTTTTTCGTTCTTTGAAATACTTATTATATTGAGCATTTAACATGGCAACTATGTACCCATATAAATTAATTTTAGATAAAAATTAGTTTTTGACAGAAAAAGCCTAACCGCCGTACCTAACTTATTATTAAATTGTAAATCGTGTAGATTTTTTTGTAATATTGTTCCCTGCTGGGCGAAAGTTATTTATTTAAATATTTTATAATCCTTGATGTGACACTATAAATATTGTGTAAAATAAAATCAAGTTATTCTGGTAAAATGTTTTTATTTTTCCAACTCCAAACTTTCCTATGTACTATATTTTTTAGGTTGCATTATTCAGTGAACTCTAAAAAAGCTGAGGCTTCGTAGACCGCCACATTTCGCTACATTGATTTTCAAATCAATTGTTTTGTACGAAAAATAAAATAATGATCAATAGAATATTATGTAAATTTCGTTATTGGACTAAAAGACGGTTTTACGAATTACCGATATTATAATTTGAGGAATGTCGTTCTACTTCAACACTTAGTGTCGGTGTGGCAGACATTTGGAGAGAATAGCTATTTGCACAGCAGTGGGATATCATAGACTAAATAAAACTATTTATAGTAACCCTGGATGATCAAGTAGCTTTATTTATCATTTTACATAGCTGATTTGACAGTTTTGTACAAATTAGATAAAATAATATATTTAAAAAAAACAAGCGAACAGAAATCATAACTACACATTCCGAAAACATCAAACCTCTAAATATAATTCTCGTCAAATAAGGCACCGTTCACACGAGCGAAAGAGACGATCTCTTTGGAGTCGATCGTAGAAAAACTAGCTTCCATTCAGGGTTTAAGCTACCAACAATTTCATTTTCAGCTCAATCCGATGAGTCGTTTAGGTAAGAAGTGACAAACACACAAACACAACTTTTTTGTATCGCGATTTCTCCACGTGACGTTTTAATCAGTGTAGCTTCACTCCTCGCCAAAATATCGCTTGTGAAAACGGCACCTAAAGCCCTTTTCTAAAAGGCATGTGTATTTAAGCTTCATATGATTGTAAATAGAGTCTACATTCGTATGTACACAAGCTGGCAAGGTGTTTAAATCATACTAAACCTATATAATCACATATTTAATTATATTATACATAAATTGAATTATTTTTGGTCTATCATAGTTTTAATATTAAAAAATATTAGTAAACATACTTAGGTGTAGCAAATAATGTTTAGAAGATTTTTGACAAATTAGAAAGTTGTTATCAACAACTTTTATTATACATATAAAAAATTAAATTATAATATCATCAACGATTTTAGAGGCCAGCACATTATATCAACCAAGCATCACTGCGTTTACCAGAGGCTATTTTAGCTAATTTACACTGGAAGCAATTGCTATAAATCGATAAAAGTAAAAATATTGTTCCAGACACAGAACGGTTAAGAAAATAGGTGTTTCTTATCCTTGTCGCATATCCCAATAGTGCATACGACAGAGTTAAAGAACGCTCTTTTACAGTTTTGTCTTTAAGAATATTTTAATTTTGTCGCCTTATAGTTGTCAGTGTAAATTATATCCAATGCGGCCTTATAGAGCAGATTTTACAACTCTTAATATTTTGCTATATAAACTAGATATAACAATGTGAAGCGTATGATGAAATTAAGCTTGCTACTTCCTAATAGTAATTTAAAGAGCTTTTTCAAGAGTTTTAAAATCTGTTCTGGCTCTAATATAAAATTTTGCGTTAAATTTCGTTCGTTATTTTGATAGATCAGATTCTATCCAGTCAATATTATCAATAGCTCGAAACTTGATGTTGTTTACGATATTTCGCGTAATATTTTGCGCTGCTTGGCTTTAATAATTCAGAAGCCGTATTGGCTAACTTAAAGTTTAAGGCAACTAGAAATATAATTTTTTTAGATACTGAACAGTGAAGTGATTCTTAATTTGGTAGTATAATAATACAAAGTATAATATGCTACAAAAGTAAGAAACACCTCTCTGAATCTTGCTGTTCTATGTCTCTAAGAACATTTTTTTTTTATCGCATAAAACCTTTCGTTATCCAACATGTGCTCTGGGCCTTAACCGTGCTTAAAATACAGTTTAAATTAAGATAATATGATATTTAACTATATCTAAAATATTAGAAAGAAAAACACGCGTCGAGTTAAAAAGTAGCTAAATTGATTGCACTAGTTAAAACGAGCACAAGCGCTCATTTGACTAATATCTAAAATGCGATGAAAAAAAAACCCAAATAATACTTTACGTAACTTTGGACATAATATATATTATTTACACGAAACTTTGTACTTTGCCACTATATAAATAGAGTTTAATTTTAAATGGTGTTAGATTTTATTGTGACAAAGTACAATTTATTGTTTCTACACGAGAAATATCCGAATTAAAACCACAGCCGATTTTTCATAATCAATGCATCTATTTATTGAGATATTTAATATTCTATGGATTCGTTACCGATGCACTATTGAATCTAAATTACAGGTCGACCACGATATTTATGTAGGTGGCAAAAATGGGAACTAAGTATGCGTTCTTACTAACTTTAGTAAAACGTACTCGTACACTAGCGCCAACGTTTCATCTGTGGTCAAACTGTAAGAAACTATCTACTCAATAAAGGTTTTCTGGAATTCTATTCGGTGTCATTTTACATGTCGTAATATAGGGTATATAATTTCCATTCGCCTCCAAATCAATTGTTTTTTAAACTTATTTACTGTCCCGGTAAAGAGATATACAGTATTTTGACTCCCTAGAAGCGGTTGAACTCAAGGTCGCGCGAGTTTGCGTCGCGGTCGACAGGGATCGCAAGCAGCGAGGTGCTGAATAGACGTTTTTATGCAGTAAGCTTCCGAATAATAGTTATGAATTAGTAAAAATATCACAAAGTATTTAATTCTTTTTGATATTTTGAGTAATTCACAATAATGACTATTCGGCACCTCGCTGCCTACCGAATCCTACCGACCTCGGTGCGAATTCGCGCGACCTTGAGTTCAACCGCTTCTAGGGAGTCAAAATACTGTATATATCTTTACCGTGGCATAGGCTAGTAACCTAATATAAAACTCATGTGTAACAGCATTTATCATCGAACTCCTATGAAAAAAACTTAAATTTATGATTATATTCGACGCTTACTTTGCGCGTGTCAACTATTTATATAATAATAATAATAAACTAATTTTGTAAACCAGAAAACCTTAATTTTAAATGTGTTAGTAACGACAGTTCTGAAAAAGGGAATAAGTGACATCATTATTAAATTGAGTCACTAAACTTTGTCTGACTTGTGAATGAAAATGTTAATTTTGAAATATCGCTGCAAATTTATATTTATATTGTTGAGCCAGAAAAGAGATTATGTATTCAAATGTCACTTATTACCCTTTTAAATCCCGTCTTATATTTAGTAATTCTATAAAAGTATTCGACTTAACAATTTGGTTTAACCACAGATCACATATCAGGATAGATGACGTAAGTAAGATTACTTAATTTGAGTATAAAGCCTTTTGTGCGCGTTACTTTAATGCAGTTTATACATTCACAGTCCTATACAAAAGTTTAATTATGGTAAGTCCAAAAAAATATAGGTATCTGAATTTCTTATGATCCAACTTGTGGGGCTCTATGTAGAAAACATGTTTAATAAAGTTATTATAAGGGAAGAGAGAAAGGTAATCTATAATATCGTCAGAACACGCTACAGTGGGTCACAGAGTCAATTTCTTTAAATTTAATTGTTTAATTTGATACACAAGTGTCCGATAGAACACAATTGGTACTCGGATCAGAGCTCCAAAAGCTACAGTAAAAACTGTCCTTTAGACTTCAAAAGGCAACAAAAATATAAAAATAAGGGACACACAAATAAAGCCACGGCTTCTATCCCAATATACAACCTGTGTACAACATTATTGTCTAACATAAAAAGTAATATAAATGTGTGTGAAACAAAGGCATATGTAATAGATGTCAGGATGCGTGTGTTGTCACGTTTTGTGCGTGCGCCGGCCGGACCCGCGGCAGGTCTATCTCTGCCCGCAATGGCATACACCTGTGGTGACGATCACCTGTAACAAACGATTTATTGATGGACTGTCAAAGAAAAGGCTTATTACACTTGTCTGAATTCAGATGCCTAAATTAAGTCGTTACTGAGTTAAGTCAAGTTTAATCACATTTAGCAAGTTAGCATCCTAAATTCAGAACGTTTCTCACTGACTAAATCTGATTTGGGTTGGGGTTCTATTAGCTTCACAGTTTGATTCCCGACTGGTTTCTCTCGAAGGGAAAGACCCCACCACCATGTTTAGGAACAAAATTCAGCCAAGTGTAATAAGTGAAATGTTTTCGCATTAACAAGTTTCTTGCACGAGCGGCGATATCTTCTAGGCAATAATAATCGTCTAGCGGAAACAAATGCTCTAGGCTTTTTCAACTTTCATCATATTCTTCATACATGCTTTTTTTTTAATTGGACAATAAATGTTTTTTTATATATTTCGCTCTTAAACACGGGCTAAGCCCGGTTTTTTATTTATTTTTTTATTATGCCGGCAAGTTACTGGACTCTTGATCTGGCCTTTCCTTGGAACATTGTTTATTTGATCAAGGAAAGTACGCATAGTTATAATTAGTTAGCCTGTTGAAGCACACATGTTGTGATCTTACAGGGTTAAGAAAACAAATTTAAGTGTATTCTGCGTCGGGTGTTCTAAATTATCATCATCTTCCTGCCCCACACTAGATAGGATCGGCACAACACGTTTTTCTCCTCCATTCTACTCTATCTTGTCATAACAAGATAGAGTAGAATGGAGCACTCTCACACAATTCCCCTTTCACACAGTTCATCCAAAACTTTTTCAGGCGGCCCCTTCCCGAATTATCATCTACCCAAACAGTCCATGAATATGGAATTCATGGTCATATGATTTTCATCACTCCGTATAATAATATTATGTCCATATCGGGCCAATCTTCCACAACCACAACCAAATGACCTGTGTAAGGCGTCCCTCATAGGTTCTGCCATGCGAGCGTGACGAGCAGGTGTGCGTCGGAGGCGCGTGCGATGCGCTCGTGCACGCCGTGAGACAGCCACAGCTGCCGGAGTGTGGCGTACCGCGACGGGCACAGGGCCAGGGGGTTGCCGCGACGGAGACCCTGGAATATATACATATGTACATTGCTTCTATAGCTATTCTATGGTGCAATCAACTACTAAGAGATGTATCCATGTTAGTCTTACAAAATGAAGAAACTTTTAGTATGCAAAAATTATTTACCCTTACTTCGTGACATTTTCAGTATCCACCAAATCTTATACTATATTCGATTCATTTTAAATGCTATTATTATGAATTACCTAAGGAAAAGTAGTGGGATACATCATTGTTGCATATTAAACGAGTCGATGATAATATAAAGTTTGATTGCTACTAGAAATGTCACGAATCAAGTTCATTGTGGCAAATGAAAATTTACTTCATTTTGTAAGCCTAACATTGATAGGTACATCTCTTTGTAGTTGACTGTACCCTTTTTATATTAATTAGGCCTAAGTTTGACCAGATTCCGCCTAATACAAACGACGATGCGAAAGTAGGAGTAAAACGCTCAATATGAGCAGTTAGCAGCGCCACTACGTATGCCACATTACCTGCTTTACGAGCAGACATCTCGTGGTAAACCAATATAAGAGGAAAGGCGCGCAGCTTGGCCCGGGCCAGCAGTATGCAGGAGGCAGCCAGTGGGACGGTACCTGGTCAGTCTCGCCGTAAGAGTCGAGGCGCGGGCGCGGGCAGCTCGGCTGGGACAGCAGTATGCAGGAGGCAGCCAGTGGGACAGTACCTGGTCAGTCTCGCCGTAAGAGTCGAGGCGCGGGCGCGGGCAGCTCGGCTGGGACAGCAGTATGCAGGAGGCAGCCAGTGGGACGGTACCTGGTCAGTCTCGCCGTAAGAGTCGAGGCGCGGGCGCGGGCAGCTCGGCTGGGACAGCAGTATGCAGGAGGCAGCCAGTGGGACGGTACCTGGTCAGTCTCGCCGTAAGAGTCGAGGAAGGGCGCGGGCAGCTCGGCTGGGCCAGCAGTATGCAGGAGGCAGCCAGTGGGACGGTACCTGGTCAGTCTCGCCGTAAGAGTCGAGGCGCGGGCGCGGGCAGCTCGGCTGGGACAGCAGTATGCAGGAGGCAGCCAGTGGGACGGTACCTGGTCAGTCTCGCCGTAAGAGTCGAGGCGCGGGCGCGGGCAGCTCGGCTGGGACAGCAGTATGCAGGAGGCAGCCAGTGGGACGGTACCTGGTCAGTCTCGCCGTAAGAGTCGAGGAAGGGCGCGGGCAGCTCGGCTGGGCCAGCAGTATGCAGGAGGCAGCCAGTGGGACGGTACCTGGTCAGTCTCGCCGTAAGAGTCGAGGCGCGGGCGCGGGCAGCTCGGCTGGGACAGCAGTATGCAGGAGGCAGCCAGTGGGACGGTACCTGGTCAGTCTCGCCGTAAGAGTCGAGGAAGGGCGCGGGCAGCTCGGCTGGGCCAGCAGTATGCAGGAGGCAGCCAGTGGGACGGTACCTGGTCAGTCTCGCCGTAAGAGTCGAGGCGCGGGCGCGGGCAGCTCGGCTGGGACAGCAGTATGCAGGAGGCAGCCAGTGGGACGGTACCTGGTCAGTCTCGCCGTAAGAGTCGAGGCGCGGGCGCGGGCAGCTCGGCTGGGACAGCAGTATGCAGGAGGCAGCCAGTGGGACAGTACCTGGTCAGTCTCGCCGTAAGAGTCGAGGAAGGGCGCGGGCAGCTTGGCGCCGCGAGCTGGCGCGGACAGCAGCAGCAGCTCACAGTCTCGCACGCGCAGAAACAGTCCGGCGCCGCCGCCGCACGCCGCCACGTGCGCCATGCCCGCACCCACGTGCTCCGACCCGCCGCCGCGACCCTACAACACACGCTTGATCACTTCTCCATTCGCTGTAACACCTGTACGAGCAATACTCGCACATCGTTTCCCGTCGGTCAGCATTTTACGCCTCACGACATTTTCATTCACCAGTGCTCACACGGCTACCAACAGAGCCGCACTCATCTTGTTATATTAGTGCTTATACGGCTACCAACACAGCCGCACTCATCTTATTATTAGTGATTACCGGCTACCAACACAGCCGTCGCTGTGTTAGCTCGGCCACCATACGAGCTGCACTTACCAATTACCATTTTAAATGGTATGTAAATGGTCCATTTACAACCATTTAATTATTATAATTCTACCAACTATCAAATCTACCAAATTATCAACATCAACAAGTTACTTCTTCTCTTCCAACAATCGCCAGTTCCTCCTACAACACCTTACGATAGATATAAGGAGATACGACGGCGTAGGTATAGTTTATTTAAGCCTTTAAACTGAGCTGTGTTTCTTCTGTAGATACTCTTTTTAAATTAAATCGAGCTGCTCAGTGTGCCTTTTGGCATAATTTCAATTTCAATTTCTTTATTTCAGTATCAGAGAAAGCTTACAGTTTATAACACCAAAACGCTAACTATGACTAACAATTATTATAATAATTGACAGATTATACAAATATAAGCCTCCTCTAGCCGTTGCCATAGTGATCTATCGCTGGTGCCAGTACAGATTTCTGCCTAATGTAATAAACATTATGATTTAAAGATAAATTATAATGTACCTACGTGAAAATAATAAGTACTTATATTTTATCTTTAATTGTTTTATAAATAAATCAAATAAACCAAAAGTGTACGTATCTAAGTACACTTAGTAATAATATTTACACTTATCGTAATAATATTATATAAGCCGTACTTGATTCATTTATTAATAGTATATTGTATTAAATTAAAATTTTTATAAGGGCGTATTTAGTCTGTAAAAAATATTATAGTTTCGTTAGTTATCATAAAATGTTACCAAAAATTTTATGTAAACTTTTTGTATTCTTACTCTTAAATAAAGACATTTTAAAATCAAATCAGCACAGATTAATCTTTAATATGGAGTTCTCATTCCGAAGCGATGTTCCTGATACGAGTTCCGAATGACTCAAATTTGTAAAATGGAAAGAAATTTAAAATATTAGTAAAGGTTGTAACCTATACAACACACACATTGCAAATAAACTAAAAGCTTATAAAACCAAATCCTCACCTTAGGCAGTTCAACCTGACAGCAATAGCTCTGCGAGCACAATATCTGTCCACAAACGAGGCACATGGTCGGGTTCTTGCTATCCTCCCTCTCTGAGTTAGGGCATGAGAACTCTGACACTCTGTTCATCAGCTCGGAGAAGTCTTCAGGCAGGGGTATCAGGTCGGGAGGAGCTTCTGGCTCTGTGACCACGTGCGGTGGGATCTCTCCTGAGTACCACGCCCTCGAGAGAGATGCCCATTCTGTCACCTGAAGAATTACGAGAGATTCAAATTCAAACTCAAAATTCATTTATTCAAATAGGCTACAATGGAGCACTTATGCAAGTCAATTCTATATTTTATTTTAATATTCTACAGCTCATTCGCAAGGCACCTCTTTGAGAAGAACGAGCAATAAACTCATAGGCATTGCTTTTTTGCTCATATGTGTTCACAATGTTTATATGATGATTAACTAACACCCTAGAAACGAAGAGAATAGAATGGAATATACAAGAAATAGTTATGAACATAATATGACTAACATAAAACTAGAGGTAAACAATCGGCGGTCTTATCGCATAAAGCAATCTCTTACAGACAACCTGGTTGGAAGAGAATTAATGGTAAAATATATAAGAGATTTTAAGTAGTGTCCTTGACCTTGGCTATCCTTTTCTCTGCTGGACCCTTTTCAAGAAAAAGGCTTCGGTAGGAGAGTACTGTAGCTAGAAAAAATACTGGGCTGAAGTACCTTGAATCTAAGCACCTAAAAATACATAATCGTGAAATTGATCTTAGTTCTAAGTTTTTGTATATAACTGTGGTGTTACAATAAAGAGTTTTCTATTCTATTCTAAATCCTGAGTAGCGCTGTACTGATTATTAGGAGAGTTTTCTCTTACCATCAGGATAGCAATTGCTCGTCTCCTTACTTCTTTACAGAAAAAAGGACGTACATTTCATCACATAAAACCATTTGATTGATTTACATTAGCACAAAAATTATAAACGTAAAACGTACCTTTTGCCTCGTCAACGTATTGTCAATTAATTCCTTAAACGTAGTGGGCAGATCCAAGTATCCACACATAGTGTCCCACGTATCTCCTCCAAACACTGTCAACTCTTCCGGCGGGTTGACGTCACTCAAGAAGTGATAGAACAAGCAACAACATCTCAAGAACCCTCTGCATTGACCCTTCACTTTGTCCCATATCTCTACTGGATTCAGACTCGACGCATCAAATTCTTTGCGAATTTCCGACAATATCGGCACTAAATTCTCCAAATCTGCCTTATTTTTCACACCATCGTCATCCATTGCTTCGTTTTTGCAGTCAGACAGGTCTATAGTGATCAATATTCGAGTAATTAACGCTCTTAGAGCTTGAATGGTGAATAATCTAGCTAAATGGTTGGGTCTGGCCGGGCCGGAGACTTTGCAGAATAAGGACGGGGCGGTCAATACTAAAGGAACTAAAGTACCGAATGGTTCGTGTGTTAACGGGGAAGTTTTTTCTAAGGCGTTGAGGGAGCTTAAAGCGTGGTGTGCTAGGTATTTAGGCGAGGCCCAGATGGCTGGCATTGCGGCCGCAAGGCGTATTAAAGCTTGTAGAGCGTCGCGATGTCTGGCGGGTAAGTCTCCTAATATGGGTCTGTTTTCAGCTTGCAAGACTGAGTTGGAGCTGATTATCGTGTAGGAGGTGGCGCGGTATAATGCCGCGCTTGCTGCTGTATCGCCGTATACGGGTAGCACCTAAAACAATGGGAAAAGTTTTGAAAATTAGCTTAGTAAGGTACCTAACAAATTTTTAATATGATATGTTGGTCTTTTGCAGAATAGAAGACACATTACAAAACACAACATTAAGTTTGGTAAATTATATAATTAAACTAATATAGGCTTTGCGTTCCTTTCTTAGCGCAGGTTTACATCATAAAACTTTCATAACCCGATCCGTTCAGCAGTATGTGCTGAATGTGCTGTGCGTCGAAAGATCAGTTAGTCACTCTGTCCTTTTATAGAAGTAAAATTATAAACCATGAGAAAGTATCATTCTCCAAATAATAATAATTGGGGTTTATACAGATTTATACTCCAATAGAACAGGTTACCCTACTTACACTATCAGAGTCAAATCACAATTTATAGGTTGTGTGGCTAACTTATACTTGCAGTTTCAGGTCGCCAATATGTGACAGTTCAAAAAAGAAAAAAGAAAAAGGAATGGACCCTGGCATTTCGGCATCAAAAGGCGGCGGTTACCATCAGTCACAGAACTAATACAACTAGAAGTAGCCATATTATGTGTGAGTGTGACGGCAATAGGGAAAATTCTATGTGAAGAAAAAGGAGAACCTATTTTTCTTCCGTCCCTTTCAGCGTGGCCGGTTACGTTGTTTGTCACAAGTTCAAACTATGGTTCAAACGACTTCCCTGTGACAAACATACCATCGAATTATCTTTTATTTTTAAGATTTTAAGTGCTTTCAGGGAATAATTAATGGTTTATGTGTACTCATAGTGGTAGTGAAAAGGTAGGATGTGCAGTTTTGGGCTGTAAAAGCCGTAGTGAACAACATTAGGAGAAACTATTGCTGTCGCATAGGCGGGCACGCAGTGGTGAACCACCTGCCATCAGTGGCCGTAGCATGCCAAACGGGATCTCACTGAAATGTCAAGAGTAGAACTGTCATCCCATACATTGTACTTTTGTGAATGTATGGGATGACAGTTCTACTCTTGAAGTTTTGTCGGGATTCCGTGTGGCATGCTACGGCCACAGGTGGTTTAAAAATACGATTTAATAAAACTCACCCCAGTAAAATCCTCAACCAGCGTCTTCGCCATCTCGTTGTAAGCTGGCACTTCAGTCTCGAAGTGTTGCAGGAAGGGCTGAGTAAGGAGAGCTTCGGCGTGAGTGGACACGTACACTTCTCTTTCATCCGCGGCTTCCTCTTCCATGTCTGAGGACATCGCACCCACGCTGCGAGCTCGGGCCTGGGGGTGACATTAAATGACATGGTTTATTTGCAAGAATTTAGTACAATTTGGTCTTATGAGCGTATATATCGAGTGACGCTCTGTCGCTCGCACTATTTGACAAATTTTGAAATATATAAATTCATAGAATTAATTAATTGAAAATTCCTTAAGAACAGCCCTCCATAATATTATTGCACACATTTTAAAAGTGTTTCCAGTTTGATATATTTAAAAATGGCAAGAAAAGAATTTTTGAAAATTTTCAATAAATTAATTCTATGAATTTATATTTCAAAATATGTCAAATAGTGCGAGCGAAAGAGCGTCACTCGATATATACGCTCTTAATAGAAAATTACCAGTGTTTATCAACTATATTATTTACTAGCTGCGCCCAGCGGTTTTACCCGCTGTACTTATGTAGCCTATGTGTTATTCCAGGGTCTAAGATATTTCTATACAAAATTTCAGCTCATTCGGTCCACCCGTTTAGGCGTGAAAGAGTAACAAACATCCCGACATCCAGACATCCATTCTTACAAACTTTCAGGTTTATTATATTAGTAAGATGTTTATACATATAAACCTTCCTATTAATGAAAACCGCATCAAAATCCGTTACATAGGTTTAAATATATAAGCAAACATAGGGACAGACAGATGCGAGAAGCAACTTTGTTTTATAATTTAAGTGATTCTCGTAGAAATCTGAGCAAAATCCTTTCTTATTTCTCATCTAGGTAGTATTACGAACATTTGTTCCAAACTTCGTCATTCTAGGTTCAATGGTCTCGACTCCACGATGATGAGCCTCTATATGATATAGTTACGCCCCGCGGCGTAACATGCAGTTGACAAGTTTTCACCGAATGGGATAGAAACCATTATATACCCTTTCTCGAGACTCGGACTATCAAAATTCCATCTAAATCGGTACAGAAGTTAAAGTGTCAAAAGGTAATAGACAAACATACTCTCGGTTTTTTGGCGGCAAGCCTTGATCATATCATTAGCTCCACGTCTTTTGCTTAATAATCGTGTAGAATTTGATTGTTAGCGTGTAATAATGGTGGAATATTGCGTGTTAAGTGTTTTTGAATGTGCACAGATGTAGGCAAGTGATATGGTGCTGAAATATGAATTTTGGTGCCCCCTCCAAAACTCCTCCGAACTTTCAGTAAAATTCCACCCATTTTACTGGAAGACTCACGTGACTAGACGAGCTATTAAGCTCACTCTGACTCTGACCTGACTAACTAACTTATTACTTAAAAAATAACATTTAACTTGACACTGGCAAAACACGAAAGTGGAGACCATAATTTAATATCCCGTGAACATTCACGAATTTTACTCGACACTGGCAAAATGCACATGTTGCCATATTATTAAAAAGAAAAAAAAAAAAAAAAAAAAAACATACTCTCATAAATTTATAATAATAGTATGGATATCCTTTTCTTGGAAAAATGTTGAGAAGAAAAGAGTCGAGTAGAATCAGAATATCACAATAGCTATATGATCCAAAATCATGAATTAGATTTTTCTGTATCTTGCATGAAGAATTCAAAGAAACAAATATAACTAGTTTGAGCTGGAAGTGGCGATAAAGAAATTGGAAGTTGGCTAAGCTTCTTCTTGGTCGTTATCCTCATCGCTGAGGGTCGTGTCCTTATGGTTATCTATCTGTAAAGGTGTTTATCACTGTCCGCCATGCATCCCTATCTTGGGCATGTCTGAGAGCATTATTGACATTCCAGCGCTTTAAAATAAAATAAAATTTGTTTTATTTCAGGCCTCAAGCCCATATTCTGTTAGTAGTACTACTTAAAAATTATTGTTAGTAACATGCATAAAATTAAAACAAAACTACAATGTCTGCTATTTTAACAAGAGTCTGCTACAATGTTTAAATAGGGGACCATCCCATTTGCTGCATATTGTGGCCAGGACGGTGTCGGTGCTCACACGTGTTCTGTTGACCAGCGATGCCACCTTCTTACGCATGCAGGCATGAAATCCATCTGTGTGTACTTCAGCAAACATGCCAGATGCACTACAGAACCGTGGGAGCCCCAACAACATCCTGAACGCGTTATTATATTGGACCCGAAGGGTGTTCACAGTTTATTGAGTATATGTCGCCCACACATTACTTGTATAAAATGCTTTGCAGTATCTGGTCTGACCATCGCGTGGCTATGCTCACCTGGCACCATATATCCTCGCACATCTCCGTGCAGACGTGCACCTGTTCCTCGCTGACCTGGTGCTTCAGCTTGAGGATCATGTCCACTGACTCCGAGTACAGCTGGTGGGGCAGAGGCGCCGGAGGTCGGGAGGCTAGTGGCGGTGATGGTAGGAGAGGGATGGCGGTGTTGCAGAGCCTCTCGCATAGAGGGCAGAGGTACTCTTTCTTCTCTACGTCGAATGCTGCCGGTTGGCGGACGCGATACGGTCTGGAAGACATACAATTTTAAAAGAGAATGGTCAGGTGGTTTGCCAAATAGGTAGGAGTTTACCCCGCAGGCGAGATATCTGGAGGAAATCAGAGGCCTTTGCCCTAAACACTAAATAATAAAGGAATATTTTAAATTAGAAATATATAATAATGTATATCGTCATAACATTATTAAGTTATGAAGTAGAAGACGAGCAAGACGCTCTCCTGATGTTAAGAGATAACGGCTGCCCATAATCAGTACAGTGTAACCTAGGATTTCACAATTATGTGAAATTCTAGGAGCACTGCACCAACGCTTCTTACTCAAGAGTCATAAGATGACACACATACAACACACATGAACATTATGAAGTATTAATATAATTATTGATCCCAATATAATGTGTTGAGTCTTACTGAAATACAAAAGTTCTTACTTATAGAAAGTCCCACTGGACTAAATCGTGTCGCCAAATAGTTATTATGACCGTGTTCCGGCACAATGCCAGTCAGTAAAGCCAGGGAGGCTATCCCACCTTCTAGGTTTAGTCTGCTACCATCTACGGTCTACAGCTACATCATCGCTTAACATCACGCGAGATCGTGCCTATCGTATCTAGCCTTTGACGAACGATACAATGAATTTAAATAAAAATGTCATACAAACCTCTTACTCTCCTTATCCAGTACATTATCGTAGTACTTCCTCCAGCAATGCGCGTGCAACACATGCCCACAGCTGGACACGTGGGCGTGGGCGCCCACTCCGGCAGGCAGGTGGGCTTCGCGCCAGTTCTCCGGTATGAGGCCGTCGCCCACTTCACGCAGGCGATTGTGAACGGTGGACAGTTGCGAGAATGCTACTAGGACTGGTGGTTCCGTCTTTATGTCTATACGCGCCTGTAAATAAAATAAAAAACCTTAGGAAACTTGCAAATATTACTTTTGCAGACAGAAAAGCTGGCATGAGATAATGATCCAACCGTCAACCTCAGGCCTAGGTTTATAAGAAAAAGCTTTTCTTTTGATTGATGATAGACCCGCGTTTGGCCACTTATCTGATGGAGAGTAACAAAGCAACCTCAGATGGTAAGAAGGTAATAGAAATAAATTATTTATTTGCACATAAGATGATAATAATATACAAAGCATAAGAGAAACAATATAGTATACATATTTATAGAAAAAAAAATTACATCCTGCCGTAAAAAGATACCAGCTCAGCATGTGTAGATCTGATTTGACCTACGCTGGTCTTCCGCTGGTACCTTATTGTAATGAAAAAAGTGGAACTAAATCTCGGTCCGTACGATTAAAATGTCAACCGTGTAGCGATGTCGAAGTGCCGTACCTCTATTTGTTCGGTATTAGTAGAATTTACGACTATTTCAATTTGAATAGAACTTATTTACACTAGTCATAGAATTTAACATTATCCGCCTTATTACAAAACGTGGACTTACGATAGTACTGGGATTAACTCGTGTCAAATGTTCGCTTAGTACCAGGTTTAGTTCAGGAACAATCGTTAGTCCACGTTTTGTAATAACGCGGTATGTATGTTTCTTCACAGATCGTGACCCTTTACTGATTTTTTAATGAAGAACTCTACAGTTGGATTCTGAAACGGGCTCCAATAAGATAGGACTTTGTCACTCCCAACGGTGGTAGCGAAAATCGGGTCCATATTGGCTCGCATAAAATTTTTAGTCCTAATTTAATGTGGCATAACGTTTTTCAGCCTAAACATCAAAACGCCTAAAGTTTTTAAGCATAACTTTTTTGGCCTAAATTTTTCTCCCATAATATTGTTAAGCATAATAATATTTACGCATAAAATTGTTACGCATATTGTTTTAACGCCTAAAATATCTTACCATAAAACTTTTTGGCATAATTATATTCAGCCCTAATATTGTTCGACATAATAATATCCAGCCCTAATAATTTTCAGTATAATGATATATCCAGCCCTAATTTTTTAGCAAAGTGATATCTTGTCATAATACTATTACCAGGATTGTAATCGGCAAAATAGTATTAATACTAAAATAAACGAATTATTAATTTCAATGTTCTAACTTAAAACCTAACCTAGCCTTCTCGCGGTTTTTTTTTTATAGAACGAAGTAAGAATTCGGCAAGACGCTCTCCCGATGGTAAGAGATAACTTTTTACTTAAGAGTAATAAGATGTTAAGACTCTTCAGCCCAGTAACTTCACTAGCTACTGTGCGGTTGTTTCATTTTAATCTCCTCTATACCCTACCCTCTCTCTGAATTAGAAAGTGGATGGTCATTTTTGGCACTTTGTTGACCGCTGCCGTGGCACTGTGGACATTGTTCAAACCTAACCTAACCTAAATTATCCGAGTCGGTTTTGTGACAGTCAGTCTTACTGGGTGCAATAAACTACTTTCCTAAATAATTTTATTAACTTACAATATTAGTTGTATGCCTTAATATAGTTATGTAAAATTATGATTATGCCCGAGAAAGTTTTGCGAAACATTTTCGGACAAATTAAATTAGGACTAACAAAATTATGCGTGCTTATATTATGACATACAAATTTATGCTTTACAAATATATGCTAAAAAACGTTAGGGCAACTGACAGTTATGGCAAGACATAAGTATGTCTAGATACAATTATGCCCAATTATGATTAGGCTAAAAAAAGTTATGCGAAACATTTTCGGCGAAACAAAATTAGGACAAAAAAAATTATGCGTGCAAATACGCTCCCGCGAAAATCGGTCAAAATTTAACCTTTAGGAGACCTTATTTTGTTCGCATTGACCAAGTCTCGTTAAACGTCACGTGAACTTCATATAAAGTGAATACTGACCTCTTCTTGGCACATGATGCAAACACGAGGAGCGTCGGGCACTCCTCCGCCGCTGATCCCTAACGCAGCGCCGCGGTACAGTGGACGTATGTCTTGCTCTTCTAATGTCACCTTTGACAAATAAACAATTATATAAATAATTGATTAAATTAAGATAACAATTTATAATAATACAACCCCGCAAACTTAACTCGGCAGCAACATCGGCACCGAGCACTATATAAATTTTTAAACATTGCTCCTCATGTAATTTTTTAATATATCAGCCTGAAAACACTTAAAATATGTGTAATAATATTATGCAGGGCTGATCTTGAGGAATTTTCAATTAATTAATTCCATGAATTTAAATTTCTAATCTTGTCAAATAGCGCGAGCGAAAGTGCGTCACCCGATATATACGCTCATCACGCGAGACCGTGGTTAAAGCCTATAATGCCCTATGCCTATTTTTCCATTAATTGTTATGTCACGGTAAAGAGATATACAGTAGTTCGACTCCATAGAAAAAGTCGGAATGTGGGAGTAGGTAGATGTCGGTAGATGTGGGTAGAAGTGGGTATATAATCCAGAAGCGGGTGCCACGCAGCGACGGGCGGACGTCGCGATAGTTTTCTGCAAGTATTTAGTGTAATTTACGTTATTTACTTTTGACGTATGTATACATAATATAATAAATTATATAAAATAGCAAAAAAATAGCATGCGATATTATGCTGTTTTTGAGGTAAGTTAGTAAGAAGTTATTTTTTTTATTTTTAAAAGTATTCTGCTGAAGTAAGAGTGCGAGTAAAAGACCGAGTCTCTTGTCTTGTCTCTTGCCTTTTCTCTTGTCTTGTCTCTTGTCTTGTCTCTTGTCTTGTCTCTTGCCTTGTCTCTTGCCTTGTCTCTTGCCTTGTCTCTTGCCTTGTCTCTTGTCTTGTCTCTTGTCTTGTCTCTTGTCTTGTCTCTTGTCTTGTCTCTTGTCTTGTCTCTTGTCTTGTCTCTTGTCTTGTCTCTAGTCTTGTCTCTTGTCTTGTCTCTTGTCTTGTCTCTAGTCTTGTCTCTTGTCTTGTCTCTTGTCTTGTCTCTTGTCTTGTCTCTTGTCTTGTCTCTTGTCTTGTCTCTTGTCTTGTCTCTTGTCTTGTCTCTTGTCTTGTCTCTTGTCTTGTCTCTTGTCTTGTCTCTTGTCTTGTCTTGTCTCTTGTCTTGTCTCTTGTCTTGTCTCTTGTCTTGTCTTGTCTCTTGTCTTGTCTTGTCTTGTCTCTTGTCTTGTCTCTTGTCTTGTCTCTTGTCTTGTCTTGTCTTGTCTCTTGTCTTGTCTCTTGTCTTCTTTCTTGTCTTGTCTTGTCTCTTGTCTTGTCTCTTGTCTTGTTTTGTCTCTTGTCTTGGGTTTCAATATACGCCGCCACGACATGATAGGTAAGTAGGTAGGTATCCCTACTATGCTGGAATAAAACCTATTGTAGTTCCCAGATTAGGCTTCTTAATTATGAACCAACTTTAGTTTTAATCTACCTGTTATTATGTACCTACTTTTTATTGAATTGAAGAGTGATCAATCGTATTTATTTTTAACTCCCGACGCAAAGACGAAAGGGTGTGATAAGTTTGACGTGTCTGTCTCATAGATTCGATTTAGATTTTGTTTGAAAAGTAAGTTAGGCGGAAGTGTTCTTAGGTATTTTTAGTCATAGCCGCAAAAAACGCGGGATGAAGGGTGTACTAAGTTTGATACAATACATTTTCAAATCTCATTCGACTGTTGCATTTTTGTAACGGACATTCAGTGGTTCCTAAGCGGACGTAGTAAGGTACATATAGGTAGGTAATATGAAAATGAAATAAAAGCTTGTAATAAAAATATCAATAAATGTACAAAAATAATATAATTAATTTATAATAACTCATCTAGATATTAGCTCAAGTAAGTAGATGATATGAAATAGGTAGGTACCTACTGTATGCGGGCAGCGGCTGCCCGGCAGCCCTATGACTTGCGCATGTACCGCGCGACTGTAGGTATTTATGTTCAAAAATCACGCTCAGTCAAACTACTGTATATCTCTTTACCGTGGTTATGTATAGTGTGTGTATGTATGTGTTTATTTTATATAATTACATGTATGTATTTTGTTAGATATAAGTTCTAATGTCCGCTCGATATTATATAAATTAGTTTTTCTGAATGTACAGTCTCTTGAATTACAATCTAGAACGAAGTGTTTAAGATATCATTATTGTTAAAAACTGATTGTAATTTGTCATGTGCATCTAATAAATAAATGAATAATAAAAAGTCTCACCTCAGTGTTGGTTTCTTCAAAGAGCGTGGCGTTGTTGGTGATGAACTTGTTCATTTGTGTTTTCATCTGCGCCATCAGTTTGGCTCTACGTGCCGCTGCGAATATCGCTCGACGCTCCTTTTCCATTTCTGTTTCAACAATAAATAAATATTGCATTTCAAACAAACAAAACCACACACTATTTAAAAGGTTTTATTTAACCCATATATCATCCCAAGCATTTATTTATTATTATTGGGGAACCTCAAAAGGACCTTAAGCCGCTTCGACCATTTCTGATCTTTTGTGGCAGTCCAGTTGAGTTATAATTCACTGTTTAAACCCGTGGCCTCTAGGAAGTTCCAGATGTTTCGGGGAGTGACTTGTTGTATCTCTTCTGGGAGCATAATGTGTCGCCCCAGGTGGTCCCAAGCATACTAAAACTTCATGGACCTTATTACCCTTCCTATTAAGAATCTAAATATATAAAAGGAAAGAGTGACTAATTGACTGACTGATCTATCAACGCAGAGCCATTGAACGGATTCGGTTGAAATTTCAAACACAGGTAGGTTGTACGACGTAGATCTCCGCTGAGAAAAGTTTTCTCCACGCGTTAGGTAGGTGGTAGGTTCTTTTTATGTTATAAAAAAATTAAATTCTATTTTTTTAGTTTCAGTACCGTTCCAATAATGGAACAGTAGGAAGATATGCCACTGGTATCAATAACTTTCTTTGTATAGGAAAGGTAGAATATAAAGTCAATTAGTTGAGTATAATTTATTTTAAGTATAACAATAGCTTAAATTATTGGCTATTCAACAATTTTAATAATGTATTTTAGTTAAAATTTTAACATTTGTCTTTGCCCTGTTTTTTTAGGTCCAATCTCAATTAAGATTTTAAATTTTAACCCATAACTTGAAAATCAGTCAACGTCTGATCTTTGAAAAAGATCTGATATTTGGCTTTAATTAGTATAAATACAAGATGTAAGAAGGTACAAAATGGTGGATTATACTATTTTTCTGAACTCCCCAAAAAGACAAACGACAAAAAAAAAGAAAACAAAAAGACAAAAAAATAATTAACGTGCAAACGAACGGGCGTCTTGTAAAAACCCATTTAATATAAAAAAAAAATATCCTAATTAGTATAGCTACCTGCAAAGTCGTCTTCAGTCATTTTATCCTTCCTGTCGGTGTCCATATTGTCTCCGTCGCCGGCGCCTTCCTCTGACTGGCCGAGAAGGGACCTACGAATAAAATATAATAAAAAAATAAAATAAATAAATATTTCAGGACATTTCACACAGCGCCACCTAACCCCAAGCTAAGCAACTTAATGCTTGTATTACGGTGACTAGGATAACGGATATAATACTTATATACTTTTCTTTTGTAAATACATACTTATAATAAATATTGAAAAACCACCCAGACCAGAAACAAATGTGATCTGTGGATCACACAAATATTTATTTGCCTCATGCTTGAATCGAACCCGCAACCTCCTGCGTTGCAAGCGGGTATTAGCCCACCGCGCCACAGAGGTCGTCGTAATAATAATTGTAAGGGAAATTAAAAAAACTTTTTAAAACAAGCTATTATTATTATTTATTATAGCACCAAAGTACTCGTCAAGACGAATCAAATGAGCCCAAACTCGATGGGGTTGTGTCGTTTAATTTTGGAGTTCCTATGGCCATCTTCCAGCTCCATCATCAGATCAGTGTTATAATATTATTGCATTGTCATCTGATTTACACATACATGCAAAATTTCAGCTCAATCGGAAACCGGGAAGTGGATCAAATTTAGCTTGCAAGATTTGATTACAGACAGACAGACCAACAGACAGGCGAAAGTAAATAAAAGCTTGTAACAAGTGAAATTTTAAAAATACTTTTTAAAAACAAGCTTTAATTATCATTACCATCTTGCATCATATAGTACTCGTCAAGACGAATCAAATGAGCCCAAACTCGATGGGGTTGCGTTGTTTAATGACAGAGTTCCTATGGCCACCTTCCAGCTCCATCATCAGATCAGCTCCATGTCATAATAATATTGCATTGTCATCCGATTTACACACGCATGCAAATTTTCAGCTCAATTGGAAACCGGGAAGTGGGTCAAATAAAACTTGCAAGATTTGATTACAGACAGACCGACAGACAGACAGACAGACAGACTGACAGACAACAGACAGGTGAAAGTAATATAAAGCTTGTAATAATACATCATCATCCACAGCCCTCTACATCCCACTGCTGGGCATAGGCCTCCTTCATGTTGTGCCACTCGACCCTGTCCTGTGCCAATCTGTCCATGTACTGTAATAATTATAATTGGGGTTTATACTCAGACAGAACAGGTTACCCTACTCACACTGTCAGAGTCAAATCACAATTTATAGGTTGTGTGGCGAACCTATATGTTGCAGTTTCAGGTCACCGAGATTCCTACAAGGCCTGCAACCTGACCTAACGACTGCCTCCTACATATCTTATAGGAAACAGCCGGGACCCACAGTTTTACGTGCCTTCCGAAACGCGGCAGCGTCCAGGCGAAAATCTTTGCCACACTTAGATATGAACCCAGGACCTCCGGCTTATAAGCCGGACCAACGACCTTTTGTCCGTCTTTGAACCAAATAGTTTCTACTTTGAACGAGCCGATCGAAACTAGCCAACCGCTCCCGCACCGCGCCATATTTTGCCTATTTTGTTTTCATACTGTAAGTCACGAAAACGGAGTCTATATTAATCCTTGGTTCTCTTGTGTACGTTCTTGAGGCATCTTTTCTGTTAGGGACCTCTACTCCACCTGCTATCACCAAGTTTGGCAATATTAAATATATTAGCTAACAATATAAGTCGCTCCAGAGGAGCTATTGGCTATCATCCACCCACATGTAAAACAGAATCCATAGACAAAATTGCGTACATTACTTGTTTAAACCTCCTCATTAATACGAGTAAATGTACATTGAAGTTGTCATCAACCGTAGTGGGTGTGATTAGTCAATAGGCCATCCTGTTTTGGTTCTCTTGTATATGTTCTCGAGGCGTCCTTTCTGTTAAGGAACTACTCCACCTGCTATCTCCACGCCTGCAGTATGAAATATGTTATGAACTAACAATAACTTAGTCCAGAATGGGTTTTGCGTGAGAGTGCAACAAGCGGACCCGTGACCCTGCTGCTGCCGTTGCCGGAGGGACATCGTGGTAGGTTTAGTCGGTATGGGCTATGGGAGCTGTACTTCCATCAGCACAGCACCGAGCCCGACATAACCCGCTCTGCCCCTAGAGCGGGTATGTGTAAAAGCACGTGGGGGAACGTTAAAAAAAAAGGATGGGTCGGGCGGCACTCTCCGCGAACGCTAACAATATAACTCACTTCATGTTAGCCAGCAGCCACCTGGCCAGCGGCCTGTGAGCGTCCACCCTGGGGCTGCACACGAGCTGCTGCAGCTGCTCCAGGATGCCGGCTCGGGCGGCACTCTCCGCGAACGCTAAGAACTCGTAGTGGCCGCTCTCTTCGTCGCGGAGTGCGTAGCCTATCAGATGGAGGACCTGGGAACAACAATAACGATACTCTTTAAACATGAAACATAAGGAAAAATGTCTGACAGAAGAACTCGTGGCTGATTTAAGGTTATGTATCAGTGTCAGTAGATGGGCTGAGAAGAGCGTATAATTGATCAATTATTACACCAGGTCTACATTTCTACAAGCCTTTGAATTGATCAAACTTCCAGAACATCTCATTACCTTATGCACTTGCGACTCGGAGAAGGATCGCGCCCTGAGATCCAAGGCTCGCGCGAGCACTGTACGCAACACTTGCAGTGCCACGTCGCACTGCAACAGGTTCGCTAGGATGCTGAACGGAGGGGTCAGCTTCGGCAGGGGTGGCGGTGGACAGCATTCTGGTAGTCCTGGAATGAGAAAAAAAATCTAATTAATTGTATGTAAAGCTAATGTTTTGTGTATATAGTCGACTGTTGAGCAAACCTGTGATTCTGGATAATAATCGAATCTGATTCACTCGCTATACTGGTGGCAGGCTTTAGCAGTGGCTAGTTACGATGGACAAAACTGGACAAAATCGTATGTAATCATGAAACCGTGCCAAGTGGTCATTATGACCGTATTCCGGCATGATATTCAGTGAAGCCAGGGAAGGATTTATCCCGTTTCTGGTGAGGTTTAGTCTGCTACCATATTCGGCCTCATCATCATTTAATAGACGAGATCAAGTTAACCTATAACTTATAACTAAACCTTCAAATCTTTACATATTATCCAACACAACCCTTCGAACAAATCGGGTAATTGCCGACAATTTACGGAGTTCGTTGTGAACATAAGGAGTACAATATGATTACCGGCAGTTTTCCTCCTGTTCCTCTGTTCCTCCTCGCTGCGGGAGAGCTCCTCCCTCGTGTAGTGGTAGAAGAAGGTGTCGTATTGGTCGTACAAGTGAGGCTTCAGTTTGTAAACGCCACGTGCGCCACTGCCCGATGGCTTCACGAAGTCAGCCACTTCGTGGATTACTGCTTCCAGACCCGTCTCGTGGCCGTGGTCTTCTGGCAGAGACCTGGCCACAAAATTACAGTAGAACATTATCTGTAGAACAAAGTTCCACAAAGATTTTTTACTATTATTATCCAGAAGCCTGTTAAACGCCTGTAAATATGATGTTTTGGTCGTTTTAGCATGTTTCCGAGATAGGGACAATTATGTGCGTGCTTTTTACGCATTTGTGAATTGTCTTCTCGTCGTTTGTGTGACTATGAATAAAGAATTATATCTGTACCAAATGAGAGATTTTAATAAAACCTATTCCGCAACAGTTAAGTGTTTCGGGAGAAATAACACTGTCAATCGATATTGTCATATCAATCGATTAATAAGTATATCGAAACATGTTTGGCGCGACCATGAGAGCAGTGATTGGATACGGGCTGAAGAGTCATTAAATTATAGAAATTTTCAAACTCCAAATTCATTTATTCAAACAAGCTACAATGGAGCACTATTCAAGTCAATTTAACAATTATTTATTTAGTTCTATTTTGAGATTGATTGATTGCTAACACTTTATTGGAACACAGAAAATATGCAGAAATAAACTTAAAAATAAAACACAATATTATAACTAGAAAATAACATACCTGTTGAGTTCAGAATGCGGCATGGGTTTGACGCACAGCATCTGTATGATTTCCTTCTTGGTTCTGTCTTCGTTAGTCACCTCGCCCACTCCAGGGACGTAACGGGATCCGACAACTGCAAAATATGGGTTTGGTTTTATATCCTTTCTGATACGAAATCGATATGTTTAAGTTTTAGAAGTTACCAATAACCACTTTCATCTCAGTACATTTTTTTTGCGTTAGCTACAAACGATTGGCGCTTGTCTAAGCCTGCGGGTCGCATTTTTTCTTTTATTACTTTTACACTCTAGACGAGTGCCAAAACAGTGAAATGGTGGACAGCAACATTGTGACTTTACATGTGGCAAGCGTATCCTATTTCCTACTATTTTTGTTATGTGATGAAGTAGAAGACGACCAAGACGCTCTCCTGATGTTAAGAGATAACGCTGCCCATAATCAGTACAGATTTCAAAATGATGTGAAATTCAAGGAACACTGCACCAACGCTTCTTACTCAAGAGTCATAAGATGTTAAGACTCTTTATCTTTAGCCCAGTAATTTCACTAATATTACAAATGAGAAAGTGTGGACATGTGTATTTGTTACCTCTTTACAGAAATAACACAACCGAATTTTGCATTAAGGTATATGAAACAGCTAGTTCTCAGAAAGTTGTAAGTGTTAGTAACTACAATATTTGTTGTGACTACAAAGCGCACTAACAAACATTTATTTTCAGATTGGTTTGTCCCACTTGTGTTCCCCACAATATACCAATAACAATCAAGACACGTGGTAGCCTGTCAAGCGAAATTCAAGCATTTATTACTCAATAACTACTTGTACTTATATACTCACTAAATATCAAAAGACCCAGGAACTCTTCCAACATGGATATGGTATGTCTGAGAGTGTCGTCCTCGATGCCTTTGGATTCGAAGTCGGGGTGTGCCCACTCCAACAGTTTGTATTTATTCATCAGGTGGATTATGAACTCGTTGTTCTCTATTAGGGATGCGCCGATCTGAAGGAAAAATGTATTAATAAAATATATATAAATATTTCAGGACATTTCACACATTATTTCAAATGAAATAAGTTTATACAATTTTGTCACTCTACGTTTCGGTGGTTCCGTCTTTATTTGTTTTGTATGAGTTTTATCGTCGAATAAATGTGATTTATTTTAAATCAAGTATAATTCATTCAAGGCTACAGTAGAGAACATTTGCAAGTCATTTTTTACAACGTAATTTATATTAAGACTATCCGTTTGTAAAGTAGGTACGTGGTACCTCTGTGAACAGAACGGACAAGAAACTCATAGGGATTCATTTTTACAGATTTTGTGGCTAAAAGGTAGTATAGATAAGGTCGGTACAAAAAGTTTTCGTTCTCAAAACTACACTTTCATGTGTCATATCTTCACCCACTCTGCTTGCTCCAAGAATGTTAAAGTCAAATGGATCCTGCGGCGTGAAAATCAAACTGAAGAAAGAAAAATGACGTCAGAGATGAGTGCCATTTCGCTTACTAATACTAAGGTTGACGATAGTATTTTGTTTGCAATTTGTATGAGGTAAAAAGAGATGGCAACCGTGACGTAATTTTTTCTGCATCAGTTTGGTATTCACATCGCAATCTCCATTGGTTACTTCTTCAAGGCTTGCTCACATATCAGACAGAGTTCACACATATCGTTTTACGTGCTTTTCTTCTATAAATACCTGTAACATGACGATATCCCGGTCCAACATTTCGGCTCGACACTTGACGTTGTGGTAGAAATAGAGTTGGTTCAACAACGCGAACCCGTTCCGCCGCCACATGCCCGCGTGCACTTGCGATATCATCGCCATTGTTTCTAATATTGGTTCTGTAACATAATTATATTTATTTGTACAAAAATGAAATAGTTATATTTCCAAACAACTTATGCTATTTAACACCAAAAATGTTGCATATAATGTCACCGGAAAATAACAAGATTCGTAAGTTTATAAATTTCATAGGAAACATGAGTTCAAAAACACGAGAGTTCATAGTAAATTACGAGACAATAAAGTGTTATACTAACCGATGAGCTCCTCGGGCTTTGGTTTTTGCTTGTCAGGTCGATTGAACTCCCGGCTGTGGAAGGTGAGCCCATGCTTGTAGAGCTGCAGGTGCAGACCGGCTATGAACCGCGACAGTGGCCGGTGTATAGACACAGGCTGGCTTGACACGTCGTACTCTATCACTGAAGCACTTTGGTTGCCCAGTTCTGGAAACAACATGTAAGTTTTAATTTTGTTTATCTGTCTTTGTCGCGTACATTAACATGAGTTCAAATCGCGAATTTATTGAAATAAAACTTTATTTTTTTTACTTCGAAAAAGAAGGTTATTTGGATTGCATAGCATCTGGGATAGCCGAAAAGATTAGCACCGAACCGATGAGGTAGGCGTGTTGTAGAATGGAGCCCGCGTTTCAGCTAAGGCTAACGTAGTGTAGAGCGTCCTTGGGCGAGATGGGGCGACGATATCCGGACCCCAATGAGATTAATTATTTTGAGTTCGGTGAAATGATTAAAGGCACCTTTTTTTAAATACATACCTTTAACCGCCCTCGGAAGCGGTGGAAAAGTATCACAGTGACGTCTCAAATAGGGATTGCAATCCGGTGTCATTTTCAATCCGGCCGGATCCGGCCGGATTTCCGTCAATCCGGCCGGATCCGACCGGATCCGGCCGGATTGATCAAATCAGGATGATTTTTGCTTTTTACTACAATAAGTGATTTAATCAAGTCACTACTCTCATATTACGTAATACTAGCTGCGCCCAGCGGTTTCACCCGCTGTACTGTAACCTATGTGTTGTTCCAGGGTCTAAGCTATATCAAATTTCAGACCAATCGGTCCACTCATTTAGACGTAAATGAGTAACAAACATACATCCAGACACCCATTCTTACAAACTTTCACGTTTATAATATTAGTAAGATGAAGGTAGTTAAAATCGACTTTATTGCCTAACCAATGTTAAGACCGTTAAGACAAATAGATAAAAACATATTTTCATTCAGAACAATTAAAATTTAGTAGGTAGTGTAGAATTAGACGACATTCTGAATTAGTCACGTCGAATTCCTCAGTGTCTGAAAACCAGGCTTTACAACCAGAGGGCCTATTGGCTAATTCTCACCCACTACGATTGATGACAACTTCAATATACATTGAGGAGGTTTAAGCAAATAATGTGTTTTACATATCGTTTGACGATAGCCTTCAGTGCATCCTGCCCACCATGACATACGCCGCCGAGACATGGACGCTAACACATGAGGCTGTCTACCGCATCAAGGTAGCACAGAGAGCCATGGAGCGCGCCATGCTTGACATCAAACTTCAAGATCAAGTTCCAAACATCGAAATTAGGCGAAGAACAAAAGTTCAAGATGCCGGAACGAGAGTAATGGGACTCAAATGGAGTTGGGCAGGTCACCTGGCTAGGCGAGGTGACGACAGGTGGAGTAAGATGTTGACTGAATGGTGACCAAGGACAGGCAAACGCAGTGTCGGTCGTCCAGCAGCCAGATGGATGGACGATTTGGTAGAATTGGCGGGTCGCACATGGACTAGATTGGCACAGGACAGGGTTGACTGGCATAACCTGAGGAAGGTCTATTCCCAGTAGTGGGATGTAGAGGGCGGTGGATGATGATGACGAAGTAGAGTAGGTAATACTTATAATTTTACGAAGCAACGAGTAACTCAGTCTTTCTAGATTTCACTTTCACAGATTTATTTATAAGTAGGTAACAATATTAATTATTATGTAGTATTTAATAGATACAATAGTTATACCTTACTCTCGGTGACGAAAAACTCGCACGCATGAATACCACACGCATTAAAAGTACCTACGCATGCAACAGCTATATTATTTTGCCACAAACTACTAGCACCGGATCCGGTCTCCGGATCCGGTATATTTGTACCGGATCCGGTAACCGTTAAATGTGCCGGATCCGGCCGGATTACCGGATCCGTTTTCCGGATTGCAATCCCTAGTCTCAAAGCCATCCAATAAGCGGAGGTGGCAAGCGTCTTCTCTACGGCGCACCATTCCAAAGCTAACATTACTGTTGTAGACTTATATAACTCAAATGATGAGAATGGATGAAAGGCGACTGACGAAAGATACAAGCCGCAATTGGTCGACCAACGCATATTTTCCTTGATCAAATGTCGTTTTAAGGAAAGAGTACCAAGAACCAGCGAGTGTGCATGAAGAATGTGATAAAGTTAATAATTAATAATTGGGGTTTATACTCCAACAGAACAGGTTTCCCTAATTACACTGTCAGAGTCAAATCACAATTTGTAGGTTGTGTGGCTAACCTATTTGTTGCAGTTTCAGGTCGCCGAGATTACTACAGGGCTTGCAACATGACCTAACGACTGCCTCCTACATATCTTATAGAAAACAGCCGGGACCCACAGTTTTACGTGCTGCGCCGAAACACGGTAGCGTCCAGACGAAAATCTTTGCCACACTGAGATTTGAACCCAGGACCTCCGGCTTACAAGCCGGACGTATGACCACTGGGCCACGGACGCTACAAAAGGAAATTGAGGAATCGAAAGTGGTGTGGTGTGGAAGTAGTCTCTGCCTACACCAACAGGAACCAGGCGTGATTATAAATATGTATATATGCAAATGACTCCATTATAATGACATACCTTTAACCGCCCTGGGCAATGGTGGGAAAGTATCACAGTGACGTCTCAAAGCCATCCAATAAGCGGTGGTGGCTAGCGTCTTCTCCACGGAGCACCATTCCAACGCCAACGTTATGCTGTGAGCCAGCTTAACGTGGAGATTGAACGCTGACTCCCATTCCGGTTCGTATTCCATATGTTGACCGATCTGTGGAAATAATTATATGTTATTTTCTGACTTTTCAATGTACATATTTTACGATATATGTTGACCAATCTGTAGACAAAATTCTTGTTATTTTCTGACTTTTCCACCATTGTTGTACATATTTTAACAAATCTTATTCCGAGAGTTGCAGTATGTTTATGCCGTTAATTTACAATGATGAATCTCATGCTCAATACTCATGAATCGTTTAGTGTAAAAAAATCTTATTCCATTTTTAGGGTTTCGTTTCGTACATCTAAAGGAATGGAACGAAACTCTTATAAGATCACTCGTGCGTCCGTCTGTCTGTCAAAACCATTTATCATCAATAACTTTTTTAAATCAAGACTCAAGGACGCAAAATTGTAATTAATTTTCAATCAATCAATCTATAAAACATTATTTTTCCATAAAGTAATTTTTTTATGTTAAAGGCCATATGAGGAATTATCACATTACACACTTACAATCTGGCATCTAATATGCGCATCATTCGATTAATATCATAAAAAAACTTGAGAGGTGTCAAGGGACACCCGGATGGAACGAAGTTCCTTTCGATTAATGAAAATATCTGGCTTGCTTTCTATAAGAGAGAGAGAGAGAGAGACAGACAGAGAAACATGCGCACGCCGCACAGCTTACAATAGCTTACTATAGCAAAAAGTGTCGTGACAACTTTTCGTAAGAATCTTTTTCCGTCTAGCCCCCTTTCACAACGCGCGATAAGGAACTTCGTTCCAATATAATAGAAATTGATAACAATTCTCACCTGTCGAACAATTGAGTCCATTCCCTGCATCATAACGAGCAAATTCAGCAGCAACGACAGCCCGTGCAGGAACCCTTTACGGAGGTCTTCGTCAAAGGACGTGGGCACTGAGCCGAGTAGATACTTCACGTCGTACAAAATGAACTGTGCGCGTTTGAACGCCATGGGTATGTGGCTGCGGTCGAATTCTAAGCGACCCTGGAAATTAATATAAAAAAGTGAAATAAAAAAAAATACTTGTAAAAAAACTAAAAAGTATAAAATGTACGTTCTATCTACCAAAGTACTCGTCAAGACAAATCAGACGAGCCCAAACTCGATGTGATTGTGTCGTTTTATCACAAAGTTCCTATTTTCTTATGGTCACCTTTCCATCATTAGAGCGTGGTTACAATGTAGCACCAAAGAAGTCATCAAGATTGATCAAACGATTTCAGCTCAATCGGTAACCGGGAAGTAGATCAAATTTAACTTGCAAGACTTGATTACAGAACATCGGGGCAGTTGAAACTAAATAAAAGGTTGTAAAAACGTACTGGCTTTGGCCGTGGCTAGTCAAAACCGTGTCGCCAAGCAGTCGTTATGAACGTGTTCCGGTATGACTTTCAGTGAAAAAGAGGGATTTATACCGCCCGGTATAGTCTGCTACCATCTACGATTGCATCATCTCTTTACATCACGAGAGATCGCGGTCAAAGGCTGACCTATAATGAATAACAGGTGAAAAAAAGTTTTTAAAAACAATGCTATGTTATTATTACCATCTAGCACCATAAAGTACTCGTCAAAACAAAACAAATGAGCCCAAACTCGATAGGGTTAAGTCGTTTAATTGCGGAGTCTCTATAGCCACCTGCCAGCTCCATCATCAGATCAGCTCCATAATAATATTGCATTGTTTTCCGATTTATATATGCATGCAAAATTTCAACTCAATCGAAAAGTGGATGAAATTTAACTTGCACGAATTGATTACATCAGACAGGTGAAAGTAAATAAAATCTTGTAAAAAATTTAAAAAAAAACTTACCAAATTACATCTCCGATTGCACTCACTGACGAAAGTGTTCATAACAACGAACAGTGCGTCGTGTTTCGCGATCAAATGATGCGCAAGAGTGGGCGTCGTGTACAGCTGGACCGATAGCGATGATATCGAGAACGAGTGGTCATGGTCGTCACGGACGAAGTCTTTTAGGATCGACGCTGGAATAAATAAATGTTTCTTAGTATAAAGGGTGTTTAGTGTTTAGTTACTCTATACATTGTTGTACATAATTAATGGTGTGCTCACATGCCCGCTATGCGCGCGGACCATCACTAAGAAGATTGGCTACATGAGCCACATACGCGCTCACGAACGCCAACAGAGGAGTTAAAGTTGTCGCCATGGCCGAAATCGGCCCGACCAGATCATCATCATCACATTGTTGTGGATAAATCCTTTTCGGACAGGTCATTATTATTTTGCAAAAAAACTTCTTCTTTATTGAGTGCCATCTTTTACCGAAGGTTGGCGATCATCATGACAATATGAAACCTTGACACAGCAGCTTTAAATAGGGAGCGCGTGCTCTTGCAGTACTATTGGTGCAGATTTTAAAGCCAAGATGTTCTTTTTTCCTGGACTTTTCTTTACAGTATGATTTGGAATATAGCTAATATTTGGGACTTGATTCTATTAGGGAATAACTGAGACTGATTGAATGTACTTTATGTTAATCGTTTTGTTTGTAATTATTGTGTGCAATAAAGAGTTATCTATTTATCTGGGAAAACCAAAAGAAAGAAGAAAAATATTAGGAACTAGTGGTGGCAATGAACAGCCTTCCACATGCGGGCGTCATTCTGCATGACCGCGGCAACTCCATACATACATACAATCACGCCTGGTTGGAGTAAGCAGAGACTATTTCTCTCCACTTGGTACGATCCTGACACGCTCTGACTCTTTCGCTTCTTCAACTTTCATCACATTCTACAGAATGGAAAATGGGGGAAAGGGGGATGGGATATGGGGGATGTTGTGGGGGGAATAGTGCGGTTGCTGTGGATCGTGGTGGTTTTTCGAGGTGTGGATGGTGTGGTGCACGCTCGCCGGTTCCTGTTACTCTAGTACTCACCATAATTCTTAGTAAACAAGATCGCCATGGCCCGTTTAGTGGAGTAATCCATCAGCGTGGTGGCAATGAGGAGTCGATGCCAGGCTGTTCTGGCAGCCTTCCACATGCGGGCGTCGTTCTGCATGACTGCCGCGGCGACTCCGCCCCCGCCGCTCACAGCGTTGGTGGAGCCCCACGCTTCTATGCCCAGGGCTACTTGACTGACGGTCAGGCGGAGTGTCGGCTCTTGGCTTACGAAGTTTTGTAACCTGTTAAACAGTAGTATGGAATATTAAAAAAAAAAGGAATAAAAGCAGCAACACAAACAAAATTAAGTCAGACATTCCACCGCTGTATATGTTCTCAAAAATCCTACCAATCAGGGTCTGTAAGATTGCTTATGCGATATTCTTATCGCATAAGCAATCTTACAGACCCTGATGAAGACCGTAAAGTATTTATCTAGTTTTAAGTTTGTTTTGTATTTAGAACAACTATTTCTTGTAACTTGGTATACAGCATCGGAGAAATATACTGGACGGAATTTCATGAAAAACAATATAATGAGGTACACTACATTCATACTTTGTACAAGTACGAATGTCGTGTACGTCAACGTACACGGATAATATTCGTACTGTTATAACATAGCTTGCAAAATCAAAGTTACCACTCGGATCTTATCTTCATTTGAAAGAAGAATTGTACTTTGGAGGTAAAAACAAAAATGGCCACCACTGATTTGTCATAGAGCCTCTATGATAGAGGGGTAAACCTATAAATTGTGATTTGACTCTGACAGTGTTAGTAGGGTAACCTGTTCTGTTGGAGTATAATCCCCAATTATTTATTTTAATTTTATTTTATTCATAAAACTTTTTAAAGCAACATTTATACCGTAATAAATTCCCCGGAAGAAAATGTAAAAGTGACTCACCAATTGAGCAGCTTCATGGCGAAGTGTTGGTGTGCGATGACGTGTGCATGCATTACGAGCACCTTTAAGCTGGGCCCGTGCCGGGACGTGTACCTGAAAACAACGCCGAACGTACTGACTGACCTTAACTGCAAAGACAAAAGTAAGGGCTTTTGTCTTTACAAGCAAAACGGGTAAAGAGCAAAAAAGAAAAGAAAAAATCTAAGTATATAAGAGTGGAGACCGCGTCTCAGCAAACGTAGTGAAGGGCGTCCTTAAGCGAGATGGGGCGATGATATCCGGAGGGTCACTGGGAGCGGTTGGAGAAAGACGAAGGACCGAGTTGAGTGGCGTGCCAGGGGGGAGGCCTATGTCCAGCAGTGGACGAACATAGGCTGATGATGATGATGATATAAAAGAAAATAGCGAGTGCTTAACTGACCGATCTATCAACGCTCAGCCTAAACCGCTGCCGGTATTGCGTTGAAATTTGGGACATCGATAAGTTTTATGACGAAAACCTCTACTAAAAAACGCGAGCATAAGTTAGTTATAGTAAATATTTTAGTGCTTACTGATTAAGGCTTAAATTTCACCATTCATCATCTCAGCCGTAAGACGTCCACTGTTGAACATAGTCCTCCCCTTTGGACTTCCATATGTACCGGTTGGAAGCGACCTGCATCCAGCGTCTTCCAGCGACCTTTATAAGGTCGTCTGTCCACCTTGTGGGTGGACGTCCTACGCTTCGTTTGCTAGTCCGTGGTCTCCACTCGAGCCATTTTAGACCCCATCGGCCATCCGCTCTGCGCGCTATGTGGCCTGCCCATTGCCACTTCAGCTTGCTAATCTGCTGGGCTATGTCGGTGACTTTAGTTCGTCTACGGATTTCTTCATTTTTGATTCGATCTCGTAGAGAAACCCCTTTCCATAGCACGCTGGGCGACTTTGAGTGGCTTTGGGCGACTTTGGCGAATTTCACCATTACTCAACATTTATTGTCCACTGCACACAACATAGAACTCCCTATGACATGCCCCAAGAGGCATGTCGACTTAAGCATAAATTTGTTCATTTTCAATTTTAAATTCAAACTCTATCTGAAAATTCATTTATTCAAAAAGGCTACGATGGAGCAATTTTGCAAGTCAATTTTACATTTCATTGAACAGAAAATTGACAAATTGGCCTAAAAAGTAGAGGACCTTCATCGCTTTTTAACCACAATAAGTGTACTTACACCTCAATATCAGTCTTGAGTTTGTCGCACACTTGGAAGAGATTGCACTTGACGAGAGCTCTGCCTTCCCTGTCGATTAACGTCACCAGTTCCACTGCATCACGATGGTTGGACTTCATTACTCGAGATAAGGTGCCTATTACCTGAGGAAAAGAGAGTATATTTACCAATCTTACTAATATTATAAACGTGAAAGTTTGTAAGAATGGATGTCTGAATGTGTGTTTGTTACTCTTTCACGCCTAAACGGGTGGACCGATTGAGCTGAAATGGTGGTATGCAGATAGCTTAGACCCTAGAATAACACATAAGTCATAGAAAAGCGGGTAAAACCGCTGGGCGCAGCCAGTAACTTTATATTTTTTACCGGGAGTAGACTTCCTTTGCAGGAGGTCGTCTAGGTGGGTACCCCAACAGTGCCAGTTATTCTACCTGCAATACATTACTGTGCAAACATTACTGTGCTTCGGTAGGAGGGCACTGTAGCTAGTGAAATTACTGGGCTAAAGAGTCTTAACATCTTATGACTCTTGAGTAAGAAGCGTTGGTGCAGTGCTCCTAGAATTGCACATCATTGTGAAATCCTAAGAAGCACTGTACTGATTATGGGCAGCGTTATCTCTTAACATCAGGAGAGCGTCTTGCACGTCTTCTACTTCATCACATAAAAAATCGTAATCGTGGTAAAATCGTGGGTATAGGGGCCCACTAACGTATTATAGACGCTGCTTGGGAAGTACGTAAAAAGATGTTAAATGTAAATTTGGAACCTCACAATAAATCAAAATTCATAGAGTTCTCGCAGGTGGCTCATGTTTATGAAATTTTGCCGGCTACATATTTTAAACACAGAAATACTTTGTGCTGTCTTTTTTGTACGAAACCCGAGGTGTAAAAAGTCCTTGAGCTTGTCTTGTTTTATTTTTTAATTTTAGTGTTTTTTTTTATTAGAAAGATATATATTTACCTGTTCAAAAGTGTGTGTTTCGTCGTTATAGAGTACAGTGCAATAACAATCAGGTTGGTCCAATATTTGCTGTAAATCTCTTTCTGCGTCTTTCAATCTGAAAAGCAATGCATTCATTGATGAATTCCTTTTACAATCACTTTATCAAAAATAAAATAAATAAATATTTCAGGACATTTCACACAGCGCCACCTAACCCCAAACTAAGCAACTAAATGCTTGTAATATGGTGGTTAGGGTAACGGATATAATACTTATATACTTTTCTTTTGTAAATAGATACTTGTAATAGTTATTTAAACCACCCAGACCAGAAACAAATACCTGTGGATTACACAAACATTTTTCCTATGCGGGAATCGAACCCGCAACCTTCTGCGTTGCAAGCGGGTATTAGCCCACCGCACCACAGAGGTTGTCAAAAGGAGGTAACATTTCGGTATTAATAAGGTTCAGAGCATTCTGCCAAAATAATATATTTGGATAGTTTTTAAATATGTGTGGCCGATCTACGGTTAATACAAGTGTTCTTTACTATTGTAGTATTGTTTGCTTTTTTTTTTCTGAACCTGAGAAATTTAACCGCAACAAAAGCATGCTGCTTCTTAGTGCACATTAGAAGCTTAATAAGCCCATCAGTAGAGGATTATAGGCAGATGATGATAGTCATTATTACATTTACGATCCGGCTAAGTCAATTTACGATTCGGCTAAGACAATATACGATTCGGCTAAGCCAATTTACAATGCGGCTAAGCCAATTTATAATCTAGCCAATATATAACAGTAAACATTACCTAAGATCATTAGGCAGTCCAGGCGCGTGATCGTGTGTGAGTAGTCGTAGACAGTAAGACAGACAGACAGTTGCCACTATTTTCATACGTTCCACGACGTCTGGGCTTACTGACGGCTCGGTTGCTACGTCTTCTGATGATGCCTGGAAAATATGATTATTGTTATTGTAAAGTATGAATAAAACATCGACATTACTAAATAATAGTTATTTTATAAACTCCAACAGAACAAGTGAACCTGACTATACTGTTAGAGTTCATCACCATAATAAAAAATATAATTATCGGGGTTAATACTCCAACAGAACGGGTTACCCTACTTGCACTGCCATAGTTTGATCACAATAACAGAACCTATATTAAGTTGCAGTTTCAGGTAGCCGTGAATAACTAAAGGCCTGCAACATGACCTAGCAACTGCCTCCTAAATATTTAATACACAAGTGAATTAAATTAAAAATTTTAAAAACCCCCAACGCAATATGTAATTCACCATTTTGTGGTGGCAGCCATCTTTGAATTTTAATTTATTATAGTGCGTTGTATTCTACTAGTTAAGCCCTTTCATTTGACACTCATATTGATTATTTGTAGCGACGGCCATCTTGGACCGATGTCTACCAAACATGGCTAAGAACACTCTCGACAAACTCTATTTTCAAACAACAAAAAAAAACGAAATCAAAATCCGTTCACCCGTTCGATGCCACAGACACACACACTGTCACGTCAAACTTATAACATCCCGTCGTTTTCGCGTCGGAGTTAAAAACAGCAGCGACCCACAGTATACAGGAGAAAACTCCAAATTACAAGGCAGACGAACAACCACAGGGCAATGGTTCTATGTACAATACTAACCGCGTGTAGTGTCAGAAAGGCTCCCGCTTCCAAGCCTCAGTGTCGCCGCAGTCGCAGCAGCCGCCGCCTCTGGTAGTACAATACTAACCGCGTGTAGTTGACAGAAAGGCTCCCGCTTCCAAGCCTCAGTGTCGCCGCAGTCGCAGCAGCCGCCGCCTCTGGTAGTACAATACTAACCGCGTGTAGTTGACAGAAAGGCTCCCGCTTCCAAGCCTCAGTGTCGCCGCAGTCGCAGCAGCCGCCGCCTCTGGTAGTACAATACTAACCGCGTGTAGTTGACAGAAAGGCTCCCGCTTCCAAGCCTCAGTGTCGCCGCAGTCGCAGCAGCCGCCGCCTCTGGTAGTACAATACTAACCGCGTGTAGTTGACAGAAAGGCTCCCGCTTCCAAGCCTCAGTGTCGCCGCAGTCGCAGCAGCCGCCGCCTCTGGTAGTACAATACTAACCGCGTGTAGTTGACAGAAAGGCTCCCGCTTCCAAGCCTCAGTGTCGCCGCAGTCGCAGCAGCCGCCGCCGCCAGACTGCCCCATCTTGTACTTGTGGTTCCGGTGCGCTGACACCTTGAAACATTCCACGCACAGCACGCACGTGTTGTCCATGCCTGAGAAGGGACATGACGGAATATGTTAATATCTTATTGTAAACATATTGAAAAAAACGGGTGTTTTTTTTCAATATGTTTACAATATGTACCTTTTCAATATGTACCTCGTTCCCGCTCGTACCTAGAGCAAAGGTTGGCTATCGCAGTGCAGCGAGGCAACGCAGCCAGCGTAATGGGCACCTTTGCCCCGGGTACATTGGGAGGAGGGTTACTTGTTATCGATTAGATTTAGGTTATAGTTAGTTTAGTTTGTATTGTAAATAAGATCGTTTTTATATTATTTAAGATTTAGATATATTAATTAGTAAACTATCTAATAGATAACAATAGCTAACATTATTTCCAGAAGTATTGCACACCGCCTCTATACATGTTCTCATTATTCCTTCCAACCAGGTTGTCTGTAAGAGATTGCTCTATGCGATAAGACCGCCGATTGTATACCTGAAGCTTTATGTGTATTGTCCACTTATGTAACAATTTCATGTAACCAGGTTTGCAATAAAGTATTATTGAATTTTTTTTTTTATACAATGAAGCAAGAAGACGATCAAAACGCTCTCCTGCGGGGCTATGATGCGCACGTCGACATAATGTCGCGTGAAATTTGATTTAATGTAAATAATACTCTATGTGGCTGTCATAAAGTCGAGATTTATGCACCAAGTGAAATGATTTTGTCGTTAAAACTCCTATGTCAAAATGATCTCACTGGTGTGTAATTTTCGACTTTATGACAGCCACATAGAGTATTATTCACATTAAATCAAATTTCACGCGACATTATGTCGACGTGCGCATCATAGCCCATCTGATGGTAAGAGATAACGCTGCCCATAATTAGTACAGTGCTACCGAGCGCACTACATCAACGCTTCTTACTTGAGAGTCATAAGATGTTAAGACTCTTCAGCCCAGTAATTTCACTAGGTACAGTGCCATCCTACCGAAGCACAGTAATGTTTGCACATCACTGCTCAGGCGGTAGAATAACTGGCTGTTGGGGAACCCACCTATATCTGACATTGTTATAGCAGCCACAATCGACAGTGGTAGTCCTATATTGACCGCGACCGCGGATGAGTTCACTGCCGCGCATAATTTTAAATTTCAAAACAATGGGTGGTGCTGTGTTATATTGACGGACAAATCAGACACCTGATTTGCTCGTCTTGTACCATTGTTATAAACAAAAAAATACTATAGGAGTAATATTATCACATACTAAACTTTATTATGTAGAAATTAAGATTCGGCTTAATTCGGTCGAATGCTTGACATCGCTCCTGCCGTTCTATAGTTATAAATTGTAATGAAATATGAAAATAATTTATTGGCTTTATTTTACAGCTTAAGCTAGTAAATAGCTAGCTTGTAGTAAATTAAACAAACCCGTCATTTTTTTTATTTTGTAGGCAAATAAATGTATTCAATTCAATTTTATTTATTGCATAAACTGTACAGAGAAAGGTGTTACATAGTATTAAATTCTAGAGTTAAAACAGTGTCGCCCTGATGAACATGCAATAGTACAATATTTTATTTTCGTGCACTACTAATTATAAACTATGATTAAGTTATTGTTCAAATTATCACATTATTTAATTGTGTATATTTGTTGTGTATTCTACATACCACACTCCCGACAGCTATAAGCGGGCTCCCCCTGTTTGAACACGCGTCCGCATAGAGTAGAGCGGCGCGGCGCGGCCGGCGGGGAGCCAGTACTCGACGCCCAGACAAACTGCTCTAAAGGCTCGATCAGCAGCTTCGATGCTAGCTGCTCGTCGAATGACCAGTCTGAAAGGAGAAACGATGCGATAGGAATACACTCTTTCTCGTAAAGCAAGCGGTAGCGAATATCGCTCAGATTTGAAGAGGCCTTTATAGTTATTCTCTTTGCTATATTATTAACATTAATGGGCTATTTTTCAGCGTGTAGTACTACCAACCTATAAAAGAACAATATCGTTTTTTTATCTGATCTGAGGGCCTATTGGCTAAACGACATGTAAAACACTAGAATCCATAGACAAAATTGCGTACATTACTTGCTTAAACCTCCTCATTAATATGAGTCAAATAACAAACGCAGCCAATGTACATTGAAGTTGTTTTCAATCGTAGTGGGGTGACAATTAGCCAATAGGCCCTCTGTCCTTATAAAGTACAAAGCTTTCATTACAATTTACGACGGTAAAGCAGTTTCTTGGAGTAGGTCGTTTAGTCTTCAGGTGGTCTTTGAGTGGACGCCTCGAGAAGGAATCTTGAAGGTCGACCACATCAAGATAGCTAGAAATAACTGTCATCTATACCGAAATGCGATCTGCACGAAACAGACAAATGGCCCAAGAAGGAAACAGTGGGGTCGAAAGAGGTTGATGATGATCCAGTTATCAAGTAATACGAACCCAAACAAGTCCTGTTCGGCTGCGGCGAGTATATCCTGGGCACGACCACCCGCCAGTGGTCCTGGAAGTGCGCCGGGGAGAGCACCCCCTCCGCCATCTTGGTCCGCCATAGTTCCACCACGGCGTCTGCGCGCGCTGGTAACGTGTACCTGGAAAGATAACATTACCTTGTAGACTTGTAGAAATACAACACAATAAATACTCTTTAGACCTTTGAGACCAAAAGTTTACCGAATAGACTGAAACTTAATTAAATAACATTAAGGTCCACAATGGGCGGCTTTATGGCTTACTTAGAAGAAGATCTTGAAGAACTTTTCTGTGTCGCTTCGCGCCTCATTTTCCGAGACCTGTAATTTTTTTAGAGCAATCTTTTCCAAGCAAGCTTTGTCTGGAGTGTTTGAAATTAATGAGTAGGGCGTAACACAATTTAAAATTGCACCTCTCTGTTAAACCTTGCGACGCAGAAGGCGCTGATACGATACCGGTTTGGGACAAATATTGTGTTTATCTAATATTTATTGTTTCTAGGCTGATTTGAAAATGGTTGAGTAGAACAGAGTCGAGGGCGAGGACACGACTAAAATTATAGGTGTTAAGGTAACTTTCCACCAGAGATGTGCAATGCAGCTTTGCTACGAAGATGTGAAAGCTACGCTACGAAACTATGTGACCGTTTCCACCAATGCTATAAGCTTTGTGCACCAATAAATTTGATTGGTGGATATCAAACGCACCCATAACAACGTAGCATAGCACATATCTGGTGGAAAGATACCCTTAGTGTTGTACAGGCGACAATGACACCAAAAGACATTACTAGAGGTAACCTTAAATTGATTAATCAATTAAAACAATACAATTTAAATGGCAGTTCACAATGACCTTCCGAGTCGATTTATTGGCAGACGCACCTGAATACCGACGCATCGTGATACAATTGCTACCGGAAATATGTCTAAGATTGGTGGTTTATTTTTATAGTGTAGAAGACAGTTATTTCTAGACCTAGGGGCTGAAGAAGCGAGTTTTTAAGAATTTGACTGTGTAAATACATTTTTCATTACCTAGAATAAGAGTCTCAATTAATCCATTTATTAATAGGATACCAGCGAAAGACTAGCGTAGGTCAAACCAGATCTACGCATGCTGAGCTGGTTCCTTTTTGCGGCTCGATTTAATTATTTTATTTTAAATGTTTATCTTTTGTTTTTTTATGAGTAAATTTATTTATTTCTTTATTTCCTTCAATAGCGGGACAGAGAGTGAGGAGGAAGATTTGCGTGTAATGAACAAACTCAACTGGAACAGGTACCCAAGCGACAACTGGAAGATTTTGAAGTACGTTACAGAGGAGTTAAAAATTTAATAAAACCAGCAGTCAGCAGTAAAGTAAAATACCTTATGAAAGAAAAGTGTTTCCTTTTTCAGGTGGGCAAAACTACTGGGCACAGCTAACAGAGAAAATTACATCATGACTTGAACGTGTGGTGAATGGAAAGCTGAATTACGATCACATACAAAACTAAAAGGAGCCTTCTAAAAGAAAAAGGATCTCGAAGGGTCGAGGTTAATTGAAATGTATTGCGGTCATTCACATCCGTATAATCTGAAAGCCACTTTCTAAAAGCAAAAGGTCACGACACTGATATTGGGAAAGTGAAGATAAACCCTTATTTTCATTTATATGTTGTCTCATTAATCTGCAGCGGTGTTGATCAAGGGGTTACATAGTTTCTTATGGTGCAGATGTGATTCTGTATCACAAAGTTCAAATACCCCGCACCCCCACCCGCACGCAAAATGTGCCCTGAAATCTATTCACGGAAAATTTGCCCCCAAAAACCTCGCACAAATGACTATAATATTTTTCATGTACCACTCGTTATACTAGTGGTAGGCTTCGACCTTGGCTAGTTACCACTCTCTTGACATAACCGTGTTGCCAAGTGGTCATTGTGACCGTATTCCAGCATGATGTTCAGTAAAATTAGGCAAAGATTTTTTGGTTAATTATAGCATTGCAAAAACTTAGAAATTTCTAGAAAAGCCATATCTATACATTTGGGATCGTATTTTACAGTTTAAATGAAACAAAACAATATGGTTAATAAATAATCACCTCATGCCTTAATAATTCATTAACAAATTAAGCCAAACTTAATTAGAAGGACTGCTTGAATAAATTTGTACACACTCATTCCCTTGATAAAACAATGAAAAACCTTGCCTTTTCCGCCCGAAGAGAAAACTCATGTCCGGGACTTTCTTCTCATGTGTTAAATTTAATGAAATGACACATACACAAAACTAAATGCACATTCACGTTACTACGTCAAACAAATCAAATAAACAATGATATTGCACTAAAACACACAAAAACTCACTCTTCTTCTGTCATAATTTATTGAGGCATAGGATGCGCAGTTTTTCGCTCACTTTAGAATAATTGGGGTTTTGCAATAGAACTGGTTACCCTAATTACTATCAGTCCAATCAGTATTATAGATTGTGGGCAACCTGTATTTCAGTTTCAGGATTCTTACAAGACCTGCAACATTAACGATTGTAAGCATGTAAGAAAAAGCCGGAACCCGCAATTTTACCTTCAAAACACAGTAGTGTCCAGATGAAAATTTACAGACAGTGATTTAAACCCCTTTGAAGCCGTTATTACGACCACTGGGTCACAAATTATCTTTTAAGCGCATGAGTACAATTTACTTTAAGGGAGGTGCACTTCTCGATAAATGAAATCTGCGCATCCTAGGCCAGCTGGATGTAGATTATAATTTTGTTTAATATTTCGCGCGTACAACACCGTTCGTTCGGACGGTAAACAATAAACTGAGGCAAAGTTTGGCAAACCGCCACCAACCTGGTCGTCAGAAATTAAATATTATTGATAACTCCTTTGTCTTCCGTACGAAAACTCATTTGGCTCTGATGAGTTGAGACATTATTTGGAAACATACTGATTTGAGAATGTTTTTTCTGAAAATTTTCTGTTTGAAAAGCACCTCACCTGCTTAAAAGTTTGGATGAACTGTGTGAATGAGGATAAGCGTGCTATAGGAGTGAACAAGGATATGACGGATGATAGAGTGGAATAGAGAAAGACGTATTATGTCAACCGATAAGGGTAGGAAGAAGATTATGCTACAGTTTTGATCGCAAAAAATCTTGCTGGGCGCGTTATTACATAGACAGACCTACGTAAATACCCATTTTTTAACCCCCGACGCCAAAACGACGGGGTGTTATAAGTTTGACGTGTCTGTCTGTCTGTCTGTCTGTCTGTCTGTCTGTCTGTCTGTGTGTGTGTGTATGTGTCTGTCTGTGGCATCGTAGCGCCCAAACGGATGAACGGATTTTGATTTAGTTTTTTTTGTTTGAAAGTAGAGTTAGTCGAGAGTGTTCTTAGCCATGTTTGGTGAAAATCGGTCCAAGATGGCCGCCGCTACAAAATGGCGGATTACTTTTTTCTTCCACGACCCCCTCAATATGGGTATCAAATGAAAGGGCTTAACGAGTAGAATACAGCCCACTATATTAAATTTAAAATCCAAGATGGCCGCCATCAAAAAATGGTGAATTACGTATTGCGTTGGGGGTTTTTTAAATTTTTAATTTAATTCACTTGTTTAATTAAAGAGAAAAAAACATGCATACCATCTTGGTACACCTTTGACGATCGAGTAGTTAATTACTCAAGAGATACAAAACATTCAAACAAAATTTCTAATTTTATAACAATTAGTAGAGTTATTAGTGGTAGAGTATGTAGTATTTAGTTATGACTCATTACCGTTACAATTTATTTAGAATTTTTAATTAATTTATTTCAAGCAAACTATTTCTAAAGCGCATATTTAAGCGGGCGTTAGCTACATAAAATTGGTCTATTTTTGTTACAATCACGGGTTTACTGCGTGATAAGATGCCTAAATATTAAATATTCTAGAATGTTTAGAAAACGGGATAGGTTGATGGCATGGGCACCTAGTCTTCACAATTTTAAACTAGTTTTGTTAACTGTAGCCAGCGTCGCGACCGAGAGGCGTGAGCTCCTGATGAAGGACATCGTAATTGTCCAAAACCCAGGGTCGAGCCTATCGATTATATCCGTAAGTTTAGTCGTTTGTTAACATAGTTAATATTATAGTTTTGTTAAAATTGAATACACAGCAATTAAAAGAATACCAACGAATGACAATCATTAGCGTTCGCTCCTCTCACTAAGTCATCCAAACGCATGCGATTCCCAACGAACGCCTTCGTTTGCCTTCTGCTATTGTCTGGTGGGTGTTTTTTCCAGGAAAAACGTGTTTTGTATTGTCAGGTTGGTGTGGAACTCCACATTAGAAGATTGCGGCCTATTAAATAAACCTGGGGACGCGATAGTACTAGGGCAGCGGGTACCCCAATCCACTCGTCCGCTTTTTGGTGCGTACCCGGTTTTACACGAGCGCAGGCGCGAACGCAAATTTGTTTTACATCTTACTAATTTTATAAACGTGAAAGTTTGTAAGAATGTATGGATGTCAGGATGTCTGGATGTATGTTTGTTACTCTTTCACGCCTAAACGGGTGGACCGATTGAGCTGAAATTCGGTATAGAGATAGCTTAGACCCTGGAATAACACATAGGCTATATTATAGCGGGTAAAACCGCTGAGCACAGCTAGTAGGTACAAAAATTACTAAGGTAGTGAGTGTAAATTATTCAATTTTGTGACATTATTGAGATTTCCTAAAATGGCCGGATACATTTTAATAAAAATACTGGAAACATTATTTTAAAGAGATAATCGTAATAATATACGAGTATAATATAGGTTATAATAAATATATTTAAATATTCGTCGCGACAGTTTTTTTCCTTTTAATTTATTACATTGTTAAAAAAGGTTTAATTTAAGTACACTATGAAAAAAGCTTCCTCGTTTCAGTTTTTTACAATTTTAATATTTTATTAAAAGGTCAGCAAGTTTTCTGGACATTATGTTAATATTTATTGCATTTTTTGTATTTGCGTTATTTAACTTTTATTATGCAGACTTATTTACGTATATAAATACCTAATTAGCGTTGTTCTAAATAATAAAATATTTTTATTATAGGTACATGGCTAAATATTACAAATTTTACAATCAGATTTATATAATGCGAATATAAATATGGTTTAAAAATATATTATATTATGAAAAAAATAATATTAATTTTATTGATATATTATGTAAATACAGTTATTTTTTAAATAAACATCCTCGATCCTTATATTTGTAAGTTACGTAAATAAATTTGAATTTTACGAATTGCTACAATTTCCTTACGTCGCGTCGCAGTTACCTAGGAACTTGACTTGAAGTCTAGGAATTAGCATCAATGTCCTAGCCACTGAAGCAAGACTTTTTACAAGCTTTTATTTACATTCACCTGTCCGTTGTCTGTCTGTTGCCCATAATCACTACAGTGCTACCCAGGATTTCAGAATATTATGTAGGTACGCAAGAGTCATAAGATTTTAATACTCTTTAGCCAATTTTGTCGGCAAGCACGATAGCTTCCCAAAAGTTTAAAATAACCAATACGGGATATGTCTAAGAAAGTATATGGTTTTTATATTTTTTAATAAAAAAAAACATGTCTATAACATCGTATTATCGATTTGAAGTGTGAAGCACTAACAAGGAAACAGATCGTATTACGTACATAAAGTAATTTTAGAATCTACATAAGTTCCGATGTTGCATGACATAAGCGTCCATAATAGAATGGGCCAAGACGGACACTTAACACTAAAGTCATATTAAAGGTGTGCCCAAATTATAACAAATTTTGTGCCTTATATGGGAACTAAGCTGGACGGTCAACCTCCGACGATAAACAGTCACCGTCGGTTTATAAGATAAGATATATATTATAATTATTATTTATTGATATCACATAGAAAAGTGAAGGTTATAACAAATTCCACCACCACAAGGTGGACAGACGACCTTATAAAGGTCGCCGGAAGACGCTGGATGCAGGTCGCTTCCAACGGGTACATATGGAAGTCCAAAGGGGAGGACTATGTACAGCAGGGGACGTCTTACGGCTGAGATGATGATGATGACAACAAATTATAAGCTATTGGTGTACCAATGGACGGTCTCATTGCTAAGACTGCTCCATTTCATGCACATGTACACTAACGAATCGATGAGGGCTTTTTATTAGTAAGAAAGTACTAAATTTTCTTACCATTTTAATCTCAAAATGATCTCCTCGAGTAACTTTTGTGGTCAGAAAAGTCTGTTTTTTGGCCTACTACAACTTTCCCGAACAATTTTTTGGCAAAAAATGCTTATGACGTTTTTTCATTGTGATTTATTTTATAGCACGAAGTGTAGCTCAGTAAGGAAGTGGCGCAGAATCAGGAAGAGTGGCATTATCTTGTATCGGAGGCTAAAACTCAGTTTGCGTGGATCTGGTCTTTTAGCGAAGACCTACGACATAAAACCTTTCTATGATCCCAATTTCAACTCAAATAGCTCCACAGTTAATCTGTGCGTTGATAGATCAGTCAGACAGTCAGTCAGTCATTAAGTCATGCGTTTTCCTTTATACTCGTACGTATATTATACAGACATCAATATTTTAAACAATATTTGTAAATCAATCACGTTATCTACCAAAGTGCTATGCAAAAACTATATTAGAATAAAGGATAAGACGAGTTCGATGACCTATAATGATCCACACGACCTAGGACAAGACACACTTAAAGTTCCTTGACTTTTTTATCTACATTAGAAATGTTTTAGAAAATAACAAAAAGGACTTACATTTTATGTTTTGTTTTTTTTTATGTGGAGAAGTATGAAGACGAGCAAGACGCTCTCCTGATGTTAAGAGATAACGCTGCCCACAATCAGTACAGTGCTACCCAGAATTACACAATGATGAGCAATTCTAGGTGCACTGCACCAACGCTCAAGAGTCATAAGATGTTAAGATTCTTTAGCCCAGTAATTTCACTAGGTACAGTGCCCTCCTACCGAAGCACAGTAATGTTTGCACATCACTGCTCAGGCGGTAGAATAACTGGCACTGTTGGGGTACCCACCTAGACGACCTCTTGCAATGGATGTCTACCCCCGGTAAAAATAAATTAATGATGATATTAATTACTAGCTGCGTCCAGGGGTTTTACCCGCTGTACTGTAGCCTATGGGTTATTCCAGGGTCTAAGCTATCTATCTCTATACCAAATTTTAGGTCAATCGGTCTACCCGTTTAGGCGTGAAAGTAACAAACATACATCCAGACATCCATTCTTACAAACTTTCACGTTTATAATATTAGTGAGATATTATTTCTACCTTTTACAAAAGACGTCATCGAAACAACAAGAAGTAATGAGGAGAAATCGGATTAATGTGTATTATTCTCGTAACTCCGAAGTGTTTTTTTTTAAATAAATAGATGTTTTATTAAATTTTTACTAGCTGCGCCCAGTAGTTTTACCTCCTGTACAGTAGTAGCTGTCTACCTAATAATATCCTAAATTTTAGCTCAATCGGTCCACCCTTTTTGGGCGTGAAAGAGTAACGAACATACATTTTTACAAAATTTCACATTCATAATATCAGTAGGATAGGTTAAAAAAGCGTATCGTTCTACTACGAATATTGCCTTCTTACAGAATATACAGCCTGATGCGTTGGTCTGACCAGATCCGCACCACTCTCGACTCTACCGTCTACGATGCTCTCCGGGTGGCCGGAGATAGGACAAGATGGCGTAACATCGCACTGTGTGTAATTTTGATGAAGTTGCGGCCATCCTATTTATTTTTTTATTCGATACACGATGTCAAATAACAGCTCGGAATCTAACTCCAATGAAATTCTTTCCAGTAGTTTAGAAGATACAAGGTCTTTCTTGAAACTATAGAAAAAACATTAGAAACGCTTTTGCGCTTTCGTGTTCTCGCATTTCTTTGATTAATTAATGTATTATGTTGAGGAGCATGCTAACGTATTTTTTGATATTAAATAACTACAAGAATTCGAATCACAAGTACGTAAAAAAATACATTTTGTGGTTTTTCAAATATATTTTTTTTCTCAGAAATCCTGTTTGTTTAGCATTTTCTTTTAAAACTACAGTATCGTTAGGTTATGTTTTATCTCTCCACCAAATATAAAATCAAAATATCAAAGGACCGCTGAGTTACAGATTTTCAAAAATATTGGTTAGGGCTGTCCCTTTTCATATTTTTACATAAAATAAATATTGACCACTAGCTAACACGTTGACATGTGGCACTGCAAGATTAGTATAAGCGGATAAAAAAAAACAAGAGTTGAGGACGAGGAACAATAGATGGCGTGAGTGGTCAGTCAAATTGAAAACCTTTTTTAACAAAATAGATTATATTTCAGAAATATTATATTCTATTGATCATATTTTGTTAATTGGTGCCAAATAATAGTAAATATATCGATAAAATTATTTTTGTTTACAGATTGATAAAGAAAAAAAATAATTACTCTAAATTATATATCGTTTTTTAATTTGCAAACTTTGGACTTAAAAAGTATAATGATAAGGCCGCCCATTGTGGACCAATGTGTTATAATATTGTCATAATAAATTTAAGTACTTTTTGTTATATTGGTGGCAAAAAAGAGTATATCTATTCTGTAAAATCCTAGAATAAACGGATGGTTAGAATAGGTATACAATAAACATTCAAGAGAAAGGTAAAGGAGTTTCAAGATTTGTGGTATACCTACTGGTTTATTAGGTTTCGGCGCAGACCGCGATTTCAAAAAAAATGGCGGTAAGTATACCACAAATCTCCAAATACCACAACAAAAGATATTCCGACAAACACCAACCATTCATAAATTTCATGAAAATATATAATACGGACCAGTAGGTATGCCACGTTCCGTACAACCCCATTCAATTATTTGTTCCCCAATTACACCTAAAATCTTTTATAATTATTTGAAAACTTTAAAAATCGTCATTTCTAAATATATCGCAACATACTTACATATTACGAACTATGGACCTACTTTTTGAAGTTGGTTAAAAATACTAACAAGCTACTTTTCGATTTAATTCGCTTTATGTTTAAACATAATGTGGGCAGATGTAAATTTTATACGCTAATATAATTTTTAAATTTTGACAACCCTATTTCCATAGAAATTTTTAGTTTCCTTAGAAATACATTTACTCAGCCGTCCTTTGATGAACGCATTTGAAATTTTAATGTCTCATAAGTAATTACATTTATTACCTAACCTAAAAAAAGAAAATGCTAATATACAAGGAAAACTAAAATATTTAAGGAAAACTGAAAATCAGAAAAACTTTAATTAAACTGTAGGTTTATGAAGTACATCATTGATTTTAATATATAATATGTATTAAATATGTTTATATCATCCTATATTACTACAATTTTAATTTTGTTTACGATTTATATTTTATAACAATATAAACATTTTTGTGAGGTCATTAACCTTTTTCAAAAAAAATCATAGCTTCTAAACTATTGGAAAGAATTTCGTCGGAGCTGGATTCGGAGCTTCAATTTGACATCGTCTATCGAATAAAAATATAAAATAGGATGGCCGCAACTTCATCAAAATTACACACAGTGCATCGTGAGGAAAAAAGTCATGGATGGATCACGACCCTCAGGATATGAAGACCACGACTGATGGAGGAAGACAGAAAATACATGCAGGTGGAGCATTAGAATAGAAATAAGGATCTATAAAAACCTTATCTAGTAAACAAAGTTCTACGTAGTAATGTGACGTCACAAACTGCACATGAGATCAAATAGCATTCTATCTAGGGAGTGTGCAGTCAATAAATGAATCACAGCCAAAACTTGCGTGACGCGAATTATTCAGCCGAAATAAATTCATTCACGTGTAGGGTTACCATCATTTTTAACTACAATTAAATCATTTTAAGAATCAAGTTGAACATGTTTTTTGGTGATTAGTACGGCGCGGCGTATAGCTCTGAATAGCTCATCAGGCAACGTCTATTTGGTTTCATAGGTACATTTCTTGTAAAATAAAAATATACAAAAAAACTATTTTGTAACACAAACCGTCTCCAAGATCGTCAGGGAAGGTGAAAGTATTATGTACTATGTGATATACTACTGAATGTTTCACTGAATCATGACTTGTTTTTAAACAATTTCGAAAAAAATATCGCAGAAAAAATGTATTGTCTAGGTACTACAAAGATATTATACTTACAGATATTATTATAATCTACACAATCATACATTTATAACAAAAATTAAACAATAAATGAAATATCCCTCGAAAAACAATGAAACGGTAACCTCCCACACATAGGTGAACTTGACCCGTATGTAGAGGTATAGTCACAAGTATCAAGCCAAAATAATATGTTATTTGTGCGCAATGTCACAATGAAGAGACTGGATCGCAGTTCAACATCCTTATATCTTAGACTAACTTATGAGACGTTCAGGGGTCGCATACCTGATTATTTTATAAGTTAAAATAATCTTTACGTTTTTCGAATTAAAAATCGAACGAGAACGAGTCTGTTCGGCGTATAGACCTTTCAAGTCGCTGAACTACATAGGTTCGCCTGATGTAGGTAATGCCGGCAGATTTTTTTAAATAAATTTGATTAGTTTTCTAGTTCTCGTCGTACCCAGCAATCGCAGTAATTTACTGCATGCTTGGCAGATGAAAAAAAAAAAATGAAAAATTGTTTATTTATTTGCTTGGCAGATGAATAACTAGCAATGGTGTAGTCTTTCCCCTCTCAGATTAAACTCAAACTCAACATTCATTTATTCAAACAGGCTACAATGGAGCACTTTTGCAAGTCAATTGGATTCATATGGTCAATTGGATGGATATTAGACAAAAAATAAACGACAGCAACACGATAGTGATGCCAAAGCAATTTGGTTGCAGAATCCCCACGCTGGCCTTAACCTTCCAACCGGATCGAATCACAGCATTTTATTGGGCAAGTTTGTATCTTGATGATCAATTGACATTGACCAAGGACCATAAAACAAAACACGATATAGTTTTTGCTGCAGTTTTGTTTATCTATTTGTGAATAATAACATAATTGGGGTTGCTTAGTTTAGGTTTAGTAGGTACTATGCAGTATTCTATAGTTCAGCAGGGCTATGATGCGCACGTCGACATAATCTCGCGTGAAATTTTATTTAATGTGAATAATACTCTATGTGGTTGACATAAAGTCGAATTTTAAACGCCAGTGAGATCATTTTGACATACGAGTTTTGCGACAAAATGATCTTCACTGGCGTGTAAATATCGACTTTATGCCATCCACGTAAAGTATTATTCACATTAAATCAAATTTCACGCGAGATTATGTCGACGTGCGCATCATAGCCCTGCAGGTCTAAAAACTTTTGTATGTTATCACATTTTTATAGGTTTGGTGTATGTCGGTCTTAATTTGGATTTTGTTAAATAAATAAAATAAATAATTTAACTGTAATATATCTATAACCGTGAAAGTTCTATCCTAACAAACTTTCACGTTTATTATATTAGTGAGATTACACAAATCTCAGAGATAGTAGGTAAGGTGCATTTCATCAAATAGTTCCTATGACGTCATGTTGGCACCCCTGTTTGTCAAAAGTTTCAACTGGTTACGACGTATCTTCAGGTTATTCGAGGTTATATTGAAATATCTTGGGAAAATCATGTTTAACGCACTATACTCGTATATTTATGAAAATGACTTCAATACAAGATGAGTCATCATACGTACTCGCTTATTATGATTTGAAATCAACTTTGTTTACATACATCTTGTATACAGAAATCTTAATATTATAGGAATAGAAATAGCTACCCGAAAACATGAATTATTGCGAATTTTAAACTGACTTCACCTCTTTGTGAGAGTGAGTCAATATGCGGTATATAATATAGCCGACAAAACATATAGTAAGATAATTAGAAATACCTACTAGGCACTTCTAGTCATTTATTATTAAAAAGTTTGTGAAACCAACGCAGTTCTTAGAGAAATGAAATAAATACTTTTGCCAATAGAAATAGCGAAGACGTAAAACAAATTTAATTGGTTTTTTTTTTTTTAGTTTTTAATGATTCCTATTTCGAATTGTTGTGATACTTCTTTAGGCATATATTACCTAAGTATTATTATTACGTCGGGGAAAAGAGATATTAAGATAACTAGCTTATGCTCGTGGCATTGCTAGCGTGGAGAAATCCTTTCTTAACGGAGGTCAACGTCATAAAACCTACCTATGTTCCTAATTTCAAAACAATCGGTTCAGCGATTTAAGCTGTATGTATGATGATAGATCAGTCAGTCACTATTTCCTTTTATATATTTAGATAAGAAAAACTACTTCTACTCTTTTATTATTAAAGACGTCTGTGGAACCGACCTATTTCTTACAGAAACGAAAAAAAACTACTAACCGTGGGTGTTTATTTATCATTTTCGAAACAGGTCGCCGAACCCATTTACTTTCATTTTTAAAGTTTTCCTGCGTATAAAAGTTTTCATGCGAATAAATAACCTTCTTTCGCGCAGTCGGTTAAAAATACACGGCTATTGCGCGCGGATTCGCCCACGTTTTGAATTCTTCGAACCATGTGAGAACTACGTGATCACTAGATCAAACTGGATTAACGTTGCTGACACATAATGAAGTCATTGACTTAAAAAAAATGGTTGGGCCAATATAAAATGCTAGGCTACACATTACCTCTCTATATAGTTTTAAGCGGCTCTAAAAACGAGGTTTACAATACCTAATTATACGTAAAGCATTTTTCCAGGGACAAAAAAAATTGCTCAATCGGTCCACACCCGTTTAGGCGTGAAAGAGTAACAAAAATACATCCAGACATCCATACATTCTTACAAACTTTCACGTAAATTTTAACAAGATTTATTGATTAATTATACATTAAGTATCTCATGTGCGATGTCTCTTACATCTGTAACTTTTACATAACTACTAGAATGTTCCAAATATGTAAATAAGCAATATTCATTACGTGACATAATAATGTAAATTGGGAGCGCCATACAAAGCATCGCTAATGTATTTGTCTCGACTCTAAAGCCGCGTCTCCAGCTACTTTTTTGGTCTACACTCTCAACAAAAACACGCCAACACACAACAAAATTCCCCTACACAAAAAAAAAGTCTATGCTTCAGCTTCAACAAATGTTTTTGCTTTCCATCGGCTATGGAAAGCAAAAACATTTGTTGAAGCTTACCGCCGGGCTCAGCTAGTAAATAAATAAATGAATAAACAAAGCAAAAACATTTGTTGAAGCTTGAAGCATAGACATTATTATTTTTTTTGTGTAGGGGAATTTTGCTGTGTGTTGACGTGTTTTTGTTGAGAGTGTAGACCAAAAAAGTAGCTGGAGACGCGGCTTAATAGTAAAGGCGTTTGCAGACGATGAACAATCACAAAGTTTATTTACCTACTTAAAAAAAACACAGGTCTGCTATTGGCTATTAGTGATACAAAAATGAATAGCCTTGAAAAGATACACAAATTTTGTTTACTTAAAAAAACACAGATCTGCTATTGGCTATTAGTGAAACAAAAATGAATAGAAGAAAAAAAGGTTTATTTAAAAATTATGGATAGAGGCGAGGGAGGCTTTTGCTTTGCTATGGGTCACAATAGGCTCTTAAAAAGAGGTTTATTAGGATAGTCAAGAATGAACAAAATAAACAATGAACTAGCGAAGTCGCTATACGCCGCTCCTCAAGACGAATTGTACCTTTCGTAGGTCATATCAGAAATACATAAAACGCAGTGTCAAAGTGCGAATGACAAACGATTTACACCCGCTAGATTATCGTACGCCTAATGTGGGTCAGAAATCTCACCCGTCTACACAGGCACAGGCCTTAAAAAACAACATTGCGTTTAATGCCAAGTTCAAGGCTCGACGGCAAGCTACTCGAAAAACTGGTCATTAAAATTAGTTCAGTAATGTAAAAGGTGATTTGGAACCTTATCTTGTTGTGATAATGGCGTTTAAGTTTGAGAATAGTTGCATAATCTATTGCAATAGTAAATTACAGTCTATTTAAAACTGTTCAAATGAGGTCCTATTGGTTATCGCCAAACGACATAATAATAATAAAAAAAAAATTAATTGGGGCTTATACTCCAACAGAACAGGTTACCCTACTTACACTGTCAGAGCCAAATCACAATTTATAGGTTGTGCGGCGAACCTATATGTTGCAGTTTCAGGTCGCCGAGATGACTACAGGGCCTGCAACATGACCTAACGACTGCCTCCTACATATCTTATAGGAAACAGCCGGGACCCACAGTTTTGCGTGCCTTCCGAAACACGGTAGCGTCCAGGCGATCTTTATGCCACACACTGAAATTTGAACCCGGATTAAAAGCCGGACGTATGACCACTGGGCCACGGACGCTACAACATGTAAAACATTAGAATCCATAGACAAAATTGTGTACATTACTTGTTTAAACCACCTCATTAATATGAGTCAAATAACAAACGCAGCAATGTAGGTACATTGAAGTTGCCATCAATCGTAGTGAGTGAGAATTAGCCAATAGGCCCTCTGAGTCTCTGAGCTATACAGCTGCAGCGGTAGTGTAACAAAATTGCATATAGAAATTCCCGGCGCAGAATTTTCGCTATGCAGAGCGGTAGCAAATATTATCCAGGTTTGAACAGGTCTTTACATATATGTACTACATATTCTCTCATTGTATATCTACAAAAAAATTATAACAAGTTAATTTAAAAACATTATTAAACGCTCGCTTTCGAAAAGCCAGCGCAAGATGGATGTTATAATTCATTGGCGACCTGAAACTGTAACACAATCATGGGTTGGCCTGGCCACACAATGTATCATTGTGATTTGAATCTGACCGTATAAGTAGGGTACCCTCTTCTGTTGGAGTGGTAACCCCAATAATGATTAATATGGTAGAGGAAGTCTAAAAGTATCACCAGTTATTGAGAAATTAAAGAGTGGAAGATTATCTTAGTACGGGTATGTCAGACAAAGGAATGATCATTGAGTCAAAAGAGGCCATAAATGTGATAGTGGAAATGTGGACGAAAAGGGGATTGACTGTGTGAAAGAGGATATGCATGCTAGGGGATTGAATGAAGATATTTTATGACGGATGATTGTGGAAATGGAGGAGAAAGACGTGTAGTACCGACCATACCTTCAGACCACCACCATACCACCATACCTTCCTTTTAGTCGGATAAGGGTAAGAAACACAAGAAATAATATAAATAAAAACTCACGCGGTCATATCAGGATATAGCACCATCTTGGACCGGTGCATATGTTACTATACAAATTACCTATCAACGTATATTATTAATATCACTGGGTCAATTGACATCACCCTTGTGATAAAACACACGCGCAATCAGTCACGTCTCCGTAATCCACTTAACTTTCAGCTCTAAGTTTTGAATGAAAGGTTCTAATCATAGATAAATTGATATAACAGCGAAACACAATCCAAAATGACTTGTTACTATCGGTCAGAGCGATCGTTTCCTGAACACCATAACCATTTTTTGTTTATGTTGAAGATATACATACTAGCAGACGGCCCACCTGATGACGTATTAAAACTTACTACATCTTACTAATATTATTCTTATTTACTAACTGGATAAACATATTATATAAAACTAAAAACAAGCCTCAAATTTCAACGAGACCATACGGGTAATTTATCTTTTTCAAAAGGAAAAACATTTAACAAACTGCACAACTATTGCAGTATCTGGGACTGGCAACAAAAATTGTTATTGTTACTTGTATCATAAATCAATGACTACTGCCAAATTTAAAATGGTGTAGCTTGCCACTTTAGGCCCGTTCGATGTAGCTATTGCAATAATACTTAGAATGTTATCTCAATGCTAGTTGCAATAGTTCCACTGTTAGCAAAGCAAGTACAGTCCACTCTCGTTAATTCGAAACTCGAGGTACTCTTAAAATATTACGAATTATCGAGTGTTTGAAATATCAAATGGTTCGAAATTTGTGAGAGAAAATAAATATAACTTCGAATTATTAAGTGTTGATTCGTGTACATACATGTATTCATAATGTAAATTAATTAATAGTTCGAAAAAACTCTGTTATACTGGTTTGCTTCAAAGCACACATTGCTGCTGCTCAATAACTTTTTTAAAGAGAAATATGTAGTGCCTGAAATGCTTTTTCACCGCTTTCGTTTTGTAGACGGAGGCTTTGCAAGGTATCGAATGAGAGAGACTATTCTTCTCACCTTCCTCTACTTTTTCGAATAACTTTTTCTTTTCAGCCATCGTCAAACATTTATACTTTATAGACCTCTTAACTAACACAAACTTTTAATCTGTATACCAACGAAAGAGTAACAGTAACTGAATGATGACTAAACAAACCAATTCATGAGAAGTGTGTGTCAAATAGTCAAACTAATCATAACAAAAGCCAAGGTTCGTGTTCACTGATACAAATTTTAACTTGTCTCAAAATGTAGGTACTTACTATACAAATTGTACGGCGGAAAGATTGTACCGTACAATCTTTCCGCCTCCTTCACTCTGCAACTTTGAATTGTCGAGTGTTGGATGCCGATGAGTTCGAATTAACGCGTCGTTCCGTTATAAAGCAATGATTTTTTCGTTCGAATTACCAAGTGCATAAAAATGTATTGATTTAGTTCGAAATATAAAGAGATTTTGTCGGGAACTCGTGATTGCTTTGAATTATAGAGAGGTTCGAATTATCGCAGGTTTGAATTAACGAGAGTCGACTGTATTACTTTATTTATTCCTCTAATTTCTAATACACCTAAACCGAGAAAATCAAACATGGAGTCATTAAAACTGAAAATTTCCTGTAAATTGTGACAAAGTAGATGTACTACAGTCATTTTCAGACAAGACTTCCAGTGTTTCGTTAAGGTTTTATATTGATTAAACATTTTATTACTTAGTTCACGTCACGACAATCAGGCTTACACGAAGGTCAGCTTCAAATATACTGGAAATTGTGTATTTATTTTGTCATTGTTTCAACGGTTTTAACTTCTCAATCCAGTATTACGTCATATCCAAGATACGTCGTTCTTCTACTTAAATAAAAAAACAAAACAAACATCATCTTCATACCCTTATCCCACTAGGTACATATAGGGTCGCCACAACACGACTTCCTCCTCCATTCGACTCTATCATCCGTCATATCTTCATTGATTCCTCTAGCACGTATCCTCTTTCACACAGTTCATCCAAACCTTTCTAGAGCGTCCCCTTGCTAATAAAAAGAACCTAATATTATAAATTAGCAATTGTGCGTTCCTTGCTGGGCAAAGACCTTTCATACGGCACTCTACTTGGACCATACCCTCGTCTTTTTTCTCCAACCATTCCCAGCGCTCTTTCGAACATCTTCGCTCCATCTCCAGGACATACCTGCTACGATTTCTAAGAAGCAGATTCCACTTCAGAATTCAGAACTCATCTACACCCTAACGGATATTAGCTCTGCGGCAAATGTGACCAGCCCATTGCCACTTCAGCTTGCTAATCATTTCGGCTATGTCGGTAACTCTGGTTCTCAACACACATAATTTCTTTACTATTTTTAATTTTTCATAATGAAATATTCGACGATTAAATAGAAAAATACTTCATTAACTAGGTATTCTAGAATGTTAAATTACGAAAGGAATGGTTGGGCGGATCAACACGTAGTTATGAAATTTATTTCAAAATATTTCTTTAGCGATAGAATAGTTACTATACTTTAGCATAGTTATATTAATATAGGTATTTATTTCGATATCGTCATACTTTTAACCCTTTCGTCCTTCGTGCATGCAAATCTTCACTTTATCTCAAACACTATCTTTTTACAACAGTGTAACTTTTTCTTTGTTTTTCCTTCAAATTAAGTACCTATATGAAATCAAAAGCATCTAAAGATTTACTATTTAAGAGTAGATTTTATTAAATACTTACGATTTTATAATTTTAGCGTTTATAAAGGTGCTAAGCACATTAAGACACTTTTGTTTACTTCGTTCGGACAAATTTTATAAAGCCACAATACGAAATCTAAAATTCGTAGAATGTACAAAGATGAACGTGCGTTGAAGTCTTAGATAAGTAACAGTGAAGATGGGCTGATGATGATGATGATGAACTAATATATGTTACCTCTTCCTTACATTACATATTGTAGGGCGGCCATCTCAATCGCATGCTTTGATACTATTTTCTCTTTGACTTCGCGCTTGCAGCAAAACATTCTGCCTAAGTCCAGCATTATTTAATTTTATTAATTTTACACACACACACACTTTTATTAATTTTACTGCTTATTATATTTTTATTATTATATCATTGATTATAACAATTTAATAAAATCTCTTGATAAAACTCCAAGTAATGTAAATTTAATTTTTTTATGTGCAATGTTTTTCATCAGTTTGTCGAGGCATTTATATCAATTTTATATAACAAAAATGTCTAAAACGGGAAATTCGTGTCAGGCGTTATTAAAAAAAAATATCGATAAAAATTCAAACAGGAAATTTGTGTAATAAAATAATTATTTAAGTTGTGCAATTTATTACATCACTTTTCGTTTTATATTTTAAAATATCTTTGTCATTTTCTTTTTTATTTAAATAAAAGTTCACTTCACTTTAACCTTGTTATTTTGACTTTTAATTTATATGATTATTATTTTAGTTTATTTTTAAAATATAAATGGAAGTTTCTTTACAAGCTTTCGTTTAACATGCAATGTTTGTCAGGTACAAAGCTTTGCATATAACTAAATTTTAAATTGTTTTTTTTTATTAAAGTTCACAAGATCACACGTGGCACGTACTACAAGTTTGCCAGTAAATCAATAACTGAAAAACATACATAATATAATTTCTGTTTACTTGATAGCGGCGTGTTTATCGAGATAATAGATTACAGTTTAAGGGCTGATATCGATTTATTATTGTGGGATAAGCGATAAGCCATAATTAGGGTGGCTAGCTATTTACGAATTGTCCCTTTTTTCACTCTACAAAAATCGGAGAGCCTGTATATTTAGCAAAACTGAATACTGGGTAAACTAATTATCTTGTATATTTTTATTGCAATTGCATAATATTATGTATTTATATGTAAAAATACTTTTTTTTTATGTGATGAAGTAGAAGACGAGCAAGACGCTCTCCTGATGTTAAGAGATAACGGCTGCCCATAATCAGTACAGTGTTACCTAGGATTTCAGAATTATGTGAAATTCTAGGAGCACTGCACCAACGCTTCTTACTCAAGAGTCATAAGATGTTAAGACTCTTTAGCCCAGTAATTTTACTAGCTACAGTGCCCTCCTACCGGAGCACAGTAATGTTTGCACATCACTGCTCAGGCGACATAACATAAATGTATAAATACATAATATTATGCAATTGCAATACAAAAAAAACACGATAATTAGTTTTGCTAATTACTGGTTCCCTAATTATTGTAGCGCAAAAAAGGGATAACCAATAAAATAGCTATCCACCCTAATTATGGCTTATCGCTTGTGGCTACAAGCTATTGCCACTTCTCAAAGTCTGCAGGGTACCTACCCTAAAATATAGAAGTAGAATATTACCTTTATTCACGGCTATAAAACAAAATAAATTCAAAAAAAGAAACAGTATCTCAAAGTTAGTACAAACTAAATATAGGTATCAATAAACTAAACAGAACATAATATAAAAATCACAAATATAGATTATGTGAGTTACCTAAATATTCCAGGTTCAGAGTTCAGCAGGGCTATTCACTTACCTCTCTATCTGTCAGGGAACCGAACCGAAGACCGAATTGTCAAAAATGTATGAAACGACGTAGCGTATATGGAAACCCTTCCTCTATTCAGCGCCAGTATGGATCTGGGATGCGGGAGCTTTTAAACGACAAAATATGCAGTTTGAGAGTTTAAATGCTACCCTACTTTCAGTTCTGAAATGCGGGACGGTTTACGTACGCAATGTTACCGTTATAAATTAGAAATCCTTCCAGTATTCAGCACTCAAGTATTTTTGAGTTGCGGAAACTTTTGACTTTTGATATTGAATGTTTAGTATTTGTTTGCACTTATACTTCTAATTCTGCATGAGAAGGAATTGTTTTTAGGAAATGTAATAAAAATATACGACTTTTTTTACTAAATATGGAATATGGTATACCTAAATGTGCATACTCGTATATATAATACAGTAAGTATCTTGCAATGCAATTTTTTACTGTTTTAACTCAGTTTGAGTTTCACACTCTTATTAGACGTATACGTGTCAGAGTTAGAGTCAAGAGTAAGAGTCAAGAGTAAGAGTCAAGAGTAAGAGTCAAGAGTAAGAGTCAAGAGTAAGAGTCAAGAGTAAGAGTAAGAGTCAAGAGTAAGAGTCAAGAGTAAGAGTCAAGAGTAAGAGTCAAGAGTAAGAGTCAAGAGTAAGAGTCAAGAGTAAGAGTCAAGAGTAAGAGTCAAGAGTAAGAGTCAAGAGTAAGAGTCAAGAGTAAGAGTCAAGAGTCTTGTCTCTTGTCATGTCTCTTGTCTTGTGTCTTGTCTTGTCTCTTGTCATGTCTCTTGTCTTGTCTCTTGTCTTGTCCCTTGTCTTGCCTTTTGTCTTGTCTTAACTTATTTTATTTTATTTATAAATAAATGAATGACTATAGGAAGGTAGTATTTGTAGACTGTTTTACGCACCACGAAGTGCGCGCGGTTCCAATAGTTATAAGTAAACATAAACTTTCCTCTTAAATAACTATCAAATTCCGTTGCGTTTTAAAGATCTAAGCAAACATACGACAGACGAGTGTTTTCATCAAACAGATTTAAATATTACCCTAAAAACAATCCCCGAGTTTAGATCGATCGATCTGGATAGCGGAAGGGATTAAAGTCACAATTAGAGAATGAATGCACGTAAAGGCTCCCGCAGCACAGATCGGTCGCGGTGCTGAATAGCGGAAGGGATTAAAGTCGCATTTTGAGAATTCACCTATGGAAAGGCTCCCGCATCTCAGTTCGGTCGCGGTGCTGAATAGAGGTAGGGTTTCAATATACGCAACGACGTATTTAGTATCGAATTAATACGTCATTTCATACATTTTTGACAATTCGGTCTTCGGTTCGGTTCCCTGACAAATAAGTGAATAACCCTGCTGAACACGCTGCCTGCAATATGACCTAACAACAGCCGGCTACATCCTACATATTTTATAGCATCAACCGGGACCCAATTTCACGTGCCTTGCTAATCCCGGTAGAGTCCGGACGAAATTTTACCACATACGGGAATTCATTAGATTAGTTAAATGTTAATAATGTCACATTGTGGGTTGCATGGAAGAGATCGCTCTAAGCGATAAGGCCGCCCATTGTGGACATTAATATTAGTACTTTTATTTAGTTTTAAGTCTATTTTGTTATTTTTTGTCCCAATAAAGAGTATTGTATTATTGTATTGTATTGCAGCCATCGTGACGAACGCGACTCTACCACTATAATAATAGCACTATAAAATGCTACATAATATTGATAGTGCACACAGGGATCGTCGGCTACATCGCAATTTAAGAGGAAATCGTCAAAGGGGGATTGTTCCAGTGTAAATGAACCTTTACATAGGTACAGTTTTGTTTGTGTACAATACCGAAAACAAAGCGATAACATCGAAAACAATGATAACGCAACTGCGTGGTATTTCCAATAGTTAGGCACAAAATAAAAAGGTACAGAAAGACGTCACTTAGTTCTTCGGTTAAAAACCTCGAGTTAGCGTCGCGCAACGATCTGAATTCTAAGATTGTACCTGTATAGAGTAAAGAATACAGTACGTGTACAAATGCTTGATCCAACTAAATATAAATTACATGCTATTTTTTCAGAAAACATTTTCCATTTTTTTTTTTTTGCGTCAGCGATTAATCAAAATATGAGCGTGTGCTTTGTCTGCATCCGCAGGAAACGCCAATGGTAATGTAATAATTAAGAATACTTAATTACAAATAATCTTACTTTTTTTTTGTCGTGGCAAATGCCTTTATTGAGAAAAACAAACTAACAATACTAATATTATAAACGTGAATGTTTGTAAGAATGTATGTTTGTTACTCTTTCACGCCTTAACGGGTGGACCGATTGAGCTGAAATTTGGTAGAGAAAACTTAGACCCACCAGAATAACATATTATAGGCAGTAGTACAGCGTGTAAAACCGCTGGGCGCATCTAGCATATTTATATTTTTCGCTTGCGCCAATTAGTTTGCTTGTTAAAAAAATGATTTAGAGCAAAGGTGCTTACGCCACGCGCTTTTGGTCGCTATGTGGATTGCGGATGGCCTTCTACACCTTTATATTTTGTGACGTAATTATAAATCCTATCTATTCGTTAATCCCAACTAAGCGGGGGACCATTTAGCATTTTATATGCCTACCGATATATTTTGCCAAGTCGTACTTAGATTAGATTATAATTTAGATTTTGAGACCTACTTGATACAGGTAGATTAAAGATGAACGAACTTTATATCGGCTTAGATTTATGGAACCGATATGGTTGTTAGGCGTCTCGAAAGGCTCTTACAATCGCAGTGCTTTGTTCAGGACAGATTAGGACGAAGTTTTATGCGTAGTATAAACTTTTAGTAAAACAAAGTTGAACTGTATCATACGCCCACATATCGGCGCGTCGTTCTCAACGTGACACGACTTTGACCTATTTTCTTTAATGTCTATTTTCAAACTAGATAACGAATAAAGACTGATGCGCATGTTGTGTGGTTCATATCTTGCAAGCGTTGTAAATTTCAACCTAAAGGTGACGTCACATAGACGACGGAGCTCGGGGGAAAACGGTCGCGATCCGAGGCAGAGAACGGGGAAACATCACGGGGGGATTTATCCCGCCTACTAGGTTTAGTTTGTTACTATCTACGGCTGCATCATCGCTTAAGATGAGGCGAGGTCGTGATCAAAGGCTATAATGAATTAAAACAAAACCGCCATTATGTGATAGGGATTCTTTCATGTTTGCATAGGTCTTAAGTCTTAAATCACCCATATTATTCACTAACTGCGCCCCCACTGTGCCCTATATATTATTACAGGGTCTAAGCTATCTCTATACCAAATTTCAGCTCAATCGGTCCACCCGTTTAGGCGTGAAGAAGTAACATAAACACTCACAAACTTTCGCATTAACAATATTAGCGTTATGTTCCTAACATCGATTATACAGTTTCTCCGAGTATTGTTTACAAATACTAGTAAGCGAATATAATTGCTTTTCACACGTTCTAGTGATCATTAAATACGTCCACGTGTAAAGAAATGCATTGTTGTAGACTATTAAATTATAGTTGCTTGCATTTTAGATGTTGTTTGAAGCAATTATTTGCTGATTTAGGTATTTTTTTATACAAAGAAGTAAGAAGTCGATCTCTCTCCTGATGGCAAGAGATAACAATGCCCATAATCAGTATAGTGCCACCCAGGATTCCGCAAAGATGTAAAATTCTAGGTTTACTGCACCAACACTTCCAACTCAATACTCATAAGATGTTAAGACTCTTCAGCCCAGAAATTTCACTTGCTACAGTGCTCTGCTAACGAAGCACAGTAATGTTTGCATATCACTCAAGCAGTAGAATAACTTGGACTTTTAGGGTACCCACTTAGTCAACCTCCTGCAAAGGAAGTCTACCCCCGGTAATGTCATTGAGTTAAATTCCAGTCCTTACACTACAAAAGGCCCTCAACTGTGCTGGATGTGGAACAGTGGACATTTGTAGAAAGGACATTTTCAAGAGGTGTTATATATTATCACTACATAGTATATAAAACAAAGTGACACGCCGAGTCTGTCTGTCCCATGTGTGCTTAGATCTTTAAAACTACGCAACGGATTTTGATGCGGTTTTTTAAAATAGATAGAGTGATTCGAGAGGAAGGTTTATATCTGTAATAGATACATAATATAGTACAGAAACACTGATCATTTTCTGTTCGGCGCAACGAAGTGCGGGCAGGAAGTTGTAACTATAAATCTCCAAGCAATTGTCCTAGATGAACGGTCTCCAAGTCCTCACCTGTCAGTGGGCCTCATTTCCGTGGCGTCCTCCTCCATGGGCTCATCCACCACCTCCACCTCCAACTGCACTGAAGGCGGGGAGCTCATCTCCGATCATGCACCCTGGAACAATATTATGACTATTACTTTATGCGATAAAATCACCCATTGTTTACCTCTAGTTTTTTTCATACAACGAAGTATGAAGACGAGTAAGACGCTCTTCTTACGGTAAGAGATAACGCTGCCCATAATTAGTACAATGAATAAAGGTAAGGTAAAATTCTGGGTGCACTCCGTTTCTTACTTGAGAGTGTTAAGACTCTTCAACCCAGTAATTTCACTAGCTGCTAGCAATTTCACAGCTAGCTAGTTTTAAGTTTGTCTCGTATTTATAACTATTTCTTATAATCTGCTATGTAATAGTGATATTCTAATTTATTAGGGTCATGGGTATAATGAGACTGGGCATCCAACTCAAACTTCATTTATTCAAATTACAAATAGGCTGGCTACAATAGAGAACTTTTGCAAGCCAATTTTACAATTATTTAGTTCTATTTTAGGACTCTACTGCTCGTAAAGTGCCTCTATGAGAAGAATGAGCAAGAAACTCGTAGGGATCGCCTTTTTATTTTTTTAAAGTAAAGAGGATATTTTTGTTACAGTCTTCATATTTTTTATGATAACAAATGACAAGCCAGGTGCTGGATGGTCATGATTTCCCATATCACACACAGTTCTCAGTTTCTCAATGGATTTTTTAAATCTACACATATCTGGCATGACCAGTAAATTTGACAAATCACAAATATATCTATAAATTATAGTTGCAATACATTGTACTTATGACTAACAAAAGGTCAACGGTCTAACAACATATTTTTGTGTTATCACATTTTAGATAAAAGCATTTCTTACAATGTTCCTAAGTGATTAATTAGGGAAAACAATTCTTATGCTGCTAAAAAAACACAATGTCATGTGATATTATTCTAGTGAAATTATATTGCCATTTGCTATTCCATCAGGCAAGAGTGTGGCCCCTGTGCCATGGATGTATTTCTTATTTCTATATTGCATCTGAATTTCTACACCTACTACACCAGCAGTTGAAAAAATGAGCTAAGATGCAGAAATCTTTTTGTTTTTTAATGTAAAGATGTAAACAATCAAAGATGAGCAAGACACTCCCTTGATGGTACAGAGATAACTTTGCCAATATAATCAGTATAGTACCAACCACCAGGATTTCTATGTGCACTGCACCAAGGTTTCTTACTCAAGAGTCAAGATAATATGTTAAGACCCTTTCTACCCAAGCACAGTACTGCTCAGGCGGTAGAATAACTGGCACTGTTGAGGTACCCATCTAGTAAACCTCCTGCAAAGTAAGTCTACCCTCAGTTAATAGTATATGCTAAGAAAGGACTTCTCAATAGGAGGGAAACCTCGACCATTAATCAATTATATTATGCAAAAATGGTACCTATATGTACAATGCACATATATGATAATGCAGGGCCTATAGCAAATATAATATATTTATGATTTAATAACATGTTTTGTCCAAACGCAAAAGGTAAATGTTCCAATAAAAAGTCTATGGAATTATAACAAAGGTCATAAGGAGGCAATGTCCTTAATCTCTATAAACAGAACTAGTTGTGCGGCTTTCAAGATATCATTAGGATTTAATAAAATTATGCTGCAAGTGTCATTTGACAAAAAAGAGACGGTAAAACTGTATTTTTTATATTTATATTGTGTGACAACAACATTATTAAATACCTATAATAATATTAGTCTAAAGTCACTGGCAACACATCTGATAAAGGCTACAGAGCCGATTGCAGATATATAAAAAAAAGGAAAAAAAAAGTCACCGGTTTTATTGGTCTCTTTTCTTTTGCTAAAACATGTGATCCATTTTTAATGTTATTTAAGAAGGTTTATGTATACTTTTTTAATTTTGTTGTGTTGTCACTTGTGATTTTGTTTGTGAGTGTGGGACAATCTCTAATATAACAAAACAAAAGTCTCATGATGAAGATGAATTATTATAATTAAGTGTAATAAGTTTTGCAATAAGCACCCATTATGTCTTCATTTTGTGCGTCTGTAAAGGCAGAACATGTTGGCAACTAAATAACTAATTAAGATCTATATGCATGTACCCATGTTTCTATGCAAAATAAAAATCTTTATCTATCATTATTCAGTAGGCAATAAAGTTGTTCTATTCTATAACAAAGAAATCTATAAACACAAAACAGGTTATAATAATTATTAGCATTATGTCAGAGTTGTTTTATCAAACACATAAGATAAGCATCTTTAGGGAAATCAAGTATGTTGGTGTGTTTGTAAACAATACACAATGGAGGCAATTGAAAACTATAGCTGTAATTGGTTTAAAAACATAGTGATAATAAAAATGAAGAACATTCTAGAAATACAAAATTAGTAGGCATTCTGAGTTTCAACAACTAACACCTCAGACAGACAGGTACAGTGACTACCCTGTCACTAGACAGTTTTTTTTTGTTTACTTCCATCTGCAATCAGTCTCCTAACTATTTTGATCCAGCGACCAGTTTCCTCTATATTTCATTTGTCGAGCTCCATGATGTGCTGTCTCTTTAGCCTTTTGGGATAATTTATGAAAGTCAATTGTGCAGCTAGGTGATTTGGATGGTTTTGTAATCGTTGCTTGTATCAGGATGACTTGTTGTTCATTTCATCACTAACTGTGTTGACTTTAAGTTCACTATGCAGCTCATTGATCTTCAAGAACCACAGGTTGTTTTACAGGTGGATCCCCAGAGCTGTATCCAAAGCAACAGTGACAGAATAATGTTTGTTTTTTCAAACCACTGAATGGCATTGCGTCTGATATCGTCTTATAATCATTATCATCGGGCATAGGGCATCTAATTTTCTTTTCTTGTTACCTATTATCATTAAAAAAGAACTACATGAACAAGTACAACTTTGTGAGTAAAGATATACTTAGTCAGGTCATAAGTATTGTCACACAGTAAAAACTTTTCTTTTAGAATGCTGGCCACAAAAAAGTTTATTGAATTCGAATTTCGAATTGTTCATGAAAATAAAAATGTATACTTTTTAGAATTTTACTCATTTTTAAATATGGAGTGGACGCTTAAAGAAGACCGTGTTGCAGTTATTGCGTTGCATCGTTGCGGTTACGCGCCAATTCAAATTTTTGACATACTGAAAAATTTGAATATAACCAAAAGATTCGTTTATCGTACCATCAAACGATACAATGAAGGCTCTAGTGTGGATGACAGGTCAAGAAGTGGTCGCCCTCGGTCTGTTAGGACTCCAGCAGTGATAAAAGCTGTGAAGGCGCGAATTCAAAGAAATCCCAAACGTAAGCAGAAACTGTTGGCCCTTCAGATGGGGTTAAGCAGAACCACGGTGAAAAGGGTGTTAAATGAAGACTTAGGGCTTCGGGCATATCGAAGAAAAACAGGACATCGTTTAAATGCTCGTCTAATGGACCTGAGACTGAAGAGATGCCGCGCTTTGTTGAAGCGGTACGCGAGAAAAAAATATCGAGAAATTCTTTTTTCGGATGAAAAAATTTTTACCGTAGAAGAGAGCTACAACAAACAAAATGAATAAGGTGTACGCACACAGTAGTGAAGAAGCGAGCAACCGTATTCCGCGTGTCCAACGAGGTCATTTTCCATCCTCGCTCATGGTATGGTTGGGAGTTTCTTATTGGGGCTTAACAGAGGTACATTTTTGTGAGAAAGGTGTAAAAACGAATGCAGTTGTGTATCAAAATACAGTCCTGACAAACCTTGTGGAACCTGTTTCTCATACCATGTTCAATAACAGGCACTGGGTATTCCAACAAGATTCGGCGCCAGCTCATAGAGCGAAGAGCACACAAGACTGGCTGGCGGCGCGTGAAATCGACTTCATCCGGCACGAAGACTGGCCCTCCTCCAGTCCAGATTTGAGTCCGTTAGATTACAAGATATGGCAACACTTGGAGGAAAAGGCGTGCTCAAAGCCTCATCCCAATTTGGAGTCACTCAAGACATCCTTGATTAAGGCAGCAGCCGATATTGACATTGACCTCGTTCGTGCTGCGATAGACGACTGGCCGCGCAGATTGAAGGCCTGTATTCAAAATCACGGAGGTCATTTTGAATAAACTTTATTGTCATAAGAATCTATGTTTTGTTAAGTTCATTTTGGTATATAAATGGTTACATAATAAATAAACTTGTTCCAATAATTTTATATTAAACATGTGACAGAATTTATGACCTGACTAGGTATAGTAGATTAGAATTTTTTTCATAGAAAATCATTTAGTTGAGAATTCACTAACAAAAGTACTCATTTCTGAAGTCTAGTTGAATAAATACAGTTGTTGAATATAATTGAACATATTTTTAAGATTTGTACCTACTTCTAAACTATCTTGAGATGTGAACGGATATGATTAACATTGTTTAGGTATCTATAGTCACATTTCCTGGATTTGGGCAGTGACCGGAAAAACATTTGATCTCGGAAGACATTATGATTTGACAAAGAGACCAGATAAATTTTATACTGTCAGTCCTGCAGCCTTAACATCTATCAAAACTGTTTATCTCTTATGTCTATATCTGTATTACCTAATAAATTATCTTGCTGATCAAATAATTTACAGACATGGCTTATTTCAGGAGTGAATTTTTGCCCAATTTTCCGAGATTCCAACGTTACACATACGTTTTTCAGTAATGAGGCGAAACGAGAAAAGTGAAATCGTAACGCTGATATGAGGGAAAACAACGATTATACACGCGCGACTATATTCGCTCACTCACAACAAAAGAAATCACCTCACCTTCACTTTCGAGAATGCGTCAACTCATGCACCGTCACGACACACCTCTCATCAATAATTTCAGGAAAACTACACGTTCTCCAGCTGCTTCACGCTAAAATCCACCTTGATCACCAATTTTCACTCTAGAAAAATTCTTCAATCATTGGCACCACTCCACGAAAAATTTTGACATTTCATCACAGCGCAATCAAACACCACAATGAGACAGCGGAACCGTGACCAATTATTTTCATTTGTTTTTACTGCAGCACCGCAAAATCATTTAAAATTTTGGAAAATGTGCAATAAACTTAAAAATATACAGGTTTTTCAAAATTATTGAAAAAAGACGGCCCATCGGTGAACACAACCAATAGACAGCTAGTGTGGGGAAAAGGAAATTTCGTGTTGGAATTGGATAAATCGACCGATTGATAAATTTAACGATTTTTCGACATCTCTATCGTTCAATTTCGCACCACAGACTAAACATATTTTTTCATTCGCTGGGTCTTTCATAATACGCAAAGAGATAATAGGTACTTACTGTGTCGATTAATACTGGTTTCCTGTAGCTGTAAATTTGAACATATTATTATGATTACACAGGAAACTGAGATAAACCGTTTATACTCAGTTTCCTTTATTTATCATTAACGATTAACGTTCAAAATAAAAAAATCAGCTAAATATGCCCAAAGTAAATTGGAGGTCACGTAAAATACACGCATTTTAAATCATTTAAAATTTATTTATGGACATTTAGAACAATTTCAAATAAATATTAAATAACAATAGTCTAAACCTAAGTTCTTGTAATACAATCTTAGAACACAATAAAAACTATGATTTTGGCGTTGAGAAGCCAAGTGGTGGGTATTTATCCAATATAGGTGCAACAGACGACGGATAGAATGCCATAAATTTGAATCTTTCTCCCATTTTCTTCGGGTCTATCAGCATGTCATAAGCACTTTTAATTTTTTCTCTGTCTTCATCTGATTTTGCATTATCCATAAGAACCTGAAAAAATTATGAATAAATAGTTTCAGTATCTGATATCACTGCACAAGGAAATTTTTAATATTATAATCTTTTTTTTAGATGACAATTTTAAGAAATTTTATAACAAGCCTTTTATTAAATAAGTCACAACTTAATGCATTGGCAAATGACTACCCAAAGTAGTCCAAAATCAGGACAAAATCAAACCTAAAAAATATTTTTATTACATTATTTAATTTTATTACTTTTAATATTATATTATAATTACATATTATAATATAAATTACCTTCAATCTTATTTCAGCCTGAGATCGTTCCAAGAAGTCCTTCTGTTTAACGGGTCCTAAGACCAAAGCATAGTTTTCATTGCCGGGTGTCATAGACGCAGCTATCCTTAACTGTGAGAAGTCCACATCAGCTGTGAGGTCAGAGGCGCCAGGGTTTTCTAGAGGATCTACTACTTTGTGCTTATGAAATGCCTGGGAACAGAAATTTAGAAAATATTGTTCACTACATAAAAAAGGATTATACTACTTGCTACTTACTGCTACTAATATTAGAAATACAAATAGCAGTAATAACTTGTCACAGCTTGGCATAACAAGCATGTAAGCAAAAGCATGCTAAATCTTCTTTGTTTCACTTATTAGAGAAAAACATACCCTAAACGTATCGCCCTTTTCGCCCTCATGACCATAATCAGCAATGAGTGCAATGCCACCAAACTCGTCCACCCTCTGAGCTAGTTGCCGAGCCACTCCCAGTCCTCGGGCACTGATCTCCAACTCCGTCCTGTCTCCAGCATCAAGTGGAGGCCGGATTAACATCTTCACTGGGGATGTTTCATTGGCAGCTATTCTGTAGAACAGTTTATCTGATCCGTCCAAATCTATGAGTAGTTCTCTCCAGCCATTGTCTGTTTTCTGAAAATATTAAAACATTTCTTTTTTACAATCTTCTTTCTCTTTACATAATACAAATTATTAAATTTAACATGTAATTTATGACAAAAGTTCTAAAGTAGTAAAAGACACATGGAATTTAATAATAATAATAGTGGGAATTGCCATAATATGCTGCTAACACATGAGCGGCACTTTGCCTTCGACACAGACAGCTGTGCAGTGTAACATGCTCAACTGTAAGTAGCTGTCAATAAGCAGTTGATGCAGAGTGGTCTGATGTTGTCTGAAGACTATAGCAGTAGTCGAGATTATGAACAGCTATATTGGAGCACACCATACAGAGGGCCTATTGGCTATCGCCCAATGACATGTAAAACACTAGACTCCATACACAAAATTGCATACATTACTTGCTTAAACCTCCTCATTAATATGAGTAAAATAACAAATGCAGCAATGTACATTGAAGTTGTCAACAATGTCAGTGGGTGAGAATTAGCCAACAGGCCCTCAGTTGGCTGTCAATTGGAAATCGCAGCTTCACATACAAGACTCACCTCAAACTTATGTATCGGCATGACATCAAAGAACTCATGAGCTATGTACCAAGAGAAGTTGTTTGGTACCTTTTTCAGATCATTGTACCAGTAGACTTTTATTCCGCTAACTGTTTCACCCTAAAATTAAACAAGATATTTTGTTATTTGTATAATCAAAATACTATTATTGTTAATCAAAATACTATTTTATTAGCACCTATATTTCAATTCATCCAAAGAATAATGTTCTGAAAAAAGAGCAACTTAAAAGTATGACATGCATACATTTTACCCTAACTTTTTGACCCTGGAATACATATGTTCTGTGTGTATATATATTCTGTGTTATTATTGCCATCCTATAATAAATGTAAATTTACCTCGTAGTTGTGTGGTGAATCAATATCAACTTCCCTGTGCGACACACACAGTCTGTTAGCCTGAACTATCTGCATGGTTGATGATATTTCTACCAGGTGCAAACTGAGATCCTTTCCTTTATAGCCCAATCTGTTAAGAACCTGGAATTCAAATAGAATAAATAGCATAGCTTGGATATGTAAACAATTTTAAATGAATATTCTATATTTTACCCTCAATATATCCATCAATAGAGTGCCGTTCCCCGGTCCAAGTTCAACGATCTGTAAAGGTTTCACAGCACCCATCTTACGACTTTCAGCACAAAACCATATTCCAACTATTTCACCAAATAACTGACTTATTTCGGGCGAGGTTATGAAATCACCAGCTTCACCAATCACCTCTTTTTTCATGTAATATCCTTCAGTAGGATTCGTAGTAACGATATGCATGTACTCAGCTACAGTCATAGGTCCATTTAGTCGTATTTTCTCTTTTATTATGGCCAATATACTCGGTGCAGACCCAGGCGATGGCATTTTCAAAGTTTTTGGGTCTGGGCGTTTGACAATTTTATATCCATACGCTCTTTTAAAAGCTTGATTCAAAATTACTTTGTTACACATCCTAAATATGAAATTGGAATTCATTTCAGAGAGTTAATGACTAAAATTACTAAATAAAATAACCTCTCAATTATTAATTAAATATTTTCATGAAATCAAATCGCAGCTGTTTTTGACATTTTACGGTTTTTACAGTAATCTCGGAAATTACCGGTTTCCGTATTTTATATCTGTGGCTCTTTTGACAACTACACATAGTTCATTCTTTCATTCATTCTATTTTTATTTCTAACCAGTGTTGCCAATTTAGCATTTTATATGCTAAATTTGGCATATTTTCTCTCTGTTTAGCACATTATTTTGTCGTTTAGCATATAGCATATTTTTTTAGCATTATATAAATAATAAAATTGAATTAAATTTGTATCGAAGAACATAGGAAATATAAAATAGAATAAATAATATCGAAGTAATGATCAAAAAATACACTATACACGCATCCACTTGTAAACCTCTTCCGTTTTTTCGTTACTTAATAATATTATTATAAACATGAATCGACTTAAAGCACGCTCTTTTGTTCTAACCAGTGTTGTTTCTAACCAGATTTTACAGTTGCAGATGTAGAAGACCTAGTCGATAAATTTCTGTTCGAAATGTAGGCATAACGCTTAAAATGTAATTTTTTAATACATTTTTTACTAAAATTTTATTTAGCATTTTATTTTAGCACTTTTTTCAAATTTAGCATATTTTTGGCATTTTTTTTACCACACTTTAGCACATTTCGCCTTGCTATAGTTGGCAACACTGTTTCTAACATGTCTGGCTGCTTGCCGTTCAAAAAATCTGTGCAAAAAATTACGAAATATATTTATTTTCTAATATTTTGCATAGGGTAACGGCTTGAAACAGTAAAGTGAGACTCGTCTGTATTGAGAAATAAAATATTAAACTAATATTACTTAAGAATTGATATAATATGAAGATAGTAGAGGTTATGTTTTGATTTAAATCCACGTGAGATATCTCGATAATTTCGCATATTATAATCCTCCAGCACCATCAACATGACTCAAAAAGAAGATAAACATCAGGTAGATGATAATACGAAGTTTAAAGATGGTGTGAACAAGAATGCACGACTAATGGTGCGTAATATATCCTTCAAAGCAACGGAAAATGCGCTGAAGAAACATTTTTCGAAGTATGGCACGGTGGAAGAAGTGAAATTATTGAAGAAACCTGATGGAAGATTGATAGGATGTGGATTTGTACATTTCACACATGTCCCAATGGCCAATGCTGCTATGGTTGCTACAAACAAGAAACCATTTCTAGGTAAGACTATTATTTTGATGATGCCTCAAATGGTTTATTTTTATTAATTTTACTAATTAAATTAGATAATATTATGTAGTTGAGTTACTGGTGATGCAAACACACATGAAAGTGTCTGCTTACTTTCTATTCTGTTGCACCATCTGACTTTTTGTTGATATCTAATTCAAAAAAACATTTAAAATCAATATATTGCACCATTGGCAAGATAATATTGGCTTTATAGCTAACAGTTAGCTATAGAGATTTTCTTGACCAAACCTCTCTATGCTGATAATTCCATACCTCAGTTATCTGCATGCAATCATCATTAGAAATAAGACTACTGCCACTTGTACCACTTAATTTGATTCTTAAATGTTTAATTTTAAAGTTTTACATATTGTAATTATTGTGGTGTTCAGTAAATTCTCTTAACTATTATGAGTTGCATGGTCATTTGGTGAATCTGTAGAGCAAGCAAATATAATATTAACCTTTTGACCGCCAAAGTCACCTATACTTGACAAGTACTTGCGGGTCCTGTACGCCAACAACGTCTATAGACGACAAAAAACCCAGTCTTAATAAAGTGAAATAAAAACATTTATCGACTCTTAGCAACACTAGTTCTTTCGTAGGTATTTTTTTAAAAATTGTGCCTTGGCGCACAGGGCACGAAAATGCGTTTGTGCCGTGGCGTTCAAAAGGTTAAATGTGTTTGTTGTACTGATTTCAGACAGACCAATAAATGTAACATGGGCAATACCAAAGGACAAATATGTTGAAAAACTAAAGGAAAACTCTAACAAGAAGCCTTCAGAAATAAAATCCAGTGATAAATCTCCCCCTGGGAAGTTAAATCAACATCTTAATAGTGAGTATAAAAGGGATTAATAATATTGTGCAATGATAAGATAAGATAATCATTTATTAAATAAAGTGCGTATACAGTCTTAACATAAAAAAATACATTAAGTCATGCGCTGCACAAAATTTTCGTCAATATTTTTCCTGAAAAAAATAAAACATACATTTAGAATTATAATAATATTAATCATACTTATTGCTGTAAAGGGGCTAGTATATAGTACATTATTAGCTTCTTGTAGGTAGGTATAGACACTAGGTATAAATGTCTGATTGTAATCAAAGTCTTAAATATTCTTTATGTCTAACCAAGTTAGATGATGCAGCCCAACCCAATGATTTTTCATGTTGAAGTTGCAAATCTGTGTTTTGTGAATAAAAAAGAAATACTAGCTGCACTCAACGGTTTTACCCGCTGTACTGTAGCCTATGTAATTTCAGGGTCTAAGCTATACCCAAGTTATAAAGTTAAGTAAAGTATGCTTGAAACTCAGGCTCTTTGCCTTATTGAATACAACTGCTAATTTAGGAATGAATTGTAATTAGAGATGAATTTAAAGTTTTTTTATATGGTTTTAGTGCTTTTTAGTGCTTAAAATTTTCATTTGTCAGTCACTATCAATAAAAAAACTAATCATTTTTCAGACGATTCTACTGAAGAAAATGAGGAAACTAAACAAGAGAAGAAATTGCACGTGAACCGCAATGCTCGCCTCATTGTTCGTAATGTGTCATTTAAAGCTACGGAGGAATCTCTGCTCGAACATTTTAAACCTTACGGAGACATATTAGAAGTGAAATTGTTGAAGAAACCTGATGGGAAGCTGGTTGGCTGTGCGTTTGTGCATTATAAAAATGTACCAATGGCTAAGAAAGCATTGCTGAATACTAACATGAAACCATTCTTGGGTAAGTTATGCTATTGTATATTTAATATTCTATAATATAAGAGGAAACTCTATGTATAATATTCTCTAAAAAAGAAACTCTTTTTTAGAGTTGTAATTTATCAGATATTTTTATGTGAAGAAGTAAGAAAACGTGCGTTAATTGATAATGCTGCCCTAGTACAATGCCACCTAGGATTTCAGCAATGATGTGGAATTCTAGGTGCACTGCACGAACGCTTCTTACTCAAGAGTCGTAAGATGTTAAGACTCTTTAGGCCAGTAATTTCACTAGCTAGATACAGTGCCCTCCTACCAAAGCACAGTAATGTTTGCACATTACTACTCTGGCGGTAGAATAGATGGGACATTATGCTATTGTGGATAGGTTGATTAAGTCCATCTATTTTTTTTTTATATTCTTTTTCAAAGGCTATCTGTCTTTTGGAGACAATAAGCTTTGTTTGTAGCTGTTGCAGTATATCATGTCTTGTAAGGAATGTGCCCATTGGCCCATCCTTCTTCATGGTCATTTATTTTGTTAGGTCTTGAGGGATTTTTCGTTTGAGTCTTCTAAGAGGTGCTCTTGAAATCAATGTTTTTGCCAGATCATTTGGGTGACAAGACAGCTTTTTATGGTACTTGGTGGCATTTTCTTCAAAGCAATTCCATCTATTTACTGTAAATTTTATTTTTATTACCAGGTCGGCCCATATCAGTGGATTGGGCAGTAGCCAAGGATAAATACATGCAACACATTGTGAACAGACAGACTGAGATGCAAGAAAAGGTGAAGAAGGAGGAATCTGACAGTGATGATGATGATGATGTCAAGTTCAACTCTAGTAACGAAGCACTCAAGGATGAAATCAAAAGTTAGTACTTTTATTTCGTGCATTTTCTACATTTTATTATAGAAATAATAAATATTTCAGGACATTTCACACAGCGCCACCTAACCCTAAACTAAGCAACTTAATGCTTGTTTTATGGTGGTTAGGATAACGGATATAATACTTATATACTTTTTAAATACATACTTATAATAGATATTGAACCATCCAGACCAGAAACAAATATCTGTGGATCACATAAATATTTGTCCCACGTGGGAATTGAACCCACAACCTTCTGCCTTGCAGGCAGGTATTAGCCCACCGTGCCACAGAGGTTGTCTATATTATTAATTTCAGACACCTGAAACTTTTAAATATACACTTATGATTATGAGATCACAACATGATGTGGGCTCTGCAATTACTGGGTACCATAGCATGCAGCATGCCTACGAATAAATAATAAGTCTAGCATGCAGAAGTAAACTGTTTGAACTAATTAATAAACAAAATTCTATTATTAAAATAAATAATACTCCATAACCTCTTGTTTGATTTGTAATTTTTAACAGCAGTATTTATTTTTACGAAAGGTGAATCAGAAGACGAGTCAGACAAAGAAGACAGTGACGCAGACAGTAGTGATGAGAAATCAGACAGTGATGATGAGAGTGGTGATGAAAGTGGTGATGACAGTGATGACAAGGATGATGATGATGAAAGTGAACAATCAGATGATGAAGACCAAAATGAAGATATTGGAGATCAAGATAGCCAAGTTGATATACAGGAGAGAAAAAGGTAATTGCCTTTTGGTATTTTTTTAATTAGATGACGATTTAAAAAAAACATCAACATGGCGGTCTAGTAGGTTTACCACGCCTCATACCAAAATCTTTGAACCTTTTTGATAAAAATTGGTCAAGCCGTATGGGATAATCAGTAACATACACTAACACAAGATCTTTATGTATTAGTACTAGCTGCGCCCAGCGGTTTTACCCCCTGTTCTGCAACCTATGTGTTATTCCAGGATCTAAGCTATCTCTATACCAAATTTCAGCTCAATCGGTCCACCCGTTTAGGCGTGAAAGAGTCACAAACATACATCCAGACTTTTATACATTCTTACAAACTTTCACGTTTATAATATTAGTAATATAAGATGACAATTATTAGTTATTATTTTATATTTAGTGTTAATTCCGCTCTAAATAATTAGAGATTTAGAGCGAATTTAACACTAAATATTAAATAATAACTAATAATTGTTGTGATGGATTTCCGCAAAGTAACGCCTAGTTCCATTAATTAATATAAGATGCTATTTTCCTTTCAGAATAAAACTCAACGACGCAGAGGATGGTTGTACGATATTCCTAACAAATATACCATTCAGTGTGGACAATGACCAGCTCATGGAGTTTGCACAGAATACTGGGCCCGTGAAATATGCTCTCATTTGTATGGACAAAGTCATGGAGCACTCTAAGGGATCCGGGTTTGTTAAGTTTGAGGTAAGCTATCGTTTTTTTAGATTTTTGTAAAACCAAAGAAAATTAATGGAACTAGGCGTTACTTTGGGGAAATCCATCACAACAATTATTAGTTATTATTTAATATTTAGTGTTAATTCCGCTCTAAATTTGTGAGTCTAACTACCGGCAGCGGTTGTCATCGTTGTCGTCGTCGTTTCGTATCCTTTGTTCTAGCTAAGTTTCGCGTAACCACATAACTAACACTAACAAATAGTTATAACCCTTAATGCATGCATAAGCGGGAGGGCGGGTGGTGCACTCGGTGGTGGAATTAATACTAATTACTATTTTGGTAACGTTTGAATTCCGGATTCGGCCAGAGACGGCGATCTCTTAAAAATTATCACAAATTTAGAGCGGAATTAACACTAAATATTAAATAATAACTAATAAAACTAAAGAAAAAAATCGATACCCTTATAGGACCACTCGCTCGTACATCTGTCAGTCAAGACCCTCCCCTTCCCACCTAGACTCTGACTCACTCTACTCACTCACGACCTCTACTCACTCTCACTCTAGACCTTTCCCTCGGGTTATATTGGTCCTCGGCTAAATCGACTAATATGGGCCTTATCTTGGCCATATTAGACTATAGACTATTTGTTGGATCGGAAAGTTTCTGTTGCCGCGCCGATTGTGCGCTGAAATAAATTTGTTAGAACGAACTTAATTGGAGCTGTCCATTTGCGAGACGCCGTGTGTGATCGTCCCGTATCTACCTAGTCAGGTCATAAATTCTGTCACATGTTTAATATAAAATTATTGGAACAAGTTTATTTATTATGTAACCATTTATATACCAAAATGAACTTAACAAAACATAGATTCTTATGACAATAAAGTTTATTCAAAATGACCTCCGTGATTTTGAATACAGGCCTTCAATCTGCGCGGCCAGTCGTCTATCGCAGCACGAACGAGGTCCATGTCAATATCGGCTGCTGCCTTAATCAAGGATGTCTTGAGTGACTCCAAATTGGGATGAGGCTTTGAGCACGCCTTTTCCTCCAAGTGTTGCCATATCTTGTAATCTAACGGACTCAAATCTGGACTGGAGGAGGGCCAGTCTTCGTGCCGGATGAAGTCGATTTCACGCGCCGCCAGCCAGTCTTGTGTGCTCTTCGCTCTATGAGCTGGCGCCGAATCTTGTTGGAATACCCAGTGCCTGTTATTGAACATGGTATGAGAAACAGGTTCCACAAGGTTCGTCAGGACTGTATTTTGATACACAACTGCATTCGTTTTTACACCTTTCTCACAAAAATGTACCTCTGTTAAGCCCCAATAAGAAACTCCCAACCATACCATGAGCGAGGATGGAAAATGACCTCGTTGGACACGCGGAATACGGTTGCTCGCTTCTTCACTACTGTGTGCGTACACCTTATCATTTTGTTTGTTGTAGCTCTCTTCTACGGTAAAAATTTTTTCATCCGAAAAAAGAATTTCTCGATATTTTTTTCTCGCGTACCGCTTCAACAAAGCGCGGCATCTCTTCAGTCTCAGGTCCATTAGACGAGCATTTAAACGATGTCCTGTTTTTCTTCGATATGCCCGAAGCCCTAAGTCTTCATTTAACACCCTTTTCACCGTGGTTCTGCTTAACCCCATCTGAAGACTGACCGAGGACGACCACTTCTTGACCTGTCATCTACACTAGAGTCTTCATTGTATCGTTTGATGGTACGATAAACGAATCTTTTGGTTATATTCAAATTTTTCAGTATGTCAAAAATTTGAATTGGCGCGTAACCGCAACGATGCAACGCAATAACTGCAACACGGTCTTCTTTAAGCGTCCACTCCATATTTAAAAATGAGTAAAATTCTAAAAAGTATACATTTTTATTTTCATGAACAATTCGAAATTCGAATTCAATAAACTTTTTTGTGGCCAGCATTCTAAAAGAAAAGTTTTTACTGTGTGACAATACTTATAACCTGACTATGTATATAATTTTTTATATTCTGTTACCAGAACAAAGAAGATGCAGACAAATTCCTCTCCCTCCCCGAGCAACAGTTGAAGTTGGAAGGACAAGTGATGCAAGCGAAGCCGGCCCTCAAACGGGAGAACTTGCAAAAAGACAACAAGAAACAATCCAAGGACAATAGGAATTTGTACCTGGTCAAGGAAGGAGGTTTGTACTTAAGTTTTTAAGGGTATTAGTGTTTTTAGGGTTTTGTTCCTTTTGAGGAAATAAATTATTGCAAGATTTTATATCAGACATATGTACATACGTACATTGAATGTTAAATAAAAGGTCATAAAAACTAAACCCTTACAGGATCATACAATACAATACTCTTATCTCAACCTCTATATCTCTATTGGGACAAAAATTAACAAAATTGACTTAAAACTAAATTAAAGTACTAGTATTAATGTCTACAATGGGCGGCCATGGATCATTTTTGTTCTCAGTCTGATTATTATTTTTTTATATAAGTATTCGACTTGACGTCACTACCGAGCTCTGGTACTTGCATTTGGTACCGGAAACCTTGGTTTGGATGAAAGGCGCCGTCTGGGCCGCCCTCGAAAGCGATGGCGTGATGACTTTTTTTTTATGTGGAGAAGTAAGAAGACGAGCAAGACGCTCTCCTGATGTTAAGAGATAACGCTGCCCATAATCAGTACAGTGCTACCCAGAATTTCACAATTATGCGCAATTCTAGGTGCACTGCACCAACGCTTCTTACTCAAGAGTCATAAGATGTTAAGACTCTTTAGCCCAGTAATTTCACTAGCTACAGTGCCCTCCTACCGAAGCACAGTAATGTTTGCACGTTACTGCTCAGGCGGTAGAATAACTGGCACTGTTGGGGTACCCACCTAGACGACCTCCTGCAAAGGAAGTCTACCCCCGGTAAAGTCGTAGTCGCATACCACGCGAGCTGGTACTGCTGGCGGCACTGGATCTTGAATAGGGATGTTGACTAATTTTTGGAATTGCTTTTATATGATAGATAGACCCATTTCATACACGAATATCATATTTTTATGCAAAATTATTTGATATTTCAATATTAAAATACGTAAATAAAAATGTTTTTTTGAATTCTGGCTAAAACGTTCCGAACAGTCATCTGACAGCGCGTGACGTCACACCACTGGCCTGTACTTACGCTTCCTAAGCAATGTTCCTGATTTCGACACATTTTAATTATTCATAACTTAAAAACTACTGAACCGATTTTGATGTAACTTATACTGTGCCCTTAGTTGGTCAATATTTAAGCCAAAAATAAAGTCAATAACTAAAATGTCTCTCTGAAAATATAAGATCCATTTTGGTTATTGACTTTTTTTGCTTAAATTTAGATCAACTTAAAGCACAGTATAAGTTGCATCAAAATCGGTTCAGTAGTTTTTAAGTTATGAATAATTAAAATGTGTCGAAATCAGGAACATTCCTTAGGAAGCGTAAGTACAGGCCAGTGGTGTGCCATCACGCGCCCTGATTGGCGTTCGCATTCGCGTAATAAATAATAAGTAAAAATTATTGAAATTAAAATCGATTTTATTCGATTTTGGCTTGTAAATAGATCCTTAAAATGTGATTATAGGTTTTTAAATACTGTCTTTTATGTGAATAACATAAGTTTATATGAATTCGTAACATGTGTCAACATCCCTATTATGTTAGGACTTGGAGGAGGCCTTTGCTCAGCAGTGGGTACGGGCTCGTAATAATATAATTAAAAAAAATTACGTAGCGCCCGTCCAAGCAAAAACTTATGCGTTATATCTTTACCATTTTGTTATAAGTCTGTAGACCCCCATTTGCATATATCTCTAACTGAACGTACAACCACTTCCATGGACGCTACTAAAGTCCTGTTTATATTTCCAGTGATAATAGCCGGCACGAAAGCCGCAGAAGGCGTGTCCTCCTCGGACATGTCCAAACGTTTAACCCTGGAGAGGAGCAAGACGCAAATGCTCAAGAACCTCAACCGCTTCGTGTCCAGATACCGGCTGGTGGTGTCCAACTTGCCAGCTTGGTGCAGGGACGGGAAGCTGCGGCAAATATGTACTGGTGCGGTTAAAGGGGCTGAAGTTACTGAGTGCAGGGTTATGAGGGATCTTAGAGCTGCTACTGGTGTTAAAGGACAGCATCCGTAAGTATTTTATTACTGTTATTGCACCCAGTATTACCAGGGGTAGACTTCCTCTGCAGGAGGTCGTCTAGGTGGGTACCCCAACAGTGCCAGTTATTCTACCGCCTGAGCAGTGATGTGCAAACATTACTGTGCTCCGGTAGGAGGGCACTGTAGCTAGTGAAATTACTGGGCTAAAGAGTCTTAACATCTTATGACTCTTGAGTGAGAAGCGTTGGTGCAGTGCTCCTAGAATTTCACATAATTGTGAAATCCTAGGTAACACTGTACTGATTATGGGCAGCGTTATCTCTTAACATCAGGAGAGCGTCTTGCTCGTCTTCTTCTTCATCACATAAAAAAAAGTTGTTTTTACCGCTGATTTAGAATTAGAATGGTATTCTAAGCTGTATATCAAATTAGCTGCACCCATTTTACCCGCTGTACTGTTGCCTATGTGTTATTACAGGGTCTAAACTATTTCTATACCAAATTTCAGCTCAATCGGTCCACCCGTTTAGGTGTGAAAGAGTAACAAACATACATCCAGACATCCGTACATTCTTACAAACTTTCACGTTTATAATATTAGTAAGATGTAAAAGAGCAAGACGCTCTCAAGTTGGTAAAAGATAACGCTGCCCGTATATACGAGGCATGCCAAAAGATAACGCTGCTCGTATATACGAGGCATGCCAAAAGATAACGCTGCCCGTATATACGAGGCATGCCAAAAGATAACGCTGCCCGTATATACGAGGCATGCCAAAAGATAACGCTGCCCGTATATACGAGGCATGCCAAAAGATAACGCTGCCCGTATATACGAGGCATGCCAAAAGATAACGCTGCCCGTATATACGAGGCATGCCAAAAGATAACGCTGCCCGTATATACGAGGCATGCCAAAAGATAACGCTGCCCGTATATACGAGGCATGCCAAAAGATAACGCTGCCCGTATATACGAGGCATGCCAAAAGATAACGCTGCCCGTATCCCTCTCTATACTCCCCCCACCTCGGCGGGCAAGTAAAGTGGTGCTCCGTATTTTAAATTCGTTTTGTGACACAAAATGACACAAAAAGCTCTAGAAGTACTTGTTCGCGATCTGATAAAGACAGTGGATACCTTAGTGTGTAAAGTTAGCACTTTAGAAGCGGAAATAAAGAAGCAATCGGAAGAAATTGTGAAATTATCTTCATCGAAACAAGATTCGAGCACCCGAAAAATATTGACAAATACTCCAAAAACCGCGGGTAACGCAACAACTCAGCAGCGCCCCCAGCGGACGGCTCGTGCGACGGCAGTTGCAGCGATATCGGAATTATCCCGTCCGGCATCAACGAAAGTCGATAAAGCGAGAGCGCATAAAGCACCAACCGTGAGTACGAGCGAGAAGCCCAATACGGATAATGCTACAAGTCCTAGCAGTGGAGTCACTACACCGACCTTACAACCGCAATCACTGACGTCACTGGAACGGGCCACGAAATCTGCGACGGAGAACGCAAGCGACGCAGAGGAAGACGATTCCGGAGACAATAAGTGGCATGTGGCCACAAAACGCCGCCGTCATAATAAGACGCAAAGATCTGTCGTAATTGGTAGCGGTAAAGACAATCACGGGCTACAAGCCGTTGAGAGAACTAACTACATTCAAGCCTGGCAGTTTAAAACTGACACTACATGTGATCAAGTAAAAGCTTTCCTGAAAAAAATTGCGAATGTGGAATATTTTGTCGAAAAGAGACATATTAAATCGGAAAGACATGCGTCGTTTATAATTGGTATGCCAGAGAGTGTTTATTCAAAAGTTACGACTCCAACTTTATGGCCCCAAGGTATTCGATTCGCCAACTGGTTTTTTCGGACCTCCCGCTCTCGCCCACAGAACGAAACGAAGTAAGTGCACGAGTGCGAGAGAAATAGCAACAGGCGACGCAAGCGCAATTAATCATGCAAATCTGTCATCTGTTTCTGTTGTGGACACTAGAACATTTATGTCAAATCAAAACAAAGTTAATAGTAATGATTATTTAATTGTATGCCACCAAAATATAGCTTCTATTGATAAAAAAACCTCTAAATTAGAAGTATTATTGCGTGCGGAGCTTAAATGTGATGTATTAGCGATTACCGAACATTGGCTATCTGAAGACAATTTACGGTGTGTTAAATTAGATGGCTACAAATTAGCATCGTATTATTGTAGGAAAGAAGTCGCGCACGGAGGAAGCTGTATATTTATTAGTGATAGCATTAAGTGCACTGAGAATGTAGATTTAACTTCGTTATCAAGTGAGCAATATTGTAAGATCTCCGCGATAAATTTATTAGATTTTGACTTAACAATAATATGCATTTACAGGACAAATTTGATTACTTCAAATGATTTTTTAGATGTATTCGAGTTATTGCTGGACAAATTAAATGATTTAGATAATGACTGCATAATTGTCGGAGACTTTAATATTAACTGGATAGGGTGCTTAAATAATGATTTGAAACGGCTGTTAGATACACTGGCGGCCCATAACATGACTAATAAAGTTGATTTTCCCACTCGGATAACCGAGACGACATCTACCTGCTTAGATCATGTCTACACGAACCTCCCGGAGGGTGCAGTTACTACGACTCCAGTCGTTACTAATATCAGTGACCATCTAGCAGTGAAGACTAAGGTGATTTGCCAAAAACGCGCGATTAATATACCGCGCATCTTGAGGGCGTTCTCCCGTGCTAATCAACTTAGTTTTATTGCCTCGTTGGAAAGCGTAGACTGGTGTAATTTAATAGGAGTTAGACAACGCAGTACTGAACTAGCAATAGCTATTATTAATATCATTAGTTATCACTTTAATATATGTTTCCCACTTAGGAAATCATTTAGTAATAAATCTGACTTGTCTTGGGTAACCCAAGACATAAAAAACTATAAAATGTTGTTATTTGACATAATTAATGTTAGTAAATGTAATCCTAATAATGATGAAATTAATTTAATAATCGATGACATGAAAAATTATTATGACATTTTAATACAGAACGGGAAATCTAACTATTATTCTAATATGATCGGTCGCAATGAGAATGCATCAAAAGCGATGTGGAACGTTGTGAATAAAGAGAGAGGGAAACACAACTCCCCTAATCTTGATTTCACAGACGTCGTTAGAAATGTTGATGGAATTCGATTTTCCAGCAAGAAGAATGCGGTGGACGCTATGAATTCCAGATTCCTGAGTGCAGCGTCGGCGTGTGGAGCCCCGCGCGCTGATGTCGCTAGTGTGTGTGCGGCTTTACAAGCTGCGCGCCCGCGCTCGGATCGTTCACTTAGACTCCTCCCATTTACTGCAGACGAGGTTTATCGAATTGTCACTGAACGTATCCCTCCGAAAGGTTCAAAGGACATATACGGACTTTCCATGAAACTTATTAGGTTAGCCATCATTCCACTTACACCTGTGTTAGTTGAACTGTACAATTTGTGTCTGAGAGAAGGATCTTTCCCGACACCTATGAAAATAAGTAAAGTTTCACCGCTATATAAAGGAAAAGGTAAAAGAGACTCAATTGACAACTATAGGCCTGTCTCCATTATACCTGCAGTAGCAAAAATTTTTGAGAATGGTCTGAGTAAGCGACTCACTAATTATCTGTCCGACACGAACGCCCTGTCGGAGCGACAATACGCTTACCGTGAGGGTAGGTCGACCACGGCCATCGCCCGTCAGGTAGTAAGGACGGTCGTGGCGGCTCGTGAAGACAAGAAGCAAGTTGCCGTCATCTGCTGCGATCTGTCCAAGGCTTTCGATGTCGCCGACCGCACCGTACTCGCTGCGAAGCTGCAGCATTACGGTGTGGGCGGTACATCCTACGCATTGCTGACAGACCTAATGCAACACAGATCTCAAGTGGTGGTGGGGTGTGGTGGCACTGAACGTTCAGATCCTCTCTTGTCGGCTATGGGTGTGGCCCAAGGATCATCAGTATCGAATATCTTGTTTTCGTTACTGTTGAACGACCTACCGGAAGCTGTGACACACGCAGAAGTATTCATGTACGCCGATGACGTCGCTGCGGTTGTCACAGCACCATCAGTGGACGAACTGGAACGAAGATTGAACGATGCTGCATCTCAGCTGGCCGAGTGGTTCAAAATTAACGGGTTGGCGCTTAATCTGTCTAAGACCCATTTCGTTCACTTTTGTTTATCGGGTAAGGCAACAATGCCTATAACAGTATTCGTGAATGGAATGAGGATTATGCAGGTGGAATCAACGACCTTCCTGGGATTTCAAATAGATAGAGGCCTCAAGTGGGAGTCCCACATAAACACAGTGTGCGCTAAGGTAGGCAGCGCTTGCTTCGCACTTCGACGTGTGGGGCGTGTGGTGCCAGCTGAAGCAGTGCGCTCGTGTTATTTTGCGACGGTGCACTCCCTGCTGCAATACGGCGCTGAGCTCTGGGGGCGCGCTGCCGACTGGGAGCGCGCCTTCAGAGTGCAAAAGCGCGCAGTGCGAGCTATAGCCCGTATTCGGCAGGATGAATCGGCAAAACCGCACTTCCAGAAGCTAGGCATCCTCACCCTGCCGTCGATAGTGATATACCAAGTCGCAATATATGTGTGGCTTAACAAGGACGAATACAAACGACACTCGCAATTCACTAGAAATAGACATCGTCTTGTAGCAGTCACTAGAAAGTTGGAAAAAAGCAACAAATTGACGCATGTTATGGGCCCTACTGTATATAACAAAATACCTGGAGATATAACGGCCGCTCCAAATCTAAATAGATTTAAAACTCTATTAAAACGCTGGCTCGTCCAGAAAGCTTTTTATAGCTATGACGAATATATTAATTTTAAAAATAATGTTAAGTAGGTTTCTACAGAAAGTTTTGTAGAACTCACGTACTTATGTAATATTTTATTATTTATAATTTAAAATAGTTTTGTTTTACAATAATACTGTAAATATAATTTATTTGACATGTATGATTAATACCAATAAATGACTATGAACTATGAACTATGAACTATATACGAGGCATGCCAAAAGATAACGCTGCCCGTATATACGAGGCATGCCAAAAGATAACGCTGCCCGTATATACGAGGCATGCCAAAAGATAACGCTGCCCGTATATACGAGGCATGCCAAAAGTAATTAGATACTCTTTACACGAGACTTTGATATTGTCAAGTTATACACCATCGTGAAAGAGTAATAAACAAACATCCATACATTCTTACAAACTTTCACGTTTACAACATTAATAAGATTGCAGCTTAATTGGTTCAGCTGCTTCGGTGTGAATAGTAAGACGTGTATTTGCATTGATACTCTTTAAATTTTCCGAAGAAAAAGTAGAAGATAGTATCTTGTAGCCTTGAAGAATTTATGGTTTACTAGCTGCGCCCAGCGGTTTTACCTGCAGTATTTATGTAGCCTATGTGTTATTCCAGGGTCTAAGCTATCTCTATACCAAATTTCAGCTCAATCGGTCCACCTGTTTAGGCGTGAAAGGGTAACAAACATGCCGACATCCATTCATACAAACTTTCACGTTTATGATATCAGTAAACTCGCAACTTAATTAGTTCAGCCGCTTCGGCGTGAAGAGTAAGATATGTATTTGCATTGATACTCTTTAATTTTCCAAAAAAAGTAGAAGATATATTTTGTTATTAAGTGGGTAGGTTTCATAAATGCAACACCTACCCTACATGTCTTTGAAAAATAAATGTCAGTGATAAAACCAACTTGCGTGTGTTTCACTACAGATAGTATCTTGTACTCTTGAAGAATTTATGGGTTATTCTTTTTAGCTTAAAAACTAGAGCGTCAAAATCAAAAGATATTAATATTTAGTATCTTTTCAGTTCTATTTGCTACCGCTAAGCACAGCTGGCGTGTGAAGCCGCATCTAAATTAAAATTTAATGTTTATAAATAATACTAAACTCTATTATAATATAATATTATATTTGTTCCAGTTCCAAAGGCTACGGCTTCGTAATGTTCACCAGACACGAAGACGCGCTCGCGTGTCTGAGGAAACTCAACAATAATCCTGATATATTCGATAAAAACAACGTAAGTAACATATCATTATAATTAACTACTAAATAAGGTATAAAAAAACATATATCTTAGCTTACGATTGTAGCCAATTAAAAAGGCGATGACAGTAAGAATACTCTATAAGACTGTGTCGGTTTTGGCGCTTTGCCGCTACCACGGCACTATTCATTTCTATTTTTAACCTTTTGACCGCCAAAGTCACCTATACTTGACAAGTACTTGCGGGTCCTGTACGCCAACGACGTCTATAGACGACAAAAAACCCAGTCTTAATAAAGTGAAATAAAAATATTTATCGACTCTTGGCACCACTAGTTCTTTCGTAGGTATTTTTTTTTAAATTGTGCCTTGGCGCACAGGGCACGAAAATGCGTTTGTGCCGTGGCGTTCAAAAGGTTAAAAGTGTCAGTTTGTCCTGAAATTTTAACTTTATGAGAATCTCTTTCTCATTTTAGGTACAAATTCATGCCCTAATTCATGTGTTTCTTTACAGAGGCCCATCGTATCATTCTCAATAGAAGACCGAACTGCGCTAAACGCTCGAAAGAAGAGGCTTGAAAAGTCGATAGCTAACAATCCTTTAGCCAATAAAGGTGATAGTAAGGGCAATAACGCAGACAATACAGCTTATAATAACAGAAAACGCAAGGCAAACACAACTCCCGACGAAAGTTACGTTAAAAAAGGAAGATTTAACAACAAAAATAACTCGGAACAGTACAATCAAGGAGGGAAATTTGTCAGAAGACCAACTGAAGATGGTGAATACACAGGATTAACTGCAAGAGAAGGAGCTCAACATAAAATGAGAAATAGCCACAAGCTACGAGCGCAGGCGCAAATTCACAAAGAAAATGTCAAACAAGAAAAGAAAACAAGCAAACGGGCGTGGCGTCTCAAGATGGCGGCCAAAGAGAGGATAAAGTTGCCAAAACAAAAAATCAACAAAAACAAAGCGGTAAAATCGAGGAGAAATAAAAAGAAATTTTAATGATTGAATGTATTTATTGTAAATAAATGTATGTAACGTTTTTATTTGGAGTTTTATTACATTTTTCATATAATTTTATAACATTGTAATGTTATAAATTGTAATGTTTTGTACAATAATACTTTTTATTATAATTCCTTTGCAGCTCTGCATAAAAGATTAATATATTAATTTAGTCCGTCGGTTATAAAATAAAACATATAAAAATATCATTTTTTCTTTTAGTTTGCGAATATAATAAAAATGGCTGTGATACAACACTTCAGTTTTTTGGGTGGGGACGTGCTACGTCACGCCTTGCTACAAAATGTTCAGCGCCGTAGCACGCTGTAACGTTATGGCCCCCGACCAAGCAACTTCAGTGCGTTATGCCAATACCATTGTAATTTAATTTACAAAGTAAACAATGTGTGTCCTTTTTATTGTTATTTTCTAAAATAATAAACTTATTTTATGGACACATTCCTATATCTATAAGTCGAAAAATTATAACATAAAATCTAAAAAATCACAACACCTATAACTTAAAATGGTTTATTCCCATTCGCCCCCTTATCGTTATCCTCTAGTAACAGTGGCGGATTTACAGTCTAGGCCGCCCTAGGCCCCAGTCCATGTAATACCTGCACCTACGTCGTATATAACATGTCTACTCCTACTTACTCCTTAACACATTCGGTGCCACCGACTCGCGAACAAAATGAACGTGAACTCGCATGGCGAGTCGGTGGCACCGAATGTGTTAAACAGTGGCGGATCCAGTTTTTTTTTCTTGTGAACAAGGTAGGTTTGTACATTTCAACGTTTACCTACAATTTGAATCTCTAAAATAGGAAATGTTATATCTCTGACAAGAACGTGTGCGTTTAACTCGTTCCGAATAGAATAAAATTTTAAAAACCTTGTAATTCGCGAGCAGTTTGCTGCGAGCGCCGAGAAAATTTTACGTTTCAGACTACAAAAGATGTGCAATCAGAGCCGGTTTTAACATTACCAGCGCCCTGGGCGAGATTTCTACGGCGCCCCCTAAAAAGCAATTCAAACCCATACTAAAAAGGAAAAATTTCCAGGATTTTTTTCTGGGCCGATTCCGATGGGCAAAATCATGGGCGTATCTGGAAAAAAAACCACCTTTCCAGCTTGCTGCGAGTTCCGAGAAAATTTTGAATTTTACAGCACGAATGAGGTGCGTTTAGCTTGCTCCAAGTGGCAAAGAAACTAAATAAGTATTCTTATTTATAAAAGCGCGAGCAGCTCGCTGCGAGCGCCGCGAAAATTTAGATTTGTTCAACACGAATGATGTGCGTTTAGCTTGCTTCGAGTGGCAAAGAAACTAAATGTCCTTATTTATAAAAGCGCGAGCGCCGAGAAAATTTTGAATTTTTCAGCACGAATGTTGTGCGTTTAGCTTGCTCCGAGCGGCAAAGAAACTAAATATTTATTCTTATTTATAAAAGCGCGAGCAGCTCGCTGCGAGCGCCGAGAAAATTTAGATATTTTACAGCACGAATGATGTGCGTTTAGCTAGCTTCGAGTGGCAAAGAAACTAAATGTCCTTATTTATAAAAGCGAGAGTAACTCGCTGCGAGCGCCGAAAAAAAAAATTGAATTTTTCAGCACGAATGATGTGCGTTTATCTTCCTTCGAGTGTCAAAGAAACTAAATGTTCTTATAAAAGCGCGAGCAGCTTGCTACGAGCACCGAGAATATTGAATTTTTCAGAACGAATGGGGCGCCACGGGCGCCCCATTATAGAGCCTGTGTGGTAGTAGTGTGCCTCCCTTTTATCCGGCGCCTTGGGCGGTCGCCCAACCGCGCCCCACCCTAACGCCGTTACTGTGTGCAATGACCTCGTTCTGAGTGGTGAGCAAAATACATAATATTCTATTTATAATTGCGCGAGCAGCTAGCTGCGAGTGCCGAGAAAATTTTATATTTCAAGCTACAAATGATGTGTTCTGAACGGTGAGAAAATAAATATTCTTATTATAGAGCAGAGCCGCCGAGAAAAACCCATGGCCCCTTGAAGCCTTTAAAATATTTACGTACTTTTAGTTATTTCTTGTCATCAGTGATTTTTTTGTCACGATTGGCCGCCCCTAATATCTGGCCGCCCTAGGCCCGGGCCTACTGGGCCTTAGGGCAAATCCGCCACTGTCTAGTAAACAATAAATTATTGTACATTATGTACTTATATTTTTCAATAAATATAAATAAAAGAAATATACTGTTTCTGGCAACACCGCATAATACGTTACAATTCTAGAATCACTACGATTCAAAATAGCGCCCTCGTAAAGTATAATTTGACCTCCCTGTTACATATAGAATCTTTTATTTCAAAAAGGGAGACCCAAAGTTGCCTATGCTTATGTACCATTTCTTGGACAAGTACAAGTCGTCATGTTTTCAACTTTTCTATAGGCTACATTACTTCAATATACTCCTCATATATTAGTTAATTACCCAGTTTTAATATAAGTAATTTTGTCTATTACAAATGAGGCCATGAAAACCAGAGTCTTAAACTAGACATTATGCAATAGTTAGTGCCAATTTGGCGCTATTTCTTTTCACTTTAATTTAAATACGAAAACAGTAATTTAAAAAATTAAAAACCCGACTGCGTTTTTTGTAACTTGGAAAAAATCCGCCATTTTGATGTTTTTTCGTCTATCCAGAGTCCAGAGTCATTCTCACAGTAAATACGAATGTGCCGACTTAGCGACACATCTCAAGCAAAAATTTATCGAGCCATTCAGACTGCAGAGCGTGCCAAAAAAAACAAATATATATGTTACAGCTAAAGTCCGAAGTGCGGCTACACCTAGATTTAACCTGCTAAACTAATGTAGCCGCACTTTGGACTTTAGCTGAAACATATACATAGGTATCATCGCATCACTCTGTCGCAGTCGGATAATAAAATCCATTAGTCCAGTAAGTCCTCTGATCCTCACAGCCTAGTCCAGTCTTATAATTTACAAAGAAGCAGTGGCCCTTAGTTTGTCGGGCTGCAACAAGCCGCAGTCGCTGAGATGGGAGTATAACTCCGCGAGATACTCCTCCGGGTGTCGGTTGTAATGTTGCACGTGCGGAGACTCGTCCCAGCACTTCCATCGGCACTGGAATCGAACATGCGGGAATAATATAAAAATACTCTTTATTGAGACCAAAACAATACCTACAATTGGACTTAGAACTAAGTACCTATTTAAAACTAAATAACAATTTAGCCGGGGGTAGACTTCCTTTGCAGGAGGTCGTCTAGGTGGGTACCCCAACAGTGTCAGTTATTCTACCGCCTGAGCAGTGATGTGCAAACATCACTGTGCTCCGGTAGGCAGGCGCGGATCCAGACCATAATTTTGGGGGGGGGGGTCATTGGCTAGAATTTTTTTCAAACTAAGAATTTTTCAGGGACTCTTCAGCGTAGTCTTGAAAATCTTACATTTTTCAGTACGAACGATGCGCGTTTTGTTTGCTCCGAGTAGCAAGGAAACTAAATATTCTTACTTATAAAAGCGCGAGCAGCTCCGAGAAAATTTTGAATTTTTCAGCACGAATGATGTGCGTTTATCTTGCTCCGAGAGGCAAGGAAACTAAATATTCTTAATCATAAAAGCGCGAGCAGCTCGCTGCGAGCGCCGATAAATTTTTTAATTTTCCTGCACGAATGATGTGCGTTTAGCTTACTCCGAGAGGCAAGGAAACTAAATATTCCTATTTATAAAAACGCGAGCAGCTTGCTGCGAGCGCTGAGAAAATTTTGAATTTTCCAGCACGAATGATGTGCGTTTAGCTTGCTTCGAGTGGCAAGGAAACTAAATATTATTATTTATAGAGCGCGAGCAGATCACTGCGAGCGCCGAAAAAAATTTGAATTTTTTAGCACGTATGACGTGCGTTTAGCTTGCTCAGAGAGACAGGGAAACTAAATATTCTTCTTTATAGAGCGCGAGAAGCTCGCTGCGAGCGCCGAGAAAATTTTGAATTTTTCAGCACGCATGACGTGCGTTTAGCTTGCTCCGAGAGGCAGGGAAACTAAATATTCTTATTTATAAAAGCGCGAGCAGCTGGCTGCGAGCGCCGAGAAAATTTTGAATTTTTCAGCACGAATGATGTGCGTTTAGCTTGCTCCAAGTGGCAAGGAAACTAAATATTCTTATTTATAGAGCGCGAGCAGCTGGCTGCGAGCGCCGAGAAAATTTTGAATTTTTCAGCACGTATAACGTGCGTTTAGCTTGCTCCGAGAGGCAGAGAAACTAAATATTTTTATTTATAAAAGCGCGAGCAGCTCGCTGCGAGCGCCGAGAAAATTTTGAATTTTTAAGCAAGAATGATGTGCGTATAGCTTGCTCCGAGTGGCAAGGAAACTAAATATTCTTATTGTTATTTGCGCGAGCAGCTCGCTGCAAGCGCCGAGAAAATTTTGAATTTTTCAGCACGAATGGTGTGCGTTTAGCTTGCTCCAAGTGGCGAGGAACCTAAATATTCTTATTTATAGAGCGCGAGCAGCTAGAAAAAATTTTGAATCTTTCAGGACGAATGATCTGAGTTTCGCTTACTCTTAGCAGTATGAAAATTAAATATTCTTATTTATAGAGCGGGAGCACCTCACTCCGAACCAAAAAAAATGACTATTATACATGCGAGCAGCTTGCTGCAAGCGCAAAGACTTATCTGCAAAGACGACATAAAGCGCGAACAGCTTGAAGCAGTTAATATTATAATCCAATTAATCCTAAATATGAAAAATACTGTGCAGTTTGCTACGAGAACCTACGGATAATTCGTAGGCGAGGACCGAAAAAAAGCAGCTTGGTAAAAATTTATTAAAACCCCGAAACAATTCGGGACTGCCATTCCGACCAATTGAACCGATCAACTAGTTGGTCAGAATGGAATTGTATTGTATGTAAAGCTTGCAGCTAAGAGAAAATTTCCATTGAATTAAGACAAAAACAAAAATTCCTATGAAAGTAGCGTAAAACCAGTCGATATGATCGGATTTTTTTTTCGACTAGGATTTTGGGGGGGGTCATGACCCCCTTGACCCCTTTTCTTGTCAAAATCAGCGGCTAGCAAACTCTTTTTAGGGTTCCGTATTTAAATATTCTCGGCGCTCGCAGCTAACTGCTTGCTCTCTAATTATCAAAATTATTGTAATCTCGTGACTCTTAGAACGAGTTAAACGTACAACTTTCGCATTAAAAAATACAAACCTTTCTCTGTTTGCGCTCTTACTAGATAGAATATTTAATTTTAATTCAATTTCCTTGCCACTCGAAGCAAGCAAATGCACATAATTCGTGCAGAAAAATTCAAAATATTCTTGGCGCTCGCAACAAGCTGCTCGCGCTTTTATACATAAGAATATATTAAAATTCCTAGCCACTCGGACCAAGCTAAGCGTACATTATTCGTACTGAAAAATTCAAAATTTTCTCGGCGCTCGCAGCGAGCTTCTCGCCCTTTATAATAAGAATATAATATTTAGATTCCTAGCCACTCGGAGCAAGCTAAGAGTACATTATTCGTACTGAAAAATTCAAAATTTCCTCGGGGCTATCAACGAGCTGCTCGCACTTTTATAGATAAGAATATTTAGTTTACTAGCCACTCGGAGCAAGCTAAACGCACATTATTCGTGCTGAAAAATTCAAAATATTCTCGGGGCTAGCAACGAGCTTCTCGCACTTATATAGATAAGAATATTTAGTTTACTAGCCACTCGGAGCAAGCTAAACGCACATTATTCGTGCTGAAAAATTTAAAATTTTCTCGGGGCTAGCAACGAGCTGCTCGTACTTTTATAGATAAGAATATTTAGTTTCCTAGCCACTCGGAGCAAGCTAAACGCACATTATTCGTGCTGAAAAATTCAAAATTTTCTCGGCGCTCGAGCTGCTCGCGCTCCTACAGATAATAATGCTTTTGTTACCACTCGGAGTGAGATAAACGCATACCTCTCATACTCACATAGACAGAATTTAAAAAATATATTATCGCTCGGAGTGAGGCGTAAGGCACGAAGATGAAATAAATACAAGTGAGTTTATGCCGTTAATTTACAAAGATGAATCTCGCGTCGTTTAGTGTAAAAAAGGTGTAAAGTATTCAAAATTGTATGACTACGCTTAAATGTGTCCCTTCTCAGTTTGAAAAAAATGCTAGCCGAAAAAGGGGGGCCTCGCGAACCTAATTTTGCCGACGCCCACGCTTGGTCTAGCGCCGCCACTGGGTAGGAGGGCACTGTAGCTAGTGAAATTACTGGGCTAAAGAGTCTTAACATCTTATGACTCTTGAGTAAGAAGCGTTGGTGCAGTGCTCCTAGAGTTTCACATAATTGTTAAATCCTAGGTAACACTGTACTGATTATGGGCAGCCGTTATCTCTTAACATCAGGAGAGCGTCTTGCTCGTCTTCTACTTCATAACATAAAAAAAAAGTCCACAGTGGGCGGCCTTATCGCTGTGAGCGATCTCTTCCAGGCAAGCAACCTTTGTATGGAGTAACAATTTTCTGGAAGTGTAAGAGTGAAATTTGGTAGAATAACTTATACACTTTAATGCATTGATTAAAATATTATTAAGTTAGATTAAAATAAAAATGGACAGTACAGACGCAAATTGATCGCTCCAATTAAGATCATGTATACAATTTTACTTTAATTACAATCGATGTGAGTCGGCGCGGCAACCGACAGTTTCCGGCCCAGCAGGCTCAAGTTCGGCTACCTATAATAAATAGCAACGATATCGCGTGCTGTATTTTCCTTTTTATTTAAATCTAAGACTAATGTTGTTATTTTATCTTTATTAACCTATGAGAACACGCACGCGCACTATTTGATAGATTTTTTTTTTTCAAAAATCCTTTTCATGCCATTTTTAAATAGGTATATCAAACCGGAAACACTTTTAAAATGTGTGCAATAATATTATGGAGGGCTGTTCTTAAGGAATTTTCAATAAATTAATTCTATGAATTTATATTTCAAAAATTGTCAAATAGTGCGAGCGAGAGAGCGAGCGTCACTCGATATATACGCTCTTAAGCGATGATGCTTCTCTAGTTAGTACTGAGATTACCTTAATGCCAGCGTTAGTCATCATGTCATGCGCCTTTCGACTCCGTTTGGCGGCTCCGACAGGATCAGTCTTAGAGCCGAGGAACAGAGCGGGCGCGCGGCACGGCGTGTTGTGGTACGCGTGGGTTGCTCGCAGGTAGTGCTGGGTTGCTACGTTGTAGAGAACTCTCATGTGAGCTCTGCGATGGGGAAATATACGTATAGATGTAGAAGGAAAACTTAACTTAGTTTTTAAAATAAGTAAGTTTATAAAATGTTAAGTATGTTATGTAAGGTACATATATGGGTAAATCCTGAGATCGGGCGTATTTAAGTGATTCCCGTGGCAGATTTTAAATTAAAGTATTATTGAATTTTACATGTAAAACATCAAATTTCCCATAATTATAAGCACATCCATCAAATAGGCATCATTATAACTTGTTTTGTTCAGAAGATATTTAAATTTAAATTTTTGTGCCACGGGAATCAATAAAATGTGGCATGGGAATCAAAATTAAAACTATTTTGTTTAAATTCTATGTTATTATTTAAATATTGACCTCTACATACTAATCATATAAAATAAAAATGATTAAAAACGGTGATCCAAACAAATATACACCAAACATAAAGTATTAAAAAGGTCTATATTGGCTTTCTATATAATAATCATGTAAACTAAATAAAATCAACGTATTGCTGTCTTAAACAATGTAAAAATATTGAATAAATAGTCCTAGAATATGAGATTAAGTTCTCAATCACAGTCACAGTCACTGACAGGATTCACTCCAGAAGCTGTCATCAGATTGTACATTTATCATTAGTTAGGTTAATCTGGACTGAAGTTGTAGTCAGCCCATAGTTTCGTTTTATTTTTTCATCATACATCATCTCAGCCATAAGACGTCTACTGCTGAACATAAACCTCCCCTTTTAGACCTCCATATATAAAACCGGTGTTGGAAGCGACCTGCTTCAAGCGTCTTTCAGCGACCTTAATAAGGTCGTCTGCCACACTTGTGGGTAGACGTTCTACGCTGCGTTTGCTTGTACGTAGTAGGTACTCGAACACTTTTCGACTCCATCAGCCATTCGCTCTACGTGCTATGTGGCCTGCCCATTACCACTTCAGCTTCCTGATCCGCGGAGATATGTCAGTGACTTTGGTTTGTCTTCGGATCTCCTCATTCCTGATTCGATCACGTAGAGAAACCCCGGGTATAGCCCTCTCCATAGCTCGCTGAGCGACTTATTTTAATGTGGGGATATAATGGTGTTGCATAAGCCAGAGCGGCTGTCTACTATAGTACAATAAAAAAAAATGTGATGTATACAATATGAAAAAAAACATCTGAAATAATGAAATATACAAATATAAACTGTCAAAATCACTTCCATACCTGCGGCTTCGCTGTAGTTGGGTAAAAAGTGAAAGAATGCGCTAGAAAACTCAGGGGAAAATTGATCACCGTGGTAAAACGCCATGAGAATCAATACCATGGAAATCAAAATTGTATAGTTTTTTGTCAATATTTTTAAATACCACAATTATAGACCAATAATAATAAAATATATGATAAACAATACCCTTTTCCTAACTGCACACCCTAGTCAACAAATCGTAATGGATAAAAAAATATTTTTAAACATGGAAATGGTAATCAATGATCTAGTGAACCAAAACCACGGTAATCAATTTCTCACCTTCGTAAATCCAGTTTATAACCACGAAAGGAGTAACATTTCTTCACGATGTTTAGAGCGCAATTGAAGTTAGCCAACAGCGTGCGTACAAGCTTCTAAGTCTTTTGGCTTGTGAAATGTGAGTAGTTATGTCGCGCGCCATGCGAATCACTTTTTGTCCGGGGACAAACCTAAATTTGTTATTTTTTCTAAAACTCCGCTGTGTACAGCCTTCACGTATTTTTTTGATCATATAACAGTTCACCCTTTACAGCTTAGATCACAGCAATTAATAAAATTCCGTTTATAAATTGGTGTAAAAAATATATTTTGTTCCAAAAAAGTGTAAGGGACACCCCATGGTAATCAAATTTCAGGGCTTTAACATTTTTTTTCAGATACTTGCAGCTAAATTTAACCTTATATCTATCATGCATTAAGTAGATTAAACCTTAAACTAACAGAAAAAAAATACCCTTGGGTAGAATTTTTATGTTACGGGTAGTTTATTCCCCCAGACACGTAAAATTTTGTCTCTCAGGATTCACCCATATATATGATATGGGTCTCTTTTGTACTGCGTCTGTGGCAGTGTACTATTGCCTGAAATAAATGAATTATTATTATTAACTGTTTGGCTGCGCAGTAGGTAGGTACTAGATGCCAGATGCCCATATTAATTATTTTAAAAGATATTTGTTCAGATTTTCAGAATCAAAAGATCTTTTATTGACTTATGTGTGTGTACTGTGTGACGCGCTCTTAGCCTCATTTTAACGAATAGTTATAATCTCATCATTCTCAGCTCGTCAGCCTATCCGCTCCGTATTAGAAGGTTCTTCAAGGAAAATAACGTAGTTAGCAGAACGTCTTCGCCTATCGCAGAGATAGGGGACTATATAAGTAGTTCCCTATCTCTAACCTACCATACTTATAATTATATAAGAAGTACTACAATTTCTTGCAGAATGCATTCAGGCTTTCCTAAACGATTAAGCTGAAAGTTGAAAAATGGAGTTAAAACTTAAATATACAATTAATTAAACCTCAGAAAAACACTCTCTGGGCACAGCTAATAACGAGCTTTATAATAATATGTATTTACCTGGCATAGGCGGACAGTATCTTTTGCATAGGTTTGTTGTTAGGGAACAGGGCGAGTGGCATGCCCACGGGCAGCTCGTCCACGTCAGCGGGCGAGTCCCACACCTGCGCCGCCACCCGGTCCAGTACTGGCTGGTATCTGACAAGTAACATGACTAAATAAGTTCTTTATACTCATAAGCGGATCCAGGCAAAGCCAGGGTAAGAAACCCTCTAGAAACAATGTATTGTTTCAAATTTTTGGCACTCGGAGTAAGTCAACTGCATGGATGGACTTCATAGTCAAGATTATAATTTTTTTCTCGGCGCTCGCACACTTATTAGTAAAAATAATATTTGAATTTTACTATCTTTCGGAGCGAGTTAGCTATTCGGACCTACGACCTACCCTCATTTTATTTCAATGGGTTCAAGTATTAATAAAAATAATAACACCAAAGTATTCTTTTATCTGTGACCAAAGTTACCAACAAATATATCGCTGCTTTATAACTAAACGGGCCATAAATCTAAAAATAAAATATAACCATACAGCGTTAAGCCGTGTCAACGGAAGCGAATCCGCGTGCTTACCCAGCCCTTTACCCACTCATGTTAATGATAAAAATAAATAACTAACGTAATTGTAATAAAATCACCGACGTAATAACTTTAAACCTTGAAAAAATCCAAAAACCGTTGCCTTACGGAAAGTAAATTAGCCTTGATCTATATTATTTATAAATTACATTCACGCAATAAGTGCTCAAATTATATAGTTATAGTTATTCCTATATTATAATTAAAAATTAAATTAAAAAAATATATAAGTAAGAAAAGAGTATCTACCTAGGTATCTTATAAAAACCTATCTACACATGGCTGATTTTTGCGCTCGTGTAGTTAAGAGAATTCCTAATAAGTATTTAGAATTAGGAAGAACCACTTAATTTTTTTTTTCTTTCCTGTTCCACTTCGGCCCGGGGGCGGTATGTGGCAATCTTATATGCACGAAATGGAGCTGACTTCGCACGCTGCTGGGTGTCAACTGTCCACTCAGTGAAATAAATAAAAAAAAAAAATTATAAGTAGGTAGGTACATTGGTGCATGAAGAGTCCTCACCTTTCCAAATCAGCTAGAGCCTGCACCAGCAACTCGGCCCAGACGTACGCTCCCACTGAGAACCCGTGCACCACCAGCGGGTTGTGGTCATTATTCGCCACCAGGAACCTCATCAGATCTGATGCTATTACCTGGAAGGAAGTGGAATTGGTCTGAATGATGTTAAAAATATTGGAAAGTATTGGTAATAATGATGCTTAAAATTATGGTGTAATAAAAAAATGATGGCATTGACGAAGAAAGTAATGGTGATGAAAATAATGAGGGTGACAAAAATTATGATGAAAATAATGAAGCTGAAAAGAATTGTGATAAAATATTATACATTAAAGAAGCTGAAATAATGGTGAAAAATTATGATGTAAATAATGACCATGAAAAAATTGGTGACAAAAAAATGACGTTCAAAATAATGGTGATGACAATAATGACAATCATAAGAATGGTGATGACGCTTAAAAAAATATGCTGAAAATAATGATGATGAAAATTATGGTGACATAAAATGGATGTTCCCGTTGTCTCCATAGGAACTGGGGACAGAATCATGGAGACAACGCCGAAAAATAATTAAAATTAACATAAAATGATGATATAAGAATATTCACCTGTGAGCCCTTCGTAGGAAACATCAGCTGCAACGGCGAGCATGTCACAGTAACCACGTCGTATCCCAACTCGAGGTACAAGCCGGCATACTTCATCAGGTGCTTCGACTTGGCCATCATGAAGCTCATTATCACGCATAGCGGCTTGGAGAGATCACCGTCTATTCTGGAATTAACGATTACAAGATTTGTGTACTCGCAATTAACAATTTGGTCCACAATCGCTTCCAGGTTCCAGGCAACCAACCATATCCCACTCTTATTCTTCCAGTCAATTATTATTCCGTACAAAGGTTGGTTGCCTGGAAGAGATAGCTCACAACGATAAGGCCGCCCATTGTGGACAAAATTGTTGTTTAGTTTTAAATACTATTTCTAAGTACAATTAATTATATTGTTTTCAAACGTGAAAAAAAATGAAAGTCCCCTGAACTTTGACGCTTAATTATATTACTCCTAAGCCTGACAATTTACGAGGTTGGGTGTCATAAAAAAAAACCATTTGGCGGTAAATTTATGCCACGCTTCATACAAAAATCTTCAAATCCTTTAGTAGGGGACATCAAGAATGTGCGACTCAGTAATTTTCATTTTCTCAAACATTTCATAATATGCGGAATTCTACGATCGCGCCACTACATTTATTACCTATAAATAAATTAACTTGTAGGTTCTAACTATGCACAATGTAATAAAATATGCACTAAACAAAGTAAATATGATAATGATTCATTTTATTATGCTAAATTAATGAAGGTGATCTTTGCCCTTGGTAGGTAGGTATAATTTGAGGATTATTGCAATAAAAATACGATATTCGAAGTAATTGTTAGTGCTTTATTAAAATTTTAATTAAAATGTACGAGTCATTTTAATTGCACTATGTTTGCATTTTACATTGAAGCTAACTTTTTTTTTTCATTATAGGTTAAGGCTTTGAGCACGATCACGCTTGATGTTAAAGGCGTATCTACATAATATATCGAGTGACGCTCTCGCTCGCACAATTTGACGAATTTTGAAATATACCTAAATTCATGGAATTAATTTATTGAAAATTCCTCTATACCAGCCCTCCATAATATTATTGCACACCTTTTAAAAGTGTTTTTAGTTTGATATATTAAAAATGGGATGGGGAGCAATATTGAAAAAAATATTTTTTTCAAAAAATCGCATTATGCCATTTTTTAACGATGCGGCCGTAGCGTAGATGGTAGCTGACTAACCTAGAAGGCTGGATAAATCGCTCAGTAAATGAATAAAAGTGTCTATTATATATCTATGTAGGTATTTCCTAAATAATCATTTGGTAGACGGCTGATCGTTATATACAGAGCCGGCGTTAGGGTAGGGCGCGGTTGGGCGACCGCCCAGGGCGCCGGATAAAAGGGGCGCCACAGGCTCTATAATGGGGCGCCCGTAGCGCCCCATTAGTTTCTTTGTCACTCGAAGGAAGATAAACGCACATAATTCGTGCTGAAAAATTCAAAATTTTCTCGTCGCTCGCAGCGAGCTGCTCGCGCTTTTATAAATGAGAAACTTTACTTTCTTTGCCATTCGAAGCAAGCTAAACGCACATCATTCGTGCTGAAAAATTCAAAATTTTCTCGGCGCTCGCAGCGAGCTGCTCGCGCTTTTATAAATGAAAAAATTTACTTTCTTTGCCATTTGAAGCAAGCTAAATGCACAGCATTCGTGCTGAACAAAATATAAATTTTCTCGGCGCTCGCAGCGAGCTGCTCGCGCTTTTATAAATAAAAATACTTATTTAGTTTCTTTGCTGCTCGGAGCAAGCTAAACGCACAACATTCGTGCTGAATAATTCAAAATTTTCTCGGCGCTCGCAGCGAGCTGCTCGCGCTTTTATAAATGAGAACATTTACTTTCTTTGCCACTCGAAGCAAGCTTAATACACATCATTCGTGCTGAAAATTTCAAAATTTTCTCGGCACTCGCAGCGAGTTACTCGCGCTTTTATAAATAAGGACATCATGATTCTTTGCCACTCGAAGCAAGCTAAACGCACAAAATTCGTGCTGAATAATTCAAAATTTTCTCGGCGCTCGCGCTTTTATTAAGGACATTTTGTTTCTTTGCCACTCGAAGCAAGTTAAACGCACATCATTCGTGTTAGTGGAGTCACTAAGCGACAAAAATGGGTCAAACCTGTTTTTTTCATGCAGAAGCATGAAATTTGGCACATTGATTTCTAATGTAAAAATAGGCTGATTTCGATCGGTAGCCCTCGGTAGCACCCCCTCTGGCAGTGAGGAGGAGGGTTGGAAGGGGCGCTCCACCCGGCTTCATTTTAAAAATTCCGGGAGACCACACATAGCTAATAGGTCAAGTTTGGTATCAATTTCGGATAAATCGAGGACGTAGATTTCATTTTTGGAATAAAAAAATGACATTTGTGATGATTTGTTTAACAAAAAAATTAAAAATTAGAATTACGTAACTTCGTTTTTATTGTTCAAATTACTGTAAATTCAAAAATACTAGTTTTTTTAATAAACAAAAAATATGTTAATAAAGTCTAGTTTATGTAGATTAAAAAATGTATAATTTTATATTACTTTTATAAATAACAAACCGCATAAAAAAATCTTTTGCTGTCCCGGGCCGCAATTTTCTTTTAACCGCCATGAAAAGGGTTGTTAGTAAAAAACTTACTATTTCATGCAGAAGTTTAAAAATTGCCACAATTACAATTCCTTACATTAAAATAAGCCGTGTAGAATCAGTAGCCGTCGGTAACCAGCCTTCTGACAGCGGGGAGGGGGGGGTGAAAGGGCGCACCACCCAGCTTCACTTAAAAAAATCTGGAAGACCACGTATAGCTAATACGTCAAGTTTGGTATCGATTTCGAATAAATCAAGGACGTAGATTTTATTTCTGATAATAAAAAACGCATTTTATAGGTTTTTAACCAAATTATAACACAAAAATAGTACATAGTTTTTTTTAATTTAGAGGCACTTTAATTCTAAATTATAGTAATATTTTGTGATAAACATAAATATTTTTTTAAAGTTTATTTCAAGTAGATTAAATAAAATAGAACTTTTATACTACTTTTTCTATATTATTTTTATAAAAATTTACTCGTACAATTTTTTTTTTAGACACGAGAGTCGCTATTTTCTGCTCACCGCTGCGCTGCGTTGTAAATCCCCATCAACTGTAAAATACGACTATGTGCATTCATTTAACATGTTATTGATATAAGAACTTGATATTGTCAAACATAAAATTCAGAAAAATCCTATGGCACATCATAATTTACTCTCCCTGAGACAAACTTTTAAAAAATAGGCGCGAAAGTCATATCTCTTTAATAATAAACTTCTAACCAAAGTTATGCATCTATTTTTCAATTAAATGTAATGTGGCAAAATTATAAATACTACTGGCACCTACTTACAGCTTATTTATATCGTTATATTGTTTTCCAAGACGGATGCTCCATATATAATATAATAATAATAATATAGCTCAAAACATTTTATGACGAATTATGATAAGCCTTGTATTTATTTATTTAATCAGTTCCATGCACAATATTCTGGCAACTGAAAGGTTTTCAGACAAAGGAATGGTCTGCTTCTTGCTTCCTAAACCAAAAGAGAGGATGGGTTAGACTTAACCAAGAAATTATGCCTAGCCTCTCTCAAACAAAGTTCCTTGTAAACTGCGTGTAACAAATGCTGGTATACAGACATATCATGGAAGTAGAAGTATATTTTTCAAATAGTGTTTTTTTGTGATAAGGTGTTTCCTACATAGTTATTAATTGTCGAGTAGTAATTACTGCTTGATCTGCAGTTTCATTGACCGCAAAACATCATATCAAAACCATATAAGTAGAGTTACGTTTGTGTGCGGCACATTTTATGCCAGTCGAAGGATACGAGTCTTGCTATTTTCCAGCCTCCTGCTTGGTTTTAGAAGCAATAAGCAAACAAAGGGACACCTTATTCATCTAACACCGTTTTGGTGGCCAGTATATTATGCACGAAACTGATTTAATATATAAATAAAGGGCGGATTGCTGAGATTGATGCAAAACTGCATGAAGACGGTCTTAAAATGTAATGAGCTATAATAACAATATTATCTTTGGAAGAATCAGTCTTGGAATGTAACATACTGATATAAAAAAGCTTTAAGCCTGGAGTATTTATAATTTTGCTAGATTACAATTTGTTGAAACAGTTTGATTCTTAACAATGTTTAGCAGTTTCCGTTCCGCGATTTGATCGCGTTTTATCGCACCTATTTTTCAAAAGTTTGTCTCAGGGAGAGTAAATTATGATGTTCCATAGGATTTTTCTGTATTTTATGTTTGACAATATCAAGTTCTTATATCAATAACATGTTAAATGAATGTACATAGTCGTATTTTGCAGTGGATGGGGCGATTACAACGCAGCGCAGCGGTGAGAAGAAAATAGCGACTCTTAGTCTCTTAAAAAAAAATGTACGAGTTAATTTTAATAAAATAAATTAAAAGGTTCTATTTTATTCAATCTACTTGAAATAAACTTTTAAAAAATATTTATGTTTAACACAAAATATTACTATAATTTAGAATTAAAGTGCCTCTAAATAAAAAAAACTAAGTATTATTTTTGTGTAATAATTTGGTTAAAACCCAATAAAATGCGTTTTTTTAATATCAGAAATGAAATCTACGTCCTTGATTTATTCGAAATCGATACCAAACTTGACGTATTAGCTATACATGGTCTTCCAGATTTTTTTAAGTGAAGCTGGGTGGTGCGCCCCTTTCACCCCCCCCTCCCCGCTGTCAGAAGGCTGGTTACCGACGGCTACTGATTCTAAACGGCTTATTTTAACGTAAGGAATTGTAATTGTGGCAAGTTTTAAACTTCTACATGAAATAGTAAGTTTTTTACTAACAACCCTTTTCATGGCGGTTAAAAGAAAATTGCGGCCCGGGACAGCAAAAGATTTTTTTATGCGGTTTGTTATTAAGAAAAGTAATATAAAATTATATATTTTATAATCTACATAAACTAGACTTTATTAACATATTTTTTGTTTATTAAAAAAACTAGTATTTTTGAATTTACAGTAATTTGAACGATAAAAACGATGTAACGTAATTCTAATTTTTAATTTTTTTGTTAAACAAATCATCATAAATGTCATTTTTTTTATACTAGAAATGAAATCTACGTCCTCGATTTATCCGAAATTGATACCAAACTTGACCTATTAGCTATGCGTGGTCTTCCAGAATTTTTAAAACAAAGCCGGGTGGAGCGCATCCTCCACCCCCCCTCCCCGCTACCAGAGGGCCCCTTCCATTAGGCTACCGATCGAAATCAGCTTATTTTGACATAAGGAATCAATGTGCCAAGTGTCATGCTTCTGCAAGAAAAAAACAGGTTTTGCACTAAAGTCCCCCTATGTTGAAAAAATCTAAATTTTCGCGGCGCTCGCAGCGAGCTGCTCGCGCTTTTATAAATAAGAATACTTATTTAGTTTCTTTGCCACTCGAAGCAAGCTTAACGCACATCATTAGTGCTGAAAAATTCAAAATTTTCTCGGAGCTCTGGAATTTTTTCCTTTTTCGTTTTTAGTATGAGTTTGAATTGCTTTTTAGGGGGCGCCGTAGAAATCTCGCCCAGGGCGCTGGTAATGTTAAAACCGGCCCTGGTTATATACTATAAATACATAGGCGAAACACAACGATAAAACACAAAGTAACGTTGCAGATAAGGTGCATTGATATCACAAACATAATATTATTATAATACTGGCTGACCCGGCGAACTTCGTTCCGCCTTAGGGTAATAAAATTACCCAATTTTTCCTTATTTGCTCACCGTTTAGACCTACCCTGGACTACGACAAACATTTTAAAACCAAAATTAGCTCGATCGGCACACCCGTTCTCGAGTTTTAATCAGACTAACGAACAACAATTCATTTTTATTTATAAAGATTATCATGTACCTTGTAATATAATGTGTGCTACAAAATTAAAGCATTATATTATGCACATATCCTGACCATGTACAAAATGTACCTACTAGTATTCTCTTTATATTCTAAGGGCGAAGTAGAGGGAGAGTTCATCACTAAATATACGAGTTTAACAGTTTTGACGACAGGGTGTACCTAAGTGTAACAGACCGGGAAAACCATCCTTTAACTTTTCTTATTCTTCAACAACATAGATTAAAAAATAGGAAGATGCCGTACTGACGTTTCTGACATGGCCCGCCTCAATTAAGCCCATTGGGCACAATTTACTTCAGCGCTTTAGTCGACCGAGCGAAGCGAGGTCTTAGAGTCGAGAGCCGCGAAAAGCCTGCGTTTCGACCAGTTTAGCGGTTGACATCTGGCGCTTAGGTTTGATCGACATTTACTCAAAAACGGTTAATCCAAATTAAATGAAACTTTACACACAAGTTATATAGTTTAATAGAATAATTTTAGTGAAAAAAATAGCGAAATAGACCTTAGGGTTGCAGAGATATAGGTGACTTAAAGTCTTTACGATAGGTCTGACGATAATTTCAAAACTGGTGCTCTGATATTTTTTTTTCTAATATATACACATTTTTTATAACCTACATAAATATATTATCAAAAGTGTATGTTTGTATGTATGTTTGTTACGCGATAACTTGAAAACCGATGGTCCAATCTTTATGAAACTTTGCAAATACGTAGTTTAAGTCAATAGAATTTTTAAGTTCGAACATCAGCCAAATCGGTCGAAGGGTTCTAGAGTTATAGAAAATGCTTAAATACAACGTTACCAAAGTTCCAATCTTAATGGAACTTTGCGATCAGGTAGTATAAGCTAAAAGAATTCTCATGTACGAAAATGAGCCAAATCGATCCAAGGGTTGTAGAGTTATAAAGATGACTAATTTATAATGTTTTGAAAATTTGTTAGAAACATTAAGTTTGAGAAAGGTCCTACAGGCATGAAAGAGCAGGCAAGTAGATCAAGCTAAAGAATTAATAGCGATAAAGTCCAATAATTCGAGAATTTCAAGCAATTTATCTTATTTTCAATAACATTATTTTTTAGTACATTGCGTAATACCAATAATTGCGTCAATTATAGTCCGGCCGCCTAAAGTTTGCTATTGAGATAGGTGTCACTCCGTGTCACATACATGTAGGTAAGTACACGTTTTGTGCTGTTTTTTTAATCTTTTTATAAACCTCATTTCGCTCGATGGATAAAATATAATGTTATTTAATTTAAGTAAAATAAAAATAAAGTAAAATAGTTATTATATTTAAAATAAAAACCTTATTAATAGCGTTATTTTATGCTTATCGCTAATGGCAAGCAACCAAAGTTGGATTTAGTAGTATAGGCATAATTATAATATAATATTATTATGACGACATAACTACGTCACATTACCTAAAATTTTGTATAAATTATCCCGAACACAATGTACCGGACTATAACTCGCTGTCAAGTAAAATAATATTTTACAGTGGCCGTAGCATGCCAAACGAGATCCCGCTGAAATGTCAAGCGTAGAACTGTCATGCCATACATTGTAGTTTTGTGAATGTATGGGATGACAGTTCTACTCTTGAAGCTTGGTCGGGATTCTGTGTGGCATGCTACGGCCACTGGTAAAACATGAAAGTGGAGACCATAAACAATAATAAGCAGGTAACAATGTCTGTGGAAGTGGTGATAGAGTGAAAAAAACTCGCTGAATCGTTTTGTTATAAAATATAATTTAAATACATAATTTATATGAATACATACACATATCATCGACCGAGCAAAGCGAACTCTTAGAGTTGAGAGCCTCTGCTTTTTCGCTGGCAGTAAGGTTATTTGAGTAGTCTGTCTGCATATCTTTTTAAAACTTAGAGTAATTGTTTGTGCCGGCACATTCAACAATAAAGGTGCACTAGCACACCATAATGCATCGCGGGCCGCTGGTGGCTCTCTCCAAAAAAGTCAGCAAAATGTTGAGATCACTACGTACGCGCCCATCCAAATACGTACGCACATAATATTGCTTAACTTCGATGTTTACGTACTTTAAATAGAGCCATTTTTAAATGAATTAATTCAAATGTATAGCTTTCAGAAGTTTTCCCGAATTTAAAATATATGTACTTATAGTCTGCCAAATTTCATAAATATATGGTAACGGTAAGTTCCCTATGAATGTTGATTTATTCAGAGGGTCAAAAAAATGTAGGTACGTTTTTGAAGGATAAACGGGTGTATTTTTTTCTACGTTAACTTAGAAGTTAAATTTTACGGGTACCAAGCGGCCATAGACCTGTGTATTATGGTAAAAATATACAATTCTACGGGATGTAGAGTACCTAGTCAGGTCATAAGTATTGTCACACAGTAAAAACTTTTCTTTTAGAATGCTGGCCACAAAAAAGTTTATTGAATTCGAATTTCGAATTGTTCATGAAAATAAAAATGTATACTTTTTAGAATTTTACTCATTTTTAAATATGGAGTGGACGCTTAAAGAAGACCGTGTTGCAGTTATTGCGTTGCATCGTTGCGGTTACGCGCCAATTCAAATTTTTGACATACTGAAAAATTTGAATATAACCAAAAGATTCGTTTATCGTACCATCAAACGATACAATGAAGACTCTAGTGTAGATGACAGGTCAAGAAGTGGTCGCCCTCGGTCTGTTAGGACCCCAGCAGTGATAAAAGCTGTGAAGGCGCGAATTCAAAGAAATCCCAAACGTAAGCAGAAACTGTTGGCCCTTCAGATGGGGTTAAGCAGAACCACGGTGAAAAGGGTGTTAAATGAAGACTTAGGGCTTCGGGCATATCGAAGAAAAACAGGACATCGTTTAAATGCTCGTCTAATGGACCTGAGACTGAAGAGATGCCGCGCTTTGTTGAAGCGGTACGCGAGAAAAAAATATCGAGAAATTCTTTTTTCGGATGAAAAAATTTTTACCGTAGAAGAGAGCTACAACAAACAAAATGATAAGGTTTACGCACACAGTAGTGAAGAAGCGAGCAACCGTATTCCGCGTGTCCAACGAGGTCATTTTCCATCCTCGCTCATGGTATGGTTGGGAGTTTCTTATTGGGGCTTAACAGAGGTACATTTTTGTGAGAAAGGTGTAAAAACGATTGCAGTTGTGTATCAAAATACAGTCCTGACGAACCTTGTGGAACCTGTTTCTCATACCATGTTCAATAACAGGCACTGGGTATTCCAACAAGATTCGGCGCCAGCTCATAGAGCGAAGAGCACACAAGACTGGCTGGCGCGTGAAATCGACTTCATCCGGCACGAAGACTGGCCCTCCTCCAGTCCAGATTTGAGTCCGTTAGATTACAAGATATGGCAACACTTGGAGGAAAAGGCGTGCTCAAAGCCTCATCCCAATTTGGAGTCACTCAAGACATCCTTGATTAAGGCAGCAGCCGATATTGACATGGACCTCGTTCGTGCTGCGATAGACGACTGGCCGCGCAGATTGAAGGCCTGTATTCAAAATCACGGAGGTCATTTTGAATAAACTTTATTGTCATAAGAATCTATGTTTTGTTAAGTTCATTTTGGTATATAAATGGTTACATAATAAATAAACTTGTTCCAATAATTTTATATTAAACATGTGACAGAATTTATGACCTGACTAGGTATAAATGGGTCTTGACAGACATACGGATGACCAATAAGTGATCCTATTAGGGTTTCGTTTTTACCTTCAGAGGAACGAAACTCTCTCTAAAAAGGATTATATTCTAAAAATCTCGGTACGTAGGTTTATTGAGTTTCAATTTCTCTGAATTTTTGTATTTTGAGTTTTAATATTAATGTTAAAGTTCTTGTATTAGTATATTTAGTCGAGGCCTAAAGTCTAAGGTTTACCACGGAAATTGGGCTGCGAGGTCCCAGTTCGAGGCGAACTACTAGTCACAATATATAAAAGGAAAGAGTGACTGATTGACTGATCTATCAACGCACAGCCTAAACCGCTGGACGGATCGGGTTGAAATTTGGAACAAAGATAGGTTTTATGACGTAGACCTCCGCTAAGAAAGGATTTTGCCATGCGGGCAAAGCCGCGACCATAATCTAGTCTAATATAAGATCAACAACTCTTATCTTAACTTACTTCAAAGTCTTTTTATCAGTCTTGAGGTCCACCTTGTTGCTGGTGATGTAGTTAATATTCGCTGTGACGGGCTGCGTGTGTGCTGCGCGCGACTGTACTCGCACGGTGAAAGACACTCTTGTGCTTAACTGTACCTGGGGACAGGTCAAAGTTACAGAATTCTTTTTTTATACAACGAAGTAAAAAGACGAGCAAGACGCTCTCCTAATGGTAAAAGGTAACGCTGCCCCATATACTAGAGTAGCTTTATGATCTGTGCGCTGCCCATAATTAGTACAGTGCCTTTACAGTGCAGTAGGATAGTGTCTTTAGTCTTTATTGTAACACCAAAAATATATACAGATAATCTTAAAACTAAAACACTATTTCGTAACTGCAAACTCGTTATATACAGCACAGAGTCTAAAAAATACTTAGAGATCTTAACGATAGGACCGCCACTAGGCACCAATGGCATTGGGTAACTTTAATTACCTTTTTTGTCGTAAGTTTACTTTTCTGTGTGGTGTTGATTGCTCCATACTATTTTTGAAAGAATAACGCTATTTGATTTGTTATAAAAAGCTGATAAATACAAAATTTAACATCCACATCCTGAGTTATTAAGATATTTACATCCTTAGAAAGATTGCACGTCATAATACAAAAGCCATGTGCGTAGCCAGGGTGGGGCAGAGTGGGGTGCTTGCCCCACTCTGGGTCTTGACTTTGATTTTCTAGGCGCTCGAGATAAGCCGATCGCAGACATACTTCATAGTCAGGATTATATTTTTTATTTGGTGCAATTGTAGGCCTAGAGGTACTCTACTAATAAACTCGAGCTTGAAAAGGTTACAACTACCCTCAAACCGACCCAAAAACGACAGGGGTCGTTTTAATTCTGGATCCGCCTATGTAAGTACCCTGAACTCATGGCTGGTTACGCCCATGATAAAAGCTAGAGATCCACGCGAAGCCTGCGTGTCCAAAGCCTTGCATCCACGTGTCCTATACGTGACTTCCATTCACAGGCTAGACATTATTGTTATTATATGTATGTATTTGATGTAGCAAAATGAGTCACCTATCCGACAGCAGGTGTTATAGGTGTATAGATAACAATATTATTGTTTGACGATTGTGTTATCGACGCGATATATATGCATGTAAGAATTTATTGTATTTGTGTTGATAAAGTATGTTGGTATGCATTGTATTGATTTTATTATTTGTTAAGCACAGCTGTAAAGAAGGTAGTATTTTCTTTTGAAATTATTTTATTTTATCATACTTACGCTACATTTTAACATTGTAATTGTATTACAGTTAAGGTTTATAAAAAAATTCATCGTCTCTGTTTTTTGTATATGAGTACTGAGTACGTACAACAATAAAGGTCACCGGAGTCAAAATACAATATAATATTATGCTACACCATTTTCACATATTTCTATGTAGGTACCTAAATAACTTGAAAAAATTTCAACGAGAAAAGATCGGGATGTGAAACGAGCACGCTCGAGATGGCCGATTGAGAATAATTGAGACTGATATATAAAAGTAGACCAGTGGGAGACATCATTTAATATTATGTTTTGCTGATAAATAGTTGAATATACCTTTTTTTCTCTCATAATAATATTATGAAAAAAGAAAGAAAAAAAGCTCCTTTCAACTTTGGGCTAGATATGTACCTCTACACATAACGTCTAACATTTCGGAGAAGTCATTGTATTCTCAATGCCCTTGACTCTTCAAAGACGTAAAGGTTATCTGAAGAAGATAAGAACCTTTTCATGAAAAATCAACAGAAAAAAAGAACACCAATGCGTAAGACCAGTGACCAGTATACAATTAAAAAAAAATACAGGTGTATTCTTTACTGCTGTAGTATTGTTCACTTTTTTGTTCAATAAAACAAAACATTTGTTAGGTGTTGGGAACTAATGTCATAAAGCGAAGAATAAAGAAGATATTTCTAACTCTATAAAAGAAAAGTATGTAGGTGGATAACGAGCTTTTGGCGCTAAAATATTTTTGATTCTATTGAAACCTATTATTATTGAATTTTTTATAAAGGTTTATACGTACGAGACCCGGCTTTATACGTATTAGATTTAATTTCAATACTGATCGTCTGTAGTTGTGTGTATGCTTTGTAATCTTACATTATCTATGTAGCTCGTCTGTATGTCCCTTATATTTTGACGGCTGTCACTGTCACAAAATGTATTCGCCCCTTTTTGCCTTCTGCCCGTGTAATGTTTTAAATCTAAGTCCATCCAATGTATTATTATAAAAAGAACAGAATGTTTTAACAAATATTATGAATATATTTGTAAGCATTTAATGCTGTATTTATTTCTCCACCACCGGGTCACCGATCGAACACGCAGCGCTACTTTAATAGGTTATGGTTTGACCCAGAGTTTGGAAGATATTTCCACGGTGTGTTTTTGCATTTGATATCGGCGAGTAAAGAAGCCCAGTGGATTATTTTATCTCGGTGAGTGGAGAAATTCTTGAATATTCTGATTCTTATACCTACACCATGCCGGAAGAGGCGGCAACGACACATGGTTCTTCCAGTTGGTCTAGCATAGAAAAGTTAGAAGGTGCTAGAAATTATTATACCTGGAAATTTCATATGAAGATGAGCTTAATTCATGATGATTTGTGGAACATGGTGGAAAACGGAAGCACCGTTCAGGGTGACGTCAGTGACCAGCGTGCCCTGGCGCGTATTTGCTTATCCGTGAAAAGCAACCTCATTCAATACGTTAGGAACGCAAAGACTGCTAAAGAAGCCTGGAAAAATTTAGCAGATGTATTTGAAGACTCCGGGTTAATGAGAAGAGTCTTGATGTTGCGACAACTACATAAAATCGAGTTAAACAGTTTCAATAATATGTCAGATTATATCGAAGCTATTATGACATTAGTGCAGCAGTTGGCTGACATCGGCAAAGTGATTGACGACAAAGAAGTTGCTGAAATTCTGTTAAGTGGCTTAACAACAGAGTATGACCCGCTCGTTTCCAATCTTGAAACCTTGAATATCACCAATACACTGACTAGTGAAGTAGTGCGCACTCGGTTACTTCAGGAAGAATCAAGAAAAGGAGATGTCGAGAACGGTACAGCCTTTGTGTCAAGGAAATCAACTTTTAAGGGTCGCTGTCATTATTGCAAAAAGTCTGGACATACGAAAAATAACTGCTTCAAATTGAAACGTGAAAAGAAGAATGGGGAACAAGCGATGGCTGCGTCAGCCATCAGTGTGCAACGTGATGTTTGGTTTATAGACAGTGGATGCACTACCCATATGTGCAACAATAGAGACGCTTTTATTTCTTTTAGAGACATTACAGATTATAATGGAGTTATGGTTGCTAACAATGAAAAATTGGAATGTAGAGGAATTGGTAATATAAAATTAAAACTCCTCAATAAGGTAAAAATTTTGAAAAATGTTTTGTTTGTTCCACGGCTCGCTTCAAATTTGGTGTCTGTAAGTAGGTTGATTGGGAATGGATTTAGTGTTAGATTCAATAAATTTGGATGTACAGTATTCGATAGTTTAGACAACCAGGTGGCCATAGCTTATTTACAAAATGGAATGTATAGGTTAAAGATTGGTTCATCGGGTGAGAATAATTGCGATAAGATGAAATCACTTCTCTCACATGGGCGAGAGAACGTGAATTCTGCAGTAGCTACAGAGGCGCCTATGCACTTATGGCATAAGCGATTAGGTCACCGAAATTACAGGTCATTAGGCTCTATTAGGGATAGGTTACCTAATAATTCTATGTTACAGGATGAAAGGAATCCAGATGTTTGTATCCCATGTCTTGAGGGGAAGCAAGCAGCACAACCTTTCCCCAAAGGACCAAGTAAGGTAGCGGATACACCCTTGGAGCTTATACACTCTGATGTATGTGGACCTTTACCTTGTAGCTGGGGTGGCGCAAGATACTTACTCACGTTTACCGATGACTGTACAAGGAAATCTTTTTGTTTTCTTTTGAAAAGGAAATCACAGGTATGTGGTTATTTTGTAAATTTTGTTACTATGGTGGAAAACCAGACTGGTTTATCTGTAAAATGTCTGCGTTCAGACAATGGTGGAGAATACTGTAACACACACATGGGAGAATATTTAAGGAAAAAGGGAATAGTTCACCAAACAACAGTACCGTATTGCCCACAGCAGAATGCAATTTCCGAACGATTAAATCGTACTCTAATGGAAAAAGCAAGATGCATGCTTCAACATGCAGGTCTGGATCGGCGCTTTTGGGGGGAGGCTGTCATGACTGCAGTTTATTTGAAAAATAGGTCCCCAACAGCAGCTTTAGGTGGAAAGATTCCAGAGGAGGTGTGGACAGGTTCAGTGCTGGACCTGAGTCATCTTCGTGTTTTTGGCTGCATGGCATACGTAAAGGTACCTAGCGTTAAACGCACTAAGTTGGATCCTAGGAGTAAACCTCATGTTTTTGTAGGTTATTCAGAAGTCACTAAAGGGTATAGGGTGGCAGATTGTAGTGATCCTAGGAAAGTTGTATTGGTGAAAGATGTCATATTTTTAGAAAATGAATTTTATAATAATTTTGGACATTCTAAAAATGATGATTATAATTTTATGAATTTTGACAGGAAGGAGAGTACTGTGATATTAGTAAGTAAAAGTGTGAATGAGAGTAACACAAGTGAATGTGACAGGAATGAGAGTACTGTTGCAAGTAAAAGTGTGAAAGAGAGTAACACGAGTGAATGTGACAGGAATGAGAGTACTGTTGCAACTAAAAGTGTGAATGAGAGTAACACAAGTGAATGTGACAGGAATGAGAGTACTGTTGCAAGTAAAAGTGTGAAAGAGAGTAACACGAGTGGATGTAACAGGAATGAGAGTACTGTTGCAACAAAAGGTGTGAATGAGAGTAACACAAGTTCATGTAACAGGAATGAGAGTACTGTTAGACCCGAAAGTGTGAATGAGAGTAACACAAGTATATTATGTAACAGGAATGAGAGTACTGTTGCAACAAAAGGTGTGAATGAGAGTAACACAAGTTCATGTAACAGGAATGAGAATACTGTTAGAACCGAAAGTGTGAATGAGAGTAACATTAGTAATAGCATAAATGAGAGTAATGCTATAAACTGTGATATTAGGGATAATAATTATTTGAATATTATGAATGATAGTAATAATGTAATGAACAATAATATAAAGAAGGATCATAATTATTCTTTAATATCGACAGATGGTGAAGACGAGTACTGCAGCATGAGCGAGGGTGATTCGCTCCCAGAGTCTCCCACGGGCAGCACGGTTTGGTCACCGGGCGCGGGGTCGGCTCCAGGGGAAGCTGTGCAAGCTTCGACTCCCCCGCTGTTGGCTCCCAGGGAACGTCCTGCACGTACTACTCGTTTGGTTAGACCTAAAAGGTTTGAGGATTACGATATGTCCTTAATGGCTAATGTAAATAATAATAGTATAGAGCCAGCTACTTATGAGGAAGCACTGTCAAGTCTTGATACTGAAGACTGGCAGGAAGCTATGCGATGCGAGTATAATTCACTTTTAGAAAATAAAGTCTGGGTACTTGTAGATAGACCTAGGGACAAAAACGTAGTAAAAAGCAAATGGGTTTATAAAATTAAAAGTGATGCCTCCGGTAATTTTGTTAAATATAAAGCAAGATTAGTAGCTCGCGGTTTTACTCAAAGGGAGGGTGAAGATTATACTGACACATTCTCACCTGTAGTTCGACATTCAACAATGAGATTGTTATTTAGTTTGGCAAATGAGTGTGATTGGAACATAGATCACATTGATGTAACAACTGCATTCCTCAATGGTAAATTAGATGAAACAATATATATGGAACAGCCTAAAGGTTTTCAGTGCTAAAGATGACAAGGTTTGTTTGTTACAAAAGAGTATATTATGGGCTTAAACAGTCAAGTCGCATGTGGAATATTAGAATACATGATGTCCTTTGTAAAAATGGTTTTGTTCAAAGTAAATGTGAGCCATGCGTGTACTCTTTGAAAACAGACAGTGATCATGTGATTTTAGCTATGTATGTGGATGATTTTTATTTGTTTTATAATAAGAATAGTTTAGGTAAAGATAAACTATTGAAAATTTTACATAATGAGTTTAAAATTAAGAATCTTGGTCCAATACAGAGCTATTTAGGTATCCGTGTAAGAAGGGACAGGAAAAATAGGATATTGACACTTGATCAGTCTGTTTACACTAAAAATATTTTGAATAAGTTTAATATGTTAAATTGCAAACCTGTGTCGACTCCTATGGTTCCTGGAAATAAGTTACTTTTGGAAAGTGAATGCTTAGATAATGAGTCTTACAAATATAGACAGCTGGTCGGTTCATTAATGTATCTAGCTGTCTGTACACGTCCGGATATAGCATTCACTTGTAGTAAACTTAGCCAGTTCAATTCGTGTTATGGCAAGGTTCATTGGCTAGCAGCTAAGCATTTGTTAAGGTATTTAGCTGGTACAATTAGTTATGGTTTACATTATGTAAAAAGTAAAGAATTGTTATTATGTGGCTATACTGATGCCGACTGGGCTAATGACTGTGTGGACAGAAAGTCTTGTACTGGTTATGTTATCAAATTAGGCAAAAATGTTATTAATTGGGAATCTAGGAAGCAAAGAACAATAGCATTAAGTAGTACTGAAGCTGAATACATGGCAATTTGTGACATATCTCGAGAATTATGTTTTGTCAGGCAATTAATGTTGGAAATAGTGCCTGATAAAAGTTTAAAAATTGTAGTATTTAATGATAATCAATCTGCTCATAGAATAATTGAGAATAAAGAGGTATGTCACAAACGGACCAAACACATAGATGTAAAGTACCATTTTATTAAAGACTTGGTAGAAAAGGGCTTCATGATTGTAAAGTATCTCAGCACAGAGAAAATGATAGCTGATGTGTTAACGAAAGCTTTAAATGTTAGACATCATTATGGTTTTTTAGAAGAATTATGTGTTAAACCATGTTGATTCTGTTTGTGCATGTATTCTGTATGAAACAGTGTGTAAAATTTTAATGTAGAGTTGCAATGATGTTTGTTATGACATGTGCATGTAGAGATACTATGTTTTATGTAGAGCCCTGTAATGTTTATATGAAAGATTTCAACGCATAAGGGGAAGTATTAGAGATTTAATTTCAATACTGATCGTCTGTAGTTGTGTGTATGCTTTGTAATCTTACATTATCTATGTAGCTCGTCTGTATGTCCCTTATATTTTGACGGCTGTCACTGTCACAAAATGTATTCGCCCCTTTTTGCCTTCTGCCCGTGTAATGTTTTAAATCTAAGTCCATCCAATGTATTATTATAAAAAGAACAGAATGTTTTAACAAATATTATGAATATATTTGTAAGCATTTAATGCTGTATTTATTTCTCCACCACCGGGTCACCGATCGAACACGCAGCGCTACTTTAATAATACGTACGTACACTAATGTGTTGGTGTGCAACCTACTCTATATCAACATACATACTCGTAATGGTAATTTTAATTTTTTTTTGGTCTCCCTCTTCGTTTAAAATACTTATCATACCTTAAATAAATGGCATGCCTTGTGTGTGTATAATTAATTTGTTTCGTGAGATAATGTTTGCTACATCTTAATCTTTATTATATAATATCTTTTAATTTAAAGGTGTGCCCAATGGTAAGCGTGGGTAAGCGTCAGAAGAGAAGAAATATATAATATTTTCTCTTTTGAGTATTCAAAATTGTAGGTATTGTATGACTTTGACGTTGGAATGTGCAAAAAGTGTTCGTTTAGTTTTTAAAAAAGTTTTAGCCCCTCAGAAAAAATCCTGGATCCGCAAGTGATGAGTTTTATCAGCCTTTGAAAACATAACAGCCAATTTTCCAAATCGGTTTATGCATATATCTTCGAGTACAAATAAAAAAAAACTGAAAATTATTAGACCAAGTTTTTAGTTATTATGTTGCGTCGTTAACGAAAAATATTTTACTCGTTACCACCATAATACATTAAAGATTCTAAGGCACACAAGGTTAAAATTAGGTAAGAATTAAGAAATATTAAGGTTTAGTTAACTTAATTTACATAATTTTACATAATATGCTATATAATGTAGCATAAGATAAATATGGAAGTAGATAATCAAGATTGTTTAATTAACAAATAAGAATATTACAATAAATGTAAACGTGTGGCTGTCTGTCTGTTACCTCTTTATGCTTAAACAGCTGCACACATAAAAAAAACAAGTGAAATTAAAAAAAAAGCTTTTTAAAATAATCTTTTATTATTATTACCATCTAGCACCATTTAGAGTTTCTATGGCCACCTTCCAGCTCCATCATTAGATCAGCTCGATGTCATAATAATATTGCATTGTTATCCGATTTATACACATGCATGCAAAATTTAAGCTCAATCGAAAACTAGGAAGTGGATCAAATTAAACTTGCAAGATTTAATTACAAACAGACAGACACACAAAGACAGGAGAAAGTAAATCAAAGATTGTAAAAATGGTACAGATATAGGAGTTCAAGACCCGGGAAAGGACATTGGATAGCTTTTATCCCATTTCCTATTATCCTATGGGATATTTTGTATCGCTGGTAACGCCGCTGGATGTAACAAGTTATTTTACCTAATAAAAAAATCGTTTTATGATGTAGCATAATAATATAAATATATTATGTACCTACTAGTATTTGCCCGCCGCCGTCGATGGTGAAAATCGATGTTACTCAGGATAATGTAACGTTTTGATAGTGATTTTTTAACGTTGGTCCAGTATTTTGAGTTTTTTCGTTATTATATATAATTTATTTAGATATATTATTTTATAATTTATTTAAATACAAAGAACAAAGAAACAAAGAACAACAAAGAAGTTTTTCCAGTTCACTTTAGAAAATATATTTTTCAATTATTTAGGACTCTACCGCGTTTTCGGAGAGCACCTCTATGAGAAGGACGGGCAACTTGTTAGGAAATATTTTTAAAACATGTTTATTATTGGTTATAAAATTCATAGTTCGTTTGATCACCTGGTTTAATCATGCTGATGCTACAGGTTCAGCCGAAGGGACTTACAGTAAATAATATTACTAAGAATGTACCTACTATGGATGCCAGGTTTCTGGATGTATGATTGTTACTCCTTCACGACTAAACAGGAGGACCGATTGAGCTGAAATTTGGTATAGTGATAGCTTAGACCCTGGAATAGCACAGGCTCCAGGACAGCGGGTAAAACCGCTGGGCGCAACTAGTACAACATAATAAGCCTACTTTTGAGCTGGTAAAACCGTACGCCGCATTTAATATAATAGTAAAAAATAAATCATTTTTTTATAATCTAACAGTATTATAATATGGTCTACCTACATAAGCCTAGGCACATAATATTATGTAGTCGGCCTACATAGCTACTATTATTGCTATTATACACATAATAATAATTTGTTAATAAATCCGTTTATTAGCCGTTAAATCAGTTTTTTGTTGTAATTTTATAACTAGGTACATGTAATTATTAATACTGTAAATTATGCGACTTCTTGTATTGATGTAGGAGTTTAGGTAGATAGATATACTTAGGTAAAGATGGATGTATAAAAAATTTAACGTTATGTAACTAAAACCGTTAACTAAAAGCTTCGGCATCAAGCTTTTAAATTTCACTGCGACTTTAATAATTATTAATCGGCGATTATACCTAGGTATGTCATAAAATTTTACAAAGAATAAAGATAACTTTTTCAAGCATATAAAACTAAGTTGGTACCTAGGTAGATACTTAGTCATTTATTTATTAAGTAAATACCTACCTAAGTAGGTAAACTGTAAGTTGATTAATTTAATCGTGAAATTTTAAATGTTTTAAACACTGCAATTATTGCTAATTAGCTTATACTCAGTATTATATTATTGATGAATTATCTTATTATTTTTATTATTAATTGGGATAAAAAGTTAATAATTTAATATATTATGTATATTAGTGGGTATAATACGTACATGTTTAATAAATCCACTGGCACATTTCACAAAAGGCACTGCACTCCGCGTGAAGGCAGCCATCTTTTCAGACGACCACGAGCCACTGTCTTATCTTTGTACATTAAATTAATCAGACAAAATCACTCTTGCACCGCGTGGCTACTTACGAAGCACCACGCGCCACGCGGCACTGTAGCGGATAAAGGGGGGCGGGGGAGATAAAGGAGGGGGAATGTTGGTAAACGAACAAAAGAAAATATTTGAATTTTGAGCTAAACTGTTGGTACTAGATAGTGTGGGGCGTTAATCCACCGTCCATTTATTACCGCTAATCCCTCTTAAAATCCTAATCTATGTACTGTACCTATATATCACAAAGTAAGCGACTAGCTTATCGACTTTTCGAAAATCATGTTAATTCTTGTGTTCGTTTTCTAATATTTTAGCCTAGACCTGCGCCGGTCAGCGTGGTTTGCGCTTCCCGCCTGAGCCCTGAAAACGAAAAAAATAAACAGAGGACAGGACGAGTCCCCACCTAAAAAAAGTTCTTCTCGACCTCATCAAAATGTGAGGCTCCAGCAAATTTAACCCCCTTAAGCGTTAATCCTGGATCCGTCTCTGACACGGTAGGGATGGGTTAGTATTAAATAAGTAGTTTTGAATAGCACCTTTAGATTTAGAAGTCTAACTTATACACTTGCATAAAAAATCAAGATAGAAACAATACAGACAAATAAAACCATTTTAAGAAGATTCATGGAAAATTTCAAATTTATTATGTAAGTGCTTTTCTTAATTAAACATATACATATATAAGGTAATAGGTAGTACGTGTGACGTGCACTTCTTTAATAAGTATTGCTACAACTTTTTGTAAATAACTTATTTTGTATTTTAATTTCCAAGAAACAATGAAACAATATTATAATTATTATTATAATCGACCGAGCGAAGCGAGGTCTTAGAGTCGAAAGCCGCGAAATGCCTGCGTTTGGACCAGTTTAACGCTTGACCTCTGATGCTTAAGTTTGGTCGACGTTTACTTGAAAACGGTTAATCCAAATTAAATGAAATTTTACACACAAGTTAAGAAGGTTAATTGGATAATTTAAGTGAAAAAATTAGCTAAATAGGTTACAGGGTTGCAGAGATATAGGTGACTTAAAGTCTTTACGATAGGTCTTACGATTATTTCAAAACTGGACCGCTGATAAATTTTTTTCTAACATATACACATTTTTTATAAGTGACACAAATATATTAGCCAAAGTGTATGTTTGTATGTATGTTTGTTACGCGATAACTGGAAAACCAATGGTCCAATCTGCATGAAACTTTGCAAACGCGTAATATGAATCCATAGAATTTTTAAGTTCGAACATGAGCCAAATCGGTCGAAGGGTTCAAGAGTTAAAGAGATTGCTTTATTACAATGAAACCGATGATCCAGTCTTGATAAAACTTTTTAAACAGGTAGTACAAACTAAAAGAATTCTCACGTCCAAAAATGAGCCAAATCGGTGCAAGGGTTGTAGAGTTATAGAATATACAAAATTACAATGTTTATCGAATATAATATTATGAGAACTGCAGGGATATTCAGTTATCCGTCAGGGAACCGAACCAAAGACCGAATTGTCAAAAATCGATACGACGTAATACGTCATTTCATACATTTTTGATAATTGGGTCCTAGGTTCGGTTCCCTAACGGATAAGTAAATAGCCATGTTGATTTACTCAAAATATTATGAATTTAAATGATCGTGCGGGTGAAACTTAAACCCATTTTTTATTCAAATAGTAGTCCAGTCAATGAGTGCCCAAAAGAGGCATGTGGATCGAAAAGTCGAAAGCAGAAAAACTAACTTAGGAACTTTGTTTTGACTATTCAGGAGATTAACATACTAAAAGTCCCCAACCCTCCGAGGTGATCCCGAGGGGTGGGGGGGCCGAAGAAGGTCCCATTTTTAGGTTTTTTGCCTAAATGTCAAAAACTGGGCGTAGTACGATATTTTGTTGTACTACATTATAAAAGCTTTAAAATTTCCTACAACTTTGGCTTTAACACTTTTTATCTATATCCAATCGTTGTCTTCCAAACATGGTCTATTTTTAAGATGCTGAAATTAGTTTTCCATACAAAGTCGGTAATAATATCTTATATAAGTAATATTTGACCAACTTCTGGTTGTCGTACCATAATGAAACTTTGTAAATGTCTAGAAATATGATGACAGTTCAATAATTTGGTACCACTGAGCTGATCTGATGATGGAGCCAGGAGGTGTTTACTGAACCTCTTCAATGGCTATTAGTAAACCCGTCGAGTTTGGGCACATTACACTCGAATTGGCATAAGCAAAAAACCTAAAAATTAAACCTTCTTCGGCCTCCCCCCCCAAGTATTTTAAGACTCTACTGTTAGTTCGAAAAGCATATCTATGAGAAGAACGAGCAAGAAACTTATTGGGATTGTTATTTATGTGTTTATCACATATCATTATGCCATTAAAACCATCATTCACTCTAACATCTGCAAACATCCCTGACGCTCTGTAGTATCGAGACAGCGCCAAAAGCATCCTGAAAGCATTGTTGTACTGGATCCGTTTTTTGTAAAGTTGTAGTTTGTAAAGTTCATCCACAAGTCTTTTGTTTAAAAAAATAATTAATAATTAGGCCTACGTTTGATCACATCCCACCTGATGGAAAGTGCAAATGTGATCGACGAGCTGCACGTTTAAAAAGTCTGATAATGCCTTGAACAAGGACACTTTGTCTTGCTCAGTAGCTGTAGATACATCTTGAAAACCTGCGAGCCTAGATGTTACGCGTGACTGTCATAGCTCTGCGTTCTCGCTCCAAGTCTAAGTCATCATCGGCTGTAACGACAAAAATGTTATAGAATTAGCTACAATATCAATATAATAACTGTTGTAAATTTGCTGTATAACACAAGTAAAGCTAGATATTTTTTTCCAATTTCAATTCTTCTAATGTCCACTGCATTGGCAACTTCTTCGTAAACAAGTGCTACAAACTATGAAGATTTTTTGAGATTTTTTTTAAAAACTATAGTAATATTTATTATTTTATTCTATTATTTTCTGCAAGTGAATACACACATAACCTTTCATATTTTATTACTATTGAAATTTTGATCACAACAATAAAATAGTCACAGAGATAAAGATTTTTTTAATGTAGGTATATCCGTTACGTATTTTAAGTTTTAACATTACTTTCAATTTTGGCATTTTCCTTTCCTTTTACGAATATTATAGGTTAAAGTTTCCATACATTTATATTTCGTAGATACTTATAACTTTTACCCATGTATACCTATTTTGAGGGAAATTGGGTCTGCGAGGTCCCAGTTCGCGGCGAACTACTAGTAATAACTTAAGCGAGTAAAACCGCATGACGCTTGGTTCCATTTGTATAAAGAATGATTTGCATATAGGTATATAAACCAATTTTTCGTTATAACAATATCATGCATATTTATTTTGGAAAATTTTAAGGAAACACGTGATTCTCCGTTGGCGTGTGTGGTTTTTTGGCCAGTAGAATTTTTTAACCACAAGAGCAGAATAGGGATGTTGTAAGACCAATATTTTTCAAAAATATTCTTGTTATGTGATACCTACCCACTAACCGCAGTTCAGAATCCAGTGTTGGGCAGTACTGCAGGAGTTTTTAACAAAGTTACTAACACTGTAGCCAATAAAGTTTTTGGAAATAAAACAATAATTAAGTCAATCTGTTTAACAAATAGGTATAGGATATTAGACAAAAAAATACGAAATGTTTTTGCAAGTTGTTTTTTTACCTTTTGTCTGATGCAGTTTTTATACCTACTTAGGTACTTGGTAGCTATAGGTAATACTTAACCAAATTGTATAAAATTATTTCCACTAAACAATTTACAAGTTCTTCATAAAAACGAGTGGAATTAGGCAGTCGTGCTATGGTTCAAGTTACCGGACAACCTGTGTGTGTCCTCCAAAAGTCGAAAGCCAAAACTGGTTCTGTAGTCATGTCAGGGTAAAATAAAGCTTGAACTCTGGACCACAGTTATTATGGACATGGGTCCCATTCTGCTGAATTTATATCGGTCAAAAGATTTGGTACGATTTATCTTTTTTAACCCCCGACGCAAAAACGACGGGGTGTTATAAGTTTGACGTGTCTGTCTGTCTGTCTGTGTGTGTGTGTGTATGTGTCTGTCTGTGGCATCGTAGCTCCCGAACGGATATGAACGGATTTTGATTTAGTTTTTTTCGTTTGAAAGTAGAGTTAGTCGAGAGTGTTCTTAGCTATGTTTGGTGGAAATCGGTCCAAGATGGCCGCCGCTACAAAATGGCGGATTACTTTTTTCTTCCACGACCCCCTCAATATGGGTATCAAATATAAGGGCTTAACAAGTAGAATACAGCCCACTATATAAAATTTAAAATCCAAGATGGCCGCCATCAAAAAATGGTGAATTACGTATTGCGTTGGGGTTTTTTAAATTTTTAATTTAATTCACTTGTATCGATTATTACTATACTAATATTATAAACGTGAAAGTTTGTAAGAATGTATGTTTGTTACTCTTTTACGCCTAAACGGGTGGACCGATTAAGCTTAAATTTGGTAAAGCGATCGCTTAGATCCTGGAATAACACATAGGCTACAAGAACAGCGGGTAAAACCGCTGGGCGCAGATAGTAACAAATAAATTTAGTTATTTGTCTAGTGATTTATAAGCATTATAAAAATAGGTGTCTTCTACAGTGACTAAACGAACCTGATTTTTTGCACTATTAATAGAGTAGATAGTCAGTGTATAATATCTATTCCATGCATATTCAAACGACTCAAATTTGTATAACATATTTGCATGATAGAAGGACATCATTTGCATTTTGCAATAACGAATCGTATGCCAAAATTAGGTAGATTAGAGGTAAGTAGATACGTAGCAAAATGCAATTATTTAATACAAAGGTAAGGTAGGTACTCTGTGAGTTACAATTAAATCATCAGTATCAGTATGTATTTAAAAGTTCTGTGAATAAGATGCAGATTACAGCTAGAAAGACCACGCCTGACAACTTGCCCTGGCTCGCTTCATATTATAGGTAATAGAATTTTATCGTAGACAAATTCCTAAATCTATGATTTTATTCTTAGTGCGGCTCCTTAGCTCGATTTTGTATGGAGGTATGACCCGGAGCGGCAGAAAGCATGAAACTTGGCATGCGTATAGCTTTACCGTTCATAAGAAGAAATTTTAGTAGAAACACCCCCCCACGACAATGTTTCCACCTCTCCCCCCACTTTTATGTCCCTATTTTTAGTTTTTTGAGTTTTTCTTGAAAACTATGAGAGCTAGAATAAAAATGTCAAGGGAAAATTTATTCTCCGTAAAATTCTCTACAATATTGGCCTTCATAGTATATTGCCAGGATTTATAGTTTCAAAAATATGATTTATTTCTTTTTTGAATATTTTCCTAAATTCCATATAAGACGTTCTCTGGGCGCAAAACATGTCGTTTTCATGCAGAGGTTTGAAACTTGGCACAATGATTCCTTATCTCCAAATAAGCAGATTAAGATTGAAAACCCCCCCTATCACCCCTCTGGCAGCAAGGAAGGGGGGCAAAAGGGGCCGCGCCACCTTTCTCCATTTAATTAACTCTGGGAGACGATGTAGAGCCACGAGAAAAATTTCGGTGTCAATTTCGGAAAAATCGATGATGTAGATCTCATTTCTGATATAAAACAACGGTATTGGTGGCGTTATGTTTAGCAAAAAAACGAGAAATGAAAAAAAAAAACCTATTTTTTGGTGTTTCAAGTCATTGTATATTTTACACTGTTAGTATTTTTTTCAAATTAAAAAATATCCTAATATAGCCTATATTATGTAGATTAAATAACATATAACTTTTAATTATAATTTTTTTTTAATATTTAATGCCAAAAAATAATTAAAATAATTGAACACTCTGAGAGTGACTGGATAAATGTTGTTGAACGTGAGTGTGAGGGCATAGAGACCATGGAGGACGTTACCATCAGTCCCCTGGACGTCCGTTGTGCAATCAGTTCGGCGCCAAACTGGAAAAGTCCTGGACCGGACGGGGTGCACAATTTTTGGCTAAAATGGTTTCGGAGCTCACACTCGCGTCTGGCAACACAATTCCAAGAAGCTCTTGAGCTTGGCTCTCTTCCAGCTTTTATGACCACAGGTCAGACTATCCTGCTCCACAAATCTGGTAGTACCACGGAACCCAAAAACTATAGACCGATCACATGCTTGCCTACCATCTACAAGCTCCTTACATCCATTCTGAGATCCAAAATAGATTCGCATATTGTTGCGAATAATGTTTTGGCACCTACTCAGAATGGATGTAGGGCTGGGTCTCGTGGTACTAAGGAGCTTCTCCTCATTGATACGACCATTTGCGAACAGGTCCGGCGAAATAGGGGGACTCTTGCCGCTGCATGGATTGATTATAAGAAGGCCTATGACTCGGTGCCTCATACGTGGCTACGAAGGATTTTAGAGTTGTACAAAATTAATGCATCACTAAGATCCTTTTTTAGTATGTGTATGGGACAATGGGCTACAGTTCTTCTTCAACCAGGCGGCGGCGAGACTCTGTCCCAATCGCAGGACTTGATAAGGATCGAGCGAGGTATATTCCAGGGAGACAGTTTGAGCCCATTGTGGTTCTGCCTGGCTCTGAATCCCCTCAGTACTCTACTGAGGAATTCAGGACAGGGCTATCGGCTTCGGAGAGAGGGTGAGGTTATTTCTCACCTGCTGTACATGGACGATCTCAAGCTCTTTGCAACAAAACGTCAAGACCTAACGACACTACTCAATATCACGAACGATTTTAGTAGTGCCATTGGGATGGAGTTTGGTGTAGACAAGTGTGCGGCCGTTCATGTACAACGAGGTAGGGTTGTAAATTCAGAGAATATACAACTCTCTGAGACTATAACACTCAAATCTCTCTCTGAAACCGAAACCTACAAATACCTTGGTATGCCAGAGTTATTAGGTGTGGCTGACAGAGATATTAGGGAGTCGTTGAAGGAGCGTTTCTTGTGTCGTTTGACAAAAGTTCTGAAAAGTCTTTTGTCCGGTGGCAATAAGGTTCGTGCTTTTAACGGTTGGGTGATGCCTTTGTTAACATACTCCTTTGGAATACTAAGATGGACTCAAACTGAACTAGATGCCTTGGACAGGAGGGTGCGTCAAATGCTTACGACATTTCGTATGCTACACCCACGCTCGTCTGTGATGAGGTTATACATTCCACGAAAGTGCGGGGGCCGAGGGTTTTTAAACGCTAAGAACCTACACAATCGTGAAGTGTGTAATCTCAGGGAATACTTCCTTAACAACGAGTGTGGGATTCATCGAGATGTGGTGGCAGTGGACAAAAACCTCACACCGCTCTCCTTTAGCAACGAGAACTGGCGAAAACCAGCGGTACTGAGCACTGAAGAACGCAGGGACATATGGAAGAGTAAGGAGCTGCACGGGCGCTTTTACCGGGCCCTCACAGGGGCTGATGTAAACTTGCTCGCGTCGGTGAACTGGCTACGTTTTGGAGACCTATTTGGGGAAACCGAGGGTTTTGCCTGTGCAATTGCAGATGAAGTTATTCTGACGAACAACTACCGGAAGTATATCCTGAAGGACGGCACTGTTGACGTTTGTCGAGCCTGTCGCCGTCCCGGAGAGTCACTCAGGCATATAACTTCCGGTTGTTCTCATCTTGCTAACACCGAGTATTTACACAGGCACAACTTAGTAGCCAGGATCATTCATCAGCAACTTGCTCTTCGATATGGCCTTGTTGACTCTGAAGTGCCGTATTATAAGTACACGCCCTTACCAGTTCTCGAAAATGGTCGTGCTACGCTCTATTGGGATCGATCTATTATCACGGACAGGACTATTGTCGCCAATAAGCCTGACATCGTGGTGGTAGATCGATCTCAACGCCGCGCAGTGCTCATCGACATCACCGTCCCCCATGATGAGAATCTCGTGAAAGCTGAGAAGGATAAGCTGAGCAAGTACCTTGACTTGGCGCACGAGATTACCGCTATGTGGGACGTTGATTCGACGATCATTGTTCCGATAGTCGTGTCGGTGAACGGTCTAATAGCGAAGAGCCTCGACCAACATCTCGAGAGGCTCGCGTTAGACGGTTGGATCAAGGGCCTGATACAGAAGGCGGTAATCCTCGACACGGCACGCATTGTCCGGAGGTTCCTCACCCTGCGGCCCTGACCACCGGCAGCTTGGGCTCTGGCCCCGCTGACGGCGGGTTTTCTAGGTTAGGTTTTTTACAATGTTTTTATGTTTTGTATATATCTTTTATTTATAGAAATATTGTAAAAAATGTAATTTAAGAATGAAAATAAATATAGAGAATAATAATAATATTTTAGCAAAGGGGGCCACGAATTTTTTTGTAAGAAAATTTATAGTTTTTCTTATTTTTCTCAATAACTAATTGCCCAAATAAAAGTATCTTTTATATATTGATTGCCTATTAAATTTGGTACAATAATGTCCTTGGAGGTATGATGCTAGCTCTTATGGTTTGAAAAATAGATTCAACGCTACTGGTGCACGAAAAGGATTCACGAAGTCAACTTTGACGCTTAATAACTCCAAAAGCTGACACTTTAGCTGGGTGGATGTCATAATATTTATGGTTGGTATTAATGCCAGCTGTCGATTTATAAGATAAGATAAGAATACTCGGAGTTTTTGGCGGCAAGCCTTGATCATATCATTAGCTCCACGTCTTTTGCTTAATAATCGTGTAGAATTTGATTGTTAGCGTGTAATAATGGTGGAATATTGCGTGTTAAGTGTTTTTGAATGTGCACAGATGTAGGCAAGTGATATGGTGCTGAAATATGAATTTTGGTGCCCCTCCAAAACTCCTCCGAACTTTCAGTAAAATTCCACCCATTTTACTGGAAGACTCACGTGACTAGACGAGCTATTAAGCTCACTCTGACTCTGACCTGACTAACTTATTACTTAAAAAATAACATTTAACTTGACACTGGCAAAACACGAAAGTGGAGACCACAATTTAATATCCCGTGAACATTCACGAATTTTACTCGACACTGGCAAAATGCACATGTTGCCATATTATTAAAAAGAAAAAAAAAAATAAGAATACTCTTTATTGGAACCAAAACAATACAATTGGACTTAAAATCTAGTATTTAAAAACTAACAGTGTAAAATATACAATGACTTGAAACACCAAAAAATCGGTATTTTTTTTCATTTCTAGTTTTTTTGCTAAACATAACGCCTAACGCCACCAATACCGTTGTTTTATATCAGAAATGAAATCTACATCATTGGTTTATCCGAAATTGACACCGAAAATTTTCTCGTGGCTCTACATCGTCTCCCAGAGTTAATTAAATGGAGAAATGTGGCGCGGCCCCTTTTGCCCCCCTTCCTTGCTGCCAGAAGGGATGATAGGGGGGTTTTCAATCTTAATTCTTAATCAGCTTATTTGGAGATAAGAAATCATTGTACCAAGTTTCAAACCTCTGCATGAAAACGACATGTTTTGCGTCCAGAGAACGTCTTATATGGCATTTTAGAAAATATTCAAAAAATAAATAAATCATATTTTTGAAACTATAAATCCTGGCAATATACTATAAAGGCCAATATTGTAGAGAATTTTATGGAGAATAAACTTTCCCTTGACATTTTTATTCTAGCTCTCATAGTTTTCAAGAAAAACTCAAAAAACTAAAAATAGGGACATAAAAGTGGGGGGAGAGGTAGTGTCGTGGGGGGGGGGGGGGGGTTTCTACAATTTTTTTTTCTTATGAACGGTAAAGCTATACGCATGCCAAGATTGATGCTTTCTGCCGCTCCGGGTCATACATTCGGCTAAGGAGCCGGACTATCTCCTTATTACGCTTTACATTTTGGGTGCACGGTGCAGCGTTTTGGGCGTTTTGGGTCTTTCTAATATTATAAACGCGAAAGTATGTAAAAATGTTTGAATAGGTATATGTTTGTTACTCTTACACGTCTAAACGGGTGGATCAAATAAGCTGAAATTTGGTATAGAGATAGCTTAGGCCCTGGAATAACACATAGGCTATAGTACCTACCTTCCCTACAGCAGGTAAAACCGCTATAGGCGCAGCTAGTAGGTACAAATCATTTGAGAGAGGTCCGTCCATCGCAGGAGGATCAAGAAGAAGCCAGCCATTTACTTACCTTCTTTATCCATAGTGGGTTGAAAGTTGAAGCCATGAGGTATCCTCACATTGCAATGCGCAGTCGAAACGACTGCAGTGTTCTGTAGACGTCTTCAGCAGTCAGGATTCTGGATGCAGTAGCCGCCGGGACGATGGAGAAGAATGCGAGAAAGTGAATGAACTTTCTGATGTCCCCGCTAAACAGTGGTTTAATAGTTGTAGTTTTTAATTTTTAATAGTGGGAATGAAACACCGAAGTTGAAGTTTTAATTAATGCACATAACACTTTAGACTCCCGTCGAGTCGCGCCGCGTATTCCTCTAAATTCCTACAAAAATAAATGTTCCAAAAGTAAATTCTCTAGGAAATTATTTTTCACATACCTATCGTAAATCACAGGAGGGTTGCGCGACTCGACAGGAGCCTTAATGGAAATGCATTACGTAGCCTAGGAAAAAAGTTGAAATTTAAATTCCTTTTACAGATGTTAAAGTTCTTATAGAATCTGGTACTTTGTTTATTTAGGTCAGTTTACAAAATCGGTTGCCGTAATTGTTGTTACAAACAATAGACATATCAATGTTAACTTATTTCACAAGAGATGCATTGTAATTAATTTATTAATTATGCTAATTAATATTATAATGAAGCTTTTGGAAAAATTTATAACACACTATTTGTTGCTTAGTGCTGCTGCATTTACAATTATTATGTGTGGGTTATTGACCTTTATTTACCTGGTGGAATAATTAAGTACATACCTATTTAGTTTAGTGAACTTTGGGACTAGATTGTTAACGCCAAATCGCAGTAATTTAAAAAAAAAAATCCCATGCCTTTTTAAAAAAATACAATATGAAACTGTATTTTTATTTGTATTTTTTATAAAATAACGTGTGATTTACAATGCACTAAAGTTACATGTAAAGAGTCGTGACGTCATATGTATGTGCTAGAGTCGATACAAAATGCACACACATACATATTACGTCACGCGTAATCACCGAAAAATTTATTAGCGCTATATCTCAGGTATTTTTTTATTTTAATTTCAAACAAAAAATACGTAGGTATCGAATATTTTTTTTATTATAATTTTTTTAATGTTTTTACCTTGTCCGATCCCCTATTCTAAGAATTTATATTTCAAATTTCTTGCGAGCGATATTCGCACGCAAGGAAGATGCTATACATAATATATTTTTTTTTTTAACAATAACAGTGTGTTAAATACACCTTATGAATGCAGTAAAAACTTTAAAAGACATGCTAACAAATTTACATTTTTTGTTAACTATTCCCCATGTTTTGCTGGTATTGTGACTAAACGATGTTTTCATAAAAAATACGAAGTTTATCAACCCGTGAAATAATAGCTTCTTGCAGTTTCAATGTCACTTTAAATTATATGTTTGGTAAGTAGGTGCATAATAAATATAATATTATGTTATTGTTCAAGTATCATCTTTTTTTAACTACTTAAATAAAAATGGGGGAAAACAAATTATTGGAATCATTTCTTTTTATGTATGATTACCCATTTACTCGTCGTAGACGTCTGACCCGATTTTAAAAATCTTTTGTTTTATACTTATCCTCTTTTTGAAATTTCATCGAAATCGGTCGAGTGGTTTTCAAGTTTACCGACTAGACTTCCTCTGCAGGAATTCAACTAGGTGGGTACCACAATTGTGCCATTCTATCGCCTGAGCAGTGATGTTCAAACATTACTGTGCTTCGAAGGCACTGTAGCTAGTGAAATTACTGGGCTGAAGAGTCCTAACTCCTAACATCATATGACTAAGTAAGAAGTACGATTGACGCAGTGCACCCAGAATTTTACCTTTGTAAAACCCTGGGTAGCACTGTACTAATTTTGGGCAGCGTTATCATCGTAAAAAAGTTGTTGTTGTTGTGTTGTGTTGATGTAGTTGTTGATGTATTTAAGTGACTTATCCTTATCTATTTAAAAGCGAGCGTGAAGTCGAGTTTATATTATTAATTAACTTACTAGCAAATTAGAGAGTTAATAAAAACACAATTAACTTAAAACAGTTTTAATTTATTCTATAACTAATAACTACAGTGCATTCATAGCTTACAATATACTGTACGCCAAAAGTTTCATATTAAAATCTTAGCCTAGTAAAATCGAATAGCAAGAAAGAATTACACTATTTCAGATGACTTTGTAGCAACAAATTCTTTGAAACCGTAGTCTCCTTAACAAACATATTGACTGCTGAAAACACAACATCTGTGTTTTTGAGGTCGGAAAGCGAGTGCTGCAAACGTTGTGTTTTGTCATTTGTCTAAGGATTTTTCTACACAAAATTAATTTCAGACACTTTTTACCGGGGTAGACTTCCTTTGCAGGAGGTCGTCTAGGTGGGTACCCCAACAGTGCCAGTTATTCTACCGCCTGAGCAGTGATGTGCAAACATTACTGTGCTTCGGTAGGAGGGCACTGTAGCTAGTGAAATTACTGGGCTAAAGAGTCTTAACATCTTTTGACTCTTGAGTAAGAAGCGTTGGTGCAGTGCGCCTAGAATTGCACATCATTGTAAATTCTGGGTAGCACTGTACTGATTATGAGCAGCGTTATCTCTAAACATCAGGAGAGCGTCTTGCTCGTCTTCTTACTTCTCCAAATAAAAAAAAAACCTGGGATAGTTCTATAAAACGCCGCCGCAGCCATCAATGTGTTAATATACATATGTATATTATATATTCAATTTATATATCTATTAGGAGTACAAATAAGTTTCCGCCGTTTTTTAACACAAATTAAATATTTATTATAGAAGGTAATATAAATTTATTTCAATTATTAGCAAGTTCTTTTTGTGTTTGTGATGAATCTTCCTCCAATAATTCCTCCAATTCTGCATCCTCGTAAATTTTTGGCCTTCCACTGCGATCTTTGTCTTCTACGTCGAAATCACCGTTTTTAAACTTTTGAAACCACTCTCGACACGTTCTCTCACTCAAAGCACCCTCACCATATGCTTCTACGAGCAATTGATGCGCCTCAGCAGCAGATTTCTTTAAATTAAAAAATTAAACTAATAATTTCCCGCAAATGACGCTTAATTGGCTCAAATTTTGACATTTTCAACTTATAAAAATTATATTTTACCAATATAAAATCAATAATATTAATAGGTTATGTTGTTTTTGAATGTCCAAACTATTTTTTAAGCCGGTTATCATCTGCGAAAGCTAACCGAAACTCGGTGCCGTGCCATTTACAATAAAACGGCGGAAACTTATTTGTACACCTAATAATAACATTAAAAAAGTCATAATGACTGACAGACTAATATAATAGTTAGTTTTTGTCGCTGAGATTTTTCCAAGAAAACCGTAGTGCAGGCACATCCGTCACATTTTTCTTGTTTTGACGTATATGAATTTAAAAGTGTCTGTGACATACGCATGGACAGACAGATGACGAATCCATAAGGGTTCCGTTTTTGCCATTTGGCTACGGAATCCTAAAAATATGCAAGGGACCAACTTTGAACTATGTAAATACCTAGCTTAGTTACTTTTTTTGAGGCAAATGCCTTACAAGCAAATAAAACTACAGCAGTAAAGAACACTTGTATAAACTATATATAGGCTACACGCCGTTCTATAATTATTTACTAAGTTCGTCGACTTAGTACTAAGAATTTGTTACTATAGTGTTTTCTTAATATTAGTCTTAGCCAATATTTTATTTACAACGCATGGTTTACAAAATTGAACATTTTAAAAATCAATAGGGATATTGTCAAGGCAAAGATTTAAATCTAAGTCCATCACTTAAATATAAAAAAAATATTAGATACGTTTTTTAAGTGTGCATCTGCACTGAGTGTCTTTTTTTTGAAGTATCAGTAAAAAATCTGAAATTTACAGGGGAGTTAGTAAAAATATAGTAAAAAATAATGCACAGGGTCTCGAATTTCTAAAACTTGAATTGAACGAGATATGACCAAAAGATTAGGACACTCAATCCTGATGCGCCGCTAAATACGAATATTTTCAAAAGTATTGACCCTAGGATTATAATTTTTAGTTCTGGAGTTAGTAAAAAATTTCTAAAAACTTTTGGGAAATTTTCAAATCAATAGAATGTACCGTTACAGATTTATAACGGTTTAACTAGGACACTCAGTTCTTACGCCGTAAGGATTGAGTGTCCTGCTAAATATGGGTTTATTGGAATAAATACATAAAAATAACATTACCATCTTGTAGTCTGACCCTCAAAACAATTTCTAAAAGAGAAACTATGTCGAAAAAGCTTACCCTTTTAAAATAAATGAAAGATTTCATTTTTACGAAACGTCTGTACTGAGTGTCTTTTATTTTTGAAAAAAAAGGGTCAAATAGTAGTTTTAGAAATTTGGCACTTGGTGCAAAAGTTTTTACTAATTGAATACTAAAACATGATATATAATTTGTTTTTCTAAATTGTATATTTTTAGAGTAAATCCACTTTTTGCGGTTTTCTGTGAGTGTCTTTTTTTTTTCGAGGTTGAGCAAAATTAATGAAATTAACAGGGGAGTTAGTAAAAAATTAGTAAAAACTTTTGTAGTAAGTGGCGAATTTCTAAAACTTAAATTGAATTTTTTATGAGCAAATTACTAGGACACTCAATCCTTACGTTTTAAAAAAATGAAAAACCTCGATATCTCGGTAAGTATTAACTTTTTTTTCAGGATTTTTTTTTCTAGAGTTAGTAAAGAATTTCTAAAAACTTTGTAAAAAAAAATATACAGGCTAACACGTGGTGTTACTGAGTTATAGCGGTTTAATTAGTTTCACTGAGCGTAAGAACTGAGTGTCCTAGTTAAACGGCTCTACAGATAAAACTAAACCTCGTAGATAAAAACAACTTATATCCACGAGTTTTACTAATTTTTTACTAACTCTGGATATAAAATTCATTTTTGTAAGTTTTATATTTTTTGAGAAAATCCACATTTTCATGTTTTTCACTGAGTGTCCCATTTTTTTCAAAATATCAAAATGATTTTTTCAGGAGAGTTAGTAAAACATTAGTTACATCGTTTGCACTAGGTGTCGAATTTCTAAAACTAAAATTATTCTTTTTATGATCAAATAACTACAGTCCAGACGCCCGAAAAACATGAAAAACCTCGATATCTCGATAAATATTAACTTTTTTCCTAGGATTTTTTTTTCAGTAGTTAGTAAAAAATTAGTAAAATCTTTTGCACTAGGTGCCAAATTTCTAAAACTGAAATCAAATTTTTATAATCAAAAAACTAGGACACTCAATCCTTACGTTTTAAAAAAGTGAAAAACCTCGATATCTCGGTAAGTATTAACTTTTTTTTCAGAATTTTTTTTCCAGTAGTTAGTAATGAATTTCTAAAAACTTTTACAAAAAAAACCAACAGGCTAACATGTGTTGTTACTGATTTATAGCGAATAATTAGTTTCACTGAGCGTAAGAACTGAGTGTCCTAGTTAAACGGCTCTACAGACAAAATTAAACCTCGTAGATAAAAACAACTTAGATCCACGAGTTTTACTAATTTTTTACTAACTCTGGATATAAAATTCATTTTTGTAAGTTTTATATTTTTTGAGAAAAAACACATTTTCATGTTTTTCACTGAGTGTCCCATTTTTTTCAAAATATCAAAATGATTTTTTCAGGAGAGTTAGTAAAACATTAGTTACAACGTTTGCACTAGGTGTCGAATTTCTAAAACTAAAATTATTCTTTTTATGATCAAATAACTACAGTCCAGACGCTCGAAAAACATGAAAAACCTCGATATCTCGATAAATATCAACTTTTTTCTTAGGTTTTTTTTTTCAGTAGTTAGTAACGAATTTCTAAAAACTTTTACAAAAAAAACCAACAGGCTAACATGTGTTGTTACTGATTTATAGCGGTTAATTAATTCTGTTTTACGGAGCGAGCTAAATGAATAAAGCCGTGAGTTGTTCTCACCATGAATAATTCTTATACCTAGGCACTATTATTCAACTGACCACTATTTAATTTGTTGGCAATACTTTCTCTCTGATAACATACACGTTCAAACACTTGGCTGCCTCCCGACTCCCGGTGCCCAACTTTTACGAGGCTGCTGACTTTGGGAAGATCAACTTTTGCACACAGAATTAACACACACACGCACATACACACACACACACACACACACACTAACACACATAATACACCTAGGGACCTGTTTAATTGAATAAGAAGGAGGGCGCCGGCAACTGCAACATAGTTTTATAAACTATCGCAATTTCCAACGTTCATGGCGTTTAAGATTAACGTGTATTTTAAGCGCAAATAAAGATTTATTATTTATATTAAGGGGTACGATTTTGCAAATTTACGCTAGGGCGTATTACAAGACGGATGTCGCAAAATTTAACAAAATTTATAAGAAACCAGTTGTTTAAGGATTTGAAATTTTAAAATTGGCGCCAAATGTATTTTTATTTATGTTATTGGCTTTTATTTATATTGTTATGATTTTGCAAGTTTACGTACGGGCGTAGTGCTAATCCATTCGCAGCTAGCAAAAGGAGCTCATAGTGAATAGGTCACTCATACAAATACGCACGAGTGGTGTATATTAGCGCTGCAGTACCTCATTCCCGCGTAAGTAAGACGGGCTCGCATATACTTACAGTAACACGTGTCAGACAAGAATAGAATAGAAAACTCTTTATTGTTCACACAAATACAAAAATATAAACTTAGAACTAAGATTACACAGAAAGAAGTGTTATAATTGGCGGTCTTATCGCTAATAGCGATCTCAAGGCAAGCTTGGTTGCAAACCTGCACAACGGTAAGTAAATCATTATACTGCCTGAGCATAGGCTCAGGTTGAGATTTAACAACCTCTGTGGCGCGGTGGGCTTATACCCGCCTGCAACGCAAAAGGTTGCGGGTTCGATTCCCGCATGGGACAAATGTTTGTGTGATCCACAGGTATTTGTTTCTGGTCTGGGTGGTTTTCAATATCTATTATAAGTATGTATTTAAAAACGAAAAGCATATAAGTATTATATCCGTTATCCTAACCACCATAACACAAGCATTAAGTTGCTTAGTTTGGGGTTAGGTGGCGCTGTGTGAAATGTCCTGAAATATTTATTTATTATTTATTTAATTATAGGTTAATGCAGATTTATCATGCACACCCCTAGCCCCTATATGTATGGTATGGTAGAACATATTATATTATGCCTATTATTACAAGTTTTTAAAATACCTAACATTTTCCACATAAACCCTACTCTTCATTAGATAATGTATTCATCCAAAAGTTGGTTGCCTGGAAGAGGTCGCTTTAAGCGATAAGGCCGCCCATTGTTAGCCAATGTGTTATAATATTGTCATAGTAAGTTAAGTACCTTTTTTTACATTGGACACAATAAAGAGTATTTCTACTCTTAGAGTAGAAATACTCCTTATTATTAATAAGAACGTGCCACTTACTATTGGTTAAAGGTAAAATTTTGCAACGTCCGTCTTGTAGGTTACGTATACCTACGGTCATGTCAACTACAATCGAATGGCCTAAAATCCCTGTTTAAAATAACTAATGGACTTGCATCGCTCCTTTGCTTAATTAGTAAAGTCGTAATCACTACTATTTATTTGAGAACTTGTTTTGGCTATGATTATGGTTGAAATTGCTTTAACTGGTGTACGGGGTGTACAGTGTACAGTTATACAACAAAAAATAACTTGGAAGGCTTTTATTTCCTTAAAAATTAATTGATACAAAATTACGAGCAGAACCGTGAAGCGCTATTGAGAGAAGATTGAATGACAAAAATGCACAGATATAATTGAAAATTTTGACAGGTTAATATTTGACATAAATTTTTTCTAATTTGCTTTCTGTACATCTGAAGCATTTGCCAATAACATAAATAAAAATACATTTGGCGCCAATTTTAAAATTTCAAATCCTTAAACAACTGGTTTCTTATAAATTTTGTTAAATTTTGCGACATCCGTCTTGTAATACGCCCTAGCGTAAATTTGCAAAATCGTACCCCTTAATATAAATAATAAATCTTTATTTGCGCTTAAAATACACGTTAATCTTAAACGCCATGAACGTTGGAAATTGCGATAGTTTATAAAACTATGTTGCAGTTGCCGGCGCCCTCCTTCTTATTCAATTAAACAGGTCCCTAGGTGTATTATGTGTGTTAGTGTGTGTGTTTGTGTGTGTGTATGTGCGTGTGTGTGTTAATTCTGTGTGCAAAAGTTGATCTTCCCAAAGTCAGCAGCCTCGTAAAAGTTGGGCACCGGGAGTCGGGAGGCAGCCAAGTGTTTGAACGTGTATGTTATCAGAGAGAAAGTATTGCCAACAAATTAAATAGTGGTCAGTTGAATAATAGTGCCTAGGTATAAGAATTATTCATGGTGAGAACAACTCACGGCTTTATTCATTTAGCTCGCTCCGTAAAACAGAATTAATTAACCGCTATAAATCAGTAACAACACATGTTAGCCTGTTGGTTTTTTTTGTAAAGTTTTTAGAAATTCGTTACTAACTACTGAAAAAAAAATCCTAAGAAAAAAGTTGATATTTATCGAGATATCGAGGTTTTTCATGTTTTTCGAGCGTCTGGACTGTAGTTATTTGATCATAAAAAGAATAATTTTAGTTTTAGAAATTCGACACCTAGTGCAAACGTTGTAACTAATGTTTTACTAACTCTCCTGAAAAAATCATTTTGATATTTTGAAAAAAATGGGACACTCAGTGAAAAACATGAAAATGTGTTTTTTCTCAAAAGATATAAAACTTACAAAAATGAATTTTATATCCAGAGTTAGTAAAAAATTAGTAAAACTCGTGGATCTAAGTTGTTTTTATCTACGAGGTTTAGTTTTATCTGTAGAGCCGTTTAACTAGGACACTCAGTTCTTACGCTCAGTGAAACTAATTAAACCGCTATAACTCAGTAACACCACGTGTTAGCCTGTATATTTTTTTTTACAAAGTTTTTAGAAATTCTTTACTAACTCTAGAAAAAAAAATCCTGAAAAAAAAGTTAATACTTACCGAGATATCGAGGTTTTTCATTTTTTTAAAACGTAAGGATTGAGTGTCCTAGTAATTTGCTCATAAAAAATTCAATTTAAGTTTTAGAAATTCGCCACTTACTACAAAAGTTTTTACTAATTTTTTACTAACTCCCCTGTTAATTTCATTAATTTTGCTCAACCTCGAAAAAAAAAAGACACTCACAGAAAACCGCAAAAAGTGGATTTACTCTAAAAATATACAATTTAGAAAAACAAATTATATATCATGTTTTAGTATTCAATTAGTAAAAACTTTTGCACCAAGTGCCAAATTTCTAAAACTACTATTTGACCCTTTTTTTTCAAAAATAAAAGACACTCAGTACAGACGTTTCGTAAAAATGAAATCTTTCATTTATTTTAAAAGGGTAAGCTTTTTCGACATAGTTTCTCTTTTAGAAATTGTTTTGAGGGTCAGACTACAAGATGGTAATGTTATTTTTATGTATTTATTCCAATAAACCCATATTTAGCAGGACACTCAATCCTTACGGCGTAAGAACTGAGTGTCCTAGTTAAACCGTTATAAATCTGTAACGGTACATTCTATTGATTTGAAAATTTCCCAAAAGTTTTTAGAAATTTTTTACTAACTCCAGAACTAAAAATTATAATCCTAGGGTCAATACTTTTGAAAATATTCGTATTTAGCGGCGCATCAGGATTGAGTGTCCTAATCTTTTGGTCATATCTCGTTCAATTCAAGTTTTAGAAATTCGAGACCCTGTGCATTATTTTTTACTATATTTTTACTAACTCCCCTGTAAATTTCAGATTTTTTACTGATACTTCAAAAAAAAGACACTCAGTGCAGATGCACACGTTTTTTAAAGTTTGTGAATAAATAATGGTTGAGATATAACACTTTTATTTAACAAATTTTTGGATGGGGACGCGCCACGTCGCACCGCACTCTGAAATTATGCAGGCTGTGACGTCATGATTCCCTAACCGAGCAACTTTAGCCAGTTAAATCTCATCCGGTTTTTTTTTTAAATTTACATACATAAATACGTGTCTAATATATTTTTTTAATCTTCTTGACGGACTTTTATATACTTTTTTTGTACACATCTCTTTTTATGTTTCAATTTTGTCCATGCGCTGCATTTTTTTATAAATGGGTGGATTTGAGTCTTCAATTTGAATGAACTTCAAAAAGTTAGGTTTTAATTTATCTTAAAATTACTCTAGGGTTGTCAAAACGAATATGTTGATTTTAGAAACTTATATCTATAAGTAAATATATATTTTGCCAACCCTTCTACTTACAAATTATATGGAAAAGGGACATACAAACATAATGAGTAGCAAGCAAGGACATTTTAAATAATATAGATATTTTAGCTTACATTTTGCCACCTTCCACCTTTTTAATTGACTGACTTAAGGCATATTACCAGAGGGGATAACTCAAAAACCCTAATTATTATTTAAATTAAAATATTCTAATTATGCTTGAAAAAATCAGGATCTATAAGTTCGAGACTTGCTGTAAAGTTAAATGTGTTTCTTAACTTTCTAGTAAAATATTATTATACGACCAAGTTGAGAAATAAACATTAGAATTTATAATAATTTGTTACATTTTGTCGGCTTAAAATGATACATTTTTATTACAAATACGACGTGGCTGTACAGACATAAATAAAAAAAAACGAATACATATTTGAGTAAATTAATATTTAAGTGACCAAAAGGGCTGTCCTTTTGGTCAGCTAAATATTGGCATGCGTACTATTAAAATGTCATTGAAAATAACATAAAAAAAAGAAACGCTTAATTATTATAGGTACCTACTTACAATTAAATTTCATTTACCTAATATATCAGTTTTTAATTTATTTATTTCCCAATCTTTCAGAGCCTCTGAACTCTGAACACGATTACTTTTATAAAAAAAAAATACAAAAAAAATCGGTATAATATAAATGTAGATACATTATTCAATTAACATCAGAATATGATGACGTTCGCATCGGTAATGAAACTGCTGCGAATACAGGGGTGGTTGCGGTTAGGGATGAAAATGTCCGAATGTTTCCGAAACTTTCCAGGAATACTTCCAATGTTTCCGGAAATATAGGGAAACATTGCAGGAAACTTTCCAAAATTTCCAGATTAACACTGAATTTTTGAATGCGTTTTTTTACTACTACGGCCTTCTGGGTTTATTTTTGTTTTGTTATTATACTTATCTATCTCAAAACTATAATAAATGATGGTAATTGCCATGAATATTTAATTGACGATGGAAATATACAAAGAAAAAGTGAAAACTATGATTCTGGTAACTTATGATAGCTGAACCCATCATTTTTTTTGACTTACAATTATAAAGATTATAAACAACCAAAGAGGGCATTGATACCGACTTATATAAACATAATTCATAGAATTCTGTTTTAATATTAGCTCACCAAGCAGCCAGGTTATTACTTGTAAATCAGTCATAGCACTGTTTCACCCTTTACATACAGACACGTGTATATACTTTCATATGCACAAGAATAAGTCTATTTATCAAAGTAAAACAAAAATACAATGTTTTTTTGGTAATTGGTATGATTTTTCCATCAATGAACAGCGTATTTCTCTTCCTTGGTATATCAGTTAGAAATTTAATTTTATAGTCAAAATTCTTGATTGAGTATTGTAGACAGGCACTAAGCCTACTATCCTATCAGCAGTAATTTTACTTTACTTAGCATTTTCATTTAAAAAATCAGATTTCTGATTTGGGGTTTATTCTCCATTGTTTCTGTCAAATTTGGAAAGTTTCATGGAAGTAATGGAAACTTTCGGAATATTTCCGGAAATTTTCATCCCTAGTTGCGGTCCGATCGAGCCGTTCGGGGAAAAATTGCTCTTATAAATTGTGGGACATTAGTACGTTATAAATGGTAATTTCATAAATAATAAAGTTGTGTCGTAGTAAAGATGTTATATAATATGATTTAACAAATAGTTGGATAAATATAGGGCTATTAACTAATTCTCACCCACTACGATTGACGGCAACTTCAATGTACATTGCTGCTTTTGTTACTTTACTCATATTAATAAGGAGGTTTAAGCACGTAATGTACGCAATTTTGCCAATAGACCTTCTGTGCCCCAACATACTCCATGGAGTGGTGTATGAAGTGTTGCACGTGCCGTGACTTGTACAGTCAACTACAAAGAGATGTATCCATGTTAGGCTTACAAAATGAAGTAAATTTTCATTTGCCACAATGAACTACCCTTGGTTCGTGACATTTCTAGTAGCAATCTTTTTGCATACTAAAAGTTCCTTCATATTGTAAGCCTAACATGGATACATCTCTTTGTAGTTGACTGTCCCATCACTTATATTATAACAAATAGTTGGATAAATATAGTGTAGTGTTGGCTCACAGCTTACAGTCTGACCCTCATCTTGTCGGGCTGTGAGATGAGTCCGTTAGCATCGAGGTGTTCAAACAATGCCCCGACGTACTCCTTGGGATGGTGGATGAAATGTTGCACGTGCGGTGACTTGTCCCAGCATTTCCATGTGCACTGCAATAAATAATATTGTTAATACTTTATGAAAAATAAAACAAGTAGTTGACCGAGGTTTTCGAACCAAAAACAACCAGCAAAAAGTTGAGGGACTAAGTGGTCACCCATTTAAAAACGAACGCACGTACTTTAAATAAAGACAATTTATAAATGGCTTTTTCCTTTAGAGGTACAAAACTTAAAAAAAAAAAATAGCACTCCGGGAGTGCCGGCAGAAGTGAAAACTTCAATATTAACGTTGTGTTTAATTATAAGTATAAAAATACTATCATTTATGAGGTAGAATACAATGTTTATTTATTGCGCTATCGTACACAAATATGACAATTTATATGTTGTTATTTATAATATTATATCGTTATTTATATATAACATTAAATTTTATCTCTCAGAAAAATCAACTTCCATCCATAATTTCGACGACTTTTACACCATCGTTATTATCATAATCATCATCGCAAATTTTTACAACTGATACAATTGGTTTATGATAACTTTAAAAAAAATATCGGGCGCGCGCTTGTCTAAGCCCCCTGTGCCGCCTAAACAGAGCAGCACACTCAGGCACGGTAGAAAGAGTGGGAGATACTAGTTCCTCTCCCTTCCCCTCGATCTTACGCTTTTTCGATCAGCATCACGTGACCCTGACGCGAGTTTTAAAGTTTTTACCCATACAAAAAAGTGCTCAGCGCCGCTAAAGAAGTTTTCACTTCAAAAAGACTTTCTATATCAGAATTCTATTATAACATTTTTGTTTGTTTCTGCAATAACGTCAGCATTCTAAAGACATTTTGAAATATTCACTGTGGACTGACAGGTTATGGGCCCAGTCAGTATGGGCAATATTCCCAAAGTTTCTAAGCAACTTTGGGAATATTGTCGGCAATTTTCTTCCATAGTTATAATATTAGTCACCTTGATGCCCATGTCGCGCCAGCTGTCGTGAACACTACGGTTGCTGTTCTCGGCACCGACGGGGTCGCTGCGTGAGAGCAGGAAGAGAGCTGGAGCTCGGCACAGGTTGGTGTGGAACAGCTGAGATGACCTGATGTAGTGGATCGTTGCAGCTTCGTGGAACGTCTTCATGTGATACCTGAAGAAAGTCGAGAGTGTTAGTTACTGAGTTGCGACCGTTTCATGTATAAATATTTCTATTTATATCTTGTAATACTACGTTGTTTTTGTGTACCTATCTGAGATGTTTGTGCATGAATAAACGTAATTTCATTTCATTTCAGAGACATTATGACCCCGCATACACTCTGCGAAGGGTGGAAGATACTAGAAATGAACTAAGGTACCTTGCGTAAATAGTAGCGCTTGGCGCTGGGAATTAAATAAGTGTCACATGCAAGTGCAGAAAGGCTAGAATAAGAATATTAATTTTTACTACGAAAAAAGTGTGTTTTACTCGCTCTGAACAGTTAGAATGTTCAAATATCCTTAATAATAAACGCCGAGAAAAAAATTGTAATCTTGACCATGAAATATGTGCAAAATTCGTAGCGGGGGGAGCCTTGGCCTTTTAATACCGTCAGTAAAATAAAAATCAACCGAATGAAATCATCATTATAAATATTAAAATAAAAATTATAATTGCAAAAACGTGAGTGCAAAGATCAACAAAAAAGTTAACGAATTACAAAATTAACAAATAGGTACATATGCAGTGACGGTAAACAATAAATACACTTATAATTCGCGCAGGGCCTTTTAAAATTAATTTTGGGTCATGTTTGACGTCAAATATCACTTTTATACCTGCAAGTATCCGTTCAGTAAGTGGTATTATATGAAATATGACTAGCTGCGCCCAGCGGTTTTACCCGCTGTAGCCTACGTGTTATTCCAGGGTCTAAGCTATCTCTATACCGAATTTCAGCTCAATCGGTCCACCCGTTTAGGTGTGAAAGAGAAACAAACATCCAGACTTACAAACTTTCACGTTTATAATATTAGTAAGATACTCGTTTGTCATTGTAAAAAGGCCTAATTAATTGGTCATTGCATCTTTAATTAAGGCGCATTTTCATTGGTGGATGAGTCGGACGTTTGCTTTGTATCGACCTTGTTATCGACCGCTGAATTTCATTAGTCGTTAGCGGTCGTTGCAAACCATGCGGGGAATGTCCGAATAGGGATGTTGACACATGTTACGAATTCATATAAAGTTATGTTTTTCACATAAAAGAGAGTATTTAAAAACCTACAATCACATTTTATGGATCTATTTACAAGCCAAAATGGAATAAAATCAATTTTAATTTCAATAACATTTACTTATTATTACGCGAATGCGAACGCCAATCAGGGCGCGTGACGTCACACCACTGGCCTGTACTTACGCTTCCTAAGCAATGTTCCTGATTTCGACACATTTTAATTATTCATAACTTAAAAACTACTGAACTGATTTTGATGCAACTTATACTGTGCTCTAAGTTGGTCTAAATTTAAGCAAAAAAAGTCAATAACCAAAATGGATCTTATATTTTCAGAGAGACATTTTAGTCATTGACTTTATTTTTGGCTTAAATATTGACCAACTAAGGGCACAGTATAAGTTACATCAAAATCGGTTCAGTGGTTTTTAAGTCATGAATAATTAAAATGTGTCGAAATCAGGAACATTGCTTAGGAAGCGTAAGTACAGGCCAGTGGTGTGACGTCACGCGCTGTCAGATGACTTTCGGAACGTTTTAGCCAGAATTCAAAAAATCATTTTTATTTACGTATTTTTATATTGAAATATCATATAATTTTGCATAAAAATATGATATTCGTGTATGAAATGGGTCTATCTATCATATAAAAGCAATTCCAAAATTTAGTCAACATCCCTATTCGGGACAACGACTATAGGCACATTTTCATTGGTCGATAAGTCGGGCGTCAGTTCGAATGCGGGGACTCTACGCATGCGGGCTATATACCTATATAGGTACTCGTGCCTTGAAGATGCCCAAATTGTATTACTCGGAACACGGATGACGGTAATATGTTCCAAATGCGACCAGTTCTCATCAAGCGCAACGGGCTTGGTATAATACAAGTGCCACAGGACCGGCCGGCGATAACTAACTAGCTTCGCCCAACGGTTTTACCCGCTGTAAGGTTGCCTATGTGTTATTCCAGTGTCTAAGCTATCTCTATACCAAATTTCAGCTCAATCGGGCTACCCGTTTAGGCGTGAAAGAGTAACAAACATACATCCACACATTCTTACAATCTTTCACGTTTTTATGTAATAGGTGACAAACAAGCAGACGACCCATCTGATGGTAAGTGGATACCTGCAATACCAGGGGTACCGCTGGTACGTTGCCTACCTTTTAAGACTCTGTTCACTTGCCTTTTTAAGAGTCCCATGTTGAAGCTCAACGGAAATACCGCGGGCGGAAGCTCATTCCACATTTTGCAGGTGTACGGCAAGAAGGAGCGAGTGAATCGCACAGTACGAGAATGCCAAGCATCAATAATAATAATAATAAAAATATATATATATATATTTCAGGACATTTCACACAGCGCCACCTAACCCCATACTAAGCAACTTAACGCTTGTGTTATGGTGGTTAGGATAACGGATATAATACTTATCTACATTTTTTCTTTTGTAAATACATACTTATGATAGATACAGAGAGCCACCCAGACCAGAAACAAATATCTGTGGATCACACAAACATTTGTCCCATGCGGGAATCGAACCCGCAACCTCCTGCGTTGCCTACCGCGCCACAGAGGTCGAGGATAATGTTTATAATATTAGTAAGATACTCACTCCATATAAGCTCTGAGCGTCTTCTGCATGATGAGGTTCTTGGGGAAGACGGCGGCCGGCACGCCGATGGTGATCTCTGAGATGTCTGCGGCGGAGTCCCACACTTGGGCGGCCACGCGGTCCATTACTGGCATGTATCTGTTGGATTTATAAGTCTTTAGTAAAAAATAATGTATTAATTACCATTTTTAGCTACGTTATTTTTAGTAGATTTAATAGAAAAATAGCCTTCGCTTTCAGCAGGACGATCACGACTTACAGTCAATAATAGACTCCATTCTCTCTCTCAAATATAATTAATATGTACATGGAAGGAGGGAAGGTAGGCCTTTGCCCTGCAGTGGGACGATAATGGCTAAAATAAATAAAATTGTAATTTGTATTTACTATAGGAACCTACACAGCTTCTCGTAAGGCCATTGGAAAGCTGATAAGAGCGATACACATAAAAGTAACATTTTATACAGAAATAATATAAAATACTTGGGGCTTTATACTCCTCCAAAAAGATTACCCTACTTGCACTGTCAGAGTCAAAAGACAATTATAAGTACAGAAGTACATACTCAGGCCTCCGAATTACAAGCCGGACGTACAATGACTGGACTGTGAACGCTACAACACTTGCGTTCCACTATAAGAATAATTTTATTTGTGGCCTCAATAAGATGTAGTAATACTCACAGCTCCTTATTGTTCATGACGTGTACACACAGCTCGCCCCACATGTAGCCCGCCACTGAGAACCCGTGGATCACTAGCGGGTGTTCGTTGTATAAGGTCAGTATAAGTGATATATAGGTGTATATATGATACTCACAGCTCCTTATTGTTCATGACGTGTACACACAGCTCGCCCCACATGTAGCCCGCCACTGAGAACCCGTGGATCACTAGCGGGTGTTCGTTGTATAAGGTCAGTATAAGTGATATATAGGTGTATATATGATACTCACAGCTCCTTATTGTTCATGACGTGTACACACAGCTCGCCCCACATGTAGCCCGCCACTGAGAACCCGTGGATCACTAGCGGGTGTTCGTTGTATAAGGTCAGTATAAGTGATATATAGGTGTATATATGATACTCACAGCTCCTTATTGTTCATGACGTGTACACACAGCTCGCCCCACATGTAGCCCGCCACTGAGAACCCGTGGATCACTAGCGGGTGTTCGTTGTATAAGGTCAGTATAAGTGATATATAGGTGTATATATGATACTCACAGCTCCTTATTGTTCATGACGTGTACACACAGCTCGCCCCACATGTAGCCCGCCACTGAGAACCCGTGGATCACTAGCGGGTGTTCGTTGTATAAGGTCAGTATAAGTGATATATAGGTGTATATATGATACTCACAGCTCCTTATTGTTCATGACGTGTACACACAGCTCGCCCCACATGTAGCCCGCCACTGAGAACCCGTGGATCACTAGCGGGTGTTCGTTGTATAAGGTCAGTATAAGTGATATATAGGTGTATATATGATACTCACAGCTCCTTATTGTTCATGACGTGTACACACAGCTCGCCCCACATGTAGCCCGCCACTGAGAACCCGTGGATCACTAGCGGGTGTTCGTTGTATAAGGTCAGTATAAGTGATATATAGGTGTATATATGATACTCACAGCTCCTTATTGTTCATGACGTGTACACACAGCTCGCCCCACATGTAGCCCGCCACTGAGAACCCGTGGATCACTAGCGGGTGTTCGTTGTATAAGGTCAGTATAAGTGATATATAGGTGTATATATGATACTCACAGCTCCTTATTGTTCATGACGTGTACACACAGCTCGCCCCACATGTAGCCCGCCACTGAGAACCCGTGGATCACTAGCGGGTGTTCGTTGTATAAGGTCAGTATAAGTGATATATAGGTGTATATATGATACTCACAGCTCCTTATTGTTCATGACGTGTACACACAGCTCGCCCCACATGTAGCCCGCCACTGAGAACCCGTGGATCACTAGCGGGTGTTCGTTGTATAAGGTCAGTATAAGTGATATATAGGTGTATATATGATACTCACAGCTCCTTATTGTTCATGACGTGTACACACAGCTCGCCCCACATGTAGCCCGCCACTGAGAACCCGTGGATCACTAGCGGGTGTTCGTTGTATAAGGTCAGTATAAGTGATATATAGGTGTATATATGATACTCACAGCTCCTTATTGTTCATGACGTGTACACACAGCTCGCCCCACATGTATCCCGCCACTGAGAACCCGTGGATCACTAGCGGGTGTTCGTTGTATAAGGTCAGTATAAGTGATATATAGGTGTATATATGATACTCACAGCTCCTTATTGTTCATGACGTGTACACACAGCTCGCCCCACATGTATCCCGTCACTGAGAACCCGTGGATCACTAGCGGGTGTTCGTTGTATAAGGTCAGTATAAGTGATATATAGGTGTATATATGATACTCACAGCTCCTTATTGTTCATGACGTGTACACACAGCTCGCCCCACATGTAGCCCGCCACTGAGAACCCGTGGATCACTAGCGGGTGTTCGTTTTCGTTCGCCTGCATGAACTTCAGCATGTCCGATGTTACTAGCTGAAAGAATATCATTTTTATTAAGAATTTGCAATGATCCTGATATATTTCTGAGGTGAAAATGGAACGACGTCCATACTAGCTAATAATATGTTTAGCATAAACATACTTTTGTTTGTGTTTTAATCTATTTTTTCTTAAAAGTGCAGTGAAAAATTTACAAATTTATATTTAAAGAGTAAATAACTTATTATTTTACCTGAGCACCCCTCACTAGCTGCATAAAACAAAATCGTGTGTTCATGCAAAATATAACAGAAATTAGGGCACTGCGCGGGTATAATAATAGCAGGTGTACGTTTGGAATTGAATTGAATGACAGATATCAGGGAATTAAATCGTTGGGATTAGGGTTTACAATTACAAATATTAGGGGTTGAAACCGTAGAACCGTAGGGGAAGAAGCGGTTGAGATTATGGGTTAAAATCATAGATATTAGGGGTTAAAATCGCAGATATCAGGGGAAGAAACCGCGAGATCGGAGGATGAAACTGCATTAACCATTATTAAATGACATACAATTATATACAGAGGTAATCTGACTGGTTCATCATCATGGAGACGAAACCCCTGGACCTAGAATGATAAAATTTGGAACATAGGTTCCTGTAACTACCAAGAAGTAATAAGAAAGGATTTTCCAAAATTCCTACGGGAACGGGAATAATATGGAAATCTGCAAACGCTAGTCATGGATATAAGGTGATGAAACCGTATAGATCGGATGGAAATTGAAGATATATAACAAGTAATAAATGACGTGATCCCTTCATAGGCCACATTAGTTGCCACGGCGTGCACGAGACGCTGAGCACGTCGAAACTTTATACATATGTACCTACAACGTGGCATATTTAGATGGGATAAGACCAGAGGTCAGGGGATGAAACCGCAGAGATTAAGGGGTAAAATCATGGATATAAGGGGAAGAAACCGTAAAAATTAGTGATTGAAATCTTGTGTATAAGGGGATGTGAAATATATTATATCTTCTCATAAATTGTATAACCAGTATTTAATTTCATATGTACCTGTGATCCTTTCATAGGCCACATAAGTTGCCACGGTGTGCAAGACACGCTGAGCACGTCGAATCCTTGTTCCAGGTACAACGTGGCGTATTTCATGACGTGCTTCTGCCGCGCCAGCAGCCAGTTGATCATCACGCAGAGAGGGCGGTCTGTGCGCTTGTCTAGCCTGGAATAACAATTAAACAATTAAAAACGGGGCTTCTCCGTAGGCGAACTAAAGTCACCGACATAGCCCAGCGGATTAGCAAGCTGAAGTGGCAATGGGCAGGCCACATAGCGCGGAGAGCGGATGGCCGATGGGGTCGAAAAGTGCTCGAGTGGAGACCACGGACTAGCAAACGCAGCGTAGGATGTCCACCCACAAGGTGGACAGACGACTTTATAAAGGTCGCCGGAAGACGCTGGATGCAGGTCGCTTTCAACCGGTACATATGGAAGTTCAAAGGGGAGGCCTATGTTTAGCAGTGGAAGTCTTACGGTTGAGATGATGATGATGAATTAAAAACAATAAATTATATTTTTGTACTGTCCGTAGCCCAGTGATTGTTCTTTTTTTTATGTATTGCGGCTATGATATCACTGCGGCCATGGTTGGCCTATTGTGATCGCCGCTTATTATGGTGAGAAAGACCCCTAGGCGCGGCGCTAGAGTTTACCACAGACCATAGCAGCTTCTAGAAACTGCAAGATTTTCCTAGGGGTCATCTCTCTAAGCTCATTCGGGCTGAGCAGGTGCTGAGTGCTGTCCCAGAATAGAGCTACGTTTACGCATTAATGGTCGTTAGCCCGGCTTATAAGCCGGAGGTCCTGGTTATAAATCTCAGTGTGGCAAAGATTTTCGCCTGGACGCTACCGTGTTTCGGTAGGCACGTAAAACTGTGGGTCCAGGCTGTTTCCTATAAGATATGTAGGAGGCAGTCATAAGGTTATGTTGCAGGCCCTGTAGTAATCTCGGCGACCTGAAAGTGCAACATATAGGTTGGCCACACAACCTATATATTGTGATTTGACTCTGACAGTGTAAGTAGGGCAACCTGTTCTGTTGGAGTATAAACCTCAATTGGACGTATATTCTGAAAAAGGTTCCAATCCACAAGGGCTAGTTAAGCAAAAATGTTCCATCCACAAGGGCGCCTTGAGTGCATTTTCACCTTACTCGTCCTTGTGGATTGGAACATTTTTCAGAATATACGTCCAATTATTACTAATTATTATTAAAAGGACTGGACAACGCTTTATTATGTAAAGATGTAATAGAGGAAGATGCTCTCCTGTTAGTAAGAGCTAACGCTACCCATAATCAGTACAGTGCCACCCAGAATTTCACAATGGCAATGCACTTCACTAACGCTTTTTACTAGAGTCATAAGATGTTAAGACTATTCAGCCCAGTAATTTCACTAGTAAGGCAATTTCACTAGCAAACAGGCCAGTGTCTGCCTTGTTTTTTTTTTACTGGTATATTATAATTCCATTTTCGTAAACAAATTACCCATATATTTTTTTATCCTTACATCTAACATTAAGATTATTATGTAAATTCAATTACGCTGAAAGTTTTGATATTATTTATGTTTTTACACGTGTTCTAAATATCCCATTGTTTATTTTTCCCATTCACATTATTTAATACCCTTAAAAGAGAACAATTAAAAAAGAAATAATAGTAGTAATTAGTTTTTTTATTTTAATTCATAATAACAACTTTTTAATGTACTATAGGTTGTTTTTATTACAAAATTACTATTTTGTTTTAATGAATTTTTCGCAAGTTTTGAATTTATTACAAAAAGTTTTTTGTTTAATTATATAACCTATAATTTTTCAAAAGATTTGGAAAGTTTTTTATTTAACCTCCAATCATTGATTTAAAAACAGAACCGGGTTTTTTTATGGAAGCCTCCAATTTGTAATCTCCAATTTATTTTGAGCATATATTTGTAGCATAAATATTTAAAAATTCATCCCCAAAAGTGCAAAAAGGGATGAAATTATGAGCTCTAATTTTACAACACTATTTTGCAGTTAATGATCATACCATAAAATTTTAATATTATTATTGATAAGACACTAACTTCATAGTAACAGGGTCAGCCTTCAATTTGATCTTGTCGTTGCTGATGTACTGGATGTTCTTTGTGATGTCCTGAGAGTGGGCGTTCCGGTCGAACCCGACCATTGCGACCGGCGCGCAGGAAAGTAGCGGGCGGAAGGGGGACTGGAAAAACAAAAAGAAATGTTATTAGAGATAATAAGATAAGAAGTGTATAATGTAGATTATGATTTATATTATTAGAGGATTATGTTATACTCGTAGTATGGTAGTTGTGAAAGCCGCTGATGAGTGCTTCGTCGTACCCGCTACCCTGGCATTATGGCAGGAAGACCCCCAGGTTTTTAGTGGGTATCCCCGCCGCGCCCATCTTCGGCGGGGGAGTCCCACATGCCGCCCCACGCCCCCCCGGCGTGGGGTGATGATGCGCAACGCACTTTTCTTGGGTCAAAAAGGGTGGTTGTGAAAAAAGCAGTCTTTGCATGCCATGGAATTTCGTCTCCCGTCTTTCCGCTCATTTACATGGGGCAGTCGGTAGGATAAGTTCAAAAATACATTAAAGCTGAATTTCCCTTCAAGCTAGCACGAAGGGCGGGCTTTTGCAGCAATGTCAAGACTACGATTACTGTCATCCCATACATTCTCAAAAGTAAAATATGTATGGGACATAGGATGACAGTTCAGTTCTAGTCTTGACATTTCTGTAGGGACCCGCTAATTCCCGGACGCCATGCTACACAAGAGTATTTTTGAGAATGTATGGGATGACGGTTGTAATCTTGACATTCGCTAAGAGCCCGCAAACCGTATACACCCTGGAAAAACAGGATATTCTCTAGCAGGGGAAAAATTCCTGGGCTTAGCGAGTCCTCAATAAAACTCTACGTGCCGTCTTTATGTTATAAAAATTAGTAGCTGTTGGTTAATTTAAAATTAACGAATTTATATACCTAACCTATAATGTCTCATGTTTGGTCAATAAATAATTATGTATATTTCATTCTATTCTAAAAGTCATCAATGCAATATAATAAATATAGCCCAGTATGGCCAACTTCAAATGATTGATGTAGATTTAATGCGCGATTGTTGAGCAGAAAGTTCCATTTACACACAATGATGATTTCCGTATCGCACGCTCGAATACACATTACAAGCGGTTGATATATACATACATACATCTCATAACGCTGACGTATATTTATTTCCACTACTAGCTGCACACAACGGTTTTAGCCGCAATACCTAGGTACATAGTTCCTGTACAGTTATGGTTTTATAGCAAGTATGTTAATGTTTACGTTTGTGATATACCCACCCGCTTTGTTTTCTCTTATTAAGTAATTTAACAACTAAGAAAAATAATAATAAATAAATAAATATTTCAGGACATTTCACACAGCGCCACCTAGCTCCAAGCTAAGCAACTTAATGCTTGTGTTATGGTGGTTAGGATAACAGATATAATACTTATATACTTTTCTTTTGCAAATACATATTTATAATAGATACAGAAAGCCACCCAGACCAGAAACAAATATCTGTGGATCACACAAACATTTGTCTCATGCGGGAATCGAACCCGCAACCTTCTGCGTTGCAGGCGGGTATTAGACCACCGCGCTACAGAGGTCGTCAAACAACTAAGAAACACTATACATATCATCATCTTCCTGCCCTTATCCCACACTAGGTAGGGTGGGATAATATATTGGGTGGTTTTTCAATATCTATGATACGAGTAAGTATGTATTTACAAAAGAAAAGTATATATACATATAAGTATTATATCCGTTATCCTAACCACCATATTACAAGCATTAAGTTGCTTAGTTTGGGGTTAGGTGGCGCTGTGTGAAACGTCCTGAAATATTTATTATTATTATCTCTAATTATTATTATTATTGTAATTACGTAAGGACCACCGACAACCGCAATGGGGACTGCCAGAATACCAGCTGGGTGTCTCACACGCAGCACAATGCTGAGGCAGTTCCTATTCCGCAGCTTAATGGCGCATTTTTTTATTTTTTTTTATTTCTTGTATGTTAAGCCGTCGAATAAAGGAGTTTTCCTTTTTTCTTTCTTTCATGCCAAATTTCAGATCAAACGGTCCACCCGTTTAGACGTGAAAGCCACCAAACTTTTTTGACCATGGAGTAAAACATATAATTGTGTAATCCAGGGTCGAAAAAGTTAGGGCATAGTGTTTATACATATAGGTATATGTCACCGGAATTTAACAAGATTCTTTGTTTGCAAATTTCCTACAAGTCATACCTACTTTAAATCGCTCTTCTTTAAAGTATAGTCATTTTGCAAATGAGACATTTACTTATCTACGGATAGGTCGATATAAATTTTCTCATTTAGAATAGAATTTTTTTTTAAATAGAGGTAGTAGTAGGACGTTAGGATAATAGGATCTCTAAAGAGTTTGAGTGATTGTTTCAATTGTGATGTCACCACATTAAGGTACCAGCGGAAGACCAGCGTAGGTCAACTAAGATCTACACATGCTGAGCTGGTACCTTTTTGCGGCAGGATGTGATTTTTCTCTTAATATTAATACTATGTTTTTTTTTTCTCTTATGCTTTGTATATTATTATCATCTTGTGTGCAAATAAATTTATTTCTATTTTATTCTAAAGATACTCAAAATAAAAGTTGTTTCGTTATTGGTACTCTGATCGGCGATACAATAAGCCTGGCTAATCATTCTCAAGGCCACAGTCGAAGCGGCGTACGTTGACTCTTATGACATTGAACTTGACTTTTTGCGCCTACTCCACTCTATTATTATATTTGGTCTATGTTTAACTAGCCGCCTAAAATAGGTGATAAAAAAATTATGACCATGAAAAGGTAAGTCTTCTATATAATATGTATATTACCGTGCTCCGGTAGAAGGGCACTGTAGCTAGTGAAATTACTGGGCTAAAGAGTCTTAACATCTTATGACTCTTGGGTAAGATGCGTTGGTGCAGTGCTCCTAGAATTTCACATCATTGTGAAATCCTAAGTAGCACTGTGCTGATTATGGGCAGCGTTATATCTTAACATCAGGAGAGCGTCTTGCTCGTTTCTACTTCATCACATAAAAAAAAACCTATCTAAAAAGTGTGACTGATTGACTGATGTATCAACGATTAGCTCATTTAGTTGAAGCTTAGATTTTATTGCAATTTGGCACACAGATAGATATTGTTAACTGTAACGTAGACATGCACTAAGAAAATATTTTTAATGTGGTCAAAGCATTTTTAACGAGCATATTTTATTTATGTATAATATGTTTATATTCATTTATAATCATAATGTAGGTACCTAAAGAGATTATTTACTGTTTGATTCTAATACCTCTAGATAGTGCTTAAAAATGAAAAATTACCAAATTTCTTATACGAATTAATACTTACATACCGGAATATCGATAAACATCACGTGCGTATCATTTTCATCTTGTTCTTTCATAAAAACCCGGAATTAAATAAAAGATTTTGTAGGTGTTAAGCTGAGTACACACTACACACCGAACACGCAGGCAAAGCACAAACGAAGGCTTACGAATAATGATTATATATTATTTACTTTTCACGCTCTTCGATAAATCGTTCACACAGCGCAGCGCTAATGATTAGAATAGAATAGAAAACTCTTTATTGTTCACACAAATACAATAATATAGCTTAGAACTAAGATAACACAGAAATAAGTGTTACAATTGGCGGTCTTACGGATTACCAATAAACCTTCATTTACCTTCATTCGTTGGGTGTGTACCAACCTTTAGTTATTTTTTGTGGCATTTCTCAATAGCAAAGACTAACTTAAAAAAACAATCTGTACGAGGTTCAGTAAATATTTAATATCCACTATTACCAAGTGTCTAGTTTAACCGGTTACTGAGATGCAAACATGGGATTGCAGTAGACCTTGTACAGCTAATTTTGAATGTTAGTGTACCTAAACATCAGGTTAGGTTCAGAATTGACAAAAACTTACCTATAGGTGCTAAATGTGCCTATAAGAAAAATACGAAAGGCAATTCGTGCTGTTACTTGTAACAATACATAGTGTAGATACGAGTACATACACATTTTGTATTAAATTTTAAAATGTCTACGTTGACTGTGGGTCATTGAATCGTGTGTTTTAAACTGAATTCATTCATTAAATATTCTTTAGTAGCTGTAATTAAGGCTTGTTCAAACCTGTGTGACATTCGCTACCGCTCTAGGCAGCAGAATATATCAAGATGGATATATCAATGTTTTGAACAGACTTCATAAGCGGATTTAGGGGGAGGGGGGGCTTGCCCCCCCCCCCCTAAATTGACGGCCACTAGTAGGAAACTGTACGCTTCAGCTGGGTCACTTCGCAAACTGCGAAACTTTTTACCCACCTCCACTAAAATAGCGCTAGCACTGTCTCTCTTACCCCCCATTCTTGATTATGCTGACGTCTGCTATCTTGATCTTAGGGAGGATCAGCTAAATAAACTTGAGCGTCTTCAAAATTTTTGTATCAGGTTCATATTTGGCCTTCGCAAATATGACCACGTTTCCGAATTTCGTACCAAGCTCAAGTGGCTACCTATTCGCCTTCGCCGGAATACTCATATATTATCTTTACTTTACAGTGTTCTGTTCAATCCTTCCTCCCCGCGCTATCTTCGGGAACGTTTTGAGTTCCTTCATGCGACGCATTCGCGTTTACTGAGATCATCGGAGAACCTAGTTCTGGAATGTCCAGTACACAGCACCGGCTTCTATGGTGGATCCTTCACTGTGGAAGCTGTTCGCTTATGGAACAATCTCCCTGTGGAGATAAGACGTGCACCTTCACTTGCCACTTTCAAACTTCGTATCAAGGCTCACTTTCTCTCACTATAGTATATATTATGTTATGTATTTATAATATTTTATATATTATGTATATAATATTTTTGTATATATTTTTTGTATGTGTGTATTTTCGATATAATATATTTTATGTTGTTGATACTATTATATGTATTATAAATATTATCTATGTGTAGTGCTTAAAATGTATTTAAGTAGATAAGTTATTGGTATGTATATAATATCTCCATGCCTAAATATATTGCAACCACCGTCGTCCTTATTTTATTTTCCTTCCCTGTTTTGTTCCCTGTGTTCCCTACTATTATTTTTTTTCACTTTTTATTATTTTTAAAGGCTTCTACCCTGGTCTATATCTGTTTCTGGTCTGTATGTTTCTGTTTCTGTGTTTATGTTTCTGTGGTGTCACAATAAAGTATTTTCTATTCTATTCTATTCTAAATTCGAACCCCAGAAAATCCCCCCCAGAAGCATTGTAGAGTTACGAATTTTGCACATATTTCACGGTCAAGATTAGAATTTTTTTGCGCTCGCAGCTAGCTGCTTGCGCTTAATTTTGAGGATATTTTAACTTTTAAACTGTTCAGAGCGAGCTAAACACACACTTTTCGTAGTAAACATTTTAATATTTTTGCCCGTCTACACCTTGGCCCCCCCAAGGACCAAATCCTGGATCCGCCCTTGACAGGCCTTTAGTCCTATATGTTGTTTTTTGAATAGTACGTTATGAGGAAATGGTCACTGTAGCTACTTAACACAATAATTTATAGTATTGTTGTGGTACGGTGTCTTAGGTACATGTTTTCCTCAATATACTCCTGCGCCTACGCATCTAACAATGTTATAAATGCTAACTAGTCAAGGACGGCTAAATCTATCGCAGTAATTAGTGCAACATCAAGATACACTGTTGCAGTTTTCGAAAAGCTTTCTTAATATAACTGGTAGCCAAAAGCAGTACAATTTCTGACAATATATGGAAAGTATCAAGACGGGTCATCCGGTAAACCAAAGGATGCTTTGCCTAGGAAAAGGATTTTATGAGAATCACATTTTACGATGATATTAATGTTCTTTTTTGCAAACCCATAACGTGAAATCTGAGTAAAAAATTGGATTATTTTAAAAAGCTTTTTAATGGTGAGATGAGATCGATAACAGATGGCCATCAGGGGGCCTAGACAAGCGCCGATCGTTTGTCGCTATCGCTAAAAAACCCTTACAGTCAGTATACAGTTTTGTGGTGGAGTATCTATAGGGTTTTCTCGACATCACCTTTAAAACAATGCGTTGGGCTCTTTCTAATAAGAGAAATAGGGTTTTATGTGCTCCACCCCAGATTGTATTGCAATAAGAAAGAATTGACTCACATAGAGTAGGTAAACAATTTTTAGAGTATCTTCATCCGCAGTATCTCTTATTTGCTTAAAAATAAAGATCAACTTTCTGACTCTCTGAAATATGTTTCTGACTCTCTTTGTAATATGTTTATAAATAATGTAATGCGACCGATTTAACATTAAACAACATGTGTGTGGCGCCATAGAAACTAATCACTGATCACACCACCAGCCCACGTGACTCCATTGCATCTGTGACGTCACTACACCACAGAATACCTCATAGTTTCTAGTCATTGCAGTTGCCAACTGCACTAGGTAACCAAGCTTTAGATTTAGATAAAGGTAATCGTACGAATTTTGAGTCAAGGACATTGGAAAAAGAACAGTAGTAGCGTCCGTGGCCCAGTGGGCATACGTCTGGCTTTTAAGCCGGAGACCCTGGGTTTAAATGTCAGTGTGAGGCAAAAAGTTCGCCTGGAGGCTACCGTGTTTCGGAAGGCACGTAAAACTGCGGGTCCCGGTTGTTTCCTATAAGATATGTAGGAGGCAGTCATTAGGTCATGTTGCAGGTCTTGTAGTAACCTCGGCGACTGAAATTGCAACATATAGGTTCGCCACACAACCTATAAATTGTGATTTGACACTGACGGTGTAAGTAGGGTAACAACTAATATTCTGTTGGAGTATAAACCCCAATATTATTATTATTATTAACTCTTTATTGAACACCATAAAAACAATTTAAGCTTTAAAAAAATTACACATATATAAGAGAAAAGTGTTATAATTGGCGATCTTATCGTTAATAGCGACATTGGCAACGTATTGAGCTTCAAGGTTTATGTTCCATTTATAATATAAAAATAGATCATATTTCGAAGGCAGGTAAGTACAATTTGCAAAAGCAATCGTTGACGGGTAAATTGGTTGATTTAGTGCACGCACTATTTCAGTCTAGATCGACGTAATGAGTGACTTCCCGAGCTCTTACTGGGATGTTAAGGCTACACACACACTCGCCAGCAGCTGTTCGACTACGTTTCCTTTTTTTTTGACTCCTTTTTTTATCCCAGGAAAAATGCGTTACACATCATAACCCCACGCCGGAGGGCGCGAGGCGGTATGTAGGACTCACCCGCCGAAGACGGGCGCGGCAGGGATACCCACTAAAAAACCTGGGGGTGTTCCTGCGGGACGCCATAATACCGGGGCAGCGGGGACTCCTAGGGCAACCCCGAGGGGAAACAGGGGCCTAGACAAACGACATTCGCTTGTGACTAACGATAAAAAATGTACTGCGATAAAAGTCGGTGTGTTCTTGTACTGTACAACGACTGTCATCTCGATAGGTGTCACAAACGATAGGCGCTTGTCTAAGCGAGCTGTGGCCGAGCATGACACACGGGATCCCGACAAACCTTCAAGAGTAGAACTGTCATCCCATACATTGTACTTTTGTAAATGTATGGGATGACAGAGTTGACTTGACAGCAAGACAAGTCTACGCAGCTTGAGGAGCTGGGATAACAGGCGCTGTCGTTAGTTTTTTCACAACGACTGTTGTGTTGTGAAATGAAGTACATAATTTTAGCGTCACCCCACAAGTGATCAGCGTTTGTCTAGTGCCCCAGTCCTTTAAAGCTTGTACGTCGTACCACGATAAATATCTCTTTACCGTGGTCGTACGTACAGTAAACAGTACACGCGTGTCGTTCGTACTTAGGGTACTTCCAGTGGCGGATTTACAGTCTAGGCCGCCCTAGGCCTCAGTCCATGTAATACCTGCATCTACGTCGTATATAACATGTCTACTCCTACTTACTCCTTAACACATTCGGTGCCACCGACTCGCGAACAAAATGAACGTGAACTCGCATGGCGAGTCGGTGGCACCGAATGTGTTACAACAGTGGCGGATCCAGAATTTTTTTTCTTGTGAACAAGGTAGGTTTGTACATTTCAACGTTTACCTACAATTTGAATCTCTAAAATAGGAAATGTTACATCTCTGACAAGAACGTGTGCGTTAAACTCGTTCCGAATAGAATTAAATTTGTAATGCGCGAGCAGCTTGCTGCGAGCGCCGAGAAAATTTTACGTTTCAGACTACAAAAGATGTGCAATCAGAGCCGGTTTTAACAATACCAGCGCCCTGGGCGAGATTTCTACGGCGCCCCCTAAAAAGCAATTCAAACCCATACTAAAAAGGAAAAAATTCCAGGATTTTTTTCTGGGCCGATTCCGATGGGCAAAATCATGGGCATCTAGAAAAAAATCCAACTTTCCAGCTTGCTGCGAGTTCCGAGAAAATTTTGAATTTTTCAGCACGAATGATGTGCGTTTAGCTTGCTCCGAGCGGCAAAGAAACTAAATAAATATTCTTATTTATAAAAGCGCGAGCAGCTCGCTGCGAGCGCCGCGAAAATTTAGATTTGTTCAACACGAATGATGTGCGTTTAGCTTGCTTTGAGTGGCAAAGAAACTAAATGTCCTTATTTATAAAAGCGCGAGCGCCGAGAAAATTTTGAATTTTTCAGCACGAATGATGTGCGTTAAGCTTGCTTCGAGTGGCAAAGAAAGTAAATGTTCTCATTTATAAAAGCGCGAGCAACTCGCTGCGAGCGCCGAGAAAATTTTGAATTTTTCAGCACAATTGTTGTGCGTTTAGCTTGCTCCGAGCGGCAAAGAAACTAAATATGTATACTTATTTATAAAAGCGCGAGCAGCTCGCTGCGAGCGCCGAGAAAATTTAGATATTTTACAGCACGAATGATGTGCGTTTAGCTTGCTTCGAGTGGCAAAGAAACTAAATGTCCTTATTTATAAAAGCGAGAGCGCCGAGAAAATTTTGAATTTTTCAGCACGAATTATGTACGTTTATCTTCCTTCGAGTGGCAAAGAAACTAAATGTTCTCATTTATAAAAGCGCGAGCAACTCGCTGCGAGCGCCGAGAAAATTTTGAATTTTTCAGCACAATTGTTGTGCATTTAGCTTGCTCCGAGCGGCAAAGAAACTAAATATGTATTCTTATTTATAAAAGCGCGAGCAGCTCGCTGCGAGCGCCGAGAAAATTTAGATATTTTACAGCACGAATGATGTGCGTTTAGCTTGCTTCGAGTGGCAAAGAAACTAAATGTCCTTATTTATAAAAGCGAGAGCGCCGAGAAAATTTTGAATTTTTCAGCACGAATTATGTGCGTTTATCTTCCTTCGAGTGGCAAAGAAACTAAATGTTCTTATAAAAGCGCGAGCAGCTTGCTACGAGCACCGAGAATATTGAATTTTTCTCAACGAATTATAGAGCCTGTGGCGCCCCTTTTATCCGGCGCCCTGGGCGGTCGCCCAACCGCGCCCCACCCTAACGTCGGTACTGTGTGCAATGAGCTCGTTCTGAGTGGTGAGCAAAATACATAATATTCTATTTATAATTGCGCGAGCAGCTAGCTGCGAGTGCCGAGAAAATTTTATATTTCAGGCTACAAAAGATGTGTTCTCAGCGGTGAGAAAATAAATATTCCTATTATAGAGCAGAGCCACCGAAAAAACCCATGGTCCCTTGAAGCCTTTAAAATATTTACGTACTTTTAGTTATTTCTTGTCATCAGTGATTTTTTTGTCACGATTGGCCGCCCCTAATATCTGGCCGCTCTAGGCCCGGGCCTACTGGGCCTTAGGGCAAATCCGCCACTGGGTACTTCTCATTGTTTTTCATGACAGTCCAGCAAAAAAAAGCAATTTTAGCATTAAGTTAGTCCTAGCATTGTGCTAAATCAATAAATAAATATATTTTTTCTTAAATGCTGCCGGATTAGATTTTAATGTTTTAACCTTATCAATATTCCTATTATGTAAATGGATTATTTTTAATTATTATCAAAAACTAACACTTAAAATATCAGACGGGAACTTTAGTTTAAGCCCCTAAAATTGTCTATCTCCACTTGATTACGTGGTGTGGACTTTGCACCGCGCTTATCAATGCATGTTTATATGTATTTATTAAGTATGCAAAAGATACTATGTCTACCCAATATTGGTAGATGTAGGTCGTTCATTAATCATGAGACGTTTTTAGCTATTTTTACAAGCTTTTATTTACGTTCACCTGTCCGTTGTCTGTCTGTCTGTAATCAAATCTTGCAAGTTATATTTGACCCACTTCCCGGTTTCCGATTGAGCTGAAATTTTGCATGCATGTTAAAATCTAATGATAATGAAATATTATTATAACATCATGCTGATCTGATGATGGAGCTGGAAGGCAGCCATAGGAACTCCGTAATTAAACGACGAAACCCCATCGAGTTTGAGCTCATTTGATTCGTCTTCACGAGTACTTTGGTGCTAGATTGTAATAAAAATAGCTTGTTTTTAAGTTTTTTTTTTTATTTCACTTGTTTCAACCTTATCAATATTCATATTATGTAAAAGGATTATTTTTAATTATTATCAAAAACTAACAGATAAAGTATCAGACGGGTACTTTAGTCTAAAGCCCCTAAAATTGGCTATCTCAACTTGATTACGAATTACGTGGTGTGGACTTTGCACCGCGCTTATCAATGCATGTTTATATTTATTAAGTATGCAAAAGATATTATATATTGGGTAAATGTAGGTCGACCAAGGACGCAGCGACGATCTTCGGCGGGGGAGTCCTACATATCACTCCGCCCCCCGACGCGGGGTGAAGATGAGGAACGCATTATTCCTGGGTCAAAAAAAAGTCGTCCATGGACATTCTCGCTAAACTACGTCCTCATTTAATCATGCGATGTTTTCAGCAATTTTACTACATCACACTATATGTGGTAAGATTTTAGGATACCCCTAAAAATCGCGTGTATAACATATGGACTAAAGGCCTGTCAAGGGCGGATCCAGGATTTGGTCCTGGGCCAAGGTGCAGACGGGCAAAAATATTATAATTTTTACTACGAAAAGTGTGTGTTTAGCTCGCTCTGAACAGTTAGAAAGTTTAAATATCCTTAATAATAAGTGCGCGAGCAGCTTGCTTGCTGCGAGCGCCGAGAAAAAAATATAATCTGGACCATGAAATATGTGCAAAATTCGTAACTCTACAATGCTTCTGGGGAGGGCCCTCCCTAAATCCGCCTATGACCTTTTTTTTTCTATACAACGAAGTAAAAGACGAGCAAGACGCTCTCCTGATGGTAAGAGATAACGCTGCCCATAATTAGTACAGGGCTACGCAGTGCACTGCACCAACGCTTGTTACTTGAGAGTCATAAGATGTTAAGACTCTTCAGCCCAGTAATTTCACTAGCTACAGTGCCCTTCTACCGAAGCACAGTAATGTTTGCACATCACTGCTCAGCTTCATTATTATACTCGATTACAGCTTGGTTCTTAAATTCATACGAAATACGAATACCCTTACTTATATAATAGCAGTATTATTAACTACTATTTTCGTAAATTACATCCGATTTAGTTTCACATGTCAGGTGCTATTACTTCGAGTTTTATTTATAGATAAATACAGTTTTATTGCCATTGCAATACCATATTCACGTTATAGCAATAAAGATTATATATAACTATTTAATGAATGGAACGATTTCTTGTTTACTTACTTGAAAGTTAAACATTATTTATTAACAAAAGATTTAAAAAATAAAGAGGATCTTGTACTTGCTTATAATAATTATTGGAGTATGTATATTTGTTGCTTTTTTCGCAAAAACGGATTAACTGATTGAGTTAAAATTTGGGTTGTGTCTAAGTTGTTTAGACACACACCAGAATAACGCATACTATTTATCTCGATTTTCCACAGGCATCGAGATTTGCGAGGGTGAATAGTTTCACAGTGAAACCAATTTTTAACCCCCGACGCAAAAACGACGGGGTGTTATAAGTTTGACGTGTCTGTCTGTCTGTCTGTGTGTGTGTGTGTGTGTGTATGTGTCTGTCTGTGGCATCGTAGCGTCCAAACGGATGAACGGATTTTGATTTAGTTTTTTTTGTTTGAAAGTAGAGTTAGTCGAGAGTGTTCTTAGCCATGTTTGGTGGAAATCGGTCCAAGATGGCCGCCGCTACAAAATGGCGGATTACTTTTTTCTTCCACGACCCCCTCAATATGGGTATCAAATGAAAGGGCTTAATGAGTAGAATACAGCCCACTATTTAAAATTTAAAATCCAAGATGGCCGCCATCAAAAAATGGTGAATTACGTATTGCGTTGGGGGTTTTTTTAAATTTTTAATTTAATTCACTTGTTAAGATATAAATGAACTCACATATTTTCCATTTCCTTTGAGGCCGACCTTCCCGTGGTTGGCCAGGGACAGAGCAGTTCGGAACACACCCATTGCACCAGATATCTGGAATTTTGAAATTTTCATGAATTAAATTAATTATAATATAATATACGAGTATGTATGTTTAGTTGTTAACCAAACATTAATACTGAAAATCTGACCCTATACCAAAGAATAGAAATACTACGCCTGTACACTCAGAGGTAGGTTACACAGACATATTTTTAATGCAATATGTCTTGTACGACTGACCTTTTAATTTAAAATGTCATTGGTTTAGTTTTTTACAAATTTATTGTAAAGTATTAAATATAACAAAAAAAGCATTTATTTACGTGTTAATCATTATTATATTCATTAATGGAAGTATTTAAAATAGTGTCAGTTGTAAAATCTTTTGTTTTGATGTAAATCAAATGTATTTAGTGTGAATAAGATGTCATACTAAATAGATTTAATGTATACCCTAAAGCTATGTTTACACTACTGCCCTTTTGCCCCTTTCTGCATTTATATTCAACTTTTTTTCTTTTCTTTTATATTTTAAACCAAGTTTACTTACTGTCTTGCAGCGCTTAAAAGGCAGTAAAAAGGAAATGTCGAAATTGGTGTTCTTTATTTTGTGCATAATTACGAGGAATATTTTTATAACATTTTTAAGCTATTGCATAGCTTCTATCGCGGGCCTTGAGCGTGGGGACCGAATCCAGAAATTCCGTAACGAAAAAAACCTAACACCCCCCACTCCGACCGGCACAGCGGTGATACTTTTTAGTTTTTTTTCCTTTGTTTTTTTTTCTTTGATATTAATTCAAGTTACACTTTGAGCGTGGTGACCGATAAAAAAACAAATTTATTTATTATTTATTTAAAAAATAAATAAATAATTATAATTACATAAGTTGATAAAAAATGCTATGCAATAGCTTTACCGCGGCAGTCTCCTAGTGCCACACGTCTTTTTTGGTTTTAGGCACTGCATGACATAATAGCATGTTCTCTGTATCCAACAACCTGGGATCAATCATCACTGGTATGAACTTAGCCTTAACATGACTTGATGATCTTTGGCACAGATTAATAAATAATTGTACAGGGTGTCATAGAATAAATTAATAATATTATAGAGGATCATAGTTCAAGTTTTTATACAGACAAGATGAGGTTGACATGTTACGATTACTTTTTTACTGTTAGTTTTATACTGAAATAATGAACTTTTTCACTTTGCTGTATTTTCCTTTACAGATACATAGCACTTTTATGAATAATAAAATAAATACGGGTAATTGCCCAAAATTGATTTAGCATTTTTGGGCAATTGCCCATAGTACACAAGTCTACAAATAATAGTAAAATAAATGACAAAATAAATGATGTAGAAAATAACAATTTTTGGAAAATCAACTTCATTATAAGTACCAACAGAATAGGCAACTTCATCTTTTAATTTTGAACTACAAATTTCTGACTTATGCTTCAATATTCCTTTAAAGTGCTGCAAGGTTTATTAGATGTATTATTTCAAATGTGTAAATTGTTATGAATAAAGAATGAAAATTGTAAGTTACCTACCCTTTTCCAATTCTTTTGTCGCCCCCCTATAGTTCTAGTACATTTCATTCTCCAGCCTTAGGGCAACTGGCAGAAAATGCTATTGTAGCATTAAGATAGTCCTAGCTCTGTGCTAAATAAATAAATACTAAATACTCATTTTAAAACATTTTATGGATCACCATGGATGATCCTCCTAGAAGGTAAATATTTTTCCTTGTCTTGATTGAATATATTATTTTATTATTTCCCTTTACATAGTCAATTATATGGAAGTTTTTCTCATTAGTCTATTTGTTTGTTATTAATAGATATTAAAGTGAATAACATTATTTTAATTTAAAATAAATGATATTGTAAAAATACAGAAATATCTATGATTTTGACAGTTAACAATAAATTTATGAGTATGAGTAGGTATAACTATTACTATCCCTACCCAACTACGAAGGTTAGATTTTAATTTAAATGAGTATTTATGTTTATATACATAATTACTGCTATTAAAGGTGTAAAATTGCGTTCAGGTTATAATTAAAATAAATACATATTCACATAGATAATAGGCATATAAAACATTTATGTAACATAAAATATATTTTTACTTTATTTATATCTCATTAAAGATAAGGTATTAGATATGTTTATATAGGTAGATACCTACCAACATAGAAGATAAGAAAACATAGGTAGTCAATCAAAAATATAATCAAGATAGTGGTCAAAGGCCAATCTAATGGTTGTCTGGAAGAGATCACTATTAACAATAAGACTTTAGCACTTCATAAAATAAAAATTATCTATTTTATTTACAATTAAGATATTTTCTGGGAAAAACAATAGTTTAGGTAGGTACTTATAAGACTAGACTAGATAGAGTCTATGTAGTTGAATACTTTGCAATAAAATGATCTAAGTTACCAAAATCCTGACAGTACCTACGTGTGTTTTTTTTATTGTTTATTAAAAGTTAGAAACTGGTTAGGTACGCCATTTCTAACTTACATTCACTCTGTTAGCATAGAGCATCTTTGGGAGCATCTTTGGTCACCAAAATCACTGATAACATATTATAAATACGGTTCAATATGTACTTTGTAACTGGTTACTATTACATGCATAGCGTCGCTTGAAAATGTTCATACGATCACTTATATAGGACAAAGAAAGGATGTGTATGGAATATAACGCAAATAGCTAATAAAAGTATATTTTAAGACTATTTAACTGTAAATCTTCACGAAAAGCAAATATCCGGCAACCAGCCGGCCTATAATTGTCTAAATAACCGCACCACCAGCGTGAATTAATAATAAGATTTCTTAGATTTTCTAATCATTTCCTATGTCCCACATACAGTTATTTTATGAGAACACATTTAATCACTCACCGATTTAGTTTAAAAATGGATCCAATATGCTAAGTACGACTAGTGTAGGAAACAGAAAGCCACAAACGGTAATTAGAACCAAAGTATTGAAATAAAATCTAAAACCAAAATAATCAGACCCAAACACGCGCTCCTTGCGTGATCGATGGTCGATGACGTTTAAAATTTCGTTCAAAATCATTGCAGAATCTATTTGTATCTATTTTTGTATATTATCTGCCAAGAGGAGAAGAATTTAATGAAAAATGAAAACTGAAAATTATGTTGAAAACATAACCACACATAACAATTTATAACACACACATATTAATTATGTGCTGAAAATATTACTTAAAATCAGCTGAAATTATTTTTAATATAAATCACATCATGTATTTTATTCAAAACACTATAGAATGTTATGTTTAGCACTGTTTGGGAACGAAAACATACCATGTGTCAAATCAGCTGGTTTTGACAAGCCATATAATTTAGTGTTAAAATGAGATAGAAATATACAAATCTCTGGCAATAGACGAGGACAGAAAATAACTTTTGACATTCAAAATTTAAAAAGTTGGTGATAAGTTGGTGTGAGGTGTGTGAAATTGAGGTTATGTTCAGTTATGTTGTGTTTATGATTATGATAAAATTTCGAACTTAAAATTAAAAAAATATATTATTATACCGTGTTAATTATTAATTCGGTTGGATTAAATTACATAAAATATTTACAAATCATGGATGAAAATGAAGGAAAACAATTTGCAGAGTTGGGAATCAAAACTTGGCTCATCAAACAGTTATTTAGTCTTGGTAAGTCTTCGTTTAACTATAAAACTCAACATAATTAACCCTTTCTGTACAATATTGTGATTATAAATTTATTTTTTAGGGATAAAGTCCCCAACCCCAATCCAAAAAGGTTGTATACCTCAGATATTGGCAGGAAAAGATTGCATAGGAGCAGCTAAGACTGGGTCAGGAAAAACGTTTGCGTTTGCGCTGCCTATATTACAAACCCTAGCAGAAGATCCTTACGGTATTTTTGCTTTGGTGCTGACACCCACACATGAGTTGGCTTATCAGGTACAATGTTATTCTTATTCACCCATAGCCATAGGCATAATACACTGAAGTAAAGAAATGGAGATAATTTATGATTATGAAACAGGCGCGGATCCAGGGGGGGGGTCAAGGGGGTCATGACCCCCCCCAAAATCCTAGTCGGAAAAAAATCCGATCATATGAACTGGTTTTACGCTACTTTCACAGTTAAAATTAGGAAATTTTCTCTTAGCTGCAAGCTTTACGTACAAGTTCATGAAACTGTTTCGCTGTTTTAATTTTTTTTTACCAAGCTACTTTTTTTTCGGTCCGCGCCTACGAATTATCCGTAGGTTCTCGTAGCAAACTGCACAGTGTCTTTCATATTTGGGATTAGTTGGATTATATTAACTGCTGCAAGCTGTTCGCGCTTGATGTCGTCTTTGCAGCTAAGTCTTTGCGCTCGCAGCGAGTTGCTCCCGCTCTATAAATATTAATATTTAATTTTCATACTGCTCAGAGCGAGCAAAACTCGGATCATTCATCCTGAAAGATTCAAAATTTTCTCGAGCTGCTCGCGCATCATTCGTGCTGAATATTTCAAATTTTTCTCGGCGCTCGCAGCGAGCTGCTCGCGCTTTATAAATAAAAATTTTGTTTCCTTGCCACTTGGAGCAAGCTAAACGCACATCATTCGTGCTGAAAAATAAAAATTTTCTTGGCGCTCGCAGCAAGCTGCTCGCGCTTTTATAAATAAGAATATTTAGTTTCCTTGTCTCTCGGAGCAAGCTAAACGCACATCATTCGTGCTGAAAAATTCAAAATTTTCTCGGCGCTCGCAGCGAGCTGCTCGCGCTTTTAAAAATAACAATATTTAGTTTCCTTGCCTCTCGGAGCAAGCTAAATACACGTCATACTTGCTGAGAATTTCAATTTTTTCTCGGCGCTCGCAGCAAGCTGCTCGCGCTTTTATAAATAAGAATATTTTGTTTCCTTGCCTCTCGAAGCAAGCTAAACGCACATCATTCGTGCTGAAAAATTCAAAATTTTCTCGGCGCTCGCAGCAAGCTGCTCGCGCTTTTATAAATAAGAATATTTAGTTTCTTAGCCACTCGGAGCAAGCTAAACGCACGTCATATGTGCTGAAAAATTCAAAATTTTCTCGCCGCTCGCAGCGAGCTGTTCGCGCTTTAATATAAATATGACTATTTAGTTTCCATGCCGCTCGGAGCAAGCTAAACGCACATCATTCGTGCTGAAAAATGTAAGATTTTCAAGACTACGCTGACACGAGTCTCCAAATAAAATACTTAGTTTGAAAAAAAAATTGGCCGATGACCCCCCCCAAAATTATGGTCTGGATCCGCGCCTGTTATGAAATTACTGAGCTGAAGAGTCTTAACATCTTTTGACTCTTGAGTAAGAAGTGTTGGTGCAGAGACTGTAAAATTATAGAGTAATTAGGTAAATAACTACTGTATGTGTGACATCATGATATTATAATCATAATTATTATAATTGAGTTGCTGTCTTTGTAATCCAAATGTTTTATTTTAATCTTAACTCTCAAATTACGAAATTTGCATGTCATAATATGGCAGATTATAGCTGAACATACTTTTGATGTATTTTACTATCTAGAACTTACCTATTCTCGCAAATAAAGATATTTGTATTGTATTTTACATCATTGTGAAATCTTGGGTAGCAATTTACTGATTATTTATGGGCATTGTTGTCTCTCACTCTCTTACCATTAGGAGACTATCTTACATACATATAATCATGTATGATCCTCACACACCTCTTGAGAGACCCCCCCTCAACGGAGAGTATCATGTTAATCTTATTTCTTTCCATAGAAAAATTACAATGAAACTATCATGTTTTATTTTATTATTCAGCACAATTCTGGGACTAACTTAACGCTAAAGTAGGTGTTTGTATTTCACCTATACAGATAGCAGATCAATTCACCATCCTCGGACAGCCTCTGAAGCTCAAAGTGTGCATCGTCACAGGAGGGTCCGACCAGTTAGAGGAGTCTCTCAAATTGGCCAAGAGACCCCACATAGTAGTCGCCATGCCGGGAAGGTTGGCCGATCATATCACTGGCTGTGACACATTCTCATTGAAGAAAATTAAGTATTTAGTGCTGGATGAAGCTGATAGGTAAATAAAAATAAGTTTGGGGTCAAAAGATCTAACTTACACTAGGCTCGTTCCTTAAGTTGTTAAGAAATTATCCTCTCATAATAGTTGGAATAGTTTTATTAACAGCCTGCCATATCCCACTGCAAAGGCTCTCCTCTCTTTCCCCTTTGAATTCCTTTTTCGAGGTCTTATCATCCCGCTTTCTTTTATGAGTCTACCACAGCTTCATTTGTGTCAATTCAACACTTTAAGCTGTACAATGTTGTTTACTTCAACCCTGAAATATTTATAGTATTAATTTCTAACAAAATAATAATATTCAGTCTAAAATAAATTTATTAATTTTTTAATTATTTCAGATTGTTTAGTGAATCATTTCATGAAGATTTAGAGACAATATTCAACGCCCTTCCCGCCAAACGCCAGAATTTGCTGTTCTCAGCAACAATCACAGATGATGTGAGAGAATCTAAAGTATTACCACTCAATAAAGATGTAAGTTGGAAAATTTAATTTACTAGATATAGATAAATAGCATTCTTGGCAAATATTCTTCTTCTTTTAGCATTCTTTCCAGAAGTATCGCACACCACCCGCGTACATGTTCTCAACATTATTTCCAAGCAGGTTGTATGTAAGAAATTGCTCGATGCAATAAGACAACTGATTTTTACTTTTAGCTTTTTTATTGTGTATTCTACTTATAACTATTTCCTGTAACCTGGTATGCAATAAAGAGTTTTTATTTACAACCTTATATCAGAAGTGTATGTTTTTATGATTTTTTCTTTACAATCTTCTAGTCTGCGAATACTTTTGTGTGCCTTCGGGCAAAAGCCTCCCCCATCTCTTTCCATTTTGTTTGATCATGTACCTGTCTTATCTAAGTTTTGATTTTCCAGCCATTTCTTCTAAAAAATAAAGAGTTATTGTATTGTAACTAGCTCTTTATTGATACTACACATCTTTGTATCTTTGTTAGTCTATGCTGTCCCACTGCTGGGCAAAGACCTCCCAAGTCCTTCCATTTTTCTCTATCCGGCGCCACCTCAGGCCAGCCAACCTGGTAAGAGTCGAGGTCATCCCTCCATCTCTTTCTGGGCCGGCCTCGGCGACGCCGCCTTTCTTGCGGGGTCCATTCCGTGGCGATCTTTGCCCAGCGGTCAGGATGCATGCGACAAATAACATGCGATACTACACATAAAAGTAAATTTTACAACTATATTTTATGCTGCATATTTTCTATGACTATGTATAATATTCTGATGTTCCAGAACCTCCACACATGGTCAGAGACCAGTTCAACGTTAACAGTGGAGACTCTATCGCAACGTTATGTGGTGTGCCCGGCGTATGCTCGGGACGTGTACCTTGTTCAGGCGTTACGGAAGTACAGGGAAGGGTCGCCGAGCTCGCATGTTATTGTGTTTACTGATACCAAGAAGTGAGTCGGTATTTACTAGGTATAGGGATATGAAAAAAATAATTGTCAAGTACATTATTAAAAATATTAGAAACCTATTTTTTAATATGTAGATTTACTAAATAACGACTGAGACGCACTAAAGTTGTTTGGTACAGGGGACATGACGTTTCAGCATGCAACATTTCAAAGCAAGATGTGACATAGCTGCCTGAAAACATAGCGTTATATCAGCAATTTTTATTTTATTCTCAAAACTAAGAAAGGCAAGCTTATATCAGATTTGGGCTGAATGTTGTGTGAAAGCCCTCTTAGTTTCTCTTATCTTTATTTAATTCGGAATTGACCTAAGTGTTTTGTTTTACTTATATTCCTGTGACCACGATCTCGCATGATGTTAAGCGACGATGCCGGAGATGGTAGCAGACTAAAATAATACGATTGGCAACACGGTTTTGTCCAGAGGGTTGTAACTAGTCACAGCCGAAACATAATACCTTTTTTTTGTTGAGCGGTTATCGCCGCCTATTGACCCTTCCAACACTAGAGGTGCTATCAGAGCGTTGCCGGCCCTTTAAGAATTTGTATAAACCCTATTATTTATTTATTATTATTCAGCACAAAGCTAGGACTAACTTAATGCTACAATAGCATTACCTTCATCATAATATTGTTCCAGAGAATGTCAAGTGCTCTCGATGATGTTAAACGCAATATCGATGGACAACGTCTGCCTCCACGGCTTCATGAGGCAACGGGAGCGAGTGGCCGCGCTCACCCAGTTCCGAAGCAACCTCAAATGTACGCTGGTTGCTACGGACGTTGCTGCTAGAGGCCTGGATATACCTACCGTTGATTTGGTGATTAACCATAAACTGCCTTTGGACCCTAAGGAGTATATTCATAGGTATGATTTAAGACTATTCCCAAACTTTCACCGTTCACCCACAAGTTGTCCCCTATAGTGGATGAATTTCTACATATCCCCGTTTATTGCTCACCTAGAGACTAAGATGAACATCTAGGCAACATTTTGTCTGTTGTTATGTCTTAATAAGTAAGTGGGCAATGTTAGTTCGAAGTTCTCAGTGTCTCAAATGTATCCACACTAACCGAGTTCTGGAGCAAGATCAAATGTACGCTGGTTGCTACGGACGTTGCTGCTATAGGGCTGGATATACCTACTGTTGATTTGGTGATCAACCATAAACTGCCTTTGGATCCTAAAGAGTATATTCATAGGTATGATTTAAAGTTATTCCAAATACATATGTTGTTTTTGTGAATGTACAAAATTTCACCCCTAGTTATCTCCTATAGGAATAGGGGATGAATTTCTACATATTATCCCCTTTTATTGCTACCTTAAAAAATATTCATAGGTACAATTTGAAATTATTCTAATAATGTTTTTTTGTAATTGCTCATACTTTTACCTCCCTTTATCTCTTATAATATGTGATTCATTTCCACGTATCTATATAGGTATTTGAGGGGTAAATTTCGCTTGCTTTGGACATGTAACATACTTTAAGAAATATTTCAAGTTTTTAGACGACGTTGTTTATACAATGCTATTTTAATGCCTAACATCCTCTAAAATGATAATATTATAATGTGTTCCATGGGTTTTAGCGGCATATTTCTGTTGTAACAGGGTTGGTAGAACAGCACGCGCTGGCAGAAGCGGTATGGCAATATCACTCATCACTCCGTACGACATACTGAGACTCGGCGAAATTGAAGACAAAATCAACACTAAGCTGTCCGAGTTCAAAATTGATGGTAATTTGGGCTTAATATCTATAGTACTCTATCAATCATCTTCTGTCCCACATCGAAAATCAACAAATAGCGCAAATATCGCTAATCCGTTCTCTTAACCTTCATTTTAGGTACGAGTACAATATCTTACAAAAACATTAAAAATTAATTAAACAGGGATGTTGACTAAAAAAAATGTTGTCCATTGAGTAGATTAAGTGCCTACATACCTATTATTAAAATATTGGGTTTTTTTTCTATGTAAACTTTAATAAAAAACGTATGAGATACAACTACAACTCTGGTACGTTGTGTATCGATAAGTGACGTTATGCGCCCCCACTCATAAACTTATAAGTGTTATTTAAATCTCTATTATTCGCATTTTTTTTAAGGACTAATAATTATTATTATTTTTAACAACATCCCTATTGTTCCAACCCTGTTGTCCCTATTGTTGTTGTTTGTTTGTGTTGTTGTCCCTATTTTCCATCCATCTTTTTCTGTGATTTTTTACCCCAAAAAACAATAACAAACCTAATATTTCCCTTACAGACGACGAAGCAGTAAAAGTATTCACAACAGTAAGTGTAACCCGACGGGAGCAAGAGGCACAGCTTGACAATGAAGAGTTTGAACAAAGGAAGAAGAATTACAGGATCAAACGATGGCTGCAGGCTGGGGTTGACCCTGAGGTTATGGAGCAGGGGTAAATATAATAATACTTATTGGGATTTATACTCCAACAGAACAGGTTACCCTACTTTTTTTTTTTTTTTTTTTATGTGGTGAAGTAAGAAGACGAGCAAGACGCTCTCCTGATGTTAAGAGATAACGCTGCCCATAATCAGTACAATGCTACCTAGAATTTCACAATGATGTGCAATTCTAGATGCACTGCACCAACGCTTCTTACTCAAGAGTCATAAGATGTTAAGACTCTTTAGCCCAGTAATTTCACTAGCTACAGTGCCCTCCCACCGAAGCACAGTAATGTTTGCACATCACTGCTCAGGCGGTAGAATAACTGGCACTGTTGGGGTACCCACCTAGACGACTTCCTGCAAAGGAAGTCTACCCCCGGTAAACTACTTATACTGTCAGTCAAATCACAATGTAAAGGTTGTGTGGCCAACCTATGTTGCAGTTTCAGGTCGCCGAGATTACTACAGGCCCTGCAACATGACTTAACGACTGCCTCCTACATAAGCTTATAGTAAACAGCCGGGATCCATAGCATTAATATTTCAACAAGTGGTTAGTTTTTAAAATCATCAAAGCAAAAATTTAAAAGTCAAAAACTTATGCATCTAAGCTTCCGACTGCTAACAAAAGAGCTGATAACTAGTGGTCAAAATCAAATTCAAAATTCGTTTATTGGAATAGGCTACGGGGAGCAATTTTGCAAGTTAATTTTAAAATTGAGTTCTACCTCTTTTCTAGAGGTATTTTATATTGGTAGACTTCGGCCGTGGCTAGTTATCACACTGGATAAAACCGTGCCGCCAAGCGGTCATTATGACCGTGTTCCGGTATGATGTTCAGTGAAGCCAGGGAGGTATTCATCCCGCCTTTTAGGTTTAGCCTGCTTCTATCTACGGCCGCATAGCTGCTCATCACGAGAGGTCTTAGTCAAAGGCCTTAATACCCAATTTCAGTAGCTTTAGCAGTTTAGAAAGTAAGAAAAAAAGAAACACATTTAGACGAAATTATATCTAATTAGAATATTTTTATTACAGTTTAGAAGAAATGCGTCGCAAACGAATCAAAGCAGCTAAAAAAGCTAAGCTGGCCAAAATAAAAGAAATACAATCCAATATGAAAGAACAGGAAACAGAAGACCGTCTCCAACCAGAACAAGATTTAGACGCCAACATCAAACAGGGGTTGAAGAAAGTTAACAGGAATTTAATGAAGAAAGACGAACGATTCAAAAATGTTATCGGAAAAATCACCAAGATTAAAAGGAAAGCGGAAAACGTTAAAGTGAAAGAACAAGGACAGAAGAAGAAAAAGAAAGGAGTTAAATAGGAATAAAATTGTTTATTGTTAGTATCATATGCATTTTTATTTATTTGAAGCCTATCACCTATTATGAGAAACGATTGTCTAATTTTAAAATGAATACCATCTCACTAAACGTAAAGGCAAAAGTGCATAATTAAGGACTGATTTAGACTTTGTTTATTGGTCTTTAACAGTCGCAGACTATCACTCAAAATGCGTTTTTATGGATAAAGAGATTCAGGAGGAAAAATTGTATGTACTAATGTACAAGTAAAAGTTAAAAAATACTACCAAAATTACATTAAAACGGTCGAGCCGTTTTTTCGGAGGTGGGTACTCCTTTCAAACACCGTTACACTATATTTTTTATATTAATTGGTACCGAGAGAAGGTCGCTAGTTTAGGATAAAATGGGGGAAAATAATACAACACATTAATTTGATTATAATTTTATTTATACAATGTAAAATTACAAATAAATACAACAATAATATAATTTGTCAAGCAGTTTCGCGGCAGATGGCAAATCATTTGGCACCGTATGTAGCCAACACAAGCTAGAAATTATAATAAATTATCTAATGAATTTACAAAAAAAAATCTTAATTCAAAAGTGATAATTCATTCAAAATTTCGTAACTAAAATGGCATCTCTAATAAAACAATTGTATCTAAAAAAAAATATTTGAGCAAAATAAATGTTTTAGCATAAGTAAACTGTACAATTTAAATAAAAAATATCACCAATTTTAGTCTGAGGGCGATTTTGTTTGTATACGTTAAACAAATTAATCCCGTCAATTCAGAGGGGTACAATACCCATCCCCCCAATTCCTATTAATATGTCCGAGCAAGGCTCGCATGCCTTTTAAAAATTTAAGTTTTTTTTTAAATCTCAGGCTAGATCCGTGAATCTAGAACGAAAATGCAACAATCTAATAAAGTTTAAACTGCCAAGAAGTTTTGATTTTCAGAATACTTTCTATAAGTACTTTATATACCTATTTGTAAAGATGTAATTGAAAAAAAAAAAGATTTAATGTCCATCTTTTAGGAATGAACAATATTATAAATGTGTAAATTGGGTTTATATTACAAAAAGCACCTTATTCATAAATCTAATCACATATTTTACTTATTTTTGTGTGCAGAGCCGGATTCAGACTAAAAAAGGGATCAGAATTTTTTTTAGTAGATTATAAAAAAATATATATATTTTAGCGGTTTCATCACTAATAGCGTTCTCATTCAGTGCAGGGAAAGGAAAATAGATATAAGGAAACACGGGAACATATTTTTGTCTCCCTCAAACCCTTAAAATAAAGGGGCCCCTTTTTCCCTCAATCCAGCCCTGAGTGAATATAAAAATGTGACAAAGCAATTCTAATCTAATAGTGTACTTTATTGTAAAATACTTTTTATAACACCGGTTTTACCCGTTGAAAGGTATTTTATGTAATATTGTTGGTTATAAGCTACTTATGTACCAAACTATGCTTTTATGTTCGCAGTTTTGCCCGCGTGACAAAATCCCTTATTACAGGAGGTCTACGTCATAAAATCTATCTGCGTTCCAAATTTCAACCCAATCCAGTCATTGGATTAGGCTATGCGTCGATCAGTCACTCTATCATTTTATATATTTAGATATCAGCACATGTAAAAAAACACGTTGAGCCCAGCTGTTTTACTCACTGAAAGTAGTCTACGTTTTATTCCAGGGACTAAGCGTGCTTTTCACGAAAGGAGTCCTTTTTGCGGGGCGCCACTATCGCAAATTTTAAAAGTTAGCATACAACTTTTTAACGCCTCATAATTTCTCATATTTGATTTCTTAATTAAATATGTATTTATTTTATCTAACAAATAAAAATTATTTAGGATATTAAGTCCAGTAATTGTCGAAAAAATTACATTTAGAATAGAATAGAATAATGATTTATTGCAATCCAAAAATATACAAAAGAACTTATTACTATAATATGTTATGAAGTAGGTTAACAATCGGCGGTCTTATCGCACTAGGCAATTTCTTACAGACAACCTGGGAATGGAAAAAGACAAAACATACTTTAACAGACGGTGATTTAGTTCCGCAAAATTCCGCGGGACCTCTTTCGTGAAAAGGACTCTACTTATATATTCCAAAATGCAGCTCAATTGGTTCAGGCGTTTGGGTGCGAAGAAATAACAAACTCACACTAATCCATACTTTCGTTATTTATAATATTAGCAGAATATTATTGTGATCTAGAACATAGAATTTGATTGATTTTAGCAAATATTTATATTTACATTTTAATAAATACCAGCAGGGCTATGATGCGCACGTCGACATAATGTCGCGTGAAATTTGATTTAATGTGAATAATATGTGGCTCTATGTGGCTGTCTTAAAGTCGAAAATGATACACCAGTGAGATCATTTTGACATAGGAGTTTTAACGACAAAATCATTTCACTAGTGCGTAAATCTCGACTTTATGACAGCCACATAGAGTATTATTCACATTAAATCAAATTTCACGCGACATTATGTCGACGTGCGCATCATAGCCCTGCAGGTGTTGTCAGTTTAACACAAACAAGACATAATAATTAAATAATATTAATAAATATACATAATCTTGTAATGATTACAGTATTAGCTGTGCCCAGCGAATTTACCCGCTGCAGCCTATGTGTTATTCCAGGGTCTAAGCTATCTCTATACCAAATTTCAACTCAATCGGTCCACCCGTTTAGGCCTGAAGAAGTAACAAACAAACACTCACAAACTTTCGTATTTATAATAAGTGTTAACAAAAAGTTGCAGTAATATACTCAATTACATTGTTTTTTCAACTATAAAATAATTTATATATTTTTTCAAGTGAATACCTTAATTTTCGATTTAGCCTTTATCCCCTCTAATTAAATTTTCTCGAATTCTGATTATTTAACATTTCATGTAATACTTAACTTGTGTTTACTACATATTTACTTGTAAACAAATAAGTCCGTTATAATAATTTACACTTAATAAAGCCATAATATGTGGAATATATTCGCATAAATTAATCTTACTCGCGTGAGTAAGATTAATTTATGCGTATAAAAGAAAAAAGAAAGAAAGTTCATGCGTATGAAAGAAATCAATGAGTGGTGCATTTTTTTATGAAAAAGAATGATAAGACGACCAAAGCTCTCCATTCATTGGATTGGAAGAAATCGCTTTTTAGCGATAAGACCGCCGCTTGTACTTTTTATATTTTTGTCAATAATTCTCTACTTGTAATTTATTTCTATTTGTGTGGTGTACAATAAAGCATTATATCTGATTACTATTAGGCACCTTATTTGCTCGCCTCATCATTAAAAATCATATAAAACCATTTTTTGTGGTAAGTGCCTTTAATGAGCAAAAAAAGTAGAAACACACAGCTATTACAGCAGTCAAGAACACTTATATTAACCACAGATCGGCCACAAGCCAATCTACAAAAAATCCAAGTGCTCCAAACCACTGTCAGATGGCAGCCTACTCAAAATTGTGGCAACTTTTATGTGAATAAGAAGAAGAGCAAGACGCTCTGCTGATGTTAAGAGATAACGCTGCCCATAATCAGTACAGTGCCACCTAGGATTTCACAATGATTTGATGTGAAATTCTAGGTGCACTGCACCAACGCATTTTAATCAAGAGTCATAAGATGTTAAGACTCTTTAGCCCAGTAATGTTGACTAGTTGGTCGCAATACTTATATCGCCGTCCCTGGCGAATAAACGGATAACTGCAAAAACTCAACTTTACAGGAAAAATAAAAAACATATTTTTCGTTAGAACATTTGTTCCAGAAAACAGAACTTTTAACATAACTTTTTTATTTATTACAAGAAAAATGTAAAAAAAAAGGGTTCCTTGTTGACTACGGAACCCTAAAAAATGAGTAGACGTATTTGGACCTATAGAATCCGAATATTAAATAAAAGCAAAATCAAGACTATAAGAATAAGAATTTGTTCGCCAACCATTGCGTCAATTTATATTTGAACACATTAAGTGTTAAATTCGATTCCCTTATAATTTCGATTATCCGTTTATTCGCTGGGGTCGGCGATATGTCTTGTCATATTATATATTTCCATCCATTGATTTCCATCACCCATGTTCACATAATGTAAATTATTCAGACATCTGCAATAAAGAGTTGATGGTGGCATCCTTGTTACCGCGGTTGGCTTCCAACACTGACTTGATCACTTCTTTGTCGATGCTCGGGAACATTTCTTCAATCTGAAATAGGTGAAATTACGATAAAATAAAAAGATAAGATGGTAAAGCTTTTTATCAAAAAATTGAACCAAAACACTAAAGCAAAATTTTTTTTTTTTTTTTATACAACGTAGCAAGAAGACGAACAAGACGCTCTCCTGTTGGTAAGAGATAACGCTGCCCATAATTAGTACAGTGCTACCCAGGATTTTACAAAGGTATAATTCTGGGTGCACTGCGCCAACTCTTCTTACTTGAAGGTCATAAGATGTTAAGACTCTTCAGCCCAGTAATTTCTCTAGCTACAGTGCCCTCCTTCCGAAGCACATTAATGTTTGCACATCACTGCTCAGGCGGTGGAATAACTGGCACTGTTGGGGTACCCACCTAGACGACCTCCTGCAAAGGAAGTCTGCCCCCGGTAAAATAATAATATAATGTTAGTACACTTAAGTAATTTTTAGTGTGTATACTCTTGCAATCGCCTGATAAAAAAATCATCCCCTGTTTTTCTGCCCTTAAGTTGCCTGGGGGGTACACCGGTATGGGGTGGGGGGATATTGCCCCCCCCCCCCCCTGTTGGTTATAGAACCCACCTGTGCGAGTTGTTCAGCAGTAACGACCTGTTGCGGTGGAGCCACAGGTTGGGTAACTGCGGCCGGGGCGGGGTAAACTGGCATGGCCGCGTAACCCATCCCGGTGCTGGGCACTACCAACATGGGGGGGAATGTGGCCACGGCTGCTGGGCCCACCTGCAATATAACAAATTAATATGAATAAAAAATTCAGGACATTTCACACAGCGCCACCTAACCCCAAGCTGAGCAACTCAATGCTTGTGTTATGGTGGTTAGGATAACGGATATAATACTTATATACTTTTCTTTTGTAAATACATACTTATATATATTGAACCACCCAGACCAGAAACAAATACCTGTGGATCACACATTTGTCCCATGCGGGAATCGAAACCGCAACCTTCTGGGTTGCAAGCGGGTATTAGCCCACCGCGCCACAGAGGTCGTATAGTATAATAGAATAGAAAACCCTTTAGTCCTCTCTCTTTATTGCATCTATAATTAATAGACTAAGTGCTTGTTCACCAGGTGTACGTAATTGCTAAAAAATTCCGCCGAAAAAGTGGCTCATCGAGAAATCACGTGACTTAAATTTAAAAAACGAATCATCAAAATATGGTCTTGATTGGTTAAAAAATAAATTGTGCGGCATTTTCATTGGGAACTGTAGTACGCAGTACGCATGCTAATTTTGCTTTGGATCTATATAATATCTATTTCTCATAATTTGGTATGCAATAAAGAGGTACTTTATAAACTTTTCTTTAACTTGCGTGTGTAATTCTATTGAAATTGGATTACCAATGATGTAAGTTAATCCTAGTCAAGGTTTGGTTTACCATTCTTCTATAATATGCCTCTAGGTGTGAGGTTCAAGGAAAGTTAAGCCATGTGAAGGGAATTTACACGCCTTGTATTGATCGCTTACTCTACAAGACTTTTTAGTTGTGTCTGTTTTACAAATTATAAATACCTCAATACATAGAGTTATTTTTTCGAATTTTCTGTGATAAAAAATATTAAGAAACAAAAAGCGGCCTTGTCCGTTCGTCAAACCGTTTATATTATCACAACGGTTTCAACCGCTAAATAAGTGACATTTAAAAAACTTTTTAAAAACAAGCTTTTATTATTATTACCATCTAGCACCATGAAGTACTCGTCAAGACGAATCAAATGAGTCCAAACTCGATAGGATTACGTCGTTTAATTACGGAGTTCCTATAGCCACCTTCCAGCTCCATCATCAGATCGGCTCAATGTCATAAAAGTATTGCATTGTCATCCGATTTATACAGGCATGCAAAATGTCGGCTTAATCGGACATCGGGAAGTGGATCAAATTAAACTTGCAAGATTTGATTACATACACAAAAACAGACAGGTGAAAGTAAATAAAAGCTTGTAGTAAACATCCATCAACACATCAAACTTTTGTTTCAATAATATTATTAGGACCAATATCTGGTGAGTATACCAGCAGCTCGGACTAAGCGATTCGCTTCGTCTTTCATTATGAGAACAGCGAAGTTATGGAACTCGCTACCACTCTCAGTGTTTCCCGAATGCTATAACGTGGGTTTGTTCAAATCAAGAGTGAATAGGTTCTTACTGAACAAGTATGCTACAACTTCGACTGCATCGTCACTTACCAACAGGTGAGATTGCGGTCAAACGCTTGTTTAGTCTGCTATAAAAATATATTTAAAAAAAGACTTACTGAGTAGCTGAGTACAAGGTTGATCATTCCCTCGACGCCGTCGCCTTGTTTGCCATTCAGTGGATACCAATCTTCATGTGTCTCTCCCTACAAAATAATATTAGTCTATTTATTCACATAAAATCAATAAATAAAAATCCACAAGCTGTCCCCAGCGGTTTAAAAGAAGCCTATGTGTTATTCTAGAGTCTAAGCTATCTCTATACAACATTTCAGCTCAATCGGTCCACCCGTTTAGGCGTGAAAGAGTAACAAACATCCTGACATCCATTCTTACAAACTTTCACGTTATAGTAAGATTTATTTTAGCCATTATCTGCAGGGTAAAGGCCTCCCTTCAAACTGATAATGGTAATAAATAATCTAAATCTCTATTTACACACACACGCACACACGCTTACACACACTCGTGTTTATACTGCCAAAGATATCTCAGCAAACATACTGCCTAATAGGCATGTGGACAGAAATTTTTTTTTGTCCATAATGTAGATTTAAAAAAAATATTGGACACGTATTTTTATTCTTGTAAATTTAATGAATAATGAGTAAGTTACAGCGCCTTAAAGTTGCGGAGAAGGGGGTAATGACGTCACGCCTCAGTACGATTTGTACTGAGGTGTGACGTAGTGTTTCTCCCCCCATAATTTTAGATTCCTTATATCTCAGTCAAATTCAATGATATTGACAAACAAAAAAATACGTATCGAATATTTTTTTATTATTTTAATTACGGACTAATAACATTTAAAAAATGTTAGCCTTGTCATCACGCCTATTGTAATGGATTTGTATGTACACAATACCTGCCAAAACAATGTTCCTTCTCGGCAAACACCTTAGACCGAGGAAGGGGTACATTGAAAATCAGCGCTGGGGGAATATTTTGTCTACTGGATATTCAATCAGCATGTGCTGAATGCACCCCTATTGCCTAATTCACTTTAATTATCTATATGTGCTAATAATGTACCTAATCTCGGCGACTCGCGCTATGCGAATCGGCCTATAATTTATAAGTTAGTAGTAATTAGATTAGTTTAAGTATATAAGCTGTATCTATTCTTAATTTTGGGCAATAAATGGCTTTTTATTTATTTATTTATCTATATTTTTTCTTTCTCAAAATTCCAATCAGAATTACAACTTAGGGGACATTTATAATCATACTTAAATCTTAACTTTCATGATCTCACATTCATGAAAAAAAAGTTAATCAGTGCAACCCAAATGTGTTGAATAAAATCATACCTATGATATGACATAATTTTGTGGCCTATGCAATGAAATACTATTTTATTTATATCTTAATTAGAAAACAATTTTAATGAAATTGGTACAAATAAACTGTTTTTTGTCATAAATAAATAAATAAATACAACTACTCAAAATTACAAGTTCGAAATAGAAAAGAAGTATTAATTACGTTAAGCACAGCAGGTGGTATCGGGATATGGGCCCAGGCGATCAGTTCGTCCATCGTGAACGAACATTCGTCGAATATCTCTAGGTACACTGTGTTCACACCGGGCGGTAGCAAGCTGAAATTATTCAAATAAAACATTTTATTGCGTATCCTCCGTTGCGAGTTAAAAAAAAATAGCTTGAACTGTTCACCAGTTTTGGCTTGAAAAGTTTTTTTTTATGTGGAGAAGTAAGAAGACGAGCAAGACGCTCTCCTGATGTTAAGAGAAAACGCTGCCCATAATCAGTACAGTGCTACCCAGAATTTCACAATTATGTGCAATTCTAGGTGCACTGCACCAACGCTTCTTACTCAAGAGTCATAAGATGTTAAGACTCTTTAGCCCAGTAATTTCATTAGCTACAGTGCCCTCCTACCGGAGCACATTAATGTTTGCACATCACTGCTCAGGCGGTAGAATAACTGGCACTGTTGGGGTACCCACCTAGACGACCTCCTGCAAAGTCTACTCCCGGTCAAAGTAACAAACATCCATTCGAACTTCAGCATAATAATATTATAATTGTAAAAATACACATACTTGTATGCAATTTAAGTTGGAATTTAAAATGAGGTCAAATATACCGTTTCGCCAAGTTGTTATGACATGCCAGACTTGGAATTTATGCTATAATATGGTAATATATTCTAATTACTTCTTGAAATATAGAAAATGATTTATTAAAAACAAAAACGGAAAAATAAATCTAGAGGTAAGAAACGTATGGAAATCCTATTAATAATATAAACTAGTCAACCCGCGCGCACTTTGTTGCGTCTAACAGAAAATTACCAGTGTTTTTCAACTATATTATGTACTAGCTGCGCCCAGCGGTTTTACCCGCTTTTCTATAGCCTATGTGTTATTCTAGGGTCTAAGCGTCTGTATACCAAATTTCGGGTCAATCGGTCCACCCGTTTAGGCGTGAAAGAGTAACAAACACACATCCAGACATCCATTCTTACAAACTTTCACGTTTATAATATTAGTAAGATTATAATAAGATATAAACCTTTCTCTTGAATCACATTTTTTTTTATAAAACCTTTATTGAGAAAAACAAAATAACAATACTACAGCTACTACAGCAGTAAAGAACACTTTTATTAACCACAGATCGGCCACAAGCCGATCTATAGAAAATCCAAGTGCTCCAAACCACTGTCAGATGGCAGAGTGCCCAGAATGCTGGCAGCATTATTTGTTGGTTTGACCCACGCTAGTATTCTGCTACAATTATTGTCACCACAATAGGATAGCTAGGAGGGTAAAACTAGTCCTAATTTTTTTTTTTGTATATTTATTTTGCGTTCCAATATTTATTTTTTATTTATTTCCAGAAAACAGTGGTTTAAGCTTGTGTTATCTATCTATCTAATAGTCTTAATTTTGTCTATTTTATTTGGGTAACATACCAGTGTATAACCTTGTTCCACCGCGGTGTTTTGCCCCCGCTGGGGTCAGTGTGGGTCTCGTAGATGCAGTGTCCGACACGAAGACGCACGTACGGGTCCATTCTGGTCAAACCTGTGGACATTAAGTCATTAAGTTACATCTAAATTAATATATAAAAGGAAAGAGTGACTGATTGACTGATCTATCAACGCACAGCCTAAACCGCTGTACGGATTGGGGTGAAATTTGGAACACATAGGTTTTATGACGTGGACCTCCGCTAAGAAAGGATTTCGCCATGCGGGCAAAGCCGCGAGCACAAGCTAGTCATACATAAGATCGTAGGTCATATATTTAAGACCTTTGTCCAAGATTTCGAGCGAGTGGCACGTAAGGAGCTCTTAAGAATAAAAATAATTTATTGTCACACAAAAAAAATACAATTATTACCAGAAAAATACATTACAGGTAATAGGAGCAGACTCGGCTGGTAACTATATTAACACTGTGCATGGTTGCTGATTTTCAGTTGCTGAGGCTCGAGGTTAGTATACTCTCTTTAAAACGAATTACGTATAAATTATTCTTACCATAGTTTTTGACGAGCTTTGCTTGCGCTATCGTGATGCTTAGCCGAGCTGTGAGAGGGGGGCCAGCCGCTGGCATCTGCATATTTTAACAATTATTTTAATAAAAATAGCAGGTTATGGTACATCTTCAAGTTTAAACAGCCGTGGCAGCGGCCGGCGATGCGCCAGGTGCGACTTGTCTTTATTACAGAGTTCACAATTTATGATTCAGGGATAATAATGCAAACTATGTATTACAATGACCCAACAATAACAATTAAAATAGTTGAATATAATTTAACACACATTTGTTGTTATAGCCAAAAATAAATTGTATAATAAGATTAACCAACTGCGAACAGCTGCATCTAAGATTAACAGGCCAAAACTAGGTGTGGCCGCTTTTCAAGATTTAGCCACAAATATTTATATCGTAATTTACTATTACAGTAATTTATTACTACAAAAAAAAGAGCAAGAAAGAAAATAAATTTATTGCCAAATTTTACAAAAAAAAATTAAATTAAAAGAAAAAAAAATACATCAATTGGCAATAGGGATTTATATACTAATTACTTTAAACGCTGGGTTTTTAAGTTCTTGCTGTTTTACACACGTAAGTGTTGGCACACCGCGTTTTCCTCTTTCATTCTGTTCTATCATTCGTCAAACAATTTTCCTTAGATAATAAATTTGTTAGATAATATTATGTAGGTAAAACAATGACTAATATCATATTAGTCATATGAAATGATAACATTGCAGAAGCCTAAAGATAACAACTGGAATAAATGTAACTCTATATAGATAAGACAATTTTGCAAAACAAAATTTACTTGGTTATTTTACAAGTTCAACTAGCTGCGCCCAGCGGTTTTACCCGCTGTTCTATAGCCTATGTGTTATTCCAGGGTCTAAGTTATCTCTATACCAACTTTCAGCTCAATCGGTCCACCCGTTTAGGCGTGAAAGAGTTACAAACATTCATCCAACATCCACACATTCTAACAAACTTTCACGTTTATAATATTAGTAAGATGATGCCGGGAACCTATTTATTCCCTCTTCACGGTTAGTTTATCTTAAGCTGATTTATCGCTTAAAATCTGGCGAGAACGTGGTCAAAAGCAGTAAGTGCTTGTTCACGCTATAACACGCGGGCGCGGGCGCGACAGACTTTGCTTACACCGCACGTGCGTTGTACGTGAACACTTTCATAGCACGTCATAATGTTTGATATTTCGCGCCCGCGCCCGCGCGTACGCGTGAACAAGCCCTAAAAAGTAAAATTTGACAGATTGATCTATCAACTGCTGAATGGATTGAGTTGAAATTTGGCAAATTGATTTTATGATGTAGAATGTGTTAAGAAAAAAATTCTCAAACCAGGCTACGCCACCCCTATCCCTATAGTCAGTAAAATTTAATATTTTGCTTATTATAGTCATAATTTGAATAAATGTATTATTTTTAGTATCAGTTCATTATTTGTTATTGTAAAACTGTATTATTTATACAAACGACAGGTTTTGGCTGAACAATGCTTGAAATAAAATTAATCTGTTATTATGTAGGTATATAATAATATCTAAAAGCTATGAATATAAATTTCTTATTCTTCTAAGTCTTGACATTTATTTTTATCACTTTATTCGCTATGACTTGTCCTGGTTAAATATTCATAGCATCTATGCCAGTATTATTTATTCATGAGTCAATCAATATTAATTGTCTATTCTTTGATGACCTCTGTTGAGTGGTGGGTTACCCGCTCGTTGCTTGTCATGCAGATGTCAGAAGGTTGCAGGTTCTATTCACCCGGGACAAATATTGGTATGATCTATAGATACATATTTGTTTCTGATCTGGAAGGCTTTTAAGTAAGTGAATGCATTTAGAAAGGAAAAGTAAATAAGTATTATATTATGCGTCATCTAGCCAACTGCTAATCACACAGCCCAAACTGCTGAAGTTTTGGGTTAAAATTTGGAATACAAATAGGTTTTATGATAAAACCTCAGGTTTTTTTTTTTTTTTTTTTGTTCTACTTCCATCTGCAATCAGTCTTCCAACTATAAGCAGATATGTTGTCAGAAGATGGGTAAAACCTCAGGTAATAGGTAAAAATGAATAAAAGCTGTAGTATTGTTCCCTTTTTTACGCAATAGACATTTAACACAACAACAAATTCAAATTTGATAACTTTCGTATTCTTGAGTAAACTGGTTTTCATAGACAGATGAACAAATAATGATCCTATAAGGGTTTCGATTTTTCTTTCGGAGGTACAAAAATCTAAAAAAAATAGAGTAATCTTACCTGAGCACCACATAGTTGTTGCTGTAGAGCCAGAGCGGCCTGGTAATCAGCGTCAAGAGTATCTGGTTCTCCGTCTGTACGAAGGAAACCAGCGGGCAGTGGTCCGAGGAGCACCTACGCAAAACATTTTGATGGTCACATGCTTTTTGCCTGATGGTTAACAGTTATCATTGCCTATAGATGTCTGAGACACCTGTGAAATTGCTGATTTGGTGTGTAGTGTGGACATAATAAATTATTTATTTATTTATTCAACAACACTTGAAGGTACAAAATTAGGTCTTAATTATATGTCAATTTAGTCCTCCACATACCCTGTTAGGGCGCTTGTTGTGTGCGAGCATGCAATCTTATTTACATTAAATATTAATATTTATTCAACATTAAACATTATTTCAGTAATCCTATAGAATATAATAATAAGTCAATATTACAGGAGTAAATGAAATGAATAAAATAGATAAAAAAATAATAAATAATAAAAATTATAATAATAACGCACACCTACCAAAGGATGGGGACATTATTATTGCCTGTTATGCCTAAAGCTTGACAAATAATAATAAAAATGTATTTATTTCTCATTCAATAAGGTATATATCTTACTAGCTTACCCGGCAAACGTTGTTTTGCCATATAAATAATTTCCTAGTAATTTCTAGTGTAGACAAAAAATAGCTTACTTATTGGAAGTATGTATGTATTTTAGAATGTGTATATTGTATGTATGTAAGAATGTGGTATATATGCGTGAAATAAGCATTATTTTATGGAAAAATTTTTCAAACAAAAGTAAAAAATTAAATTTTATGAAAACATTGTCTCTTATAATTTTTTCATACAACCAATATTTCCATTGACATTTCAAAATAAAGATTCATAATGATTGATTTTTTGAAAACTATGAAAATCTTAATTGTTCAATTACATTTTTTTAATAAAATTAAATTAAAATTACATTTTTATAAGATCAACAACATTTTCGATATAAATAAAAAAAAGTATACTTACAACAAAATCCGTTGTTATTGAAAGCTCGTGTCACGTGTTGAGTACTTTTGAGGTTATAAAATCACTTGATTAACTAACCGTGCAAAATACACTCAAAATTGATAATTTAATTATTATTGATAAAATAGGAATGATTAAAAGTTAATATGAGAGTTACACTGAGATAGCAAAATAATAATTGTCAACGTTACTACTACACTTGATGCATAAACAATAATGATGGCCGACAACTGTGTAGGGAGTGAGAAAGAAAGGAGACCGGCTTCGTTCTCATCCCTACTCCGTGCTGTTTACTGGGTCAGAAGTGACACCTGTAGACATCAAGCGGGGATAACTAATTAAATGACGATTGATCAGTTTTCGACCGGAGAGGAAAAATGGTTAAATTACTAAAATGGCTATTAAAAAATAAGGGTTGATTGTAGAAGGGTGAAAATTGAGGATTGTATGTATTTTTGTATGTTGTATCATAAAAAAATAGAAATTAAAAATTTTGTCTAAAAAATAAAAAAATAAATTTAGGGGTGGACTACCCCTAACATTTAGGGGGATGAAAAATAGATGTTGGTCGATTCTCATAGATACCGGATAAGCACAAAAAATTTCATCAAAATCGGTCAAGCCGTTTCGGAGGAGTATGGCAACGAAAACTGTGACACGAGAATTTTATATATTAGATTACAATGTAGTGATCTTACTATTTGGAATTACTGTTTAAAGTATGTAGATAATCTAAGAAAAGTAAGACATGCCTTTAAAACATTTTTGGGTGGGGACACTATAATATTACAATAACGTGTTCTGATATGTTACACAATGTGACGTCATGACCCCCCATCAAGCAAGTTATATCTCTATGATTTATAGATTGGGTATTTTTATACTAAGCAAAATAATATTATTGACTTAACAAAGTTATGTTTTTCAGACACATTCCTATTATTATCACAGAAATAATAAATAATAATTTTTATACAGACAGTATCATTTTACTGCGGTGTAAATCCAATTTTCGCTATTTTCTCTGGGTATCTTAGAATCTGCAGTAGGAATCAAGTACATACCCTAAATATGTTAACTGCAGCAAGAGAGTTCATCTTTTTATCATTTATTTCACTTAACACTACCTTTGGAGGTTGTACTTTGAGCCGAAAGTAATGAAAATTTCACAAAATTAAATGAATTATTTACAGAATAAATATTATATTAACAATAATTACAACAAATACAAATCTCATACAATGTCTTTAAATAGTCAATTTAAGGAAAAACTTTTGAATTCAATCCAGCAGTTACAAAAATTAAGGCTGGTTGAAACCTGAGTTCCCTGTTAGCAGAAATTATAGTACTGGGTACGTCTATGCAGTTTTATTTTACTATGACACTCAGTAGCAAACATAGCCCAGGTTTCAACAGGGCTATAATGTATCAGACCACAAGACATTGCAATTACCTATGCTATGAGTAGACATTTTTATAGAAAACACAGGAAAGAACTGATATTATTCAATGTTAATTGGAAAAGCGATAATATAGATGAAGTATTCTAAAAATTTCTCTATTTCTTTATCAACACAATGTATATTTTAGCGAAACAAAGACTTGATTGATTAAAGTGCGAAAACTCTAGAAACCTCTGTGTTGTTCTAGTTATTTGCGACGTAACAATATTATATTTGGTTGTTGTTTATTTAGAAAAACATCTACCTAACAAAGAATGGAAACCGGTTAATGTTTTCAACTTGTTAATTAGCATATTATCATCAGAGACATGTTTTGAAAGGAAAACATTATGAATCACTGCTTTGTTCCAAATTGCATATTTCTATGGACGTTTTACTCACCCTACGACGTCGCTCCTCAGTTCTATCACTAGGCACTGGAGACGCCATGATATTAATTGTATAAAAAACTAACAATTATAAAGGCAATCGTTGCTAAATGCTTGTGAAATGTGAAAATAGTAAATACGCGATAAAATAACACCGATACCGACGTCCGCACGAAAATCGTCAAAATTGAGGAATGACAATTAGTAATTATAGTGACTGTCACTGTCAACTGCCACTTTGTGAAATGTCAAAGTGACGTTTGATTTTTTAAATCAAAATTTAGCAAATACTCCAGCCTCGCGGAATTGATTATATTTAAAATCATTGTTATGTTCCAGGTTACGTCAAATTAAATAAGCATTGTTTTAATCAGCATTATACTTTATCTCAGCAAGCTTTCCATGCTAAAAAGGATAAGAAACATTTCATGCCAATTCTGTAAAACTTGGAACATTTTTATCGCATTGTCTATTGTCAATGTCAAAAAAGTTTCGTGGTTTTTGCTTTTTTGTTTCAATTATTCAATATTTTGTTGAATTTTATTGAAAAACGGTATTTTAAAATTTATAAATAATGCTTCTTGAAGCGTATTAATTTGTTTGGTGCCAAGATACATTTTTTCATATTATCTCGCGCGATAAACCTATCTATGCGGACTTGAAAGTGAATTTGGTTATTATTTTATTGATTTTAATCAAATAAATCATCACAATGGATATAAAGGTAAGTCTAATTTAAATAAACCGTTGGATTCTAAATTTAGGGTACGCCATACGCATGTTTATTCTGCGTACAAATTTGTACCTTTATCAAATGTATGAGTCAAGTTTTTGATAACGCTCGTCGTAAACAAACCAATGTCATTTTTATTGTGGCTATGTTTTTAGTGCAATGAACAGTGGACGAAAAGATAATCAGACATATTATCTATGTCTGTATAACTGGGAGAATTCTGTAGCTAATTTCTAATTATCTATAGATACCTATGTAGGTAGGTACATATTTAAATAACTATCTACTATCTACAGCGTCCGTGGCCCAGTGGTCATACCTCCGACTTGTAAGCCGGAGGTCCTGGGTTCAAATCTCAGTGTGGCAAAGATTTTCGCCTGGACGCTACCGTGTTTCGGAAGGCACGTAAAACTGTGGGTCCCGGCTGTTTCCTATAAGATATGTAGGAGGCAGTCGTCAGGTCATGTTGCAGGCCTTGTAGGAATCTCGGCGACCTGAAACTGCAACATATAGTTAATACTTATATATACTTTTCTTTTGTAAATACTTATACTAAATTAATTTCAAGCACTTTTTTTTTTGACGCTGGGAAAAATGCGTTACGCATCATCACCCTACGCCGGGGGGCGTGGGTGGTATGTGGGACTCCCCCGCCGAAGATGGGCGCGGCAGGGATACCCACTAAAAAACCCAGCGGCACTTCCCGCTTCGTCTTTATGGTGGAAGCCTGGGAAACTGGCAGAGCCTCAACATCCAGTCCTCCACCGATGACTGCCCGCCTTTACAGCGCACAGTGGGACGCGTAGAACAAGCTAGCTGGACAAAACTAAAAGATGCTTAGATTTGATAGTTTTAATATTAAACAATATCATTTGGATATAATATAATATTTTTGAAGTAAATAATGAGCTTATGTATTAGTTAAAAATATATTTTGTAAATAAAGTTACAGAATATGTATAATTTTTAATTAAGTTTTACATAATAATGTATATAGAGGATAAATTAGACACACACATATATTATATGCATATATATAACAACTATCACTATATATTACATAATAATATACTTAACTAAAATCTAACTTCTTAGTATTATAATACATCTTATCTATTTAGTACTAGTATTATATTGTATTATTTAGTATTATATAATATGTATGTACAATAAAAATGCGGATAAAAAAGACTGCTCATTATACCTAATCACTCTCATATTCTAATAAGTCAGGTACTGTGTAGTATAGGCCATTATTGTTATTGGACTGAGCAGTTTTATCCAAAACTGCTTGTAGTTTAACTTCGACAATTGTTTCAGTCATTGAAAAGCTTTCTTCAGTAGGGTAACAACATTTTCTTGCCTCAGCTACATTACGATATGATGAAAACACAATGTCATATTATTACGTGTATGAATGCACGAGTTTCATGAACATGAGTCCATATAGTACGCTAATGCTTCGTCACTAGTAAATGGTCTTCCACTGCAATATCTTGGCATAACTGCTTCAGAAAGCTCATTGCTGTGCCTTATTATATTGACAACTTTTCCATTACCTTCTAATCTAATAGCCATTTCAGCAGCTACCGTTAATTCATAAGCACTTCGTGATTACACTAGGCCCTCCATTTTAACTTTTTTAACCCTACATTTTAAGTTGAAGCCCATTTTTGCAAATTTTAATGAGTAAGCAATTTTTTTTGATGAATTATTTCTCTCACAGAACTATCCGTTATATCAGTAAGACAAAATCTGTCACTAGATAGCATAATATAAAACAAAGTCATACGCCGCGTCTTTCTGTCCCTATGTATTCTTAAATCTGCAAAACTACGCAACGGATTTTAATGCGATGCGATTTTGAGTTTTTTTTATAGACAGAGTGATTCAAAAGGAAGGTTTGCATGATAATACATGCATAATATAGTCGAGAAACACTGATAATTTTAGAGGTTTCTAATGTGATGTAGTAAATTAACACTTTTTTTTGCACTCACATTGAAAACGCTGGCTGATCCCTACGTGATAGACTAAAATAATGTAGGTACTACAGTATTGTACACCCTAAAAAGGTCTACAAAAAGGTATAAAGTCTATCCCTAAGAGATATGGTTATACCCACAATAACCAATTTTATCTTTTACTTTTAACAAGAAATGAGCCATTATTTACAGCGATTTTGAGCTATATAGTATTAATCCTCATCCAACTAAGTACCTTAAATATATTGTGCATTTAATATAGAAAATATGACCCTGTACAGCATGTAATTTGAATGAATACTTTCGAAGATATCACAGATCTAAAATGCGGCTGAACCAAATTAGAAAACTAACAAAAAAAATGAAGGACTAGGTATTTGTTGACTATTTTATACGCTACGAAGTGCGCGCGGGTCCACTAGTTCTTGATATAATAAAAAGATGAGAAATTCTATCTTCTTTGGGAAGATTACGCCATTCTTCCAAAAAGTCAATTCTTGAAATAGCACAGTCGCGTTTCGAAAAAAAAAATATATAAAAAAATGGCACACATATGCGCAGCAAAATTTTAGCACATTGGAAAGTAGACATATACAGCTATATCATACAAAAAAACTAGACTGTATACATGTGTATACAAAAAGTTATATTCCACGAAAGTCAAGAAATCATAAAAAAAGGCAAGATTTTTTAACAACAACTTTAAACGACCACTGTGCTGAAGTGATTGATTTTAGAATAAATATTTTAGTGAAATAATAAAGTACATACCTTCCAAAATATAATTCATAACAAGAAAATCCAATATTATAATTTACAAATTTTTGGCGAAATTTAGAAAACCACAAATAAATTGCAACTGAACTAAATAAAATTGACGCAAGTAATTTATACCTAGTTTAAGGGCTTATGACTCGTCACTGTGGAATGTTTGTCACCCCTTTCACCTGGATTTGGTGTATTTGGGGTTTTGTTTACCTGATTACACCACTAATTAGAAAATCTATGACATGACTTTTGTCTAGCTAGCTTGTTCTACGCGTCCCACTGTGCAGCGGGGCCTTCACGCTCCTCCCATCCAGGAGGGGCCTGGGAATGGTCTTGTGCACAGCCATTCCCGCACAGCGATGGTGGTGAATTAGTGCAATGCAGATGATGGTTCCCCCGCACCTATCATCTGCTATTCACCACCGTGGGGCTGGTAATTTCAAGCACCTGGGATAGCACTCTAAAATGCAATGTGTTAAAGTAGCACAATCTCTATGTGAATGATGTAACTGACTCACTGTCTCTCTGTGTATATAAGTCCTTGCTTCTCCTTTTCAAGTGGCTATACCAACTATAACTTTAGCTAGCACTATGTGTTACCTTACTTATGTGGAGAAAAGTGCCCTATGTATTTGTGGGTCTTGTGCAATTGTTTGTAAAATGTTTTGTTTAACAACCAAATATTAAATTAACAGTTTTATTTGATTCAAAATGTCTTCAACTGCAATGTGTTAGTTGTTGAAGATTTAGGGCATTTTAAGAAATTGTGAATTGGTTTTTATAAGATAACATCACAATAAATGTCTTGTACTATTGATAAAATCTGTAAATGCATATTTTAGTGTAAAAAGGCTGTATTATTTTGTCATCCATCTACTCTAGAAATGTAGTAAGTGGATGAACAAATTGAAATTGGAAGGGGAAATGCGTTTATGCTTACCCTTACCTTTCAGTGGTGAGGCACAAGCTAGTCAGGTTATATCTAATATATAAAATTCTCGTGTCACAGTTTTCGTTGCCATACTCCTCCGAAACGGCTTGACCGATTTTGATGAAATTTTTTGTGCTTATCCGGTATCTATGAGAATCGAACAACATCTATTTTTCATCCCCCTAAATGTTAGGGGTAGTCCACCCCTAAATTTTTTTTTTTATTTTTTAGACAAAATTTTTAATTTCTATTTTTTTATGATATAACATACAAAAATACATACAATCCTCAATTTTCATCCTTCTACGATCAACCCTTATTTTTTAATAGCCATTTTAGTAATTTAATCATTTTTCCTCTCCGGTCGAAAACTGATCAATCGTCATTTAATTAGTTATCCCCGCTAGATGTCTACAGGTGTCACTTCTGACCCAGTAAACAGCACGGAGTAGGGATGAGAGCGGCTTGACCGATTTTGATGAAATTTTTTGAGCTTATCCGGTATCTATGAGAATCGGCCAACATCTATTTTTCATCCCCCTAAATGTTAGGGGTAGTCCACCCCTAAATTGTTTTTTTATTTTTTAGACAAAATTTTTAATTTCTATTTTTTTATGATACAACATAAAAAATACATACAATCCTCAATTTTCACCCTTCTACGATCAACCCTTATTTTTTAATAGCCATTTTAGTAATTTAATCATTTTTCCTCTCCGGTTGAAAACTGATCAATCGTCATTTAATTAGTTATCCCCGCCAGATGTCTACAGGTGTCACTTCTGACCCAGTAAACAGCACGGAGTAGGGATGAGAACGAAGCCGGTCTCCTTTCTTTCTCACTCCCTACACAGTTGTCGGCCATCATTATTGTTTATGCATCAAGTGTAGTAGTAACGTTGACAATTATTATTTTGCTATCTCAGTGTAACTAGAAATTATTTATATGGCAAAACAACGTTTGCCGGGTAAGCTAGTAAGTATTATAATATCAGTTATCCTAGCCACCATAACACAAGCATTAAGTTGCTTAGCTTAGGGTTAGATGGCGCTGTGTGCAATGTCCTGATATATTTATTATTATTATTTAGGACTCAACTTGCTGGTAGGGCTGCAAGGCTAACAGAGACTGGTAACACCCACTTAAACCCCTGGCTGTTGCTCTACTTTTAGAAGGCAGGATAGGGTCACAGTTGCATTCATCCTACCTCGGCAGAACATAAAGGAGGCCTATGCCCAGCAGTGGATGTAGAGGGCTGTAGATGATATGATGACTATTTATTTTTGTTGTGAAAATGATATAGTGTTTTTCAGAAGGTGAGCAAATAGTCTCAAAGGGTCTGCAACATACTGGCAACACCATTGTTGCAGATCTACCTACAAAACCTGAGAGGGCCATAGGTTTTACAACATAGGTCTACATTAAGAAAGGATTTCACACTGACAAAGCCATATGAAAATGTGAAAACGACTTTACAGTTTTACGGTGATCATTAGAGCTCTTCTATGGCTATGCTGGACCCGATCTGACTTCAATCGGATGTAGTGTGACAGCACTCTTTTAAATATTATTTAGTAATAAGCAGAATATTTCTTTGTCAATTTGTTGTAAAAAATGTAAAGCACCTAAAGAGGTGGCATATATATTGGGCCTTGACCAGAGAAAGTAACACAAGCAAACAGGCAAGATTGCAGATATATTATAAACAGGAGAAAAAAAAATTGTAAGGTTTTTACAGTAGCTCAGTTTAAAAACACATTAATGACAACAAAATGCTGTTGTTTTGTGATTTATGGCCGTTTTACAAGCCAGCAGCGTTATTTTATCACTCCATTCACCCTCCTACGTCATCACACCGTTACGCCATACCCACGTGTTACAAATTCGGAAATGAAACACGAATTGCGGAAATTGCGTCATCTCCCTCTAATTTGCTACTACCCTCTATTGTCGTTCTTGTTTCGCGCGCATGCTCTTGACTACCCTCATTTTAAGAAAAAATATGTTAAACTCTAAGGTGTTGGAATAAGTAGGGTTTTGGTTTGAATTCTGTGAGAGTTTTGGAGGATTCTTCGCGATCCCGGTGTCCGGTTGTTATTTTGTTATCAGTCGTCCTCACGCCGCCGTGGGGGTAAGACGCTTGTCTCGAAGTGTCCCTGGAAATAACTAGGATAATATTTAAAAGTTAAATTGGAAAAGTTCAGATAATATTACCAGATTTCGTGAAGAAGTTTTGGAGATATTTTAATCAAAGTGTGGAAAATGGCGCTTAGTTCGCTTTCTCCGTCGAATATGTTAGGTGAATTAGGAAAGTTGGCCAATTGGCTGAAGGGAGACTGCTTGTCTTCCGAAGAGTATGCAGGCTTGGCTGTCACTGAAAAGGTGAGAAAAACTTATCGTATTTTATACAAAGAAAACAGTGACTGATTGACTTATCTATCAACGCGCAGTTCAAATTTCTCAATGGGTTGGGTTGAAATTTCGAATGCAGATAGGTATTTTGACTTCGGCAACGAAAGTATTTTATCACACGTCATATAAAGACATACCTAATATGTAAAGTTTTTTTTAGCTCAGTTATTTTCTCTGGCCACTTTATCCTTCCAATGAGAGAAAAAAGAGGCAGAATATATTCTGGATTCTGGAGAAACGCTTCACAATAACAACAAATCATATTAATTTGATGAGTCGGGACTTATCACGTAGGTATTAAATGCTAGTTTTACAAAAACATTATCAAACCAACCTCGACGTTTCGCCTCAGTTAAATGAGCCGTGGTCACGAGAAGACTGGAGAGGCGACAGTCCTGCCGTTTTCGAACTACATTAGGACGCGAACACCTTATTACCGGATTCCACGCAGATGACGATGTGAAACCATTTTCACGATCTCGCGAAAGTTTAAAGTATAGCAACAACAAAGCAGCTTATTATCTGAGAATAAATAGAAATTGTAAACAAACATGAAGTACCTAGTTGTTATTATCTAATGTCAAAGCTAATGTTTGTATTGATGCCCTATCTAATTGGGTTTCGTTGTTATGTCACAGCACTCGTATGATTTAACAAACATTACGTATAAATTCTTTGAAATGACATTATCACTAGCTACGACTGTAAAATTAGCTAGTTGTTGTTCAGTCATTTGATTGGATACCGGTATTTAATTAATGACCTAGGCATTTAATTGACTGGCTAACACAACAATTTACGCACAGCTGGCGGATTCATGCCGATAAGATGTCATTCAGAGTCAACTGCGTGTAAGTCTTTCATCTTTCTGAGGTATATATTTAGCAGTCTTTTCGGTGTTGATAATAATGATTTGATTGGCACGTTTTCAGTTTTCACTGATGAGGTTTACGACTACGCCAATGCGTACTAGATCGGCTAGCTTATAGAAAAGATTTAAGTAGAAGGATTTACGAAAGATCATTTGCCCAGTGAGGCAATTGGTACAGTTTTAAAAGATCAATCCTTTAAAAAAATCGGTCAAGTACGAGTCGGAATTGAGCACCGAGGGTTCCGTACAAACCCGTAGGTACCAGGTACCCTGTAGGTTTTGATTACCTTGCGAGTAGTTGCGAATTTGAAAATATGCGGCTCAAATTGCTGTGTCTTTTGATTGCGTTGTCATAAAGGTTTGATTTTGTAAAAGCTTAAAGGTATTATAATATATATCTGTGCTCTAAAACGTTGCTTCGTACCAAATTTCAAGATTCAGAGTTCACAGGAAGTACCTTGTAGGTAGGGCATGTCGAAAATTTGCTGAAATTTGCGGAATATTCGACTATATCTTTTGATTGCGTTGGCCAAGAAGTTTGATTTTATTACAGCTCCAAGAGGCAGTAGACCCAAGTATTTCCTATAAATTTCAGCTTGATACTTTCACGCGTTCCTGAGAAAAAGGGTCTTGACAGACAGACAGACAGACGGACGGACAACAAAGTGATCCTATAAGGGTTTTCTCCATTTCTTCCGTCCGGTCCGGTCCGTTTCTTCCAACCATATTATTGATTCTTCTTTATTCCTAACATAAATAAAAACCCATTATCCAGGCTATTAGATCGTGGTTAACCGACCATCACGGAGTATAATCTCTGAACAAACTTGACCGTTACCTTTTCATAAGAACAAAGACGATTAACTTTCTTTGAACAACACCCATCTGTCTTACTCCCCGGCTTGTTTGATGTCCACAGCCGCTCCTTTGTCCAAGCCACACCTACTTTAATAGGTATTGTCTGGAACAGTTCCTTTCAGTTACAGCCGTCTGAATTTGAAATCTGGGCTATTAAAATAAATTTCAATGGATTCGTACCTACTCTTATTATTTAGAATACCTTCGTACCGTCTTTATAAAATTTTGTAAATTAAAGTAATTTTTTTTTTATATTTTCTCAAGGAATAATTGAAAATATTACTCCAAATTGACATCGTACAAAATGTGGGAGTCTTAAGTCCCAGCGGACATTATTAAAAAGACTGATGTACTCATTGAAGGGGGATTATATTAAACAAGCTGCGTCCAACGGTTTTACCCGCGGTACTGTAGCCTATGTGTTATTCCAGAGTCTAACCTATCTCTATACCAAATTTAAGCTCAATCGGTCCACCCGTTTCCGTCCACATCATTCATACATTCTTACAAACTTTCACGTTTATAATATTCGTAAGATTGTAAAATTAAAATTGAAAAATAAGCCAATGCTGTTCATTGCTGCAAAATTTTCCAATATCAGTAAAAGAGAGGAAAATATGTAATCTCAGTGTCTAACTAATATTTATTAATTGGAGCAAATGGAGATGAAGTCGTAAGTGTCTGATATGTTTCTTCCTAGAACTGTATAGGAGGAAATAAAGATTTATTTACCGCTCTTCGCCCGGAAAATCGAAGACAATATCAAATTATAACTGCTCGGCATACCGCTTCTCCATAAACCGACTGACCTCTAAATATGTCCATTACCTTGATTTTATTACAAATTTTATGAATTTGGCCCAATTTCACTCCTGTGATTTGTCTTCGACTGTCAATTATCGCGTCTTAACACGTTCCCTGTGCATGCCTCATCGATGGGGCATTTTGGGTTTCTTACTGTACGTGAATGCCCAATGGATGGCTCATGAGCCCCTAGCAAGTTACTTTTGCACTTAGGGAGTTGTCTCCATAATAATAATTGAGTTAACGTGTTAAAGTCCTCATCTCTATCAGAACATTAAATTCATCGTTAGTAAACAAGCTGACTGCCCACCTAATCAAAATAGTAAGTGCTAGCACGTTGCCGACCTATCAAGACTTCATGTGGATACCTATTTGGTCATCTTTTGATTTCGGTTGATGTAGCTTAAAGAAATAACTGATGTAGAGAGAATAATTCTCTAAAACTGGGTCTTCAGCTCGTATTTGGTCTACATAATCAACAAAAACATATCAACATTCAACAAAAAAACTTTTAGGCGATCTTTAGGTTGAATGTTGATATGTTTTTGTTGATTGTGAATTGTGTCGACCAAAACACGAGCTGGAGACCCGTCTAAATAGAGAATTAACTAATTTTCCAACCTAATAAATTAGTTTACAAATTCAAAAGCTTCCAGACATGTTCAACATATCGTGTTATTTCACATGGAATGAATCGGATATGATAAACTGACGTGTTCAGCGAGCTAGCGGCTTCCAAGCATGTTTAACATAATTCGACACACTACAAAGATGTACCGCGTTCTTGATTGGTGAAGGGGTGAAAATTGTGTTTCTAATATGTACTTTATTCAATAATTCATTCTTCATTTCATTATCCTTCTGAAAGGCTTACATCTTTCTCTTAAAATGCCACTCGATCCTGTCTTGTGCCTAACTCGTTCATCATACTAAAAAGCAAGAAAATTTAAGACTCAATATTTTCATACTACGATATGATATACACGAGAGATGCTCAAAACTTTAGGGCACTAAGACCAAAGTAAGCTTCAGTTTTACTATGGTAAAACTGAAAACTTGTAAGAGTATGAACAAAAAGGGAATAAATTTATACCCGCATAACGCGGAAGAAAAGAAAAGATAAGATACATAGATTGCTTTGAAAATCTGAAAAGTAGATCACGTTATTAGCGGTTCTAGAATGCTGAAACGAAGGTGATATAGATATTTAAAATGAAAATGGATGGAATAATTCTGCCAACCCTACTAAGGGTAGGATAAGCAGCTTATGAAATGTTTATTGTTGACACTCCAATAATGGGATGAATACGAAAACGAGAGCGTCTTAGCGAAAATATCTAAAAGAAAATGATGGATAGGTGATTGATGGTATTATATCGATGGATAATGCTAAGATATATGATAAAAACTGAATATTTTATGAAGAAGACGATCCCTAAGGACTAAGGAGGTTACTTATACGATATTTTGTTAGGACTTAATAGCACCAAAAGAAAATATATAGGCTATGTGTTAGATCTACGTTCTAAGGTCTACTACACACCTGATTTTTGGGTCAATCAGTTTAGGCGCGAATTAATAATCACACAAACTTTACCATTTGGTATGTAACATAAGTGTGATAAATGCGGTTCAATTTACTTTTTTACTTCAAAGCTATTCCTTTCGGAAAATGTATAGTTTCCCGAAATTTCTCTATTTCCGCCTCGAGATTGCTACCGACGTGTCTACCATATTTCCTCGTCACGTGCCAAAACTAACAAAGACACACTTCCCTTTGTGTTATTGAGTTGGCCAAATATATTTGTGACTCAATTTCACGGTCAATAAGGCATTTTGCACACCTCTAAACCATTACCGCTGAAACTGTTACCTACTGGGTGTATAATCAATCAAAATTTTGGAGTTCAGGTCCGTTCTGTTTATGAGTGCAGTTCTTCGCCTTACTAAATGTTATAGACGTTTATGAAAAGACGATTACTATGAAAGTGGATGATTTCTACTTGTACTTGTTTTGGAGTCAAGTGTCATAGTAGTTATTAGTTGGTTTTAATAGACCTGAAGAGTCAGATCTAAATCTATATTAATTGTATCTAACCTAGGACTATGATACAGAATACAGGATAAATGATTTTTTGTTCAAAAGTTTTACCTCTTGTATTCTCATATATTATTACTTAGTTGGAATCAAATTCCTCATCTTCGCGCAAAATTCTCGCCGATCTTTCACGTATTTTAGCATTTTGATATTATGTTTTGCAAGGTTGTTAAAGATTCCTTTCCGTGCGAAATTACCTTTCCAGTTTCCCTGTAGTAATAAACTAAAGAGCACAGCCTTTGTATTAATCTTCTTTTCACTAATATAATCGTAATCCTCTTGTTCATCAAAAACACATCATGTTCATGATCCCTAATTCCATTATCCAGCTCAGGATCCTTGGTTCCTCATTCCTTATATTCGTCTGTTACGTCACGGAGGTTTTATTTCAGGCACGTAGCCTGATATTGCACGGTCATTCGGACTTGAAAGTATAATAGCAACTCGGGGTTGGATTACAAATCTTTTGGCTTTTATGTACCCAACTATCTGAGAATTCAGGAAAAGATTTTAGTTTTAAAAAGTTTTCGATTTATGTGTTAGGACATAGATACTGTTGTTATAATTATTATTTATATATTTCGCATATAATGGATAGGTTGCAATTTTCTATAAGCCATATTATTAGTATTTTTGTAAACTAGTTATCGTTATAGCCCATAATATGGGCTGCCAAAAAAACATCAGATATGCTCAAAAAGGCATAATCCATCTTGAGATAAAAAAAACAAAAAATATAATAATATTAATTCCACCCCTATAAGAATATTATTTCGGATGCAAGAGTTCTAAAAGTTACAACTTAAAAATTAAAGGAAATGTATGGTAAAATAGCAAATATATGTGTGAGCCCATATTTCTCCTGCATAACTGAAGTGGAAAACTCATCTTGAACATATGAGTACGAGAAAAATCCCAAGGAAGCAATTTATATCAAGAAAAGGGTAGATTTAGTAGACAAGATGATTTACTTTACGTTCCAACTTCCAGGATAACTTTCATGATATTGTGATCGTAAGTTCTCGAAATTTTTGAGTTACATAAGGCATAGACTACTTATTAAGATTAGATTGGCTATTAGGATTTTTGTACTTAAATTTTTTAAGTCATGGTATGTGTTGTGAATAGAGTGGACTGTAAAACTGGCTGAGAAATGATATACTGAATTTATGATTTTACGTATTTAATGCAAAATATAAACTTAAATATTATGAATACAACAAAGCACCACTTATCAGAAATAACGAAACATGACAACAGCTCAGCGGTGAGAATATGAAATGAAAAAGAAGCGGGCTCTCTCCACGTGCTCCCGTATTTATATTGACAGGCGGGGGGAGGCGCGCGGGAGAGGAGGCATGTGTCGTGCGATCCTCACCCACCAATCACTGCACAGAAGTGTAGTTCAGCACCTTATATGGGCATTGTTGAGTGAGGACCGCACGCGACTAGGAATCCAGGGGCGGATCCCATCGCCAACATCCTCCCGCCGTGCACACGCAGTGTGCAGAACGGAACTTTGCCGGCGATACAATCAGTCCCTGGATCCCACCACATTTGCCCAACATTTACAATTATTCTTATTACATCCTATTAAATTTCACAATATTAACATTTAATTAACTAAAAACATAGTGTGCCTGAATCACAATAAACAAGATTATCTATATAACCTAAAACAAAGACTAAACTAGAGACAAGATACTAGAACTAAACAAGATTATCTATATAATTATTAATAAAACTTACGTTAGGTAGCAGATAGGCACTCTACACAGACATCACATAGGCACACTATGACTCAATTCTTTACATAGGACATTACATAGGCATTCTATGACTCAATTCTTTACATTTTCAAAACATACATACATTTTTCAAAACAGATAATCATTAGGCATTACATTACTTACTTAGGTACTAAGACTTAAGACTAAGCTACGGGTAAGACCACAAGGTTTTTTATCGGACGACGCATTATACCGTTTTTTGTTTGAATGTCCACTACTCGCACCACTCCACCCGAGCCAGGATATGCGTGCACCACTCGGGCCTTGGGCCATACATTGCGGGGCAGGTTGGAGTCCACCACTATGACGACATCTCCTTCCTTGACGGCCTCACCTCGCCCGTACGGCTCCCGCCAGTGATGAAGCGTGGGGAGAACCTCGCGCACCCATCTGGTCCAGAGCAGATCGGCCAGGCGTTGCGAAGCTCTCCAGTGGGAGCGTCCCAACTCGTCGACTTTGGAGAACGAGCCCGGTATAGGCACCTTCGAAGGTCCACCCAGTAGAAAGTGGTTCGGAGTGAGAGCTTCTTCGTCTTCAGGCGACACCGACACGTGACACAGGGGTCGAGAGTTGACCGTGTGCTCGACTTCGGTCAGTAGAGTGTGCAGGACGTCTTCGTGTGGATGGCGGTCTTCTAAAGTCACGAAGAGGGCGGTCTTCACGGTGCGGACCATCCTTTCCCACGCGCCACCCATGAAAGGCGCGTTGGGTGGGATGAAGTGCCACTCGATGTGTCGGATCTCGGCGTCCTCTCGTATCGATGCCAGCGCCGCCTTACGAAGCTCGCCGTCGGCGCCCTGGAAGTTCGTCCCATTGTCCGACCAGATAGAGTCAGGACAGCCTCGACGAGTCATCATGCGTCGCAGGGCCAGCACTGCAGTGTCGGTGGACAGCGCCGCGGCGATCTCCAAGTGCACCGCGCGCGTCGTCAAGCATGTGAATAGCGCCACGTACCGTTTCTCGTGGTGTCGCGCCACCGTGACGGACAGCGGGCCGAAATAGTCTAAGCCCACGTGTGTGAACGGGCGCTGATGGTGCGCGAGCCTGCAGGGCGGCAGGTCGCCCGTCTGTGGCTCCGGCGGCACGGCGCGGCGAATGCGGCACCGTTGGCAGCGCTTGATGACGCCGCGCACGGTCGGGCGCAGGCGCAGGACCCAGTAGTGCTGTCGGACCTCGTTGGTGACGCTCTCGACGCCCCCATGATGCAGACGTCGGTGCACCCACTCGATGTAGAGGCGACAGTATCGTCGATCGCCGTCCAGTATGGCCGGTGACAGTGCGTCGCGCGGCACGTCGACCGCTGCAGCGACGCGTGTCCGCAGTCGAAGGACGCCGTCTCGGTCGATGACGAGTGCCAGGGCACGCAGGCGACTGCGAGTGGACACAGCCCTCCCGCCGGTGACGTCTCGCAGCTCAGCCGGGAAGGACTCCTCCTGCGTCGCGCGCGTCCACAGAAGCTCAGCCCGACGAGAGTACAGCGCGGGAAGCGGTGCGTAGGGGCGAGTGTGTGGCGCCTCCCGTGGACGTGTGTGGCGAGGTGCGGGCGCGGCGGCAGCTCGTCCCCACGTCGGGTCGTCCTCCATGGTGCGTCGAGACCTTTTGCGCGTGACGTTGGCCGCACGCGCTCGACAGAGTTCGATGAACTGCAGCACGCGGCCTGTGGCGCGGATGAGTCGTCTCCATGATGAAAATCGCTCAGGATCGGGCAGGGCCTCGTGGGTGGTCGTCGTCGTAGCGGTGGCGGTGACGACGGCGCGTTCTTCGCCGGTGTCGGTGGTGGTGAGTGGCTCGGGGGAGCGTGGCCACGTCGTCTCGTCGTCGTACAGGAAAGAAGGTCCGCGGAACCATCGATGCTCCGCCGTGAAGCCTCGCGGAACGTCTCTTGTGGCGTCGTCGGCGACATTGTGGGCGGTGGGCACCCAGCGCCACTCGGCGCCGGCCGTAGTCTCCTCGAGCTCCGCGATGCGATGAGCGACGAATGGTTTATATGAGTGCGCCGGAGCACGCAGCCACGCGAGCACCGTGCGCGAGTCAGTCCAAAAGACGCGCCTGTCGGGCCGCCGCTCGTGCTCCTCGGTCACCGAGCGGGCCAGTCTGCCGCCGAGCACCGCCGCCTGTAATTCGAGTCTAGGTATAGAAGTGATCTTAAGAGGGGCGACGCGCCCCTTTGCCGCTGCAAGCGAGACGTTAACGTCTCCGTTAAAGTCTACACATCTCCAATAAACTGCAGCCGCGTAAGCGGTCGCGCTTGCGTCGACAAACACGTGTAATTCTAAAGTGGTCGCTGTATTGTAACTGTTATAGCGACGAGGGATTCGAACCCCTTTCAGATTTCGCAGGGCGATCAACCAATTGTCCCATGCCGACAGTACGCTCTCTGGCAGGCGCTCATCCCACTCTAGACGGAGGCGCCAGGTGTCTTGAAGTATGCTCTTCGCCTTAGACGTTACGGGCAAAGCCAGCGACAAGGGGTCAAACAGGGTCATGACCACTTTGAGCAAGTGTCGCCGGGTAGTCGGGCCGTCGTATGATAAATATGGATCGATCTTACTCAGATTGAATGTGAAGGCATCGTCGGCTGTGTGCCAGACGAGTCCCAAAACCTTCTCCTCCTTGTCCAACGCGACGGCGGACGTCACCGGCTCCGCGGTCAGACCGGTGAGGGCTGCACTGGCGTTGGTCGCCCACTTTTGTAGCAAGAAGTTGCCGCGCCGGTGTACAGCGTCCACCGCAAGTGCAATTCGATTGGCCTCCTCGACGGTGTCAAAACTCTGTAAATAATCATCCATATAATGATTATTAATTATTGGACCCTTGGCCTCTGGAAACTCCGCCTCGTGCAGATGAGCATTAAAGTTTTTAACATATATTGCAGTACACGGGGAACAAGTGGCACCAAACAATACAGACTTCATCCTATATTCTGTTGGGTTGACGGTTGGATCGTCACGCCACAGGAAACGCAGTGCGTCTCTGTCTTCTTCTCTAATTGATATACGCATAAACATATCGGCTATATCAGCTGAGACTGCAACAGGTTTCTGTCTAAAACGCATTAATACACCCGGTAACGATTGTAAAAGATCAGGTCCTGAAAATAGGTAATCATTCAGGCAAACTCCGTTAGTGCGAGCTGCAGCGTCATGAACAAGGCGGACTTTACCAGGCTTAGATGGGTTTAATACTGGGAAATGTGGGAGGTACCAGGTGCGCCCACTAGGTGGCGTGGTGGTAACTATTTCTGCATATCCTAATGTTACCATTGATTTAACCTGTTGTGAGTATTTTTGTGCCAAGTCTGGATCCTTGCGGAGACGGCTCTCAACACCTTGCAACCTACCCAGAGTGGCCCGATAATTGTCTGGGAAAGGTTTTTCCTGCAAGGGTACCTTCCACAACAAACCTGTCTCATAACCTCCCTCCGGTAATGGGTGAGTAGTTTTCTGCAACAATTCCAGTGCACGTTCTTCGGGGTCTGCTCGAGGTCTTCTCGGTTCCACACCTAGTGATTCTATACTGAAATGATCTTTTATAAGTTGCTCTAATGAATTATCATATTGGTGACCGCACTGTAGGACAGTACCTAGGTATGCCCTAGATGCATTGCATCGGTGAGTCTGCCCGTGTGCCACCCAGCCAAGGGGAGTACGGGAGGCTGCAGGCTGCGTAGGATCGCCTCTACGTACCTCTGATGGGAGGAGTAATGGCCAGTTATCCTGGCCGATCAAGATAACTGGTACCCCCCTCTCATATACTAATTGTTCTGAAATGGTCTCAAGATGGCTACAACTTGCAATGGCACTAGCCGGAACAGATTGGGCTGAAATATCTAGATTATCCAATGTGCGTGCCTCTATGTTTATGTAATTACTCACATATTTTCCACGGATTGCAAGCTTCACTCTTTGGGAGTTAGCAGCATCAATACGCGCGCCCCCCACTGCCTCAATGTAGAATGGTTCACTTGGGCCCTCCGCTCCAATATACTTGGCAGCTCTAGATGTCAGAAGGGTGATGGTTGAACCATCGTCTAATAAAGCATAAGTGTCTAGCTCACCTTGAGGGCCCGATAAAACCACTGGTACCACCTTTAACAATGTATGCGTCCGCACTGGGGGAGCGGATGCTGAAGTGACAGCTGGATCCACACGGGCTCCGTCGTGGCAGGATGTAGCATTGGTGCACTGCATGGGTTCCCCGCTGTCTGCGCTGGTAACCATTGTGGCAGCATCACCCGAGTTCAGTGTCTTGTCACGTACACTGCTGTTGCTTGCCTCGCCGTGGAGCAGTCGGTGATGATAATATTGGCAGCCACTTATGTCGCATCTATTGCTCCGGCACCGGTGTTTCCACCCTCGTTTTAATAAACACCTGAAACATAACTTAAGAGACCGCGCTAAATCCCATCTTTCAGATATAGACATAGCCTTAAATTTAGGACATTCCCCTGTCTTATGACTATTATTGGCCTGACATACGATGCAATTGTGAGAGTTATTAGTTTTAACACTATTCACCTGAGCTCGATTTGAGCCGATGGTCTCTGGTTTAGCATATCTGGAATGAACATCTGCTTCATGTGTTAAAAATTTATTTAATAATACCAAATCAGGCTCATTTCCCCCATTAGTATATTCATATTCATACCATTTATTTTTTAGAATAACTGTTAACTTTTCTGTGATAATGGTAACAGTTTCTGGGTTGTATAGATATTGTTTTTTATTTATTGCCTGTATGCAAGCGACAATATTGTTTACTTTAGATGCAAATACACAAATGTCTTTGGAATTGTCTGTAAGTTTAGGTAAACTGCGTAATTTGTCTAATTCGTTTACTATTAGCGTATGTGGCCTACCAAATCTAGATTCTAGGCATTTTACGATGTCAGTTGCAGTATTATTAGCCAAGAACATGCACTTAACAGATTCCCAGGCCATCCCCTTAAGAGATTTTCGAAGTCTATAAAGATTTTCGGTATTTTCATATTTGGCCTGGGTTTCTGTAAACGCATGTTTAAAAAATAGCCACTCACCTGTATTTCCTGTGAATTGGGGTAAATCCCAAGTACCCTTGTGGCTACGAGTGTCCTTTTCGACCTTTAAGATCGCAGCCATGAGGTCCGTCAGTGGCTCCGTCTTGGTGTGGTCGACGCGAGGAGCTGACGACTGTGATGACCCAGGTGTCGGCGCCGTGACGTCAACGACGGCGTTGGGGGTCATGGGGTCGTTCAGCCCGCTGGACTCTACTTCTAATCCCGCTGCATTCTCTTCCGCCTCAAGAAGAGCTAGTCGCGCAGTGACGACGGCGTACCTGGCCTGCGCCAAGGCTAATGCTCTTTGTTTGCCGATGGCGTCGGTGATGGTTGCGCCTTCTAGGCACGGTGACGCTGACGCTGTGACCGGCTGTATTTCGACGAGGTCGACGACGTCGCCAGCGTCCGCAGCGGGCGACGTGACCTCAGTCGGCCTCGCCGGAACTTCTTCTTGTCGTATGGTACTACGCGTATTCATTTTTACACTGATTTTACACTGATTTTGCACAAACTACGCACTTTACACTATATATACCTAATTTTCACTAACCTATCCGGGTCGAATGGACCAACTTTTGTTGTGAATAGAGTGGACTGTAAAACTGGCTGAGAAATGATATACTGAATTTATGATTTTACGTATTTAATGCAAAATATAAACTTAAATATTATGAATACAACAAAGCACCACTTATCAGAAATAACGAAACATGACAACAGCTCAGCGGTGAGAATATGAAATGAAAAAGAAGCGGGCTCTCTCCACGTGCTCCCGTATTTATATTGACAGGCGGGGGGAGGCGCGCGGGAGAGGAGGCATGTGTCGTGCGATCCTCACCCACCAATCACTGCACAGAAGTGCAGTTCAGCACCTTATATGGGCATTGTTGAGTGAGGACCGCACGCGACTAGGAATCCAGGGGCGGATTCCATCGCCAACAGTATGAAATCTGGGATGAATGGATATGAGCGTAAAGAGAAATGAGAGAATGGCTAATCAAAGGGAGGGCTCTACCCAGCAGTGAGGTATTGTAGGCTGATAAATAAAACTGCCGTAGACGTGGATTAGTGCTTTATTGTGCCCGCAGTACCGACTACCGACGTTATCTCCCGAGTGTCGCCGAAGAATCATCACACAGTCTCGTAGTCTACAGTGGGTAGTGTTCATTCCTCGACAGGGGAATCCCACATCCCGGTATAGGGATGCTTGACGTTTTCTGGGTCAAAAAATACGTATCTACTACTATTGTTCCAGACTACTCTGACTCACCATCAAGCGGGCCATCTTGTATATCTCATCCATAAAAAAAAGCTTCTGGTTACAACATCATCATGGCCGTTCCACCTCCTCATTTATGTTGTAACTTAAGAGGACCGTCGTAAAGTTATCTGCTCGAATTTCATGTCACGCCTACGTCTCATTACCGGCGTCCCACTCGCGTGATAATCCCATAAACTTGGGGAGTGTCTTCTGAGATGATTTTTTACGGTTACTGCTTAATTTTGGATTATTAAACCGGAAGTTAAGGCTTCCGGGCTGAACAAGACAGTTTTTCGATGACTAGACAAAACACTAAAAGGCTAAGGCTAATCGTTGCACGTGGTCGTAAAAGTAGTGGAAACTTACGACCATAAGTATCGGTTTTCTACTGTTGTTGCTATTTAATTTATGATCAAGTTTCCACATGATCACAGGAATGACCTGGATGAAATCTGCGCAAAACAAAACGAGTTTTTCAATAGGTATTAGGCCTATTCCCAACAGTGGGACGATACGAGTTTGGTTACATAATATTTGTTTAGTCACCAGTTGGTTTTTCAAGCAGACATTACCAAGCATCTTTACTTTCTATAATATTAGACAATAATGATGGATTTCCTTCACAGGAAAACCACGATTCTGAAAGTAAACAAACTCATCGCAGTTCTTGTGAAGCTTACCCATAATTATGTAATTTATTTTTGGCAAAATTAATTTAACGTTTCTCAAAATTACGGATCTAAAAGTGCTAATCCACTTTTCCGCTGTAATAAAAACTAATTAATTTGAAAACGTAAACACGGTACGGCCTTCGTAATATAGCCACAACTGACGAGTGGGAAATGTTCCACAATTTCATTACACTGCCATCATTTTAATCCCCGGGGGTTACTAACAAACCCCAGGGTTTTTACAGAATTTTAAAATTGTTTACAAGACAATATAATTTAATATTGAGACCGGAAATTGCTATAGTAAATTCTTAGTTTTTGTATTAATGACAAATTTTCGTCCACCATTTCACCCCCTTGAGGGATGAACTAAAATAAAAACCTTTTAATATTATAACTTAACTCGATTAAGTTAGGCTGAGGATCTTTGTGCTCTTATTTTTAGCTTCTTCTTTGGGTGCCATCTTCTAACGAAGGTTGGCGATCATCATAGCAATTTGAACCCTCGACACAGATTTTTAAGCCAAGATGTTTTTCTTCTTCCTGGACTTCTTTTTCCTCGTATCTTTCCCTATATATATTTAGCTAATTTAATACAATATTCTAGGCTTTCATAACCTTAATGTACCACTAGGTACTAGATTTATTTCGCTGTTTCGCTCCCTTTAGGAAATCAAAATTTCGTTTCATAAAACTTTTTTGTATGCCAATTTTCAATCCGATCGGATTGGATCATCAGCAGTCTGAGATACCTATATGTTGATGGATCAGTCAGTTAATCAGTCGTATTATTATTACTTATTACCTTTATATCAACTGTATTCTGATGTCAATAAATACATGACCTTTCGCCTTCCGTTAGATTGATACCATTAGTTCTATCACAGTTTACTTTTTAACCTTTATCGACACCACGACGCGACGTCAAACGTAAATTAAGGAAAACCGTTTTATACCCGAGCTTTAATTGAATCCAATTCTTTTCGCAGAGATTTAAAATAAATACGAAGGAAATCTCTAAACTTTTTCTTTTGGATGAAAATTTGGTGAAAAAATCAGTACCTCTAAAGCATAGCCTTCACTGTAAGATCGGCTATAAAGGTATGAGATATTTTTTTTTCAACGAGCAACGTGTTATTTAGGCATTAAGAAGTAACTAACACGATATTATGTACATTCTTTCGACTTTTATAATATTAGTGTAATATACTAGTAGGATCTCTTCTCCACTTATTTCTAGTCTTTATCCGGCTTTCTTTGCAGGAGGTCCACTAGGTGGGTACCCCAACAGTGTCAGTTATTCTACCGCCTGAGCAGTGATGTGCAAACATTACTAATACTATGTTTCAGTAGTGGGACACTGTAGCTAGTAAAATTACTGGGCTGAAGAGTCTTAACATCTCATGACTCTTGTGCAAGAAACGTTGGTGCATTGCACCTAGCAATATTGTGAAATTCTGGGTAGCACTGTAGGTACTTATAATTATGGACAGCGTTATCTCTTACCACCAAAATGCCGATATCCATGTTGATCCCATCGGGATATTAAATAAGAATATACCTATTGTATAGTCTAAATTGTAAGCGTGTTGGCTCCACTGTAAGTTTACATTTTGTTATTTTAAATAAATAAAAATAAGAGAGCATCTTGCGCGTCTTCTTACTTCTTCGTATAAAAAAGGCTCCAATGTAGACAATTTTCTCCTCTTAACATAATATTGTCTCGTCTTTGGTGGAGTTAGAGCCTTATAACGAAATCATCTCACCCTAATTACTGAATTTGGAATGAAAATGTAGTTTACCAAGTACCAAGTAAAATAACAGAAACTAATAAGTACCTATTCCGCAGACGATAATAAATTAGATTCGACAGACAAACCAAGCTGCTAGTTAAACGCTAGGAATGTTCAACAACGACCTAAAACGAGTGTGCTGTCAAGAACAGAAGTTGCGATATAATTTCTGCAATCTTTGTTAACTGTTTTGAAATGTGGCCAGCATGTGGCTCGTGTCTTCTTACATCGTTGCTTAAAAATAGCAAAATTTTAATTACAGCTGGGGAAATATACAAACAATTACCTATATTAAATCATGAATTAATGATTATAACAATAATCTGGCAGATTTTGATCATAGCGATGACTTCCGTCCCTTTTTGTACGTTTCCATATGATCGCATATTATGATTTTTTTTTTAGAAAAACCTGGAAATAGTCGTATCTCACAATTTTACTGTGTCATATTATACTAAGTAGATTACATATTATTAATTATAGCACAAGATTCAAAATGAATCTGAACTAACATTCAAAACCGTAACATCCGTGTCCGTGTTATCTGGACAATAAATGCGCTCATAGACCGTGTCCCGGCATGATGTTCAATAAAGCCAGGGAGGAGTTTAATCCGCCTTTTAGGTTTAGTCTGCTGCCGTCTACGACCGCATAGTCTATAATGAATAAAAAAAGCATGAGCAAATGTAACAAAGCAACATGCTCGTTTTAAAGCTCCACATTCCGGATCTAATTTGGAAGTGCTGCAGACGCCCAATTTTACTACGTAGCTTAAAACTTAGTAAATCAACACGCAGATGCACAGAACAAGGGTCGTGCCAGTTATCTCCTTTCGTTACTGATTAGTTCGTTAGTAAATGAAGCCTTGTGGCGTACAAGAAACATGTCTTCGTGTTGTCTTCGTCTTAACACCGACCTATTAGTCTAATTAACCTTGATTGTAGGTAATCTATATTATAGCTATCCTATATATATATTAAGCTGCTATATATATTAAGTAACTTGCTGCGGTTAAACCCTCTTAAAAGCCTGTGTTATTTATAAGGTATAGGCCTAAACTACCTACGTAACATATCTCAGTTCAATCGGCACAGCAGTTCAGGCTTTTACAGAGTAACAAACTCCAATACAAAAGTTTGATGTTTTCACTCTAATAAGTCATTCTGCTCTACCTTGCGTGGAAAGTGTCTTGGTGATTTTTAAAGAATGCAGTTTTGTACATTGTCGTTATAATCCTCCCGAACCCTGACGCTCCCGTCGGAGTGTGTATTCTAAATTTCTACGAAATTATGTTCCAATATTCGTCATATCGGGCAAGCGAAAGTCGCATTCAAAGACGTGGCCCTCTCAAATCTCTATATTATATTCATAAACTTTTTTGTATAAATTCAACTTGAAATATACTGATGTTTAAGTATGGTGGCCTGAGGTGGCGCGAGATAGAGATACGTGGAGAGATTTGGGGAAGGTCTTTGCCCAGTAGTGGGACAACATGACTAAATAAAAAAGTATACATTTATTAATATGCACGTCAGAAAACTGTTTATTGAACACCAATACAATAGAAAATCTCCACCTCATTGAATTGAAACAAACTAGATAATATCGCTTTTGATTCATCATTCACCACCCCGCGGTCACACGGCATAATTAAAACGGTCCAGGGCTGAGCCCCGAGTCCCGAGCAATAAAGCTCGCTCCCTCAGGACCTCTGTGGGATTGTCTCGGAATTGCAGCTTAACTAAATTACCTAGTGGACAGTCGTGATGGAATTCACTCTGTTGTTACAATTTGTTGTCTTTATCTTTATGAAGGACATGAGATACTTGAAGATGTTTGAACTTTATTAGGTTTTTTCTTTCAAAGGTTCAAGCGTCTTTGTCTATTCTTTTATGATTCCAAGTCTATGAAGCACGATATTTTTATCCGCTTATAGTTCTTAGCCACCATACCAGTTCAATTAGGTGGCCGCGGACGAGTGCTTCAGCATATCTGCTACCCCGGTATTATGGCATCCCGCAGGAACACCCCGAGGCTTTTTAGTGGGTATGGGACTAAGTACGGGAGCAGCGGGCAAATCCCACATACCGCCCTGGGTGACTATGCATAACTGTTTCCTGGGCAAAAAAAAAGGATTAAATTAGGTAGCCATTGCTGCCTCAGATAAAAATAAAGTATGTCGGTCGGAATCAAGCATATGTACACACTATCCACAGTTTCAGCCTAAATGTTTGTGTAATTTCGCTTGAAAATCTAAATATCTACGCTAAATTAAAAAATAAACGAATATATTATACTTATTTCAGACTGTAGGAAGTAGGATGTTATATGAGTCGTAGGTATAATTAACTTCCATTGTATATCGTTTAAGAGAAATAAACTATTTTCATTTTTCATTTCATTTTTCATAATCCAAATGAAAAATTCTCCAAAATATGACCGAATATCACAAAGTCAAGCAGGTTCATAATATTAAAGCTGTCTGGCTCTGAATTTATATTCATGTTTATTGTACAACAATGCTAATGGTTTATTAATGGTACTTATACCGCCCACTGTCGGGGCTTAATTTGTTCTTACAGTCCGTAAAATATATTTCAGATGATATCAATGAAAAATGTAATTTAGGGACCCTGGGACTTTAATCATTGACACTTTTTTTTATAAAAAAAGTGTTTTCTAAAGAAATTTATAGACGACTCTTTATTGAAACATCACATTATATATCGCACATCTATGTAGATCTAAAGGCCTATAAAACAAATTTAAAAACACGTTTGCTAAAATATTTTTCAAAGCTTTTTTAAACACTTCTACATCTGTATTATAACACTTCTACAATCTACAAGCGCATAAGGACACAATAATCAGTTTTCGCGATTTTTTAAAAATAGTGTTTTTTAGAGTTGACCTAATGGGTCAACTAGACTAGATGTGCGATATGTTAAAAATGTAGATTATAATCATTGGTATCAGACGTAATATTATGTAAAAACATAGGTTTATGTCGAAGTATAATTTTATCCATAGAAAAAAATTCAAACAGTCTCATAAAATATCATAGGCTCCATAAAATATGGCTGATCCGTTGTCATATCAAAGATAACAAAGCGTGTCCATCCCGGGCCGTATTGTGCTAATATTTTGAAAGGATGTAATAAGATCATGTGGGCTGTGGGTCACCTTATAAAATCCACTTTATTAGAAGAAGGCCAAGAGTATGCTACAAACATGTATTGTGTTAACGTATAGACGTGGATTCGCTAACCGAAAGATGTCAAGTTGATTGGGATCGATACAAGTTATATTAAAATAAAACCGGTGCAAATAGAACACCCATCGAGGGTTTCGTACAAAAAATCAGCAAAAAGATGAGGGACCACTGGGTCTATCCAAATACGCACGCGCATAACATTACTTAACTTTGATGATTAATTACTGAGCACCTACTTTAAATGAAACCTTTTTAATATGAATTATTTTTCCTGTCAGGTCTATCGACCATGGCATTAATTTCAACGGTATAACTCCATGGGTTTCCGAGTAAAAAGGTCTTGACAAACCGACATACGGAAAACGAAGTGACCTAATAAGGGTTTCGTTTTATCCTTTAGATTTTAGATGTTCGAAACTCTATAAATTAGCTAAGTGTGTACCTAGTTGAATTATTGAGTTTAGTTGACCGTTATGCCCTTATACGACCCATTAAGCCAAGTTTCTGGTTACACGTTTAGGTGGAAGTTTGATTGACACGCGGGGTTGTTACGCCTACGTGCCTGATAAAATACAATACATGTTCCGTTCAGTTTGAGCATACTTCAGTCGGGGAACATCGAATAACAAGGGTAAACGGTGAAACGTCGAAAATACACGTACATATTTTACTGGTTTACGCTCAAGTCTTCACTCGTTACAAAATCCTTACAGATGTCTCCATTCGCAGTGACGTTTGGCAGGCGTGGATTTTTATAAGTTAGTCGTAGTAACCATCTGGCAAAGCTGGAACTGGGGAACTGGAAGTAAAGGCTCTGCCGATATTATCAGTCCTCCGGCACTAAGAGGCCGCGAGAGTGTCGCCGAGTTGTTTTAGTGGGTATACCTATGCCCTGCAGTCATCCTACACCTTTAGTCCCACATAACTCTCTTGTACCTACCCTGACGGGATGGTACGCGCAACGCCTTTTTTCTTTGTCAAAAAAGGCTTTAACTTACTGATTCTCATAATAATAAAGTATGCATAAACGTATTCGTAGTTTACTCCTGTGTACTCCCTCAGGACCTTATCCAAAGATCACATCCGAATAAGCTTTTTCAAATATGTATAAAGTAGCTCACTCGGTACCTCGATTTTCATCCCTACCTACTGTCCGCGCACCACTGGCAAACGTAGGTCCGCGCGGACCCACCATTAACTAAAAGAAAAGAAACATGACAATTGACACCAAGATGACAAGATGCAAATGTCAATGTCATCAGAATAAAAATCCACCATTGCAAAGGTACCGGCCGGTGCGGACATATTGTCTAATTTTAATTATTTTTGCATTTTTAAGTAATCTAGAAGTTTTGAGTGCATCTAATTTTAAAAAGTAATATCCAATTTCCCAAACAAAGTGGCGACCGTGACAGGACACGCAGCAAATATATTTTCGGAGTTCATCGACCTCACGCGGCATCCAACACCTACAACCGAAAAGAAGAAACCCGCCTTTGGTGGGCTCTATGCAGCTGCCGCTTGCTGTCGGCTAAAGAACAACGAAGATCGAGTGCTCATTGTCCCTAATTCGTAACATTTTCAATATTTTTTCGTCAATTTGTGCATTTTAGGTTACCTCCATTTTGTACAAATCGTACGTACAAATTTTCAAATCGTCAATATTTTCACGAAATATTCAATAACTCTTATCAAAATCAATCTAACTCCATACGATAACGATTTTTCAACACATTTTTCCCCAATTTTCATGAGATTATTCAAATTGCGACGACCGGTACCTTTGCAATCACCACCCATCCACGTACGCAATTTTGAAATCTCGTCCACACGCATCCTTGCAATCTCATTCACATTCCACGACTCACTATTGTAACCTTCAAAATTATTTTAGTTTATTCTAGCCAATAACATCAAAATTTTCAAAAAAACAATAATTTCAACAATTTCCACGACCAAATATTTAACCTACGTTACATTTGCAGTGTCACCTCATTGTTTTAAACTGTGCCCCGAGCAAACTTCATCGGCTGGTTAGCCAGCAGCAACCTAATCGTGAGTCTTCTAGAAACTTCACTTCTAGCTGACTAGGAGCCGCCGAGGACGGATCACCGGTGAAGTGAGGAGCTTAAACTGTGAGCATTATTTTACTATTATATTAGTGAACAAAAATTACTCGTGCTAACTTCATCATGAACGAAGCCAAACTTAGAGATTTAAATGCCAAACGCGGCTCTGTTAAAGGGCGCATTACTAAATTTAAAATTCATTTAGACTCTCTCACAAATTCTCAAGAAACAATTTCTCCTATCGAGATCAGTAAGCTTCAGATGAAGTTAACACGCATCGAAGCCTTGTACATTGAATTTGACGAGTTGCAAAATCAGTTAGAAGTAATCAATGAGGCTAATCAGGCCGCAGAATTAACCAATAGGGATGTTATAGAACAAGAGTTTGATACTTGCATAGCTCTCGCTCAAGACTTGATACAAAAGAATACTTCAACCCCAAATAAGAATGAAGAAAAATTTAGCACCCCTCCTTGCTCCCATTCTCATGCTTGTGAGCATGGTTCAAGCTGTGGGCACTCAATGTTTAAGCTACCAGTAATCAATATTCCACGCTTCGATGGAACTTACTTCAAATGGCTCCAATTCAAAGAAACTTATGTATCATTAATTCATGAAAATCCTAAGGTGAAGAATATTCACAAGTTTCATTATTTAAATTCTTATTTGGAGGGTGAAGCAGGTCGCGTCCTAAGTAATTTAGAAGTTTCCGAGCAGAACTATAATGAGGCTTGGTCCATCCTTTGCAATCGATATGATAACAAACGACAGCTCATCACTAACCATCTTAACGCGCTTTTTAACGTTGAAACTCCCACGTCCAGAGACACTGACAAATCTTTAAAACTTATAATCGATCATGTAACTAAGAACCTCCGTGCCTTAGGCACCCTAGGTCTACCTACAATGCACTGGGACGTTCTCATTATTCACATTCTGCTAGGAAAACTAGATCATGGTACAGTTTTTAAGTGGGAAGAGCATCGAAACACTCTACCTGAGATTCCAAGTCTAGAAGACTTCTTTTCCTTTCTGAAAAATAGAGCAGATGTTTTCGAAACTGTCAACCGCAACAAAGATAGGGCAGATAGACCAGACTACAAAACCAAATCTCTTCAAACACATAATAAAACCCAAGTCAAAGCTTTAGCTGCAACTTCATCTGGAGAAAATCAATCCAGCTCTACCATTGAATGCATTGTATGCAAAGGGCACCATCGAATTTATGAATGCTCTTCATTCAAATCTAAGACACCAGAAGATAGAAACTCCATTGTATCTTCGCTCAATCTATGCCAGAACTGCCTGAGACCAGGCCATCAAGTACAAGCCTGCAAATTGTCAGGATCTTGTCGGGTGTGTAAGAAGAAACATAATTCACTTCTGCACATAGGCTCTAAAATTCAGCCCGCGCCCAGCAACAATTCACTAGCTATGTCAATTGTGGCATCTAATCAAATTTTACTTTGCACTGCACAAGTAACTCTCTCCAATCCCGAGACCAAGAAAACAATCACTGTACGGGCCTTGCTTGACAGCGGGAGTCAGTCCTCCTTTATTACTGAGTGGGTAAAGGAGGAGCTAGGACTGGCACCTCAGCCTTCAAATGTCAGCATCGTCGCTGTAGGTAATCATAGACTAAATCTAACTCCCGAACGATGTGCTGTGCAAATCCATTCCAACACTTCAAATTTCAAAGCAACAATGCACTGCCTTGTCCTCAAATTTATTACAGAGGACCTCCCAACACTACACTTCGACAGAACTCAATTTGACTTGAGCAACATCCAACTTGCAGACCCTAATTTCAATGAACCAGCCCCCATATCTATGCTCATAGGAGCAGATCTATTTTGGGACCTGATAGGTAGCGAACAAAAAAGCCTAGGCAAACATAAGCCTCATCTTCAAAATTCCAAGCTAGGATGGCTCATTGGAGGGCCTGTGTCTAATAATTTACCAAATAAAAGCCCTAATAAACCTATAGTTTGCAATCTATTAATGAAACAGGATATATATCCCACCCAAGAATTTTTAGAACCCAACTCACTAGAGCATGACCTATCTAAATTTTGGACTCTCGAAGAATTGCCCAAAGCGCAGCCGTACTCGGCTGAAGAAAAGGCTTGTGAGCGCCACTTTCTCGCTAATACTCGAAGAGAAAGTGATGGCCGCTTCACTGTAGGGTTGCCCCTAAAAACTAACCCAAACTGCCTTGGTGATTCTTATCACACTGCTAAAAAAAGATTTTTAGGGCTAGAAAACCGCTTCAAGAAGAATCCTGAGCTTAAGGCTCTCTACTCCAAATTTATTCACGAATACTCTGATCTAGGTCACCTAGAGGAGGCAGAGGAACAAAGGCCACCCAATGCCTTTTTCCTGCCTCACTTCCCTGTTTTTAGGGCACAAAGTGAATCATCACCCATTCGTGTTGTATTCAATGCTTCAGAACCTTCCCAATCTGGGTTCTCAATAAATGACCTCCAAATGGTCGGCCCAACAATTCAAAATTCCCTACTTGACATATTACTGCGATTTCGGCAATACCCATACGTGTTGTCTGGAGATATAGAAAAGCAATACCGACAGGTGCTCTTAAGAGAGTCAGACCGCAACTTTCAATTAATACTTTGGCGGGAAAACGAGGACGAACCCCTGCGCACCCTTCGTCTCAAAACTGTAACATATGGATTCGCTAGCGCTAGTTTTCTTGCCGCCAGGTGTTTGTGGCAAATTGGCGAGGAGTGCCCCGACGCCTCAATTAAAAAAGTGATTCAGTCCGACTTCTACTGCGACGACCTCTTAACAGGTGCAAACTCCATCGACGATCTACAACAAATTCAAAGCGCTGTTTCCAGCGAACTTTCAAAAGGATGCTTTCCCTTAAGGAAGTATCGCTCCAACCTGCCTGATCCATTGCTGTCTAAAGACATCAACCCCCAGGACAATCAATTAATGATCAGCAACGCCACTAGCACTCTAGGGATTGGTTGGACCCCCTCTTCAGACGAATTACATTTCCCTATTGAAATAAATGACCCAAAAACATTCACTAAGCGCAGCATTTTATCAACAACCCTAAAGATTTTCGACCCTCTGGGTCTGTTGTCTGCTTGTACTATCAAAGCCAAAATTTTACTTCAAAAACTATGGGCTGACAAAATTAATTGGGATGAACCAGTTCCCATACCCATCTACAATTCATACAAAAAATTCATAGAACAGATAAGTTCTTTAGCCAGCTTAAAGATTCCCCGGAATGTTCTAATCCCCAACTACGAGATAGTTGAACTTCATGTCTTCACCGATGCTTCCCTTCAAGCATATTGTGGCACTGCCTATCTAAAATCAACAGACAACAAAGGCAATGTTGCAGTCAACCTATTGTGCGCCAAAGCACGGGTAGCTCCCCTGAAGTCGTGTACTATTCCAAGACTAGAGCTTTGCGGCGCCCTTCTCGGCGCTCAAATCAGCGCCGCCGTCACAAAAGCCTTAAGCATTAAAATTGACAAACAATATTACTGGACAGATTCCCAAGTCGTACTAGGATGGCTCAAATCTCCCAACAAAACTAAAACATTTGTTGCCAATCGTGTTGCTGCCATAACTGAACTGACACACAGCGGGACTTGGCGTTTTGTACCTGGATTGCAAAATCCAGCGGACCTTGCCTCAAGAGATGTCAGAGATTTAACACCACAAAACGTCAAGGACTGTGACCTGTGGTGGCACGGGCCTCCCTTCCTAAAAGAGACAGAGTCTTCATGGCCTCTCCCACCATCACAAATTGTAGAACTACCCGAGGTCAAAGCGAATTCTGCTTTGGTGGCGGAAGGCTCTGAGGAATCAGTCTATGTAGACTTTCAAAGATATTCTAAACTAACCTTTCTTCAAAGAACCTATGCCTTTGTATTCAGATTCACTCACAATTGTAGAAACCCACTAAACAAAGAAAAAGGCTCTCTTAAATTAAAGGAAATTACTCAAGCTATGAAAGCACTAATTAAAATTGCTCAAAAAGAATCCTTTCACAACGAAATTCGAAATCTAGCCAAAAATAAGCCTAACAACAATCAAGCTCTTAGCCTAAAATCTAAAGGCCTGTTATGCGCCTTGAACCCCTTTCTTGATGATGAAGGAATTCTTCGCGTCGGTGGGCGCCTAAACAAATCCAATTATTCATATGACAAAAAACACCCAATTGTTTTAAAATCTAATCATCACTTGACTAAATTAATTTTTCAAAATGAACACATCCAGCTTCTACATTCTGGGCCCCAACACCTACTTGCTTCCATCCGTGACCGATACTGGCCCATCAGTGGTAGAAAGTTAGCTAGGGAAGTCACACGCAACTGCGTTGTTTGTCGCAGATTTAAAGGCCAGACTATGTCAAACATAATGGGTGACCTACCATCTGAACGCCTCGAAACTGATTTTCCATTCATCACCGTAGCTACCGACTTTGCTGGTCCCTTCTTAATTACAGACCGCAAAGGTCGAGGATGCAAGATAACCAAGTGCTATCTTTGTCTCTTTGTTTGCTTAAGATACAAGTGTCTACACCTAGAAGTAGTGAGCGATCTAACCAAAGATTCATTTCTACTAACACTTAAAAGATTTATAGCTCGCAGAGGATTGCCCAAACTCATCTATTGCGACAATGGCGGCAACTTTGTAGCTGCATCCAAAGAAATTAGTTCATTTTTAAAATCTAACAGTGATCCAATAACCGATTTTGCAACTAGTCGAGGCATTGAATTTAAATTCTCACCTCCGTATGCTCCTCACTTCAACGGACTCGCTGAGGCTGGTAACAAATCAGCTAAGTTTCTCTTGCATAGAATCTTAGGCCAATCTCATAAAACATTTGAAGAATTAACATCCATATTCGCACAAATTGAGGCTATTCTCAATAGCCGTCCTCTATGTCCCCTGAGCCAGTGTCCCAATGATTTTAATGCACTGACTCCTTCGCACTTTTTAATTGGGAGACCACTTACGTCTCTCCCATCACCACACTATTTGGAATCCATGCGCTTAACCGACCGCTTTGAGCGACTGGAACAAGTCCGACAACACTTCTGGAAGAGATGGTCTATGGAGTACATCTCTGAACTTCAGCAACGCACCAAGTGGCGCACTCAATGCCAAAACCTGAAGCTCGACGATTTGGTGCTGATCAAGGATGAAGGAGCACCACCTCTACATTGGCGGCTCGGCCGAGTCACTCGTCTATACCCGGGAGCAGCTGACAACATCCCTCGAGTGGCAGACGTGGTTACTGCCAGCGGCAGCACTATGAGACGAGCGCTCAACCGCCTCTGTCTCCTACCAACCCAAATGGAACAGTGTTGAAAGCAGCCGTGCTTTCAACGCCCGGGAGGATGTCCGCGCACCACTGGCAAACGTAGGTCCGCGCGGACCCACCATTAACTAAAAGAAAAGAAACATGACAATTGACACCAAGATGACAAGATGCAAATGTCAATGTCATCAGAATAAAAATCCACCATTGCAAAGGTACCGGCCGGTGCGGACATATTGTCTAATTTTAATTATTTTTGCATTTTTAAGTAATCTAGAAGTTTTGAGTGCATCTAATTTTAAAAAGTAATATCCAATTTCCCAAACACCTACATTATAAATTCTAGACAAGGACAGGAAGGGATGTTCAATCTGAAATAGGTACCTACTCGTTTTGGTTATGTGCATGTGCCTCGACTGCCCAATTCGTTGTTCTCTGGTTAGAAGTAGAGTAACCAGGAATATTTTAAAGCCAGTATTTTTCTAGCTACTGTACTGTCTTATTAACACTCTCTCCGCTACCCATATAATATCATTTTTCAGTGCAGCAGGCCGTGCGGTCTGCCGGCGGGTCTCAGCTTTGTTTACCCAGGCAGGCCGTGGCAAAAATTAAAATCTATAACGAGTTTAACTGCCGTCGGTCCGTACGGCCTGTTCTAGATTAGTGCAAGGTGACGTGCCTTACTCGAAAACATATTATAAACTAGCTGACCCGCGCGCACTTCGTAGCGCGTGACAGTAAATTATTCATATATTAATGAATTTGATGCAGACCATTTAATTCGATTTCCAATTCCACGGAAAAGAGGGATTCAATTCACGGGTTTTCTGCGACTTAATGGGCGTAGAATTAGTAAAGGCTGGCAAACCTTGCCAATATGTAAGTACGATCGAATCACCTACTATTCAAAATGTCTATTGGACGTTTCGCCTACGTTCATAATAACTATTGGTTGAAATCAATATTGGACGATTCGCCTACGGTTAACTCAGCTACGGTCGATTGAGCTATGGTTGATTAAACTATTGGACGATTTGCCTATTTTTGACCGAACTAACGGACGGTTCACGTATTTTTAGACCACGTTTCCCGCTGCTAGTCAGGTATGACAGCTAAAAAATACTTGTTTATAGTACAGAATTCAGAAACGTGTTGTTTTTGATACCTGAATGATTTCTATCTGTAGGTGCGCAGACAGCTTATTATGCCACTTTGCCATGATGAGGTAGATGAAAGAAGATGCCAAAATGCCTGAAGATGCCATGACACAGGATAAATAATTCAGTAATAAGAAAAATATCTGGCGCTTCGCCGGCCGCTGCCGCGGCACGCTCGCTTCGCTCGCTCGGCTCGCGCATTGTGGTCACTGTTCAAACCTAACCTAACCAACAGATTTCGGTTTGCCCTGAATACTGTACTAAAAACACGCGTAGCAAAGAATTTATAAACCGTAGGTGAGTCGTCCATAGTTGAATTAACCAATATATCAAATGAACATTGGCCGAATTGCCCATTAGTTCACATGCCCATAGTTTAATCAACCGCAGGCGAGTTGCACTGTAAGCGAGTCGTCCAATATGTGAAATGAACTTATGCGAATCGACCGTAGTTATATCGACCGTAGGTATTATGAAACGTAACCCGTCCATGCGGGCAAAGCCATGAGAATAAGCTAGTGACTGATGTATCTGTATAACGTACAGCCTCAACCGCTAGATGGATTGGGTTGAAATTTGGAACATAGAAAGGTTTCATGACGTAGACCACTGCTAAGAAAGGATTTTGCCGTGCGGGCAAAGCCGCGAGCATAAGCTAGTAAATAATATTATGAAACATTTTTTGTGAATAATACTTAGATTTCAGAGACGTACTGGGATAAGTCCCAGAACTATCGTTATACCTATACCACAGTACAAATTAGAACGGCAATAAATTACCACTTACACATATAGTACATCAAGATTAAATACAGTAAACAAAAATATATCAAATTATCAATAAAATCAGAAAAACTAATAAAAATACGGAATAATAACAGCTTGATTCCGTACAGTTACTCTTGACTCTTTTCCGCGTCATTTAATGGTGATCTCTTTACCGTGGGTAGACTTGCTCTGCAGGAGATCGGCTAGTACCCCAACAGTGTCAGTTATTCTGCCGCCTGAACAGTGATGTGCAGACATTACTGTGCTTTGGTAGGAGGGCACTGTGGCTAGTGAAATTACTGGGCTGAAGAATCTTAACATTTTATGACTCAGCAGTGCACCCAGAATTTAACCTTCGTTAAATCCCAGCGTTATCTCTTACCATCAGGAGAGCATCTTGCTCATCTTCTTACATCGTTGTATAAAAAAAACTAAAATGAAATTTTCTGAAATGAAACTATCATATACCTACGTACTCAAACTATTTATTATAATATATCTATCAAATTTCACCTTTCAGCTCCATCATCAGACTTCAGATCACTTCCATGTCATAAAATTATTGCATTGTCATCCGATTCCCGGTATGCAAAATTTCTGCTCAATCGGGAACTGTGACTGATAGGTAGAGTGCTTTTCACGAAAGGAGTTCTTTTTGCGGGGCGCCACTATCGCAAATTTTAAAAGTTAGCATATTAAATAACTTTAGAATCTTCGATGTATCCTTCTGCAATCTTGTTACACTTCTAGCCACCATGGCGTTTAAGAACTGTAATATCAGCGCCTGAGTCAGCTAAGAGTGTTGCTGACGTCCGCCTCAGGCAATGCCCAGTGTAAAGATGGGAGTCCGGAAGCTGAAGAAATTTAACAATCGTTTTTGGCATATCACCGATTTTATTGATGCCTATGGGCTGTTTTTTACTTTTTCCATTATCATAATGTAAGAAAAATCTTGAAGTTTTTGTATTAGCGGGTCGTAATGCCATATACTTGTCCACCACATTCACATATTCTTCACTAATGACGAATGATCTGTCGATTTTAGTCTTTGTATTCAATAATTTTACTAATATTAATTTGTCCGAATGCTTTTCAACGTCGTTTACCTTAAGATTCAACAATTCATTTGAGCGGCACGCACCATTTATGCCAATAATTAATACAACCTGTAAAAAATAACAATAATTTAGTTTACTTATTTTTAGATAGGTACAGTTAGATAGGTTTTCTTTGAAATAAATTAGCTTTTGTATCAATTTACTTACTTTTAAAGCGAGGTATTTACTGTCTGGTGCTTCATTCAGAAATTTTTCTATTTCAAGGTCACGTTTCGTTTTCAAGACAGCTTTTATCATAGAAAAAATGCTCCATAATGTACTGGATTTTCTTGTTTTAGATAGTTCCATGAAATATGATAGTATCACGGTCTCGGAATATGTTTTTGCATTTTTTGAGAGGCGCCAATTATTGAAGGATTCGTACGCCTTTACATATTTCACTTTAGATTTTTCAGGCAAATAGCTGAACTCGGCATTCGAAACTTGTTCTTTCAACTTTTTTGGCGTAAGACAACTACCTTCATCACTGGGGTCACTCATTTCTTTGTAATTAAACAGACTATTAGATCACAAATAGAAATTTGCAAAAGTTTACAACTTAAGTTGAAAATATTTAGTTGAATCTTTACCAAGAGGTTTAGAACCAAATGGAAAATGTGTTGTGAACACCACTGTCGCAAGAAAAATGACAACTATAAGTGCCATCTCACTTACCTCATACAAAAGAGAGAGACAAAGATGGCATTTATCGATGACGTCAAAACGCATTCTCCATTTGACTGTAAACTCTAAACTTCTACATCCCGCCATTTTGTATTTTTTTTTTTTATTAAAAGAGTTGCGTTCGAAATTTGTGTGTGTGACATATTTATGAAAAACAAATTGTAATAATATTTAAAAAAAAAAAAAACTCACTTACGACTTATTATTCTATAATAGTATTTTATTTAAAATATTATTGAAAAAATACAATTTATAAACTTAAAATTCAATAAATAACATTAAAAATTATGTGCATCTCAGTTAAATAAAAATTGTACACAAATAAGTTTCAGAACACACCAACTTCTTCTTATCCAATAAAATTGTGTTCGAAATTCAAATCACTTTGCCTCTCTAGAGAGCAAAAACGGCTTTTGCTCACTGAAATCGATGACCAAAGACACTATTTTCGTGCGAGAGTGGTGAAAAATTATTTATGGCACTCATTCGTGAGAAGGCGGATCCAGGATTTGGTTTTGGGGGGGGGGGGGGGGGGGGGGCAAGGTGCAGACGGGCAAAAATATTATAATTTTTATTTCGAAAAGTGTATGTTTAGCTCGCTCTGAGCGGTTAGGAAGTTTAAACATCCATTACAATAAGTGCGCGAGCAGCTAGCTGCGAGCGCCGAAAAAAAATTTTTATTTCAGAAATATGTGCGAAATTCGTAACTCTACAATGCTTCTGGGGGTACCTTGGCCCCCTGCCCCCCCCCCCCCCCCCCCCCAAAGCTTAAACATCCTTTATAATATGTGCGCGAGCAGCTTGCTTAATGACTCGGGGGGGGGGGGGGCGGCTTGGCCCCTTGCCCCCCCTCCCTAAATCCGCCTATGATTATCTATAACACAGATAAAAGGTTCTATAATAATCATTGCAAAATTTTACTAACATTATAAACGTGAAAGTTTGTGTCTGGATGTATGCCTAAATGGGTGTGAACAGATTTTATGTCTGTGTGTCTCCGGATAACCAGTGATTTTTACAAAAGATCCCCCTAGATGGAGCGCCACAATCGCGTGATTTTAAGTTAAAATATCTACAGATTTTTAATAATTCATAATTTCTCATATTTAATTTCTCAATTAAATAGGTACATAATATTTAATTAATCTAACAAATAAAAAATATATAATAAATGAAGTATTCACAGTAATTATAAATCTATTATTTAGTTCCGCTAGGTTACGCGGGACTTCTTTTCTAAAACTGTATGCAGAATAAACGATCCCATCAAAAACATAAATGTGAAAAGAGAGCCAAGTTCAATATTACGATGTATGTACTCATAGTTACCTATGATTTGGTAGTTGACTTCAACGACAAAAGAAGTGAGATCTAAATGGGTGCCAAGTTCAATGGTCAGTCCTGAAAAATATTTACAACAACATAAAATATTTTATTACAACTTAAAAGATTATTTCTTCTTATCACTTAGAATTAATATTATTTTGAAGCCCAAAGACTGACTTGGCCAGTTCTCATAATATACTAGGTAGGTACTCTCTTAACTTTAGCTTGATCACTATTAAACGCACTTAATGCTAATTAGTGCCCACCGTCTTTTATTGTGTAAATTAGTCCCCTCCATCCATTGGTTGTCTGGAAGAAATCGCTCTTTAACGATAAGACCGTCACTTGTACATTGTAATTTTTTAATTGTAATTATGTACTTATGTATTTTCTGTAACATTATGTGGTGTACAATATAAAGTATCTATTGTCTTATCTTAATGATACTTCGTCGTATGGTACCCATGAGAACTAGCCAAGTCAAACTTTAGGCTTCAAAATAATATTAATTCTAAGTGATAAGAAGAAATAATCTTTTAAGTTGTAATAAAATATTTTATGTTGTTGTAAATATTTTTCAGGACTGACCATTGAACTTGGCACCCATTTAGATCTCACTTCTTTTGTCGTTGAAGTCAACTACCAAATCATAGGTAACTATGAGTACATACATCGTAATATTGAACTTGGCTCTCTTTTCACATTTATGTTTTTGATGGGATATCATTGCTTTTTGTACAGTACTTTTTAGTATGTAATAGGTTTAAGACACCCAGTCATAATAAGATTAATACCAAATGATTATTTTATTGCACCTTCCCCCACCCCACTGCTCCATGGCACGGCCGTCGCACCGCGCACCGCGGCCCGTAAGCCTCGCCGTGCTTCGATATACCTATACCTATAATTAATTTAGTACTTATTTATATATAGCATTTATGTGCACTATTGATTTGAATATTGTACCTAATCAATTGATTTTTAAACAATACTAGTTACTGATAAATTTATCTATATTCACCCAGCTATCTTATACCTACCGCCTACCTGGATGGAAATTTAACTTTTTAGATCATCTGGAACTGGATTAGAATTTCGATCAAAAGAAACCTAAGCCGACAAGACTTGTAATGACGACTTGGCGGGGGCACTGCCGTGCCCCCAGATACCGCCACATACCTATAATATTATGACTATACGTTACAGGTAAGTAGGTATCTAAAATGTTTACACCAACTAGCACCTAAGGGTCAGCGCAGACAGAACGGAGCGTATCTACGAGGACGCGCGAGCATTTTTTGTCAGGTTCAAGAATTGCACTTTATTGTAATAATATTAAAGTTTATTTTCAAGTGCGTTAATAAAATCCTCTCATACATTATTTTTATTGCAAACAATGTTAATATTATTACCTCTATGTTACTGAGCCGCCTTGTGCTGGTGAGTCGATATATTGATAGGTATTTACATAGGATATACAATTGTTACGTAGGTATCAGGAACCTATTTTTATTAGTGACTAGCTGTGCCTAGCTGTTTTACCCGCTATACAGTTTGGTACAGTAGTGTATATTATGTTATTCCAGGGGTCTAAGCTATATTTTTTATTATACCAAATTTAAAGTCAATCGGCCCACCCGTTTAGGCGTGAAAAAGTAAAAAACATACATATATCCATACGTACAGTAGGTATAAAGTTTGTATTTATATTTATATTAGTAGGAATAGTGGACTCGCGCGCACTTCGTAGTATCTAACAGAAAATAGCCGCCTACACAAAAATTATAGCAACATGCAACATGTATTGCTTTATGCGTTCCTAGGCGTCCCAAACTTTAATATCATACATTTTTTAAAAATTAATATTAATATAAAATGATACAAAAATACTAGTTTCTGATTTTTCCCTTTGTTACTACGACATTACCTATCGGGATGCCAAATTTCAGCTTTCTAGGTCATCTGGAACTGGGATATTACTTTTGATCTATCCCTCAGTATGTATTAACTTCACCGATTACTGGATGTTTATATCTAAATAACCGTTTGAGCTGTGTTATTGGAATTTGGAACAAAGATATAGTTCGTATATTTGAGTATATGTGCCAAATTTGACTTGTCTATGTGTTATAGTTTTTGTATAACGAGGGTGTAAAAAGTCGTCAAAACGCGCTTTGGACGGTTCGTGTAATATAACACACGGCGCGGTCGCCAGTTCCTTTGCTTGAACTTGGCTTGACTCGCTGCCGCGTGTCTAGATATTTCTTTTTCTTAGGACATTAGTTCCATTATTTTCCTTGTATGAAAAATAATTTACTTTTACAATGAACTTTAAATGAATTTTTCTATTTATCTTCAGATGATTTTACATGTTTTAGAAATTAAAAATAAGCAGCAAAAAGATATTTATTACTGATATTTACACGCATCATGCGCACATTAGATTAGTTCCATTATTTTCCGCTGGCGCTGACTCATATGAGAAATAAGTTACATTTACTAATTTAAATGAATTCTAATTTGTTTCCTGATGATTTTACATGGTTTAGAAATTAAAAATAAGGTGCAAAATGATACCTACCTACATATGTACAGACCCTGGCTACTATATAGCATCAAAGTACTCGTCAAGACGAATCAAATGAGCCCAAACTCGATGGGGTTTTTTCTTTTAATCACGGAGTTCCTATGGCCACCTTCCAGCTCCGTCATCGGACCCTGGTTACTATATAGTATCAAAGTACTCGTCAAGACGAATCAAATGAGCCCAAACTCGATGAGGTTTTGTCTTTTGATTACGCGGTTCCTATGACTACCTTTCTTGTTTATTAGCATTTTATATGCGAATCTTTAGATTGATATAACTCTTTTATTTATGAACCGATTTGACTAAAACCAACACTAAGTTTCAAGTAGAGAAAACTGCAACGTATTAGTGAAAATTTTATTCAAATCGGTGGTGTTGTTTCACCTCACCAGTGACACAAACTATTTACAAATTTAGCCCAAATTAAACTAAAGGTCTAGTTTCGTTTACAGCCACATCGATAGATGGCGTATTTTTAGTTTGTCGCACTTTTTGCTTTTTGATTTTTTTGAATTGAATTTACTTCATATTCTATTACTTTTACTTCGAAATTTTAATGTAAATTAGGGGCGATGTGTCCGATATAAATGATTATTATTTATTTCATTATATTATTTTACGTTTCCCTAGGAAAAATTGACAAAATGTTTTACGAATTAGATCGCGCAAGCGACTTTTTCGCGTCGTTTTGTTCATATGCGTATTTTCACAGTTCACTTTAGTAAAGGATCACAATGAATGGGGAGAAATTTCCATTCTTATTATATGTATGGATATGTACGTCCCGCTGGCGGACCGTACGTATAACAGTGTTAAACACAGTCACTACATCCGAAATAGGAGTTTCATCTGAAGTCGCTATGGATTTTGTTTTGTTTTGTTTTGTATATCATCAATACCTTTAATTCATAGGACAGATATTTAACGTCGCTACTGGTAGTTTTAACCTACGGGCTTACAAATGAAATCCACTGTAGAAGGATTAGTAGGATGTCCCTATTAAGATTAAGCAACTATGAAGTCAGGTTGGATTATTAAGGTCTCTGTCAAAATTTTACACTATAAAACACCATTGACCTATGTAATAACCTCACTCGAAGTTCTCGAGAGATTTATGAAAGCCTCCAAGTTTTATCATTAAGTGCCATACTTTGACCTTCCTTGTACTTGTTGAAATTTTCTGAATCTCACTTATAATATTATAAATGTGAAAGTATGGTTGTGTGTGTTTGTTACCTCTTCACACCTAAACTGTTGAAGCGATTTTGCTCAAATTTGGCATCGCGGCAAAATATTACGTACTTATTTACTTATGGGTCGTGGTAAGTGGTAATCAACCGTTCAGTAAAAAATATACATCAAATTAGTTATTTTGCTAAATAGTTTAACTATAATATTCCGAGCATCTAGTAAAAGATCAAGCATAAGCTTTACAAGCCTCGCAGCCCCTTACGTTTAATAAATAATACCAATGATTTGATAAAATGTTCATGATGATCTCCTCATAAGAATTCCTTCTCCGAGATGAAATTCTAAAACGGCTCAGGAGGCCTGCGGCGGTATTCGATGTACAAGGACTTGACAATTATTAGATTTCTTCTCCCATGTTTTTGAGAAATTTCTGCTGTCTGACAATATTCTGTCACTTGATCGAATTTAACAATGTGGGTATTTTATGAAAACAAGCTAATTCGCACAACTTTGCGTGCGTCTGGTTCTGAGGGACTATTGGCTAATTATCACCCACTACGATTGATGACAACTTCAATGTACATTGCTGCGTTTGTTACTTTACTTTATTTATGAGGAGGAATTTTGTCTGTAGATTCTAGTGTTTTACGTGTCGTTTGGCGATAGCCAATAGGCCCTCTGGTTGAAAATACATTAAAGTAAAAACACCCGTGAGGATTTCTGGGATAAATGTTGTATTGCTACAACCATAAAATTGTATTTGGATTGATGTTTGTTACTCTTTCACGCTTACTGATTGAAATTTGGTATGTACGTGTAACTTAGACACTAGAATGATACATGAATTTTATTACTTTTCAGCGGGTAACAATAAATAAATATTTCAGGACATTTTTCACACAGCGCCACCTTAATGCATATATAAAAGTTATTATTTATTTATATTTAGCCTATACTATCCCACTGCTGGGAAAAGGCCTCCCCCAAATACTTACGTATAAAGTATATCAATATATCAGAGGCTAGATTTTTTTTTTTTTTTTTTTTTTTTATTAGTCTATGCTGTCCCACTGCTGGGCAAAGACCTCCCCCAAATCCCTCCAAGCATCTCTTTCCGGCGCCACCTCGGCCCAACCGTCCTGGTATGCGTCTATGTCATCTCGCCATCTTTTGGCTAGAATTAAATCTCATAATTAATCAGTAAAACTCAAGCAACAATTTCAAATAAACTCTAACACGAGAATGTTTTAAAGTTTAAAGAATCTTCTTAATCAAAAACAAGTCTAATTACATTTTGATATAATTAAAGGTACCTTTAGATACTTATAGAGTTTCTCGCCTCTTAGTTTACAAAACGCGCCCACGTTTTCAAATCCAAGTTTCTTTGTAAGATTTAAGCTTGTGACAAAAAGACCCTTTTTAAATACGAGTAGCTGTCACGACCCTGGATTTTGCTTTTACAAAGAGCTCTGCCTAAAATTGTTTGTCTCGTAAAAACCCTTTTTGTCACCCGTCTAACATTAAACGTAGCACAAGTAATTCTTTAGGTCTCACTAAATATTATAAATGTATATTCTATATCTGTTTAAGTATCTGTATTAAAACGGGTTCAAAATATATTGTTTTTTTTTAAATATAATATTTTCTATATCTTTATTATTTTATATTGTACCTCTTTGTTGTGATGTTTACGGTATTTTTTTTTATATTATTCGTCCTTCGTCATATTTGACTTTTACGTTTATTTTGACATTTTTACCTAAACAAGAAATATGAAGAATAATTTTATTTATATTCGATTTTAAATGTTGAACAACAAAGAAAGCCGTTTTCGTTGTGAATGTAATAGAGAAGCTAAGTTCTACATAGCGCCGTCCGGTTGTGCTGATGATGACGCGGCCGTGGCAGTATTACCTTCCTCTTGGGAGCCTCGACACGGTGGACCCATCCTCGCCAACTATCTCAAAGAAAGACAACAAAACCACGTACAAGTCAACAAAGACATCACTGATGGCGCAAAAGAAGTGAACGACAAAATTGATGCAAAAATTAGAGCACTGGCAGAAGCCTTACTCGCCCATATCCAATTCAACCAGAAAGAAATAGCTTGCATTATCAACAAACATGACGACGGCAGTAAACTTGAAAAAGAAGCTCGGGATGCGATGATCAAGGAAGTCTTTCAGTTGCATTCGCGACGAATCCACGAAATTAATCATTTCAAACGTGAAACGTCAGCACTGGAAAGAGAAAGAGCTGATGGCTTGAGGATTTTGTTCCGCGATCAGTTTCAGCGGCTTATTAAAGTTGGACACCGTCCTCCCAGAGATTTACTGCATGACTTTGACGAACGTATCTACGAAATTAATCAACAACTGCTGAGTAACGATAGAGCTTATGCAGAATTAGAGTCTCAGCTGCGCGTTCAGGCCGAGGAGAGTGTTGTTAAGGCTCGGGCTCATATTAATCAGTTATGTTTAGGAGTTAAATTCAGTACTCGAGGGCGAAGTGCATTGCTTCGGCTTTCGAACGATGAAAGATCTAATGAGCGAAAAACACAAAGTGCGCTTCCAGAGAGGACCCATGACGCTTCGTTACCTTCTATCGGAGTGATGGGCGAAGTTGAAGATGACTGCGTAATGCGACTCGTACAGGCTTATAAATCAGCTGTCATAAGGGTCTTCAATGGATTTTCGGACAAAATGTGCGACCTGGAGAAAGATCTTGGATCTCATCATTATTTTGTAGACGATACTCACATGTGTGCAGTTATAGACTTCACAGAAATGGTTGAAAAGACGGTGTGTCGCTTGTCTAACAGCATACATAAGAAAAATATAGCTTGTAGAGAATTGTTTGAAATGACTGGAGCAGACATGTTAGCTATGCAAAAAAGCTTATGGTCATTGGGTGAGTGTCTTCAGGATACATTCAATATTTTACATAGCGCTGGTCATCTTTGGGACGACCATATTCATCGTCAAGCCTTGGCGCAAAAGCTGGCTATAGCAGCCGTCGAGGACCTACTGACCAACAATGACGTACAAGAGCTCGCTAACGAGATCGCTTTCAATGTCACACTGGAACAATTAAGAGCTGCTCCTGATGAAGATAAGCTTCAGGTTCAGTACAACAATATAATAATTATGTTAGATCGCACAGCTGACTTGTATCGCCAGCACAGCGAAGCCGAACTAGGTCGATTAGAGGAGTTTATGAATCTACCACCCGCAATGGCGAACACTTTGCTCGCGGAAATTAAATGTTTCTTAGAACACCACCCTCGAACTGATAATTCTCCAATGAGTTTCGATTCTAACAATGCTTCATTAGGTTATACGTCGCCGAGGCCGTCACATGGTTCTATAGCTTTTCCAATGCCTCGAGCTATTTTGCAGACGGAGCTTCAAGAACTCGCCTTACGTAATTGGAGAAATGGTTTCCTCGAGTCCTTCGAAAGTAATGTATCTTACCTCCCCGAGGAGCTAAATAGACAGTCGCGATTGTGGGTTGAGGAAAGGGCTAGTGCATTGCATACACGATATTCTCTGAAGATGGTGTCTCATAGCATTCGCTGCGAAAGAATAAAAGCTTGTTATGAAATAAGACTTTCAGAGTTACAATACCACGACGCGAGGTTAGTCTCTCATTTAAAAGCGCTCAATGACATTATTGAAAGTTTACCCACAGAGGTTTCAGAGTTTGGATCTGTTGATTCTTCATTTTTGTACCCGTTTTGTGCTTGGGTCGCCGACATAAAAGCGGGCATGGACCTTCTCCAGACTCAAGACCCTGACCCGGAAATAAAGCGACTGAAAATGAGTAGCTATGTACTTCGTCTTAATAAACACCGCACGCTGTTTGAAGAATCGCTGGACGCTGCAATTGAGGTTTATAGGAGGCAAGTCGAGCACCGCATACAGAATGCTCGAATATCTAACGTGAGGTTCATGTCTCAGATAAAGCTGCACAGTGAAGGGGGCCATTACGCGGTCCAGGAAGCGTTGAAAGCGAGTGCTGCGTTGGTGAAAGGGGCTGATTCTCTAGAACAGTGTGCGAGCAAGGCAATGGATTCTATTAATCTTCGCCGAAATCAGCTGCTGTCTTTAGCTGATCAGCAGGTGGCGCCTCTATTAAGGATATGTGAAGATGTCACTAAAACTGGTGGGAAAAGTGCCTTGGGCAAACCCGCAAAAAAGAAATAACGCAAAAGGATAGTACGTCTGTTAAAAGTGACAAATAGGTAAATGTATTGTTATGGCAGCACTCGAGGAGTTTTATTTTTCTCATCTCAGTGTAAATAGATGTCATTACGAGTAAGAGCGCGGTTTCTTTACCTCATTTTGTTCCTTGATGTTTGGGTTGGCGGCGTTACTTGCGAAATTGCCGCGACGCGACGAAAATAGCTGGAGAAAATAGTGAAAACAGTGGAATACCTTGTTTGTGTCCTTTGTACCTGGAACGAGGACCTTTCGCCGAATGATATTCAACACGATTCGGAATGCCTTGTTTAGATTTTATTTACGCAGAATTCATTAATTTGTTTTGGCCCTATTAACATTGTTTAATAAATCTACCTAAAACGAGTTCAGGTAATGTTTCAAGAGCGAGGATGACGAGGTCATTAGGGTAATACCTTTCAACAACTAAGCAAAGTATTTACTCAGCTCGAATGTTCCCTATTAGCATATATCCTTGTATTTCATACTATCCTTGTGTTATAACAAAATAAACCATAATATCTTATTATGTTGTTATATTATTATGTGATATCTTTTGCTTTTTGTATTAAATCTGTTATATGAAATGAGATTAAATTCGTGTTTCTCTCAAATTCGTTTTTGGTTCAAAGCTCAAAATCAAACACTTTCTAAAGTATTAACCACGTAGTGTTTGCAGAACCAGTATTTGCCGTAATCTCGCCTCTCGTACTCTAGAACGATTTATCTGAATGCTACAGTGTAGAAATAACAGAATACCAAGTCACTATAGGGGTGGGATAAATTCCACAGGATAATAAGTAAGTTTTCTATATTGCCTATCTTATCTCATAGATAGATAGATAGAATACTCTTTATTGTAACACCACAAATATACAGAGAATCTTAAAATTAAAACACAATTTCGTAACTTAAGTGTAACAATTGGCGGTCTTATCGCTAAAAGCGATCTCTTCTAGACAACCTTGCAGGGAGAGAAATAATTTGGGTGGTCTCATATAATATCATATGTCCAATCTTTTGATAGTTTTTCACGTCTGAACGACTGGACCAATTAAACCGAAGTTTAGTAATAATGTGTAGGTAGCTAAGATCGTAAAATCTAAATATGTCAGAGAAAGCGTGACCGACTGACTGACTGATCTATCAATGCACTGTTCAAACCCCTGAACGGATTGGATTAAAATTGAACACAGATATAGCCTTTATGACGTAGACCTCGCCATGCGGGCAAAGCTTTGAGCATAAACTAGTATAGCATAAAGTAACACAATATGCTAGGAGAGTATGTTAGACGGTTTTCTTTCGCTAAGAAAGGTCTAATTTTTACAAGCTTTATATTACTTTCACCTGTCTGTTGTCTGTCTGTCTGTCTGTAATCAAATCTTGCAAGTTTGATTTGACCCACTTCCCGGTTTCCAATTGAGCTGAAAATTTGCATGCGTGTGTAAATCGGATGACAATGCAATATTATTATGACATGGAGCTGATCTGATGATGGAGCTGGAAGGTGGCTATAGGAACTCTGTCATTAAACAACGCAACCCCATCGAGTTTGGGCTCATTTGATTCGTCTTGACGAGTACTATATGATGCAAGATGGTAATGATAATTAAAGCTTGTATTTAAAAAGTATTTTTAAAATTTCACTTGTTCTTAAAAAGTTTTTACTGTGGCGACGTCCTGCGGGTAGATTTAACGCTTCCATATTGAAGTTTATTGCGTCGCTTGATTGGAATTCTAGAGTTTTACTTCAGACGTTTTATTTACTACTAGCGATTTTAAATTATTTGCTAAATCGCTGAAAATCTCTTACCTGAATAGATATTCGAAGTAATTCAACGGTGGGAGTATTTCCTTGGTGACCTTACTGCAGTCGTGATTCACTTCTGTTGGAAGGCTAAGGTGGCCAAGGATGATTGGGCCAAGGAGATTTAACATCTCCGTCTCTGGCTGATGAGAACAGCGCATTGTTGCGTAGGTCTTCATACTTCATGCATAAAAAAAAAAACTACAAGTTTTAATAATGGGCAGGCGTTAACGCCTGACATTTTGAGGACTTGAACCTGCAACATATAGGTTACACACAACCTATAGGTAAAATTGGAATTGAAATAAAGGAAAAAGTTTGTGAGTGTGTATGTTTGTTACTTCTTCACGCCTAAAGGGGTGGACCGATTTAGCTGAAATTTGGTATAGAGATAGCTTAGACCCTGGACTAACACATAGGTTACAGTACAGCAGGTAAAACCGCTGGGTGTAGAAACCCCAATTGTTATTTTCAAGCGAGCGCCGTGTCGTCTCGTGTACCTATCTCTAAAGAAAAGTTAACTAGAACATTAGTTCAGTTTTATAAGACGCGATATATTTCCAAGTAACAGGCTGTTCAAGCGGGCTAACAAGTGCCAACTAGGTCGCAAGCAATGTGACACTGCAGGGTGAGTATGTGCCGAATGCAACTTGAAAGGGAGTAAAAATAACGATATGAGGCGGCTAAATTACATAATAATAATAAAAAATACCATCAGAGACCGCCCATTGTAATACTTTTTGTAAAATTTGTTATTTTAAGCTTATTCTAATTATGGTATTTAGTACAGAGTTCTCTCATTCTATCTTATTACAATAATATTATTATGTTCATTTTAGTAGATAGAAGATATGTTTTGAAACCTTAGTGATCAAGGGGTTATGCGGCGCAGATGTGTTTCTGGATCCTCTAGTTCTAATCCCGGTCCTACATCAATGACTGATTATTATAATTAATCATGGACGATTTTCCACTCGCTATCTAGCGGCAGTCTTCGGCTAGATACCACCTGAAATTCGTCTTCAAGCGGCCAGGCCTAAGGCCTTTCTCGGACATGATGCCCAATAGGCATGTGGACAGAACAATTTTTTTTTGTCCATAATGTAGATTTAAAAAAAATATTCGACACGTATTTTTATTCTTGTAAATTTAATGAAAAATGAGTAAGTTACAGCGCCTTAAAGTTGCGGAGAAGGGGGTAATGACGTCACGCCTCAGTACGATTTGTACTGAGGTGTGACGTAGTGTTTCTCCCCCCATAATTTTAGATTCCTTATATCTCAGTCAAATTCAATGATATTAGTCCAGTCAATTTAGACATTCGAAGTTACATAAAGTCCCAACAAGCTGAATTTCTGTGAAGTTGTTCAAAACATAATTATAAACAATGTCTATAATTTCCCCATAATTCCCCTGTAAGGAAAAAAATTAATTCAAGGTCAAAGGTCAAAACAATGAGTTTTTCGCGATTTTCAGCAAAACGGTAAGTTTTATCATAAAAACATCTTAGACAAAATTGTAGATCATAAAATTGTCTACAAAAAATTAGGCTCAAACTATGTCTAAACCAAATTGTAGCTTAATGGGGTCATTAGTTACTGATTTCGTATTCAAACATTGACCTCCTTTATCCCGCCTTAGAGGTTGATTTTTGGAATAAAAAGTATCCCATATCATTTTTTAGGACTTGGTCTACCTTTGTACCAAATTTCAGCTCAATAGGGCCAGCGGTTCTAAATTTACCATACAAACTTTGACCCCCCCTTACCCCCTCTTTAAAGTTAAATTGTGTCATAAAAACTATTCAATGTTCCTCAACACAATCCCAACAATCGTTTTACAAAATTTCAGCTCAATCGGGTAAACGGTTACGGATTTGCATACAAACGTTTTTCGGGAATAATTCCTTTTCCTGAGGGAATTTCAAAAAATCGCTTCTTATTGCACGATGAAATCTTCCACGGAATACGCTGTCCAAATTTCAGCTCAATCCGTCCGGCCGTTTGGGCTGTGCGTTGATAGCACGAAAGTGTACGAACGATTTTATATAAGAGATTACAACTTTTTGAATCGTTATATCTCAAAAACGGTGGCTCGTAGAAAAAAAAGTATTAAATATTTTTTTGTAGACAATTTTATGATCTACAATTTTGTCTAAGATATTTTTATGATAAAACTTACCGTTTTGCTGAAAATCGCGAAAAACTAATTTTTTTACTTTTGACCTTGAATTAATTTTTTTCCTTACAGGGGAATGATGGGGAACTTCTAGACATTGTTTATAATTATGTTTTGAACAACTTTACAAAAATTCAGCTTGTTGGGACTTTATGTAACTTCACTCTCATTTTTTGGTCTAAATTGACCGGACTATATTGACAAACAAAAAAATACGTATCGAATATTTTTTTATTATTTTAATTACGGACTAATAACATTTAAAAAATGTTAGCCTTGTCATCACGCCTATTATGTAAGTTATGTAATGGAACTCGAGGATGGTACAGCTGAAACTACTAAGGGGTTTACCCCGTCTACTAATTTCGTCTGAAAGAGCCCTAAAACTGTTTTCCTTTTAAAGTTCTATTTAAGAAGAAACTGAGTTCCAAGTCTAGCTTCTAAAAACATTCCTCTATATACCTATAGCTTACCAAATCGAAACCAATATTCCAGTACTAATAACTTCAAGGCACCAGGTTTCCACAACGGCCCTGCCCTCGGAGTAAACACTGTATTAGGGTAGATTCCCATATTGAGTTTGACCCGGAATACCAATGAGTGAGAATAAGACTTCCTTGCAAAGTTTGGAATGGAATTTGTTAGTTTGGAGAGGAAATGGCTATTGGTAAATATTCGTATTCATATTTTACTACCTTTAGCTTACGACTTACGGTTGCGGCTTCGTTCGAGTTTAGAAATCCTTTCTTAGTAGGCGTCTACGTCATAATACTTGTGCTAACATTATTATGTAAACATAGTTATCACCTATTGGACAAATCCATAGGACCTACATAATATGTAAACTGTATCTCCAAGGGGTATGTATTTGTGCCAATGTTCCGATATGATGTTCAGTGAAGCTAGGGTGAGTAAATCTCTCCCTAGATTATCTACTTACTTGACCGACTGATACAAAATATTAATTACTAGCGGACCTGCGCGCACTTCGTAGCACGTAACAGTCAATTGATACTTCTTATCGGTAAAGAACACGCTGTCTAAGATTCTGCTCAATCGGTCCAGCGGTTTCACCTTTACGATGATGAGTCAGTCAGTCAGATTACCTCTTTATATTAATAGTATAGATTTATCAATATTAAACAATAGTCTATCCTTTGAGGCTCATTTTAGGAGGAAATCCGGAATAGCATTTGTAATTTTCACACAGTGTAATGTCTTCCGAAACATTTTCGGTCGGCTAATTGTTTGGGAAAGTCTTCCTTTCGCCTATTAAGACATCTTAAGCGGAGTTGAAGCTTCCTCAGGGTGCTATAACAACCGCTGCTTTTCGCTTTGATTAAAATAAAAAGAGTAGATTCGGTAGATACGCGCTGTCTTTGCTATAGCCAAACTAAACCTGCTGGGTCGGAAAGTGTCGGTTGCCGCGCTGACTCGCGCCGAAGAAGAATTATGTGCATGAACCTAATTGGAGCGTTCTATTTGCGAGACGCCCGTAAAATATCTTTCCTTTTTGTTTTTATTCTAAGGTTGTTCGATATAAAACGTTCTTACCAGCTCGGAATTTCGTTTATGCTTGAACCCAATGTACACAATTTGGCCACCAATGTCGATATTCCACCCCAATCGAGACCGCAAATGTTTGGGCGATTGTTTGACCTTATAAGTTACCAGTAACCGTAGAACCTTGTCACGCTCAAAACATGTTACGTGGCAACATTTGAGTGGGAACCCCTTCAAATATTTACTTTGACAAAGTGCTGAGGTAATGTAGAGCGATTTTCATTGAGTTATAAATTAACTACAGTAAAGCCGTACATCGCTACTGTGTTTCGTTCAACTACGGCCGTTTGACCTCTTTTCATACTCACTTGCTTGATTTCGAATCTCGACCGCTCGTGCTCAAAAATGTTTAATAAAATACGTTCAAACACAATCAATATGTCATGAGCATATACAAGAGAGATATATACCGCGCTTAGGTCATTTTTTGTATGAAAACAAAGTCACCAAAACATGGTGGGGTGCGGGGGATGGGTGGCTAGATTTGATTGGCTCGTTCAAGGTGACTTCACAGTTACGCCACAGATTAGGTAATAGTTAGAGGCATAACATGACTTTCTAGTGATGTGGTAAAGTCGCTATATCGTATCGATAAGAAAATATAAGTTACTGTTATTCTTAAGTTTAATGAGAAAGTTCGTTGTATTGTATACGAGAGATATTTTAATATAACTTCAATTATTGTTTTATTATAGCTTAAATGTTTTCTCATCTCTATTACCTCCCAAAGTACCCGAATAAACATTTTATATGGTTTCATTAAAATATAAATAGGTCCATCGCTCGCATAAAATTTTTAGTACTTATTTTAAAAAATTATGCGTGCGAATACGCACCCTATAAGAATAAACAATAAATGTTAGATAGCGAATTATTTGTTTTTAAATTAGTGACAAATTTAACATTATGTATTTTAAAAGCTTCGTTACACTTCTCTTATTATAAGCTTCATAATAACCATTCATGAATTAAATACCAGTAACCCTGTATAATATTAAACCCCAATAATTTTGGTACCTTAATATACCTAATACCTACCTACTTCAAAAATTTCAATAACATTTTTGTCGATAAAATTTGTGGTGTAAATTTAAATTTGTGTCTTATCACTTGTTTATCCGGGCGTAAGAGAGAACGAGATAATGTTATACAAATTTACCAAGAAAGAATGAGACGAAAAGAAACTTGGCCATTTTTATATTGCATTTTATGTTAAACATTTTTCAATGATTATTACCGGAATAATAACTTGCCTGTGTAATAAGATTTCGTCTTTTGCGTAACTGAATGTAGCGCTAGTCTTTCCGCGCCTTTTTATTGAACAATACGGCATTTTTATTAATTATTTTTCATTAAGTATGTGAATGTCACGCTGTCAATGTCGGCCGTGGAATGAACACGAAAAAGAGGCGGAGCTACGAGCTTATGTTGATTCAGGCATATGACTTGGCGACTGTTACCTCATTTTAGCTTCCATCTCTAGCTTTATGATCTGTGGTCATGAGTGACAAATTAACAATTCAAATAAGGGGCTGCGCAGACGACAGACTATCCATGACGCACTTTTTAGTCTGTGAAAATAGAACCTATGCAATTATATGCAGTAACGCACACGACGCGCAAAAAGTCCGGCGCGTTACTGCATATAATTGCATAGGTTTTATTTTCACAGACTAAAAAGTGCGTCATGGATAGTCTGTCGTCTGCGCAGCCCCTAAATGGCGCAGTCCAAAGTAATAACTATGCATGTATCCTTGTTTTATACTGGTGGTAGGCTTCGGCCGTGGCTAGTAAGTTTCCTCTGGCCACTGGCCAAAACCGTGTCGCCAAGCGGTCATTGTGACCGTGTTCCGGCATGATGTCCAGTGTAGCCATGGAGGGATTTATCCCACCTTCTAGATTTAGTTTGCTACCATTTACGGCCGCATCTTCGCTTAATAATCCATCGTCGACCGCATTCTCACTTTCCATCAGGTGGGATGTGGTCAATCGTAGGCCTATTAGTATAAAAAAAATATAATAATATCACGCGAGATTGTGGTCAAAGACTAACCTAACAGGAATAAAAAGAAACCTTCGAGATATCTTTTCCAGTTACTAGAACTTCATGGCAACGTTAGAGATATTTACAGGCCATTACTGGCGAGCTCGGTGTGGACTAATGGTAGAACAGGTACGTACCTATACCATACGCTTCCGACCGCTCTGGTGCCCTAGACAAGCGCCGATCGTTTGTCGTTATCGAAATTACTCAAACTCAAAATTCATTTATTCAAATAGGCTACATCGGAGCACTTTTGCAAGTCAATTTTACATTTTTCTATTTTAACACTCTACTGCTCGTTCGCAAGGCACCTCTATGAGAAAAACGAGCAAGAAACTCATGAGGATTGCATTTTTTAAATATGTGTTTACAATGTTTATCTTGGTTACATAATTTATTGTGCGTTTGAGGGGCACCAGCTGGTTTATTATGCAGAGGTTTCCAGGCATCTTTGTCGTGATCGTTATCGAAAAATAAACGAAAACGATTGTCATCTCAGTACATTTTTTTATCGATAGCGACAAACGATCGGCGCTTGTCTAGGCCCCCTGGCACGATAAAGTGTAAAGACTTAATATCTCTACTGTGGTTCAAGGTAGATATTCAGAGCATCAAAACGTATTTTTCAGATCGTTCGTACGTACGATTCGAATTCGAAGGCCCTGGATCATCAAATCTCTGTGAGTGACAAGTTTTCGGACGCTACCTTGTTTCGGAAGGCACGTAAAATTGTGATTCACAGCAGCAGCTGTTTCCTATATTATGTAAGAGGCAGTCATTAGGTTGCAAGTCTTTCAGTTATCTTGGCGCACTAAAACTGCAACATATAGGTTGGCCACATTACCTGTAATAATTGTAATTTGACCCTGGCAGTGTAATTAAGGTAATATATTCTGTTGCGGGTATAAACATCAATTAGTTATTATTTTTATCGTTCGTTCGTTCGTCGGCTTGCGTTTAGCTTTATAAAGATGCCATAATATTATAGAGGTATAGGCATATATTATACACCCTACTTGTAGGTCTAAAAAGATTAACTGCTTTGACCCCGTTTTGAAAAACTCTTATTAGGGTAAATTTATTAGGGGTTGCTATTGATTTATAGGGTTCAAACCCTGTATAAATCAACGCATTATACGCTTTCGGAATTCTCGAGAGGTTTTCTTGTACATTTAACAGCTAAATTAGGTATGTTCTGAAATATAACAATGCTTCTCCCCGCGTTGTTAACCGTGATGAAGTATTAATCTAAATGTAAGTCTAAGCTAACTACATAACAATTTTAACATAATTGGTTTATCCATTAAGGTGAGATTGCAAACTTTTTATATTGCGACTGATTGACTGATTTATCAAAGTACTGCTCAAACCGCTAAACGGATTGCGTTGAAATTTGGCCAATGACAGAGCTATAGTTCTCTCCACTTAGGTACTGCTCCAATCAGTTATAGGTAGTTGTTTAAGAAATAGCAATTTCGACTCAAAAAGAAGAAAGACAAGAAAAATCACTGAGCAGCTATTTTATAATATTAGTAAGATTGATGCCCCAACCTTGACCCTGTAAACTTAATCAAGGATGATATTCACCGGCAGCCGGTGTTTTATGTCTTGGAAGGCCCGTACAGCCGTAAAAAAGTGATAGAAACAACCATTTTGGAATTTAATTCAGCAATATTTCGCCTGATACAATGTTATGATTTTGTGAGTGCCGCTAGAGATATAACTTCGTGTTGATGGCATTCTTTCGTGAATATGAAAAGTTTTCTAACTTTTGTTTTTTTATACTATTAGGCCAACGTTCGACCACTTCCCACCTAATGGAAAGATCAGATGCGGTCGATGATGAATCACATAAAATACCTATTCAATCACACCTTGAAGATTCCCAAGTTGTACCTATCGGTCAGGATACACGGATGACGGCAATGTGTTCCAAATACAATAAGTTCCAACTTCACGATGAGCATGACATTTCTTGTGTTAAATGTATTGAGTTCAACTTATCTGGCCAGCAGATGGTATCGTTTTGTCAGTTGGGTGGACGAAACTAGGAATCCTTAATCTCTTCATCATCTTTAGCCCATATCGTCTCACTATTGGGTAAAGGCATCCTCCCCCTTGTGTCTTAGTCTTTAGATCTTCGTCTTTAGCGGATCGCAGCCAGGTCTTTCCAGCAATCATTGAATTGTCAAACACCCATCTTGCATCCTTGCAGGTAGTTTGCCGACACTATGCCTTCTTTCACGATCACATTATGGAGTCTTTATTAATGTGGGGTTATAAAATGAGAGATGTTTTAAACACACATCACGTCACAACGCAGTTAAAAGTTTGTAGTTTTTGGTTTCGCTGGGTAAGGTAGTGGTCATTCGCTTCGCAGTCACACACATTGTGCGGAATGAACATCATGCTTTGTCGGGAGTAACGTATAATAAGACTTGTATAGTCTGGTACAAAGGGCCAAATTGTTTGTGATTCTAATTGGGAAAATCCGTTCATTTGAAGTACACACTCCAATTATTATGAAGTAGTTCTCACGAACCCTCTAATTGTAATGAACCACTATCCTCCTAATGAATATGTAACAGCTAGAGGGTAGATCAAAATAACCACATTAACATCACGAACCCTGCCACTGCGGGTAAATCATTAATATTGAATGAACAAATTAGGGTACCGTACCTTTACGAAAAATAAATCTGTCCGTCTGTTATCGGCCGGCTGAATACTTGATGGAATTCAATATGAGTGGTGTTTTGTTTGGGGCAAAAGTTACGCCACTCGGGCACGAAACTCGACGAATAAATCACGAACTTTGCTGGAACATGTACTCGTAGCTTTTAGCGCGCTTCGGTTTGTGAAGCCCATTACACACGGCGCTATACTATATCTTGCTATATGACTCCTGGTACCATATAGTATCGCATAGCAAGGCCTTGCTATACCTTGCTATGCCGTGCTATATTATTTTTAGTGATGGCCGGGTTACTGATCGGAACTAAATTTTTTAATAGTTCATTCTTTGTGATTGAATCTTGAGTCGATCTTTGAAATAAAATCAAGTGACATTAACATTCCTTTTTTCACAAATCAAGTGATATTAATGACATTAACATTACTTTTTTCATCTTTACAAACGCACTCAAATATTTGGAATAACTTATCAATGACTGCTTTGAGTGCATTTAGAATAGGTTTATTAATACAAAAATAAAGAAGATTTATATTATTTCAAAATAAAACAAACAAGTGCAAGTTGGACTTGCCACATACTTGTATGGAAAAATGTTATCAACATGTTGCGTATAAAATTGCGTATTAAATATTTTCAACAGTGCAAAGTTGCTTTTTAACCGCGTGCTCAGTAGAATCCTGAGCGTTAGCGAGGAAATCAAAAGAGCACAAGGTCAAAAATTTTTGCACTCAAGTGCGACACAAAATTTCTCATCCCCCCCAGCTAGGAAATAACTCAATGTCAAGTTTTTTTTTATTTATTCTCACCATGGATGCGTGCAGTGTTGTCAGTGCCCTATCTTCCAAAGTAACCAGTATTCAATTTTTATTTACGTAGGCACGCTTAGTTACCTATTCGTTTTAGTAATTATATCCTCATTTTCAGTTTATTAAAGTGAGCAATATTCGTTATTTAACTCGGCGGGAGGTGCGCCCCATAATGCAACACGGACGGTCGCTACCGGGTAAAAGATACCACAGTGGAATTATTGTGATAATGGGGGTTTATAATTAATATTTAAATTAAACAAATATTTATGTTATATTTGAACATGTTTCTAATAAAATAATGTGAAAATGAAGTAATTATCTGTAAATTTAATTATTTTTCTTTTGTAATGACAACACTGCATGGAATTTAACGCTTTTTGTTCTTGGCTTTTAAATAACACCAATAAAACTTTAAAATCCATGTAAAAATTTTAAATTAAGGGATCAATATTAAAAGAAAATAATATATAACTTCATGTTTTATGTCTTCATTTTGTGCGTCTGTAAAGGCAGAACATGGTGGCCACTAAATTAATTAAGATCTATATGCATGTACCCATGTTTCTATGCAAAATAAAAATCTTTATCTTTATCTTTATCTCATCAAATTGTTTTAATAACTGTTTAGTATAGCTTCTCTTTCGATAGTAGCTAAAAACAAATCATGATCAGAAATAGTCAACTTAGCATATAACTCTTATATTTGTTAATCATCATTTCGGTCCTCACGACACAGACACACGTCTAGTGTGAGAACCACAAGTACTCGTATTCATGTTTTGCTTAATCGTTAAATAAATATATTTTCATTTTTTAATTTTTTTTTACATAATCTTACTTACAATAATAAATTTAAATTTTTTAAAATAAATATTAAGTGTTAACAAAAAATAATTCTGTTTCTTGTATGACTTTTTTGTAAAAATTTTAAAACTTTAATTTTTTAGCACTTTCCACATCATCACCTTTTATATTTTAAAGACATATATTACAATGTGTTAATTTTTTGATTCATTCTCTTAGATTTTTTTCACAGTTACTCCACTGTGATATTTTTTACCCGGTAGCGACTCTCCGTGTTGCACCTTCAAATGATATATGTATTTTCTACTTCAATATTTATTTAAAACGGTAACTGTTTTCTACATTTTAATTAATGGTAGAAATAAGGCATATTCATAGTATTAAACATCAAAAAACTAAACATGGACACAAAAATAATATGACACAAACTACTGGGTAAAAAACACCCATAAGGACTTTATATGTCTGTTGAAGCTGAATGAAACGCCCAAAAACGCTGTTTATTAATTATGCTGGACTACCATACATTTCTAAAGAGGTACCTGAAGTGGCATCGGCGAAAATAAAGCAGGAAAAATAATATATACGAATGTATGCACTATGTGGTAAATATTATAATAATATTCACCGGGGGTAGACTTCCTTTGCAGGAGGTCGACTAGGTGGGTACCCCAACAGTGCCAGTTATTCTAACCGGGGGTATACTTCCTTTGCAGGAGGTCGACTAGGTGGGTAACAGTGCCAGTTATTCTACCGCCTGAGCAGTGATGTACAAACATTACTGTGCTTCGGTAGGAGGTCACTGTAGTTAGTGAAATTACTGGGCTGAAGAGTCTTAACATCTTATGACTCTCAAGTAAGAAGCGTTGGAGCAGTACACCAGTAGCACTGTACTAATTATGGGCAGCGTAATCCCTTACCATCAGGAGAGCGTCTTGCTCGTCTTCTTACTTCGCTGTATAAAAAAATACCCGGTAGCGCCTTCTCGCATGTTAAAAAAGTAACTAAAAAGTAATATTTAGAAAAAAATCTTGCCACCAACTAGGTAAAGTTTAAAAATTAGCTTATTCTATTAACTCTGATAAATTAACTTAACTATATTATTTACTATTACATGGAAAATTCATCCATATTTAATTCATTAAAAAAAGACTATTGCCTCGAAATGTAATTTATATCTAGAGAGAGGTGAGTTGGGTAGAGTTGAAATTTGGCATACAGGTAGCTGGTGGCTTAAATTCAAAAAACAGATATGAAATATTATACTTTTTATCCATGGAATCAACATTAAAAAGTGGTCAAAGTTTTATGAGAAATCAGCAACCCCTGACTTTATTAAGATAATATTTGTTACAGAGATAGCTTAAATACCAAAAAAGGACATTGGATAGTTTTTATTCCAGAAATCTGCCCTTAAGGGGAAAAATACGGCGTTTAAATTGGAAATCTGTAACCGCTGCTCCTCTCTATTTCTCTTCTCTCTTAATATTAACGTGGTTCAGTCTTCAAAAAGGGCACAACAGTTTTTTTTTCTCTTTCCTATGCGGGGTCTATTTTATGCACTTTCATATATGCACGCACGTTTGTGCTTAACAGACCACTTTTCATCAGTTAAAAGCTAGTTAATATTTTTTAGGAAGTAGGTACCAGGAGTACCAGAAGTAGGAACGGAGATTCAATCACTTGATTGCATATAGTTCCACAATGATTCCCCAACACTACTTAAACAAATGAATTTGACAATTATTTCTACATAAAGGATGTTTCTTTTTTCCTTGATTTTGGTTTCGTTCCAGTCTGCTCCTGGTATAATTAAAAAAAAATGTCGATTCAAACTACGTCAAGAAATCCAGAAAACTTTATTCGAAATTATCATCGTTTACTAAAAGTATGAGAGTTCATCGAATAAGATCGATTTGAGTTAGATTTGACCGACTTTATCAGAGAATTCTCGAGTACTTTGGCCAAATGGCATGGATGGAAATCTAGAGATGGTCATTGTTTCGGGCAAAATCAAAGGAAAGCGGTCCCAAGGTCGTAGTCCGATGCGCTGGTCAGATCAGATCCGCACCACCCTCGAAGTTCCTGTTAAGATAAGATAAGATAAAAATATATTTATAATCAGTTCCAAAAAGTACATACATGAAAAATTATACACATACATAAATATAGTGACATGTTAGTATGAGATACGAACAGAAGATAATAAAACAACATAAACAATAGGTACCTACACTGATAAATGGAATAGGCTCAGCATAATGCTGGAAGGTCCTGCATAGCGCTGATTTTCAGCCTGCCCCGTGCTCGACTAAGATGACGCTGTTGCTGTTGTCCTGTTGTCTCGTGGCTCCTGGCCATGAAAATCGCATCCAACCAACCCAGATAGCACTCCATCATCAGAAATCGAATCCTACAAAGGAGAGGTCATGACTCCAGAATAGAGAATATGACAAGGACAAGGAGAAGAACTCCAAACGATCCATTTCCGAGCATAAATGTCGAAAAAAAAAACTAAAAATAATGATTTGTTTTTTTCTTTAGAGGTACCTACAAAACCTTTGAAACAATGTGTTTGCATTATTACAGATTTAACTGACAATCACTTTTGTAAAAAAAACCATGGCAAACTCCTGGTACGTACTTTTTAAAAATGTGAGAAAAAAATCATGAATTTTTTTACACGTCCTGTACAAAATTGACATTGTCAACAGTCATGTTGCTGTAAAACCATACAATTTGGCAAATCCCATATGAACTAGATTAAAAAAAATGCGTAGCCATTTTGTAACATGACTTAGCCGGTTAAGCGAAAGTCTACTGCAAGGTATTCAAAGGTCTAAGTTATTCGGACAAATAATCATTATGCATAAAAAGAGCTCCTATTACAAGTAAATAGGAGGTGAAATTTAAAATACAAATTATATTACTTTGCTTCGTAATGCTAACAAAAAGACCTGCAAACACAAGAAAATATTTAATATATATAAAAAACATTTTTTTCTAATTTGTTACACAGCGGTTAAACATTTGCTACTATTTAGTTTAATATATCGCGTAGGTAATATGAGTTTGTTTTCTTTTGTCTCCGTAATACAAAACGGCTTAGTCATTTTATCACCTAGTCAAAATGAAAAATGGCGGATTCTACGCATCAACTGTAAATTATAGCGCGATATAGCGCTATATGTCATTTATAGCTACGTGTGTGACGGATGCCGATTTGTACTGAAGCTATGCCGCGCTATGTGAAGCTATATAGCGCTATATAGCGACGTGTGAAATGGGCTTTAAGTTCCTGAAACAAATAATACAGGTAATTTGGGATACGTACGTAATGAAGATACCATACCGAATGAGATAATTAGACACACGTAGACTCCTGTTAAAGGACATTGTAATGATCTGAAACCGTAGTTGAGTGAACCTTAACATGCCTTACTTAAGTAGAGTATGAGTCTATAAAGTAGAGTTAATTAGGAGTGGGCGTTAATTCAACGAACGGCTTTTTTTAACTGTTAATCTAATGTTAACGAATTAACAGTTTTTTGTTTACTGCAAAACCCGCTAAATCTATCAACTGTTACATTCAACGATTTTGGCAATGCGTTTTTTTTATTATCTCAACGAAAAGGTATTCAAAAGTCGCTAACGTAATCTGAAGCTGTTAACGCAAAACCAGTTAAAATTATCTATTTCTTCTGCGTTGAAAGAACGAATAGAAACGGAATATGCCGAGTGGACGCGAGGGCGCCTATGTGAGCGAGCGAGACGCCGCTAGCTTAAAATTGTACGAGCGAGAGTGAGAGATATCTATGTTGCTAAGTTCGCTTGCTACTATTAACTGCTACGTTGCCGTTGCTTGGTACAAATCTGTTACATTAATGAAAACCTGTTAATAATGTTAACGGCTTTTTTAACAGGTTAACATGATGAATTTAACGGCTTCGTTGCGTTAACCCAAAAATCGTTAACGACCCACCACTAGAGTTAATATGTTTTTTGGAGTGGTTAACGCTAAATCGTAAAGTAATGAGTCTTACGTTAAATATTTCAATCCAAACCCCCATAATCCTGCTGAATCACTCCAAAAAAGTCCTTTAAGAAGGTCTCTCGTACATTTTTTCAAAGCGTTACTTAAATGTCGCTCACTTTTCCGGGTTCGCCCTTCGACGTCCTTTAGGATTACCGTCATTAATTCCATACTCGATTCCGGCTATTTTCGGGAACCCACAAAAGTTTTTCTCAGTGATTGTATTTACTTAAGAGCGTCTTGAACATAGGCATTATTACATTGCGAAAATATTACAACTTCCCTCTCATGATGTTCTCATATATTATCGCAAACGGGAGTTTGTGTATCAAATATTCAGTAGCTAATTATCTCTTAAGGTTTTCTCGTTTCTTTCATATAGTAATATTTTATGTAACCGTCATAGGAGATACTGGCTACTGTAATAATGATATTTCTCCACAAATCGTTGGCTCAATTCAGAGTGTCGTGATACACATAAAGAAATTATAAGTCGTTGGAGGAGTTGCATTTTGGTCACGCAGCACACGTCGTCTCGACCCACAGCTTCGACCAAACGCTCAAATTCCTTTTAGATTAAAAATACTGGTGGCAATAAATAATGTGTAATAGTTGACAGAGAATTTGAACAGATGTGTTTTATGCAGTTTTACTCGTTAATTTTGGCACATATCCGCTACCCTTTTCTATGCTCTGGTCTATTGTATTTACTACCACTACTTAACATTTTAAACGTCTAAAGTCTAATGCCACGTAGACGTAGAAGAAGAATAGTATCTATCATATTATTAGCTACCATTTCTAATTGAAGATATTACGTACAATTCTGTAAAATACGAAAAACATGCCATAAACGACAGCCCTTAATTTGGTCTCATTTCTCGATGCGAACTCTTATTTGCTACAAAGAGATTTGTAGTACAGAATAATAAACGTATTTCATAAAGGACTTGGTAATAAAAGGGAATATTACGTATTTACATACAAGTACAAGTAAATTGTAAAAAGATACACTCGTTTGAACATTTACATCGGAATGGAAAGTCTTTGTTCCCTTCAGATACAAATACTCTACCTTTATTGGTTTGTTTATTCAGTTGCGCAAATGTAGAGAAATAAGTATTTTTATACCTTTTACAAAGAGAATACAAGACAAACGAGTACATAAGACCACGATATGCTCACGGCTTTGCCCGCGTAGAATAATCCTTTTGTGCAGGCCTACTGACTATTACGCACTGGTGTATATCACTATTGACAACAAAAATAATAAGTTCTTGTCAGAGTGCTAAAGTTTAAAAGGCCTTTTAGTCCAGTAAAAGAAGAAATCACCTCGGAGGGGTGGGGACTTTTAGTATGTTTATCTCCTAACTAGTCCAAACAAAGTTCCTAAGTTAGTTTTTCTGCTTTCGACTTTTCGTTCCACATGCCTCTTATGGGCACTCATTGACTGGACTATTTTTCCACTTAATTGTGTAATCCACTAACACGTATATATCCGTAACACGTTAAACGATAAATTAAAAAAACGTCCTATATTTTAGCGCTCTGTTACTTTAACAACATTTTACTTTTGTGGTTTTATAGGTGGTGGTTAAACACAAGTGGGTAATAGCCAATAGGCCTGCTGAATTCAGTGTCTGTCCGCTATTCAGTGGCTTCACTAGTACTAAATCATTGACTTGCTCAGCACGATTATATATTGAAAAGGCGGTTAATTCCTCGAAGTTTTAGGGTTCCCTTCAACTCACAACAATGCAAGCTAACTGGGAATGTCAGACGAAGTTTGGAGCACGCCGGCTTTATGTCGAGTGCTTTGTCCACTAATTAGTAGAGGAATGCTTTGACGTGAGACCTTACAAAGGGACTTTAAAAACCGCATCTAAAGTTGTGGAGGATTTTTATGTGGTCAGTTTTAGGACATTTTAACCTATTCTCTTTTTCAGTCTAAAGATTTTTTATATTCAGTAAAGGTTAGCCTTCTAACACGATCTCGCGCGATGTTAAGCGACTATGCGGCCGTAGATGGCTGTAGACTAAACCTAGAAGGCGGGATAAATCTCTCCCTGGCTTCATTGAAATCATGAACGCGGTCGTAAGGACTGGTTGGCAACACGTTTCTGTCTGGGTGGTAACTAGTCACGGCCGAAGCCTGCCACCAGTACCTATAGCGAGTAGAAAAACCGCACATGACTAATTTTAGTAATTGGAAAAAATTCAAATATTACTGCTAATAGTATACCTAAGCAGCCAGATGGCCAGTTTTCAGATAAAAAGGAAAGAATTTTAATAATGCTACTAGATCATCTGATATTAACGGTTGGAAATTTTTAATTTCTAAAAACTAAGGCTAACATTTATTGACTATTTTTACAAGTCGTATATTCTGGAAACCAGTTAAACCCACAGAAACTTTTAATGAAAGCAAACTTTCCTGAAAAAGTAATTTGAAGTTCAACAAAATGAGACTGACAATTGAGAACCGGTTAATTCGATCTTAGCTTTGAAGACCTTTGTCCTTGATGCGATGTGACCGACACCAACTTCATCGTCTATTTGAAATTAGTCAACCCGCTCACATCGTAGCGCCTAACAAAATTATACAATACAATAACTCTTTATTGCAAAACAGGTTACAAGAAATTGTTTTATAAGTAGACAGTACACATAAAGCTAAAGGTGTACCATTGGTGGCTAAAGGCAAAATTATCGGTGTTTCTCTACTATATTATGCATGTATTATACACATATAAATCTTTCTCTTAAGTCACTCTATCAATTAAAGAAAACCGCATCAAAATCCGTTACCGCGTAGTTTTAAAAATATAAGCATACCGACATAGGGACAGATAGACAGACAGACACAGGAAGGAACTTTGTTTTATACTAGCAAGTATGTAGGTAGCTACATAGTAGGTTGTTTACCTATTTATTACAAAAGAGCTACTTCATAATAGAGTAGAATTTTCCCCAAGTTCTCATCTAAGCTGAGATTCTCGGTACAAAATCTATTTCAAAGGAATTTTCTCCACATACGCGTACAAGTAAAGCATTGTGTAGGTTTCCAATACCCTTCATTCCCTTTTGGTAGCGTAATCTGTGTAGTTACTACTTTACTACTCTATGTAGGTAGAGTTAGAATCAGAATCTGAAAAGTTACCTGTTACTGTTTTCCAGCTGTCCAGTTTGTTCCAGGGTTGGCCCGTTTAGAAGTTAATCGGATCTCGAGTCTTCTATTAGTAATCTCACAATAATTATAATTTAATGCGGCTGATGGTTTATTTATGTAGTGCATGTTTGTTACTCCCTTAAGAATAAACGACGAGAAGGATTGAGAAATTTGGTGTAAAAATAGCTTAAATTTTAGAATAACATATAGATACTTTTCATTAACATGCTCACTCCATTACTAAAATATAAAATTACGTCTGAATCATAATCAGAAGTTCCATTCCAAGAATCGGATTAGCGGTTTCGTAGTATCATCCCTTATCCGAGATCAAGCGAGATGCCCCACTGGCTGCCACTCTCCCTGAAGGATTATTATACCTTTTTTGTGTGAACAATGCAGGAATTACTTCTAGACGGTTTGTGGTTTGATTCCTATCACGGCTAATGAATTTTTGATGACATACTTTATTGGAAACTCATTTATCTTTTGGATTAATCGCTGTTAGACAGAAACTATAGAAAATTTTAAGCTACTGCCATTAGTTTACAAATGTTTATTTATGACAAAGTGTACTTTGTCACGAAATACCTTCAAGCTGTCAGCGATAAAAAAAGCAGTGAGAATAAAATGGGAATTGAGTTTGTGTCATTCTCGAGTCTCGGCTAAATTTAAGCTCTTATTCAATTGGATCAGTCGTTAGGGTGTCAAGAGAGGACATACACACATTAATAGTCATTAACACTGCAGCCTCAGAAAGCTCTCAGAATGACCAAGCACTCGCCTCGCCTCGGTGTGACAAGTTCCAGCACTTTGCAATTAAAAGTTTTGTTATTGTAGTAAAATGTTGCAATATCATTGGGGAATTAATTAAAATATCCTAGTATACGTGGTTCATAGAGAAAATATCCACGTGGTTAATCGAGGTAATTAATTAATAAATCCATATCCATACATATAATAAGAATGGAAATTTCTCCCCATTCATTGTGATCCTTCACTAAGATGAATCGTGAAAATACGCATATGAACAAAACGACGCGAAAAAGTCGCTTGCGCGATCTAATTCGTAAAACATTTTGTCAATTTTTCCAAGGGAAACGTAAAATAAAATGATAAAATAAATAATAATCATTTATATCGGACACATTGCCCCTAATTTACATCAAAAATTCTAAATAAAAGTAATAGAATATAAAGTAAACTCAATTCAAAAAAATATGGTGCGACAAACTGCGACAAACTAAAAATACGCCATCTATCGATGTGCCTGTAAACGAAACCTTTAATTTGGGCTAAATTTGTAAATAGTTTGTGTCACTGGTGTGGTTAAACAACACCACCGATTTGAATAAAATTTTCACTAATACGTTGCAGTTTTCTCTACTTGAACCTTAGTCTTGGTTTTAGTCAAATCGGTTCATAAATAAAAGAGTTATATCAATCTAAAGATTCGCATATAAAATGCTAATAAACAAGAAAGGTAGTCATAGGAACCGCGTAATCAAAAGACAAAACCTCATCGAGTTTGGGCTCATTTGATTCGTCTTGACGAGTACTTTGATACTATATAGTAACCAGGGTCCGAAACGGAGCTGGAAGGTGGCCATAGGAACTCCGTGATTAACGGGGTGATAACACTCAATACGTAAGTTTTGTAGGCCTTATTGCATTCGATACAATGCAACATGGTGAATAAAAAAAAAATATGTATATCTACAGGATATACTTTATTTTTGGTTGGTGCTCATAACACAATTCCATTATTTTCGCTCGATAGAAAAAAATAATGAAAATACCTCTAAAAAATGTTTTCATGGTTAAATAATGTATGAAGATGTTACTAAATCGATCAGATTTTTTGCCAAATGATACTTTATGTAATTAACTATATTTGCTTCGTGCCATTTTTTAAATAAAATAAGACAATTTTGCATAAACTCCATTTTTGTTATTTGCGGAAAAAATTGTTTGCATGTGTGCGTGAAGCCCGTGTACAGACACACCCGGCTGAGGCCTCTTGCTGAACAGACGTGTCGCGCTTTGAGTTTCAATACTCTCGTCGACATTTTTCCATATTTCAATGCTTATATCTTGTGTTTCTGATAGGTCATAGTTTAGTTTTACGTTTGCATATTTTTAATATTTTTTCACTATAGAATAATCGTGTAAATAATACTTCTGTAATATCTATAAAAAATTGGTATAACTGTATGCTTGGCAATAACAGATTAGTTTATTTAGACGCTCAGTTAGATGCTACGGTAGCCACATTGGTTTACTGGTGGAAACGCAAGCTGCATGTCTGGGTTCAAATCTCGATAAGAGATGTAATTTTTGCTTTATTTGTTTTTATTATAAGTTTGTATTTTTAACCAAGAACAAAATGTAGGGCGTTTACAAGTCGATGCGTAGACCTGTTTTTTACAGAGCACATAGTCCGAATTTGGTTTTTTTTTTGGAAAGGGACGTATACTCTATTTTTGTTATTTGGGAAAAAATTGTATACCGCTGAGCGCAGCTAGTATTATTATATTATGGAAGCAGATGATGCGAGACCCTGGTTAAAAAAATATTCATACCTACCTATTATAATATTTACATTTTTGTTTTATCCGTTATTATGATTATATCGTGTAAATTATATTTGCAGAAAAAAGAAACTAGAAAACGTCGAAATAACCAATTTTTTGGTCAAATATTTTAGTACGACTCCTTAGCTCGATTTTGTATGGAAGTATGGCCCCGAGCGGCAGAAAGCATGAAACTTGGCATGCGTATAGCTTTACCGTTCATTAGAAGAAATTTTAATAGAAACACCCCTTACGACAATGTTTTCACCTCCCCTTTTATGCCCCTTTTTTTTGTTTTTTGAGTTTTTCTTGAAAACTATGAGAGCTATAATAAAGATATACATATTGTCTTACAATATTGTATATTACAATATTGTATATACAATATTGTCCTTTATAGTATATTGCCAGGACTTATAGTTTCAAAAATATGATTTATTTGTTTTTGGATTCTTTTTGAAACTATAAGTCCTGACAATATTGTCAAACTATAAAGACAATATTGTAGAAAATTTTATGGAAAATAAACTTCTCCTTGATATCTTTATTCTAGCTCTCATAGTTATCAAGAAAAACTCAAAATACAAAAAATTGGGACCTAAAAGTGGGGGAGAGGAGGAAATATTATCGTGGGGGGTGTTTCTACTCATATTTCTTCTAATGAAAGGTAAAGCTATACGCATGCCAAGTTTTATGCTTTCTGCGGCTCGGGGTCATACATTGGACTAAGGATCCGGAGGTATATTTTTAAATTTTTGGTTCATGTATTATACACTAAAAAATCTACCCCAAATCTGCTTAATTTATGATACCCAAACACACAAATATAGGCGAAATAATCATTAATAAAAAAACATTGCTGGTATTATCAGGTGCAAGGGCAATTGCATATCACCCAAAAACAATACTGTATATTTGCCGTTTGGAAAAAGGAAAAGGAAAAGCTAAAGACAGAAAAAATTTAAACAGACTAGGAGGGCACTGTAGCTAGTGAAATTACTGGGCTGAAGAGTCTTAAATAAAATTAAATAAAAATAACTACTCTACACGAGATTTTTTTGTCTTATCCATATCCATATACATATCCAACCATACATATATATAAAAGGCAAGTCATTTGTATTACATACATTTTGTCTTAAGTATAATAAAATTCTTAACATAATATATTATTATTTTTTATAAGTATTTTAGAGATTGAACATTTCATCAGACCATGTTTTAGACATGTAATCATTAAGAGAGTAGAAAGGATGTATTTCAAAAAAGTATTTTATTTTGCATTTGAACTCTAACATAGGTAGTCTAGTAATTTGAATAGGTAATTTGTTGTACATATCTAATTTTATGTTGAAACCCTGTTTATATACTTTATTAAATCTTGTAAAAGGTACTATGAGCCTCTCCCTATTTCTAGTAGGAATTGGTTGTTTATCTTGTCTTTTTCGTAGTTGATCCTTCTGGGAATGTTTTTTTTTTTTATACAACGAATTAAGAAGACGAGCAAGTCGCTCTCCTGATGGTAAGAGATAACGCTGCCCATAATTAGTACAGTGCTACCCAGTGCACTGCACTAACGCTTCCTACTTGAGAGTCATAAGATGTTAAGACTCCTCAGCCCAGTAATTTCACTAGCTACAGTGCCCTCCTACCGAAGCACAGTAATGTTTGCACATCACTGCTCAGGCGGTAGGATAACTGGCACTGTTGGGGTACCCACCTAGACGACCTCCTGCTAAGAAAGTCTACCCCCGGTAACCCCCCCCCCCCCCCCCCCGGTACGTACCCCGGTATGTACTTCAAGAAGTGAGTTGTAAATAAAGAGGGACACAACTGTCATAATTCTACACATTTTAAAGTACTCCTTGGCCGACTGACGCCTGTGTAACCCATTTAAAATTCTAATAGAATAGATATTATAAAAACTTTTAAAATTAGCAATAGTGGGCCCCGCATAATGTACATTTTTCGTGAAAAGCACTCTAATAGTCATCCGTTGAGGTATAAATATTATAGGTATACTATACACCTCAGTGGTAGAGTCCTTCTCACGAAACAGGTCCCACGGAATTTTGCGGAACTAAATTAAATTTTTTCCAATAAATACAGGCCTTCATGCCATAAATAATTTTATTTGTTAGATAAAATAGAAGTTAATTACTATGCTAACTTTTAAAATTTTCGATAGTGGCGCCCCGCAAAAAGAACTCCTTTCGTGAAAAGCACTCTACCTAGCAGTCACGGTTTCCGATTGAGCTGAAATTTCACATACCAACAATCGGATGACAATGCAATAATTTTATGACATGGAGGTGAACTGAAGTCTGATGATGGAGCTGAAAGGTGGTCATAGGAACCGCGTAAACAAAAGACAAAACCTCATCGAGTTTGGGCTCATTTGATTCGTCTTTACGAGTACTTTGATACTATATAGTAACCAGGATCTGATGATGGAGCTGGAAGGTGGCCATAAGAATTCCGTGATTAAAAGGCAAAACCCCATCGAATTTGGGCTCATTTGATTCGTCTTGACGAGTACTTTGATACTATACATATAGTAACCAGGGTCTGATGATGGAGCTGGAAGGTGGCCATAGGAACTCCGTGATTAAAAGACAAAACCCCATCGAGTTTGGGCTCATTCGATTCGTCGTAATAGAGGGGGAGTTTCGATCTTAATCAGCTTATTTGGAGATAAAGAATCATTGTGCCAAGTTTTAAATCTCTGCATAAAACGACGTTTAGCGCCCAGAGTCTGTTTTTTTTTTTTATGTTATGAAGTAGAAGACGAGCAAGACGCTCTCCTGATGTTAAGAGATAACGGCTGCCCATAATCAGTACAGTGTTACCTAGGATTTCACAATTATGTGAAACTCTAGGAGCACTGCACCAACGCTTCTTACTCAAGAGTCATGAGATGTTAAGACTCTTTAGCCCAGTAATTTTACTTATTTTATGTGGTACTAGCTGACCCGGCGAACTTCGTTCCGCCTTAGAGTAATAAAATTACCCAATTTTTGTTTTTATTTAAATTAATTTAATTATCGAGGGTAGACTTTCTTACCAGGAGTAGACTTTTTTTGCAGAAGGTCGTCTAGGTGGGTACCCCAACAGTGCTAGTTATTCTACCGCCTGATCAGTGATGTGCAAACATTACTGTGCTTCGGTAGGAGGGCTCTGTAGCTAGTGAAATTACTGGGCTAAAGAATCTTAACATCTTATGACTCTTGAGTAAGAAGCGTTGGTGCAGTGTTCCTGGAATTTCACATCATTGTAAAATTCTTGGTAGCACTGTACTGATTATGGGCAGCGTTATCTCTTAACATCAGGAGACGTCTTGCTCGTCTTCTACTTCATCACATAAAAAAAAAGTGGGGTAGTGGGTGATACAAACTGCAAGGCGATGCCTTATATATTTATTGTATCAATATTTTACATCTACAATGCTTAGAGACTATAGTACCTACGCTAGATATAACAATACTAAAGCCAAAGAGTGGGCTGTGTGACTACCTCACTTAATAGCCAATTGCTTTCCGAACTATGATAGTGATATTCTCCATTCAATGGATTTTTCATTTTGATATGGAAATAATATCCATCTTCTCCTTTCCAAAACATCAGCGGGTATTGCAACGTGTCATATGAACGATGTGTTTCTGATATTTTTTTCAGTTGCCCATTATCGCGACGTGACAGCACAATATCTCTTCTTTCCAAGTTTTCACCAACAATCATGATAATCCGTGCGTTTCTCCGGAAAACTTCAATGCGTCACAATACTCGCAAAGAATGTCCATTGGCCCAATTTGAACGCTAGTATGCAGGCAGTAATCAGTGATGCAATGTATCGAAACGCTGCTCGATTCAAATCAGGACTTGATACATTTCTTCTTGTGTCTTACATTATCTAACCGTTCAACTCTGAGATTTGCTCGATGATTTCGCATTGCCAAGCGTGCCGTTTCACGGGCTGCCTCTATTAGCTCTTGTGATTGATAAGTACGCAGCCGAGATATACTAATACGGCTCTCTTCACGTGCAATTTCTTCCTAGTCGCATTTCGGTTTTGTCGGTAAAGATTCGATTGTCTTGGTCGAGGCATTATTAATCCAATTTTTCTGAACTATCTGCAAATTTATTTTAATATTTTCCAACCAAAACAAATCAAACGTTAAACTTCAATAATTTATAATTGTCATTGTTTTTATGACGTTTTGTTATACTGGCAGCAAGTAGTTTATAATACAAATAAATTTGTCAAACATCTCCTACATGTTTCTGGTGTCCTGGTACTTCGTAAAAGTTTGAATACTCATAACTCAAGAACGCCTGGACCGATTTTGATGATCTATGGTTTCTTAGATTAAAATTTCTACCATTTTTGAACTCTTAAATTTCTACCAGTTAAATTTCCATCAAATTCTACCATTCAAATTTAATTCACATTCAAAAAGTTACAAACCAAGTCACCGACCTCCTTATGTCATTTACGTCAAATTTTGAAAAAAAAATACACGTCAAAATGACAATCAGCTGTCAAATTTCGCCAACAGTCATTTGTTTTTCATTCATAACTATTTTTAGTTAAAATTTTCTTCAAATCATACCAATCGGGATAAAAAGTATCCTATAGCACGCCCCCGGTCCTAAGCTACCTCCCCACCAATTTTCATCCAAATCTGTTCGGCCGTTCTCGAGTTATAAATAGTCTAACTAACACAACTTTCTTTTATATATATAGATTTTAGAAAATATAAAAGAAAGAAATGAATTATTGTTTGAAGTTAATAAATAAATTTTATGTAGAATAATTGACATTTTATTTTAGCTCTCATAGTTTTAAGTAGTAGTAGATTTTATATAGATTTAAAGGGGGGGGGGGGGGGGGGGGAATTGTCGTAGAGGTGTTTCTACTAAAATATCTTCTTAGGAACGGTAAAGCTAAACGTATGCCAAGTTTCATGATTTCTGCCGGACGGGGTCATACTTGAAGCTTTATGTAAAATATTTTTTTTACAATGAAGTAAGAAAATGAGCAAGACGCTGTCCTAATGGTAAAAGATAACGATATCCATAATTAGTACAGTGTTACCCTCGATTTACCAAAGGAAAAAAACTGGGTGCACTGCGCCAACGCTTCCTACTTGAGAGTCATAAGATGTTTAGACTCTTCAGCGAAGTAAAATATGGTTTCTATAACAATCGTGAAAAATAAAATTACTAATTACTAAACGCCGTTCCACCTTTTCCCATTGTTAAATATTTGTTTATAAAACAAGTGAGTATAAATAGAGCATTTTATAATTATTACCATTCAGCATCAAAGTACTCGACAAGACGATTCAAATGAGCCCAAACTTGATAGGGTTGCATCATTTAATTACGGAGTTCTGTGGCCACCTTCCAGCTTCATCATCAGATCAGTTCGATGTCATAATAATATTGCGTTGTCATCCAATTTATGCATGCAACATTTCACCGCAATCGGATTTCGGGAAGTGGGTAAAATTAAACATGCAAAATTTGATTAAAATAAGACAGACGGACAGGTGAAAATAATAAAAGCTTGTGAAAGTATTGTGTTGATTAAATGAATAAAATAACCTTACCAACCAACAAAAATAAAAAAATATTTTAGTTATCAGATTCATTTATTTAAATAAGCGACATCTATTGAGTTTTTTGTGGAAATTACAACACGATGCGATATAAAGTCGCTTGTGCTATCTTATAGTGCGTGCAAGTAGTTTTGTGTGCCGCCGTCCGATGCTCTAGCGCCACGCCGCGCCGTTCGTGCGGTGTGACTGTGTGAGAACGCATTTCTGAATTCGAATTAGGTGTTATCAGGCCGTTAAAAGAAAAAACCCCATCGAGTTTGGGCTCATTTGATTCGTCTTGACGAGTACTTTGATGCTATATAGTAGCCAAACAAATTAGAATTCATTTAAATTAGTAAATGTAACTTATTTCTCAAATGAATCAGCGCCAGCGGAAAATAATGGAACTAATCTAATGTGCGCATGATGCGTGTAAATATCAGTAATAAATATCTTTTTGCTGCTTATTTTTAATTTCTAAAACATGTAAAATCATCTGAAGATAAATAGAAAAATTCATTTACAGTTCATTGTAAAAGTAAATTATTTTTCATACAAGCTAGCGCCACAGAAAATAATGGAACTAATGTCCTAAGAAAAAGAAATATCGTTTATTCTGCAAACAGTTTTAGAAAAGAAGTCCCGCGTAACCTAGCGGAACTAAATAATAGATTTATAAATACTGTGAATACTTCATTTATTATATATTTTTTATTTGTTAGATTAATTAAATATTATGTACCTATTTAATTGAGAAATTAAATATGAGAAATTATGAATTATTAAAAATCTGTAGATATTTTAACTTAAAATCACGCGATTGTGGCGCTCCATCTAGGGGATCTTTTGTAAAAATCACTGGTTATCCGGAGACACACAGACATAAAATCTGTTCACACCCATTTAGGCATACATCCAGACACAAACTGTCACGTTTATAATGTTAGTAAAATTTTGCAATGATTATTATAGAACCTTTTATCTGTGTTATAGATAATCATAGGCGGATTTAGTCATTAAGCAAGCTGCTCGCGCACATATTATAAAGGATGTTTAAGCTTTAGGGGGGGGGGGGCAGGGGGCCAAGGTACCCCCAGAAGCATTGTAGAGTTACGAATTTCGCACATATTTCTGAAATAAAATTTTTTTTTCGGCGCTCGCAGCTAGCTGCTCGCGCACTTATTGTAATGGATGTTTAAACTTCCTAACCGCTCAAAGCGAGCTAAACATACACTTTTCGAAATAAAAATTATAATATTTTTGCCCGTCTGCACCTTGCCCCCCCCCCCCCCCCCAAACCAAATCCTGGATCCGCCTATGATTTTAGGTATACACCTCAGTGGTAGAGTCCTTCTCACGAATGAGGTCCCGCGGAATTTTGCGGAACTAAATAAATTTTTTTCGATAAATTCTGGACTTCATGCCATAAATAATTTTTCACCACTCTCGCACGAAAATAGTGTCTTTGGTCATCGATTTCAGTGAGCAAAAGCCGTTTTGCTCTCTAGAGAGGCAAAGTGATTTGAATTTCGAACACAATTTTATTGGATAAGAAGAAGTTGGTGTGTTCTGAAACTTATTTGTGTACAATTTTTATTTAACTGAGATGCACATAATTTTTAATGTTATTTATTGAATTTTAAGTTTATAAATTGTATTTTTTCAATAATATTTTAAATAAAATACTATTATAGAATAATAAGTCGTAAGTGAGTTTTTTTTTTTTTAAATATTATTACAATTTGTTTTTCATAAATATGTCACACACACAAATTTCGAACGCAACTCTTTTAATAAAAATAAAAAAATACAAAATGGCGGGATGTAGAAGTTTAGAGTTTACAGTCAAATGGAGAATGCGTTTTGACGTCATCGATAAATGCCATCTTTGTCTCTCTCTTTTGTATGAGGTAAGTGAGATGGCACTTATAGTTGTCATTTTTCTTGCGACAGTGGTGTTCACAACACATTTTCCATTTGGTTCTAAACCTCTTGGTAAAGATTCAACTAAATATTTTCAACTTAAGTTGTAAACTTTTGCAAATTTCTATTTGTGATCTAATAGTCTGTTTAATTACAAAGAAATGAGTGACCCCAGTGATGAAGGTAGTTGTCTTACGCCAAAAGAGTTGAAAGAACAAGTTTCGAATGCCGAGTTCAGCTATTTGCCTGAAAAATCTAAAGTGAAATATGTAAAGGCGTACGAATCCTTCAATAATTGGCGCCTCTCAAAAAATGCAAAAACATATTCCGAGACCGTGATACTATCATATTTCATGGAACTATCTAAAACAAGAAAATCCAGTACATTATGGAGCATTTTTTCTATGATAAAAGCTGTCTTGAAAACGAAACGTGACCTTGAAATAGAAAAATTTCTGAATGAAGCACCAGACAGTAAATACCTCGCTTTAAAAGTAAGTAAATTGATACAAAAGCTAATTTATTTCAAAGAAAACCTATCTAACTGTACCTATCTAAAAATAAGTAAACTAAATTATTGTTATTTTTTACAGGTTGTATTAATTATTGGCATAAATGGTGCGTGCCGCTCAAATGAATTGTTGAATCTTAAGGTAAACGACGTTGAAAAGCATTCGGACAAATTAATATTAGTAAAATTATTGAATACAAAGACTAAAATCGACAGATCATTCGTCATTAGTGAAGAATATGTGAATGTGGTGGACAAGTATATGGCATTACGACCCGCTAATACAAAAACTTCAAGATTTTTCTTACATTATGATAATGGAAAAAGTAAAAAACAGCCCATAGGCATCAATAAAATCGGTGATATGCCAAAAACGATTGTTAAATTTCTTCAGCTTCCGGACTCCCATCTTTACACTGGGCATTGCCTGAGGCGGACGTCAGCAACACTCTTAGCTGACTCAGGCGCTGATATTACAGTTCTTAAACGCCATGGTGGCTAGAAGTGTAACAAGATTGCAGAAGGATACATCGAAGATTCTAAAGTTATTTAATATGCTAACTTTTAAAATTTGCGATAGTGGCGCCCCGCAAAAAGAACTCCTTTCGTGAAAAGCACTCTACCTATCAGTCACAGTTCCCGATTGAGCAGAAATTTTGCATACCGGGAATCGGATGACAATGCAATAATTTTATGACATGGAAGTGATCTGAAGTCTGATGATGGAGCTGAAAGGTGAAATTTGATAGATATATTATAATAAATAGTTTGAGTACGTAGGTATATGATAGTTTCATTTCAGAAAATTTCATTTTAGTTTTTTTTATACAACGATGTAAGAAGATGAGCAAGATGCTCTCCTGATGGTAAGAGATAACGCTGGGATTTAACGAAGGTTAAATTCTGGGTGCACTGCTGAGTCATAAAATGTTAAGATTCTTTAGCCCAGTAATTTCACTAGCCACAGTGCCCTCCTACCGAAGCACAGTAATGTCTGCACATCACTGTTCAGGCGGCAGAATAACTGACACTGTTGGGGTACTAGCCGATCTCCTGCAGAGCAAGTCTACCCACGGTAAAGAGATCACCATTAAATGACGCGGAAAAGAGTCAAGAGTAACTGTACGGAATCAAGCTGTTATTATTCCGTATTTTTATTAGTTTTTCGGATTTTATTGATAATTTGATATATTTTTGTTTACTGTATTTAATCTTGATGTACTATATGTGTAAGTGGTAATTTATTGCCGTTCTAATTTGTACTGTGGTATAGGTATAACGATAGTTCTGGGACTTATCCCAGGACGTCTCTGAAATCTAAGTATTATTCACAAAAAATGTTTCATAATATTATTTACTAGCTTATGCTCGCGGCTTTGAAACCTTTACGTCATGAAACCTTTCTATGTTCCAAATTTCAACCCAATCCATCTAGCGGTTGAGGCTGTACGTTATACAGATACATCAGTCACTAGCTTATTCTCATGGCTTTGCCCGCATGGACGGGTTACGTTTCATAATACCTACGGTCGTTTCAACTACGGTCGATATAACTACGGTCGATTCGCATAAGTTCATTTCACATATTGGACGACTCGCTTACAGTGCAACTCGCCTGCGGTTGATTAAACTATGGGCATGTGAACTAATGGGCGATTCGGCCAATGTTCATTTGATATATTGGTTAATTCAACTATGGACGACTCACCTACGGTTTATAAATTCTTTGCTACGCGTGTTTTTAGTACAGTATTCAGGGCAAACCGAAATCTGTTGGTTAGGTTAGGTTTGAACAGTGACCACAATGCGCGAGCCGAGCGAGCGAAGCGAGCGTGCCGCGGCAGCGCCCGGCGAAGCGCCAGATATTTTTCTTATTACTGAATTATTTATCCTGTGTCATGGCATCTTCAGGCATTTTGGCATCTTCTTTCATCTACCTCATCATGGCAAAGTGGCATAATAAGCTGTCTGCGCACCTACAGATAGAAATCATTCAGGTATCAAAAACAACACGTTTCTGAATTCTGTACTATAAACAAGTATTTTTTAGCTGTCATACCTGACTAGCAGCCGGAAACATGGTCTAAAAATACGTGAACCGTCCGTTAGTTCGGTCAAAAATAGGCAAATCGTCCAATAGTTTAATCAACCATAGCTCAATCGACCGTAGCTGAGTTAACCGTAGGCGAATCGTCCAATATTGATTTCAACCAATAGTTATTATGAACGTAGGCGAAACGTCCAATAGACATTTTGAATAGTAGGTGATTCGATTGTAGTTACATATTGGCAAGGTTTGCCAGCCTTTACTAATTCTACGCCCATTAAGTCGCAGAAAACCCGTGAATTGAATCCCTCTTTTCCGTGGAATTGGAAATCGAATTAAATGGTCTGTATAAAATTCATTAATATATGAATAATTTACTGTCACGCGCTACGAAATGCGCGCGGGTCAGCTAATTATAAATAAAATAGGATAAATTAGTAATAAATACCACAAACAGTTATTACAACCGAGTTTTAGTAGGATGTTCGTAGCATTTCCTGAAATGACTCAGGTCACAGGTCTTTAATCTCCTAGGAAGGATAGACATTTTTTAAATTTAAGATATATTCGTTGAAAGCACATAATGATTACAACTTTTCTGACGGCTGAACCACCGTAAAAAGATCATATCAAATATCTCATTATCGTGGCAAAACCGATTGAATTAAGATTTAACCTTAAATCCTGGAAAAATATAGAACACTTTCCAGTGAGTAAAACTGCCAAGCAAAGATAAGTAGAAAATACATAATATTAGCTAGAGAAGCCCCTTATCCTCTTATCTCCTTATCAAACACCCCTCGAAGGATGCTTCAGTACGAAGGCACCCGTATCATGTGTCACGCAGTCACGTCCTTTATCCATCGATTTACTAACCAATAGATGGAAAATCAGCCCTATTTTCCTGAGGCTTTATTGGGTAACTAATGAGAAGACTTGTATGGATGTTATTAAAGTGGATGGGCATAAGTAGAAAATACATATTAGCTAGAGATGCCACTTAACCCCTTATCTCCTTATCATACACCCCTCGAAGGATGCTTCAGTACGAAGACACCCGTATCATGTGTCACACAAGACACCCGCAGTCACGTCTCCTTTGTCCATTGATTTACTAACCAATAGAAGGAAGAACAGTGTTATGTTCCTGCTGTGTGTTGTTCTGGTTGGAAGGGTCACCTTGGCCAGGGATATTTACTAAGCTAGAGAATTATCGTCTAAAGTATCTGGATGACGATTGCCTTGCAGTTGTCTTAGGACTTTGAGTTATACCTATAGCTACTAGATAACAATGCGATTGTAAGCCTTAAAAAATCTCCATTCAATCTATGAGTACCAAACTCAACTAAATCGATTTAGCCGTCAAGACCTGAAGAGGCAACACATACATACGTCCATACTTATACATTTTTAATAATTAGGTCAATAAGTAAAAAGACAGGCACCAAATCGGAGCTTAGTGAATGCTTAGCTCAGCTGCTGTTATTCATAACCGTTACGTCTTCACCCTTGTCTCTGGTAGTCACGTCTTTGCCCCAGCAGTTACGTGAATTGGAACGTATGCGGTGGCGTTTCGCGTGAAATGGAGCGTTAACTTTGAACTGATAAGATTTGACGGTACGCTTATCTTTGGCAATTTCTATGCGAGAAATGTCCTTCATTTGATATTTTATTGAAGGCTGGATATACTCGCGGTTTTGTCCACATTGAAAAAATCTTAGCATGATATCTATCTAAAGCGTACGTATGTGTACCTAAATGGTAATAGACTAGCAGACTAAACCTAGAAGGCGGGATAAATCCTAGCTTCACTGAACATCATGCCGGAACTGCTTCGCGACACGGTTTTGTCCAGTGGATGGTAACTAGCCACGGCCGAAGCCAGTAGTTTATAGATGAGTTATAAAAAAAAAACAGTCCACATAATATATTCCTTTTCATATTTCTATTGAAATGTGCGATGAGCTTTAGCTATCGACCTTTCACAGAATTTCCTAATTAGTTATGTCAGCGTGAAATGGAGAGGGATTAACATTCAAAATGAAATGTATCATTAATTTTGAAATGTTTGATATTAGCCTTCGAGATAATAATATCTATTTTATGTACTAATTGGCTTTGAAATACAAAGGTATTGAAATTTCACTTGTAATGACCCAAACGGTTATAGTAAAAGAGTCACACATACATACCAACAGGATCTTGAATAAAAGTACATATTTACTTGTTGAACTGTATTATATTTTCGGCAATTACATAGTTTACTATTTTTCTGTTGCTATTTTATCACACGCTTGCATCTCGCCGCCTTGTCATCATGACTTCTGACAGACCATAGTGCCATAGACTATGTCATTTCTTATGTCATTTCTTATATTTTTTTATTTTTAATTTGGTTGATTTGCTTTTTCGCGTCGTTTATTAAGCATTTAAATCGTTATGTATAACAATTTCTAACAATCGGCCGTTCTGCCATGGGGATGTCCCTATCCCCAAACACATCTCGGCCATTCTTTGTTGGTGTATGTCCCCATACTACCGACAGTACATCGTATTCGGGATAGTAAATACATTTGAGCAAGTACATTTTTTTAAATATCGACAACTAATGGTACAGAGCAATAATTTGATTTAGATTAAATAAAAACTTTTTAGTTAAGCTTCATATTCGCGTTGTGTTGTTGTAAATCATTTTAATAAAAGAAAAACTCAAGTTAATTAATTTTAAATTTAACACGTTTTTTTTTTTGAGAATTATGTTAGTAAATGACTACCGCTCGTTCGCAAAGCACCTCCATGAGAAGAACGAGCAAGAAACTCATGGATATTGCTGTTTGTTTTATTAAGTTTAAAATGTTTACATCTTATTGTCATAATTAATTTTTCGTTTGAATGGCACTACGTCGTTTATCATGCGAAATTACTTTCTTAGTGAAATTGGCATTTTATTAAAGAGATATTATAATTTGATTACTTTTATCATGATTATTTATTTAAAGACAGTCATCTGCTGATATGCCGACGAAGGAGCTTCCAGTCATCTCCATCTATATTATCACGCTGACTTATCAAATGGCATAATGGGAGTGAAAATATGTATCTTCTATCTTCAGTATCATTTGCTTAGTCTGCATCACAACAACTGGTAACATTTCTATTATAATTAGGTACATTATAGACGAGTTTCATAAGCATTGTTGCCTTCTGATACCTCATGCCACCCAATGTTCATTAGTGGGCTGACTGTTGTAATATCTTTGTATATATTGCTTATTCAATTGAAATTAAATTTTGTATTCTTGTGATATTCTGGAACCAATGTAATGTTTGGTTGTTCCTAAATCCTTCAGGCACCTTTCCTTTTTTATTTTTGTATCTCTTTTTATAATTTATGACATTTCCTTAATGTTATAAAGATCTATATCATCGATATATTATACTGCTATAACAATCACATCTTTTCCATTTACAATATAAACATATGGATTTATTCTTGAGCAAGGCATCCCAAATTCTAAAGCAATATTTAATTGTCTGTGCCAATAGTTTGTTCGCTGGCTCGTGTCTATTATACATTGACATATTTAGTTTACAATCATAATGTTCATCCTCATAACCAGGTTATAAATGTAAGTTTCTTCAGTAACTTTGCTGAGTAAGAATGCTGTGACTCCATCCATTTGGTGTATCTGTTTCTAGTTCCTTCTTGGCATCCAATCAGGTATCTTATAGGCGAGTGGTAGACCACTGGAACATAGACCTCAATGTAATCAATGTCCTTGTCTTGTTTATAAATATCCTTTATCATCGGTCTATGATATAATGTGTACAATACCCATTGGCATTCATCTTGGTTTTATTGATCTATTTGCTGGGTATTGGCTTGGTTAGCAGATTTTCCTTCTGGTCAACGTTTTTGATCTATAAAGGATATTCTTTATTCCTAGTATAGTACATCTGAAAGCTTGTTTGATATCTTCAGAATTCTTTGTATATCTTCATTTTATACATTTTCTTGCATTTACATAATATTTCAATAATTAAAACATAGATTTGACATTATGAGCAACAGTATCCATGGCAACCATTATTCTTCATAAAGGCCATAGATATTCTATTACATTCAAGTAGATATTATATGGCCATATAAATTAAGCTAACAATACCTCATTCATCTGCGTTTCCAGTATTTAGAACTTCTTGAAGACTGAATCATTTTCCGGAAAACTCGATAGGTCATTGCTTAGCACTAAGATTTGTCTCTCTTAAATAACGATTCTCATGCTTTGCTGTTGCATTCTTGATATCATAGTACGATTAGTGAAGTCAAATGTCTGTTACGGTGTGTCGGTGTCTCATCAACAAAATCTTCATATTGATCTGAACCATATGATATCATCATCGCATATTACCAGCTCTGGCCACTGATTACTTTGCTAGCTCTATCCAACAATCTTCGCCAACTTTGGCCAACCAGGACTTTGGCAGCTCTAGCCATCAATCTTCGCCAACTCTGGCCAACCGGAACTTTGGCAGCTCTAGCCATCAATCTTCGCCAACTCTGGCCAAAAACATATATTTCCCTCACCAGGGTCTCATTTACAAAACATTGCCAGCTCTGGCCAATTTAAAACAGATATTTCCCTCACCAGGGCCTCGTTTACAAAACATTGCCAGCTCTGGCCAATTTACAACAGATATTTCCCTCACCAGGGTCTCATTTACAAAACATTGCCAGCTCTGGCCAATTTACAACAGATATTTCCCTCACCAGGGTCTCATTTACAAAACATTGCCAGCTCTGGCCAATTTACAACAGATATTTTCCTCACCAGGGTCTCATTTACAAAACATTGCCAGCTCTGGCCAATTTACAACAGATATTTCCCTCACCAGGGTCTCATTTACAAAACATTGCCAGCTCTGGCCAATTTACAACAGATATTTCCCTCACCAGGGTCACATTTACATAACTTTGCCAGATAAAATCTGGCCAACTTAGAACATATTACTCCCTCACCAGGGTCACATATATATTTTATAGTAGGTATGAGTTCTAACTCGTAACAGTCACCAAGTCTTAATGTAATTCACATAAAAACACAAGGGACTCCCATAACCCATACATAATACACAAGTCGCCATTTTTTTTTAAATATATATGTCAATAACTGTTAATTATCATAACAACTCAAACTCTTTACTAACACTTGCTAATATTATAGACATTGTACAATTGTACAGTCACACAAATGCTTCATAGTAATTCCACAAAAATTGAGTTTCCATACCGGTTACAACAGTATTTTCTATCATGACGCTGTCCAAAACATAAAGTAAGTCCCTTCAGAAAGTTACTGATATGTTATTATATGATAGTGACAATTTGTGAACAATGACTCCCTTTGAGAGCACCATCTTATTAGCATGAGGAAATGTACCATCATTTAGGTCTGAACAATATCAACATACCCAATTTATCAAATCTTAAAAACAACATTCTATTCTAAATGACAATACCAAAATTTGCCATCACTTGTCATGCATTGTGGTGTTTACATTGGTTATGTCTGTCGCGGCCAAAGGACCTCGAATCTGTGGGAATTTCTTCATCCAAGCTCATACAATTATTAGTTAACTTTTAAGTTTGTGAAATGAAACTTAATACCATATTATATTATAAAATGCAATATCATCAATATTTAATTATGGTCCTCCAAATATAAACTGTCAGTTAGTCTTTATATTTGATATGCCTTCTACTATATCACCTAGTTTTCAAATGGATCTAAACGAGAACATTCTGTGCATGTGTACCAATGTGTATATATGTAACCTATATTTACATATATAGTAAAAGACAGTTTCAGTTCATCATTTGTTTGTTGGTCTCTTACCATCCATTCAAAATAATATTATTAACAGTGTGGAAGACTAATTATATCTTCATCTAAAACAATTCTTATTCACCTATGAATAAATATTAAGTAAATTCTCATTTACATAATACTTCCCACAAAACTCTTCATGCTTTAATGTTATATAATTTAAGTGACTTCATATACACATCCTAGATATACACACCATAGATGGACCATTGATATTCATTGATCACTAAATCCATAGATGGGCCATTGATATTCATTGATCACTACATTCATAGATGGACCATTGATATTTACTGATCATGTAATTTCACACTTACTTTTGAAGTGTTTCTATGAACAAACAATGTGTAAATATGGTAGCCTGAACATACTTTTAAACTAGTACTACTAGCAATCTTAACTTAATGACTGGATACTACTATCCTATAAAGATGGTACTAGATAGTCCAAACGACAGGTAACCATTGCATACAGTTACTTTTAAATGTAATCATATCTAAATAATTTACCTAATTAAATTTCAAATCTGCCTTACATAGAAAGTAGGTAGTAACAATTGCAATAATTAAAAAAATGTCTTCTTTACAAAAGGTTACATGCTCACGTTTATAAATCATGTAGTGTCATAACAATAATTCTACTTTATGACATCTGGGGCAAATCCAGAATTCCAACTATGAATACAAATTATCACAAAATTATTTTATTATTTGTTCTTCTGTACCATTCAATAATATGAAATCTGAGCTATGTAGTGAGCAGTGTAAATCCCCCCATTAGTAGTTTGGTGGTAACCCGTAAATCATTCTGTAATAGACAAACTGCCCTAAGAGCATTCAAATGATTGTACACATACATTTCATTTACTCAAGTCTATGATAACAATTATGTAAACCCTTCCAAAAAGATAATATGTCATCTGTTATAATATTGTATCCTTATTCCTTTTGCATATAATGGTGTTATCACTTTATATGTGGAAGCTATTTATTGGCTCTTCACTACTTTATTTATGCACCATAGCTGTAGGCCTCCCAAATAATATGTAAGAATATATATCCATAAAATATCAGTTTGATGAGTCAACATCATTCATTGTGGAATACACTACATTTATTAATAAGTCTACATTATATACTCAAAGTTCAAATTTCAAAGTTATTCATTGCGAGAGTATGTATACAAAAGATAACAAGTTATTATAATATGGTTGTCTGGAAGAGATCGCCATCAGTGATAAGACCGCCAATCGCAACACCTCCCTCCGTGCAACCCTAGTTCCAAGTTTATATTGCTGCACCTGTGTGAACAATAAGGAGCTTTCTATTCTATAATATAATAGTCTGCTACAGTCCGCTTTTCAGCATGCAAATTGTAATAATAATAAAAGACACATTTCAAGGTACAATGTTATGTTTAGACGGACCTAAGACTGACAGAACAATATTATAATATCACAGTCACTTCGACCTCAGTGGGAACATTTAGTATAAGCCGTGCTTTTACTGTCATTTTACTTCACTAAACACTTTTTTTTCTTTTACTTTCCGAACCAAAATATTGTTCTGGTTCACTGATATTAAAATTCAATTTGATTCTAGAAAACTCTGTATCCAATATTATAGCTATAGTAATTCAAATGTAAAAATACTTTGTGTCAATACCTACTGGGTATAGGTACATCATCTCTACATGTATACAGATATATATAATTAATGCAGATATAATTTACTTAAAACATATTCAATGTTTTAGTTTTAAAAATGGTTCTCTAATATCATATTTCCTTGCTTCAGGGGCTAAGCTTCAAGATTTATTATTAATTGCCAATGGGAATATGACTGACTAATAACTACAGTAATAGACTTTACGGTACACTATACATTCCGTCTCAGTATTAAGCATAGAAGATTAATAAAATAATCTTTACGAACCGAATTGTTACAAAGTCTAAAGTGAACTTAATGTGAACCGATGCCATATTTTGTAGGTAACATTGACAAACAGTTTCATAATACCTTAGGTACTCAAAAGCCACACGTTGAACATTCCTCTTTTCAGCTTGTAGCTCCAACGTGTGGCTGGGTGCCGCAGCTCTGCTAATGTCCACCTTCTCAAGGTATCATAAACACTGTGCTAGGAAAGTCTGCGATAAGGATATGGTCAGTAATAATTTCATCATAAATGCTAGAGTAAGATTCTCTTACTTCCATTGGAAAACATATTGTACAATTTAGCAAAATTCAAAATATATTATACTATCAGCTATTCTTGACAAAGAAGCAAAACTTGACAGATCTTCAATCTTCTTCTTCTTCTTGATATTCGTTCATTGACCAATTATTATGATTCTATGACATTATTATTATTTTTTAACTACACAATCTTAAATTATATTTTTGACATATTATTAATGTACATGACTTATATTCTCCCTCTCTTCTATACTTTCACTACACCCGACAGGGTCCACAAATGACCTAGTAAAATGTATGTAATATGTAAGATCCTTTTTAAGAAAATTATGTGGAAAGTGAATAAAGTATTTGAATCTGAATCTGAATCTGATCAGTGCGGCCAGTGCCTTATCTTCAAAACTGACCTCCTCAAGCATGACAAGAAATGCCTTAATATGAACAGTAATTTATTTTATTTATTCCTTTATCTTCTCACCAAATCAAATAAGGTTATGCAAAATTTGCTTATTCTAGCAACTTCGCTATAGCAAAATAACTATTATTTACCATTGATTACAGTAAAGGTTTGTTAAAATTTAGTTTAATTTAACATAAAGGTCCTTGCTCCGAAGAGCAATATCACATAAAATATCAGCAAGATTTCTGTTTAGATTGTGCAACAATATTATGTAAGTAACAAAACATTGTACACGAACCCACCATAATATAGAGGTAGAACTGTCCGTTTTATTTATTTTAATAATTAATTATTATTAAGTATACTGTAATGTGTGTGTGTAATTAAACTATTACACTACAGAAAATTAAACCAATAAAATTTGTAAGACTTCTGAACTCTGAACTACACAGACCAGCAAAGCTATCGTTTGATACAAAATATTAAACACAATAATAAGTGAGCAAAATAAATACCTGGGCACAACCAGTTGCTGCCAACTTACCATAGCGTTGCGTCGAAAACGTAAAGCAGTGCACATCGCTGACGCGCATTTCACCGCTCAGCCAAATTTCAAGATCGATCTACAATTACCTAGTAACTCACTAGAACTATTAATGAAAAAGTATAATAATGGTGACATACCCAATCTCTTTCAGTATCCATTCCGTCAAGAACAGCTCTTACTAACAGCATTTGGACATGTTAGCGTTCGTCAGGTTCGTTTCACTTCTGATATAAAAGAGTCACACATACATACCAACAGGATCTTGAATAAAAGTACATATTTACTTGTTGAACTGTATTATATTTTCGGCAATTACATAGTTTACTATTTTTCTGTTGCTATTTTATCACACGCTTGCATCTCGCCGCCTTGTCATCATGACTTCTGACAGACCATAGTGCCATAGACTATGTCATTTCTTATGTCATTTCTTATATTTTTTTATTTTTAATTTGGTTGATTTGCTTTTTCGCATCGTTTATTAAGCATTTAAATCGTTATGTATCACAATTTCTAACAATAGGTTGTAGCTACAAAGTCTATTACTAAGTTCATGAAATTAAACAAATAAAACAAGTGAAATTGAAAGTAAATACGTAGAGCTTTTTCAATCGAGAACTCTCCAGAACTATTTGAAGATACTTTTCGAGCACGAACTTGTCGAAACATTTTTGTCTCATGTTCTTTTAGCTCTATTAAAGAGAACAAGCGCCACAAATGTGTGGCTGGAACCAGTCTTGCTGGTTGATTGAATACTTTTAATTGAATGGTTTTCTCGTACCGGGGGCAGATGCATTAGATTGCCGAACAATAGTACATTAAGACCACCGAACATTTCTTCAACCATTTGACCATTGATATTTCGTTAATAAAAGAAATTGTATATCTTTAAAGTAAAGTAAAAATTAATTGATTGACATACAAAAAAATACAGCGAGAAATAGTAAATAACACCAAAGAAAAAATAAAAAAGCATGCATAAGTTCCTTAAACTAAAAAAGTATATAATATAGATTCTGCTGTTTTAGTTACCTATACATAATTTTGTAGTCAATTTTTGTAGTGTTTTTTTGTAGTCTTTCCATTGTAACCGTATCCCACTGAGAAAATTTCCCGTCAGCATGGGCATTTGGGATATTTTTCTATCTTTTTGCACAGGTAACTTTAGTGCAGTATGAAGTTTAGAGCCTCCAATCAAACCCTTGTTCGCACACTTTAACGACAGTCTTGGCATGACAACGGTTGGCTTGATTTTTCAGCAATTAAAACAAAAATGTTTTACCAGTTCCCGCATTCCCTGTAATGGTATGTTTTAGTATGTTGTTTCTTTGTATCTGCTCTTGAATGTTGCGTGTCACAAACCGAAACACTTCTGCCTGATCTGCATACATAGCTCTGCAAGACTTACTGAACTCATCATCAGCCATACATTGTTCAGGTGCTTCAATTTCATTAATGGGTTCGTCGTTAGGTTGTAGATTTTCTTCGTCGAGAATGCGAAATACGTGAACTTGGTTAAACGCATTTTCTAGCTGTCGATCTCGTTCTCAAAAAGTTGCATATACGCTTGTTGGTTTGGCGGAGGAATTCTTCTTTTGCTAGGTCTGCTTCCAGTAGCTTACATTCATTACGAGAAGGATATACTGTTGGAAAAAGACTATAATAATAGTTCTCGGGGTCTGTTGCTGCTACAAAGTATGAAACTCGTACCGTCGCTAGAATTTTTCGAACTATAAAGTTTAGTGTTATCGGTCAATGTGATGAGTCGTCTTCTGGTGATCTCCTCTTGAGGCTGATGGTCATCTACGGATTCATCGTTGCTCACGTTATTATTTTTTTATTTAATAAGGCTCAAGAGCATTGCGAATTCTAGCAAACTCATATTAATAAATAAATAATAAAAATAAAAAAGCCTTTATTTCCCATCACCTAAATATGTTTTACAATAATTATTTTGTTCTTATGAAATGAAACTTATAAAAAAACAACACTAAAAAATAAGTTCAAGCTGTTTCTTGGATAGGAACCCCTATTTGAGTATAGGCCTCCTCCAGTTTTGTCCAGTTTTCCCTGTCCTTAGCCTTTTGCATCCAGTCTGTTCCTGCTGTGGCTACAATGTCGTCGGTCCATCGTTTTCTGGGTCGCCCTTTTCGTCTTTTCCCAGAAGGTCCTTCCCATCTCGTCGCTTCTTCTGTCCATCTCTTGTTGTTGTACCGAGCTACATGGCCGGCCCATCGCCATTTTGAACGCAGACTGTATTGTAGGGCGTCGATCAATTTTGTCCTATTCCGTATTATTACGCTTCTTACTTTATGTATTTTCCTTATCTTAAGAATACTTCTTTCCATGGCTTTCTGACAATTAACCAGTTTGGTTTTTATTTTGGAATTATATATTTAAGAGTTGGTAGAATACACGTATCCATCACAGTCTTCTTCATATGGAGCGGATAGTCACCTTTCATGATCTCTTTCAGGGACCAGTATTTGTTCCAACTCATTTTAATTCTGCGTTCTAGTTCTTCTTCTTCAATTTTGTCTTCAAATGATACCTGTTTCCCTAGGTATATGTAATTTGTTACGTACTCAAGTGCATTCCCGTCGAGTTTTATTGTATGTGTTTGTCCATTTGTCACTTTTGTTTTTTCTTTGTTCATCATGAGTCCTACTTTTTTACTCTCCACATTTAATTTAGCAAACTCATATTAATAAAGTCAAATTCTGAGTGGTCATGTGGACGTTTTTCGTACCTGTCAAAGATATTATTACAATATCCCGTTGCTTGCACTCTGTCAAATTATAATACTCTGTATCTGACTTCCGACTTGAGAGTGTTTAAGAAAATACATTTCCTTGAGCTGTCGCATAGATTTAGATGAAACAGTCTAAATGCGGACTCACAAGCAGAGATTTGTCGTTCTTGGATAATTCGCATACAAACCTTAAATAGTTTTCGGGATGTGTCACTTTCTTCACGTTGTTTTTGTTGCACTGCCTGGGCTAGGCTTGAATATAATACGGTTGGTTCTGATTTAGAGATATACTTTTTAACATATGTATTATGCTATTGCTTCATTTGAGCCACATGGTTGCTCTCATGGCGTCATGGTCTTCTAGGCGTCGCTTTAGAATACAAATTCTACCACCATTCCGGAGTTTTTCATCAGAAGTGTCATCAATTATACGAGTTTCGTCAGATTCTTGTCTTGGAAAACCGAACTTGCAAGTACCTATTGGTATTGTTCTTTTGACATGTATGGGTATGACGGTGAATTTGATTTTTTACTAATGTCTTGATGACGGTGAATTTGATTCTTACTATTTCTGCCAGTGAGTTTACCTTTAAAGTATTTTCTGCATTTGAATCCCACCTTCAAATCATCTTCAAATCATTCATCTTCGAATGTTAGTTTTTCCACAGCATAGGGGAAGGGGTCTTTCCGAGCTGTACTAAAAACAATATACTAGTGCGATGGTGCATAAATAATTGTCTTCTTTAGGTTCGCTTAGATGACAGCTTTGAACGCTGTCCACTGGCATATAAGTGTGCTTAATAAGTAAGTAGTTAATCTGTATATTTTCACTGTCTGATTTTCCAAATTTTTGCATTGCTGTAACGTGGAGTGTATCATTGACAACACCACCCTATTACGGTTTTGTCCGGGACAGTAGTCACAATAAGAAGCAAGTTTTTAACGTTACCCTTTTCATCGACAGACAGTATATTTATGAAGAATACTGGATACTTCGTTTGCGCCCCTTTTGCCTTCACTTTCGACCCAGTAATCGCTAATATATTGTGGGTCCCGTTTTCGTAAAAACATAGATTGTACACAGCTAGCTTTCGCGAATAATATGGGAGCATGGAGTTGCCATGTTGTATTAAGGACTTTTTCTAAATCAAAGCTCACACACAATGTATTCGGATCACTTTTGTGAATATTTTTATGAGTACATATCGGTTATAGCTTTCATTTTTTTGTTCAGCTTTTTCCTTGGGATTTATCGGATCTGTAATGTCTGCTCCCTCGAATTTTCAAACATTTGTCCTTTTTCGGGACATGAAAGCCAACATTATCCAAAGTAAACTTTATCCGAATCTTGTCGACAATAGTATGACGGCACAGCCGGTAAGCTTAGGATGAAATTGATCGCAGTTTCTGTAGTAGCTGGCTTTGTTTTATTTGGAGGTACGTGTTTACCACTTAAGTCGTCTTTAGCGCAGCCCCAGCTAGAGTTCTTGATATTATAATAGATATACTTCGATGATATATGTATTTAACGTAGCTGACAGAAATTGCAAACACACTGATCTCTTTACCCTCTCCTTCATTGATATGATTTTACAAGCTTTATATTACTTTCACCTGTCTGTTGTCTGTCTGTCTGTCTGTAATCAAATCTTTCAAGTTTAATTTGACCCACTTCCCGGTTTCCAATTGAGCTGAAAATTTGCATGCGTGTGTAAATAGGATGACAATGCAATATTTTTATGACATCGAGCTGATCTGATGATGGAGCTGGAAGGTGGCCATAGGAACTCTGTCAATAAACAACGCAACCCCATCGAGTTTGGGTTCATTTGATTCGTCTTGACGAGTACTTTATGATGCAAGATGGTAAGAATAATTAAAGCTTGTTTTTTAAAAGTATTTTTAAAATTTCACTTGTTTAAAGCTTGCTGTTCGTTTCCCCGAATCTACTCGTTTACGTTTGACATTGTCTTTCTGTGTTATGCTTATTGACTTCGACGTTCTTCCGTGAGTCCCCAAAAGTGATCAAATACCTTCTGTCTTTTTCCAACACATGGATTAGGTTGAACAGATTTAGGCCAATTTTGCCATCTCTTCGCTCATATTCTTGTCCAGTATTTCTTTTCTCTGACCATTCTTTTCTTAAGTTTGTTCTTTTCTTTTTTGTGAGTAATTGTGTTGTATTGTATCTATATCCTCCAAACGTCTTTTATGATTCTTAGGTTTGGTTTTATTTGATTTATTTTTTCTTACACTTGTTTTTGAACTATCTTCATTAAAAGAAGAGTTAGACCCTAACCATTCAGCTGAGATTTCAGCATCTTCACAATCGATAAGAGTTGAATAGTCTTCATCTGATAAATAATTATCAATGTACGTTTTGTCAACATTACATTTACGTTTATAACCTTTCTGATCTCTCTGAATAGTGGTATTACTATAATTGGTACTTACTTGAGCGCTGCTTATTTATTTATTTATTTTATTTTCAAAGGAAAACTTTTAGCTAACTATACATACATATTAAAAATACAAAATATGGAAGGCTAATTACAAGTTTTCACAGATATTACGATATATAAATTATTTTAAAGCAGACAGTAGGCGGTAGGTGTTTTAAAAGATTGCCCTAGATCGTTACTTGCAGTAGGAAACTCCGGTATACTCTTAATAATTTCATAAATTTCTATGTTTCTAATTTCATCACCTGGCTCTTTAGCTAATCCAATTTGAAGAATTGAATAATCTGCTAAAATTTCTGCTGGGTCTGCATTTGTAAGAGACTTGTGTTACCATGTTGTCAACATCAAGATATATTTCTGGTAAATTAATCTGATCTAAAGAATAATCATTTGCTGGGACTGAACATAAAACAGTGGACAGTTCTGATGTAGTATATAACTGAAAATTTTTCATTTACTGGGTCTACCTGCGTTATACTACTCTGAAAGTCTTCTTGTCGAGAACTCTGTTATAATGTTCTTTCACTCTGAAGATAAAGAAAAACTAGTCTGTCTTTAATTATTATAATATTATAAAAATTAAAAGCTTGTAAATGGTAAAAAAAAACATAATAATAAACGTAAACACTTAACCATAGAACAAAATATACTTATACAAAATATATAATACAAAATTAACTGTCAAAGTTATTACACCCGAATAAAAAGTTCACCTTATTAAAAGTTTCCAGCTCAATATTAAAGGGAGCCATTCTGGGTACAGTAATGAGTACTATAACAATTCACTAACTTTCGTAATTAAGATCCCTAGAGAAGATACGTGTCAGGATTTACTCTACGTGTAAACTGTGTATTGAATTAACTGCGATAAACCGACTCTAGCGGGAGTACCACTGAGTTGGTTGATCATAGTCCCTGGAGATATCTTATAGACGTTTTATTACTGAAGTGAAAAGTAATCCTTCAGTAATATAGCCAGCCCTCCACTATTTGGGGGACTGGATGCCAAAGCTCTATCGATTCTCAGTCCTCCGTCACAAAGGCTATGCGGGAGTGCCGACGAGTTGTTTTAGTGGGTATACCCGTGCAGTCGCCCGTGGAGTCCCACATAACCCTCCCATACCCTCGGTGGGAGGGTACGTGTAATGCATTTTTTCTCGGCGATAACAAAAAAAAATTAAAAGCCCTCCACTATGTGCTAACTTTTTTCTTATTCAAGATTGGTTAGCCTTTTACTACGATCTCGCGTGATGTTAAGCAACTAGCACATAACATAGAAGGCAGGATAAATTACTCCTTGGCTCTACTGAACATGTACGCGCGAAGTTCTAATTTCTTATTCAAAAACGTTTGCCCACATTTGGTATTATTTTTAAATTGCTTAATTTGTGTTAAAATGCATATTATTTAATATGGATTTATAAAAATCTGTCTATCAACGTTTTTAGTTTTACCTTGTTCTTCTCTTATACATAAATAACCAAGATGCTCTTCCACCATTCCAGTTGGAGAATGTGCAGCTCCTGGACAAGTACAACCTTCGGAATCCGTCGAAAGGCACGCTGTACTTCGCTACCACTCACCTCATATTCGTCGACCATGAGATGAGAAAGGAGACATGGGTGAGTTAAAAGAAGTATAATATAAAAATTACTACAAGTAGATGTAGATACATATTTTTGTAGCTTAGCCTTGGAGCACGATCTCGCCTGATCTTATGTGATGATGTAGTCGAAGGGCTTCGAAGATAGTAACAGAATAAACCTAGAAGGCGAGATATAAACCCCACCCTTGGTTTGTCAATATAATTAAAAATGTTTGTGATACGACATTTAAAGTTTTTATTTACTTCCACCTGTCTGTTGTTAGTCTGTCTGTCGGTTTATCTGTCTGCCTGTCTGTAATCAAATCTTGCAAGTTTAATTTGTTTTTTAAGTTTTTATTTTTTTTATTTATTTAATTTGACCCACTTCCCGGTATCCGATTGAGCTTTACATGCCTGTATAAATATCTGTAAAGACATCGAGCTGATGTGATGATGGAGCTGGAAGATGGCCATAGGAACTCCGCAATTAAACGACGCAACCCTATCGTTTGGGCTCATTTGATTCATCTTGACGTGCACTTACTTTGGAGCTAGATGGTAATAATAATAAAAACTAGTTTTTAAAAAGTTATGTTTTTAAATTGCACTTGTTTGTATTGTTTTAGTTGTTGAGTTCATTTTTGTATATTTTTGTGTTTTAATCTAGACATCTATCTATCCATTCAGATCCTCCTAATGCACATATCGTCGGTAGAGCGACTCCCCATCACAACCACTGGGTCGCCGCTCCTCGTCCGTACGAAGACATTCCAGTCGGTGTTCTTCGTGATACCACGAGAGCGGGACTGTCATGAGATGCACCAGACACTGCTCAGGCTTAGCCAACCTGGTACGTAGAATATATCACCAATTACACACTAATAACAATATTTATACACAGAGTGAATAGGTTCTAACTTAACAAGCGTGCTACAACTTCGACTGCATCGTCACTTACCAACAAGTGAGATTGCGGTCAAACGCTCGTTTAGTCTGCTATAAAAAAAAATGTACTGATGACTGTAGGGATGTTTGCAAGGTCAAAAAATATATATGAATAAATTTTATTTTATATAAATAAATTTAAACAGTTCGTAATTACTACATAGCAAAATAAAGTGTTATTGCGTAAAGAGCAAAAAACATACTCACAAATTTGGACCCTATAATACTAACTGCAATCTAATGAAAACTTTCTGTGTTTATATATTTACCTAATCATAAACTAGATATATACTAGATATATATTATATATACTAGATTGTACTCGCCGGCTTTGCCCGCGTGATAAAATCCTTAGTGAAGGTCTACACCATAAAAACTATCTACCTATATTCTAAATTCCAAGCGAATCCATTCAGTGGTTTGGGCTGTGCGTTGATAGATCAGTCAGTCAATCTTTCCTTTCATGTATTTAGATTATGATAACATTATAAAATAACAGTTTTCTATGAATTAATATATATTTTAATAATAATTCCAGTACACATCGAAGAGTTGTACTGCTTCTTCTACAAGTCAACACCGGACGATTTACCGCGGTCGGCCGGATGGAACCTGTTCGACATACAGACTGAGTACCAGAGGATGAATGTGCCCAACGATCAGTGGGTGCTGTGCACTGCTAACAAGGATTATGAGGTACATCTACCACTGGCGGATCCAGGATTTGGTTCTGGGGGGGGGGGGGAAGTGTGTGTTTAGCTCGCTCTGAAAAGTTAGAAAGTTCAAATACCCTTAATAATAAGTGCGCGAGCAGCTCGCTGCAAGCGCTGAGAAAAAAAACATCTTGACCATGAAATATGTTCAAAGTTCGTAACTCCACAATGATTCTGGGGGGGGGGGCTAGGCCCCCCTGCCCCCCCCCCCCTAAATCCGCCTTTGTCTAAAATATAAAGGGAAAGAGTGACTGATTGATTGACTGACTGATTTATCAACGCACAGCCCAAACCACTGAACGGATTTGGTTGAAATTTGGAATACAGACAGGTTTTATGACTTAGACCTCCGTTAAGAAAGGATTTTACCACGCGGGCAAAGCCACGAGCATAATTTAGTATAATATATATTATTACATTCTTTCATCATATGCCTTGAAGCATCCATAATATAAGTTGATCTAAGTAGCGTCATGTTAGTGTGCAACACTTCTTTTGATCCTTAAACATGCCTATAGGATATTTGCAACAGGGATTGCAATAAAAGTGTTCACTTTCGCATTTATAATATTAGTGCTAGACCTACAGTTTAAACTATAGGTCAAACTACAAACAAACTGTAGGTCTAATGTCTACATTAGACCTAGACTTTTTGTCGTATGTTCAGCTCGTAGTCCAAAAGTTCTAGGGTAAAATCTTAGTATGTGGTAAAATTTTCGACTCAACGCTACATTTGGCGCGGCACGTAAAACTGAATCTCAAAATAAATTTGTTAATGACAATTTTTTTTATCTATTTATTGATATGAATTTATCAATTTGATTGATAAAAACAATTATTAGTGCAAAATTTTTGACCCCGACGTGATTTGAACACGCAACCTTCTGATCTGGAGTCAGACGCGCTACCGTTGCGCCACGGAGTCGTTATTACAGTGCATCGAAACTGTAAATTATGTCTCTACTATTAGGTTTATTCTTTGTGATGTAATTTTCGATTACGTCACGTGTAGAAAATAACAGGAAAACAACAAATGGGATTCTGTTAAAAATGCCTGTTATTACGAGGTTCTTAGCGTACGACTCTTTCGGTCGTGCGATATTATGAAGAATTTTGATATTATATAAATTGATAGAATTTACTTTTTTTTTATTTCAGCTATAGGTACTAGGTACATCTAGATAATATTTTTTTTAAGTATTCAGTGTGATAATTAGAAATATGCCATGGGGTTTCCAAAATACAAATGTATTCTTCGTTTCAAAAATAAGGTTATTGTTAATTATTATAGCAATACAACTAGTCCAAACCGCTATACGTATTGGGTAGAAATTTGGTACAGAGATGGGTTTATGACGTAGACCTCCGCTAAGAAATGATTTGATCACATGGGTAAAGACGCGAGTATTATTATTTCCAGCTATGCGATACATACCCGAGTGAAATGTACGTGCCTGCGCGTGCGTCGACCGCGGTGCTACTCGGGAGCGCCAGTTTCAGGGCGCGAGGGAGGTTGCCAGCGTTGGCTTACTTGCATCACAACAAGGCGGCCATTACTCGGTGCGCCCAGCCACTCAGCGGGTTCGCTGCTAGGTAAGAAACTTTTAGGCCCATACCTCACCTGGACGCCATGGCGACGTGGCCAGCGACGTCGCAAACTAGTTCTTATTGAGATGTATGACGGCTAACTCACTTGGCGACTGACTGGCGACAAGGAACGCCATACATATCCATGGCGACGTCGCTGGCCACGTCGCCATGGCGTCTCGGTGAGGTATGGGCCTTAAGCTTCTAACACAAGCAACTAACTCTGTCCGTCCGCCTGTCCGCGGCTTTATGGAGAAACTATAAGACTTAGAAAGCTGAAATTTTGCATAGAGGAGAGTAATGATTACGGTAAGAAAGCGGTAATAAAAATAATTTTACATTAAATAATTTAGGGTACCTCCCATATAGATGGGGATGAATTTTTTTCTCTGGATGACCCTATCATGTGGAGTATCTTGATATTTTACAATGAGGGATGGATTACTAAGAAACTTTTTCGATTTAGAGTTACTTTTGAGAGATATTCCAATTTTAAACGTTTTTTTTACTGGGGTAGACTTCCTTTCCTTTTCCTGTAGGATGTCGACTAGGTGGGTACCCAAACAGTTCCCAAGTATTCTACTCGACTACTGATTGGCCTATTTATTTTTATACCCCCTATCACTGAAAGATACATGAGCCCTTAACCGATTTGTAAAATACTGTTTGTTATTTTGGATATATTTTTTTATTGATCGTGAACGGTTCGGAAAAAAGTAGCGATCGCCAATACTGTGAACGAGCGAAACGTTTTTTCCGTTCGGTAACAGTGTGACCTACGGAGTGTGAACGAACGGGAAATACCCACTTTAAGTCAGTTTTTTTTAATCGCTTGTTTATAATATTAAGTAACTTACATTTTTACAGATGTATGGAAGACGAACAAATGCTAGATCTAATACGGCGAGCAAATCCAAACTGCGGATATATGTATGTCGTCGATACCAGACCGCGGGTAAGCGCTTACAATTAACCTTTTCTATATCATGCTTTCACTAGATTAGCTCTTTCTTAGCTTTAGTCACTGGCAAAATCGAAGGAAGGAGGTCCCCAGGTCGCAGTCGATGCGTTGGTCAGATCAGATCCGCACCACTCTCGAAGCTCCCGTTCACGAGGCCCTGAAAATTGCATCCAACCGACTAAGATGGCGCTCTATCATATGAGATCGCATCCTACAAGGGAGGCGTCACGACCCCCAGTAATGCGGAACACGACTCAAGGAGGAGGATATCACTCTTTATTTAGGTGTGCACTTAATTTAAAAGTGCTGGGCCCATAAATTGATGGAATTGATAAATTAGAAAAATTATAAGAACACTTATTACGCAGCATTTTTATTTTAGCTTATGGTCAGCTTCCATTAAGCTTCGCATGGTTGTTCGCATTTTTCTCTCAATAAATGCATTTTCCAACAAAACAATCTTGATTGTTCATAGATAAATGCGATGGTGAACCGAGCGGCCGGCAAAGGTTATGAAAACGAGGCGTTCTACGAGAACATCAAGTTCCAATTCATGGGCATCGGCAATATACACGTCATGAGGAAGAGTTTGCAGAAATTGGTTGAAAGTACGTACCCATATGTATTAGCTGCGCCCAGCGGTTTAACCCGCTTTAGCCTATGTGTTATTCCAGGGTCTCAACTATCTCCGCGGATGAGTGCTTCGGCGTACCCGTTGCCCCGGTATTATGGCGTCCCGCAGGAACACCCCCAGGGTTTTTTAGTGGGTATCCCCGCCGCGCCCATCTTCGGCATACCGCCCCGCGCCCCCCGGCGAGGGGTGATGATGCGTAACGCATTTTTCCTGGGCCAAAAAAAAATAGTGTCTAAACTATCTCTACACCAAATTTCAGCTCAATTGGTCCACCCGTTTAGGCGTGAAAGAGTAACGAACATACATACATACATTCTTACAAACTTTCACGTTTATAATGTTATAAGAATTAACTTTTTTCACTAACATGAGCCTACCGTTTTATTTCAGCGTGTGAACAAAATACGCCGTCGATGTCTTCGTTTCTCAGCGGACTCGAATCTTCAGGGTGGCTAAAACACATCAAGTTAGTATTATATTTTAAATACGCCACGTTTGTACTCACTAATTATTTTTATATATATTTTCTTGACATTATTTCAACTACGGTTTCCTTCTATTACGATGTCCTTCATCAAGAGTGTAATCATCGTTGGGTACTCTGCAGGCGTGAACTATTGATGAATTATATCGTCATATTCCGAAACCGTGGTTGAGAAAATCTCAACATATATCAATAAGTACGTATGAGTACAGTCGTGACTATGTAAGTACGGTAACCTGTTCTGTTAGAGTATAAACCTAAATTATTATTACCAGGTCTATCTTGGACGCGTCCTGGTGGATAGCCTTGGCCATATCCCGCGGGGTTAGCGTTTGTGTCCACTGCAGCGACGGCTGGGACCGCACCGCACAAGTCTGCTCGCTGGCCGCTCTGTGTCTGGAGCCGCACTACAGGACCATCAATGGATATCAGGTCGGTTTTAAAACTGGTTTGGTAGAACGTGGCCATCAAAACTTCGGACGCACCACACTAGTCTGCTCGTTGGCCGCTGTGTCTGGAGACGCATTACAGGACCATCAATGAATATCAAGTCAGTTTTAATACTGGTTTGATAGAATATGGCCATAACAATCTGGGACCGCACCGCACAAGTCTGCTCGCTGGCCACTCTGTGTCTGGTGCCGCTATCAATGGATATCAGGTCGGTTTCAAAATTGGTTCGGTAAATACCGCACAAGTCTGCTCGCTGGCCGCTCTGTGTCTGTAGCCACATTACAGGACCATCTATGAATATCAGGTCAGTTTTAAACATGGTTTGGTAGAAGACCGTACAAATCTGCTCGCTGGCCGCTCTGTGTCTGGAGCCACATTACAGGACCATCAATGGATATCAGGTCAGTTTTAAATCTGATTTGGTAGAACGTGGCCATCAAAACTTCGGACCGCACCGCACAAGTTTGCTCGCTGGCCGCTCTGTGTCTGGAGCCGCATTACAGGGCCATCAATCGATATCAGGTCGGTTTTTAAACTGGTTTGGTAGAATATGGCCATTATAATTTCATGTGATCTTTCTAATGTACTGTTGTGTTCCTTCAAAGAACTCTGTTTTTTTTTTGTACTTTTTCAATTGCAAGAGCAGTGATATGCAAACATTACTGTGCTTTTGTAGGAGGGCACTGTAGCTAGTGAAATTACTGGGTTGAAGAATCTTAATATCTTAGAGTCTTGAATAAGCAGTGTTGGTGTTGTTCGCCTACAGTTTAGAAATTTAGAAATTGTGAAATCTAAATCCTTAGTAGCACAGCACTGATAATATTATAGACAGCATTATCTTATCAACAGGAGAGCGTCTAACTCGGCTTCTTACTTCTATGTGTTTAAAAAAAAACGTCTGTTTTGCCTTCAACTTTTGAAGCATTGCCAGAGTTACTTTGTTTCTATTCATTAGTGTATTTTGTGATTTGTGTAATTTTTTTATAAATGTATATTCTTGTATTCCAGGCGTTAATAGAGAAGGATTGGCTATCATTCGGGCACAAGTTCACGCACCGGTGCGGTCACGTGTCGTGCGACGGCCGCGAGCGCTCGCCCGTGTTCGCACAGCTGCTGGACTGTACGTGGCAACTGCTGAGGCAGGCACCTGAGGTGAATATAACCATTATAACCGTCCATAATGGATCGGCTATCATGGTACATATAACCAATATAACCGTCCATAATGAAGGAAAGTGTCTTTTTCCACTCGCTATACTGGTGGGCTTCGGCCGTGGTTATTAACTACCCATTGGAAAAAACCGTGTCGCCAAGTGGTATGTATGGCATGATGTTCAGTATTGCTAGGGAGGATTTAGAATAGAATGAATACTCTTTATTGCAACCAAAGAAAATTACAGTTTTACTTAATATTAGCACTGAAATACAATTTGGTTCACAATGGGCGGCCTTATCGCTGTGAGCGATCTCTTCCAGGCAACTAACCTTTGTTTGGAAAAGTTGATCGAAAGAGTAGAGTGGGATTTGCTACAAGAACGTGTAGTTACATATATTTAACTAAATACTATATATAAAGATAATATATAAATATACCTACTTACTATTTGTCCCGCCTTCTAGATTTAGTCTACTACCATCTGCATAGTCGCCTAATATCATGCGAGATCGTTTACACAGGCTATGTTAATAAGTTTTTAATAATATTTGTTATGGTGTTTCAGGCATTTCAATTTAACGAGCGGTTCCTGCTGACTTTACACGAGTACGTCCACGCGTGCCAATATGGGACATTCATCGGAAACTGCGAGAAAGATCGACGAGATCTCAGGTAAGACTATATTTAAATAATGTCATATAACTATTAACTATACTATAGTTTGTAAGTTTATAGATATAGTTTTAACTATGATTTTAAAAGATCAAAAGCTGATTTTAGAGTTAGTTAATTACCTAGACTCGGTGAAATCTCAATGAAGTCGTTATAAAAATAGTGTCTTCGTCAAATGAACAACGGACAAGTTATGTTCCCAGTCAACTATGATTTTAGGCTGTCCAGTTATGGGCCTAATTAACTTTGAATTTAATAATATATTTTCAGGGAAGGGAGGCCTTTGCCCTGCAGTGGGACAATAATGGCTAATATAAAATAATAATAATTTTCAGAGCTAGGTAAATCTTTTATGCTAGCATTATCAAAATATGTTCATTTGACACGCTTCACTCAAGTACACCTATACTTTTTGCACGTCCTCGAAAGTATCGTAACATTATATTGTCATACTTTAAATTGTGATCTATAAAAGCTCAATAATTTTTAACGTTTATTAACCTTTTATTTTATTATGGAATGTTTCAGATTGTCAGAGCGCACGTTTTCGCTATGGGGCTATATGGCGACACATCTCAACGAGTACAAAAACCCTCTCTACAACCCTAAAGCTTATCCGGAAGTACTTAAACCAAATTTGAGCGCACAGAGTATTAGGTGTGTATCGTAACTTTTTGATATTTTGATATTTTTGCAATTTGAAGAATAAACGAGCAGGATGATTTATACAAAGAAGTAAAAAGACGTTTAATACACTCTCCTGATGATAAGAGATAACGCTGCCTATAATTAGTACAGTGCTTCCCAGGATTTCACAAAGATACAGGATTGTAAAATTCTGGGTGCACAGCGCCAACGCTTCTTACACAAGATAAAATAAAAAATGGCTGAGATATAACGCTTATAAGATGGGATATACTGTGTTGGGACGCGTGACGTCACACCACTAAACAAAAATGCACTAGATTTAGTGGTGTGACGTCACGATCAAGCAACTTTAATGCGTTGTATCTCTCACGTTTTTTATCAGATTTACAAATAAAAAAATAAATTTCTAATGCACATTATTGACAGAAATTTTTTTAGTCAACTTCCATATTATGAGCAGCGATATCCCTTACCATCAGGAGAACGTCGTCTTACTTCATTGTAAAAAAAATGTTCACAGATTCTGGCGTGGATTATACTGCCAGCATGAAAGCGGTGTGCACCCGAGAGAAGCTTTGGCTGAGCTGTTGCCGGCAAGTGTAGAACATTCCGCCGCACTCTCTACACATATCGACTATTTGGCTAAGGTATATCTTTAGTAATACCACGGTAAAGAAAGAAAAAAAGAAAATATTTTATTTGCGCCAAAAAGAGACTAAAAACATCATAAACTTAACTACTATAAAGGCTAGTTCGGACTAGGCTAGTAATTTAGTAGAGTAGTGAGTAATTTAGTGGCTAAATGTGTGCGAACCACAAAAATTTAGTCGAGTAGTTTAGTGAACGATTAAGTCGAGTCGATCCATTTTACTCTATTTTTATCGGGCGAGTAGCGCCTCCCACCACGCGTCCGTGCTCACTGGTTCACCGACTAAACAAGTCCGAACCTCTCGAACAAGTCAAACTATCGAAGTATTCTTTGGGATCTTCCAATGCTAATTCCTTCAGAAGACAATTAGTAGCTCCTAGTTTATCTCTTCTATTGATCCATTTTCGTACCCATAACTTCTTTTTCTTAATCACACAAATTTCCTCATCCACCTCTTCTAATATAGCCGTTACGATTAGCTTAATCGGTTTATTCACTCTATTGCGTTGCAGCCCGTTCATTTTGCGAGAATACCACTCACTTGTGTACTATACTGGATTGTAATGCGAACGATTTCAGTGCAGTAGCGAGTAGTTTAGCCACTAAATGACACGTTACTCTACTAAATTACTAGCCTGCCGTTGCAGCCCGTTCATTTTGCGAGAATACCACTCACTTGTGTACTATACTGGATTGTAATGCGAACGATTTCAGTGCAGTAGCGAGTAGTTTAGCCACTAAATGACACGTTATTCTACTAAATTACTAGCCTAGTCCGAACTAGCCTTAAGAGATATACAGTAATTTGACTTCCTAGAAGCGGTTGAACTCAAGGTCGCGCGAGTTTGCGACAAGGTGGGTAGGGTTAGGTTATAGGCGTTGTGAATTACTCAAAATATCAAAAACAATTAAATACTTTGTGATATTTTTACTAATTCACAATCATTATTCGTAAGCTTGCTGCATAATAACGTCTATTCGGCACCTCGCTGCCTACCGAACCCTACCCACTTGGTTGCAAACTCGCGCGACCTTAAGTTCAACCGCTTCTAGGGAGTCAAATTACTATAGATATTATGTATAAATATTGAAAATTGCTATTATAAAAGCTGCGCTAAGCTGTTTTACCCGCTGTACTTATCTAAGTGTTATTCCAGGGTCAAAACTATCTCCATACCAACTTTCAGTTTAATCGGTCCACCCGTTTAGGTGTGAAAGAGTAACAAACATACATCCAGAGATCCATACATTCTACTTAAAATCGGCTGAATATTGTATCAGAAGGAAAGGTTTATATTATTACAAAGACATTCATACACGAGAAATAGTTTTCTTTATTTGGGATCTTTCACATGACAATATAAAATCACGTCAAAAAGAATAAACATAGAAAAAACTAAACTAATAACAAATAGGTTGTACAACGCACCTTGCGTTGTACAACCTATGTAACCTACTTTTTTTTTTTATGTGGAGAAGTAAGAAGACGAGCAAGGCGCTCTCCTGATGTTAAGAGATAACGCTGCCCATAATCAGTACAGTGCTACCCAGAATTTCACAATTATGTGCAAATTAGGTGCACTGCACCAACGCTTCTTACTCAAGAGTTATAAGATGTTAAGACTCTTTAGCCCAGTAATTTCCCTAGCTACAGTGCCCTCCTACCGAAGCACAGTAATGTTTGCACATCACTGCTCAGGCGGTAGAATAACTGGCACTGTTGGGGTACCCACCTAGATGACCTCCTGCAAAGGAAGTCTACCCCAAAAGTCTACTTTAACAATTCTGACAAACTTTCAAGTTTATAATATTAGTAAGATGGTGATGGGTGTAAAATCCAGCTATTTTCATTATTCCAGCGTATAAACACATTCAAGAACCTTCTCTCGGGCAAGAAGACAGAGCGCAACAAGGACGCGGCCATCGTCAACTATCAGAACGGAAACGTTGACGCCGTCGATATAGATACCAAGATGGACAACTTGCAGATTGATAACAAGTATGTATCACAAGTTACATTTTTTATTTATTTTATGTATCACGGAGTTTTACTCGATGAAAAGTAGTTTATGTGTATTTAAATAGGCTACAATAGAGTATTTTTGCAAGACTTTTTTACAGTAGAAATAAATCAATATTCTATTCTATAGAATTATTTCAAAAAATAGTAGATACATAAAAAATGTATAGTATGTATAGTTTGTGTTATTTCAGGGTTCTAAACAATTACATATTTTCTATGCGAAGAAGTAAGAAGACGAGCAAGACGCTCTCCTAATGTTAATAGGATATCCTAATGTTATTGATTCACCCGACACACATACGCACACACACACACGCACACACACACACACACGCACGCACGCACGCACGCACGCAAGGTTACGTATCTATACTACAACTACCGGCTTTACCCGCTGTACAGTAGCCTATATGTTATTCCAGGGCAAAAGCTGCCTCTAAACCAAATTCAACTCAATCGGTCCACCTGTTTAGACGTGAAAGAGTAACAAACATACATCCAGACATCGATACATTCATACAAACTTTCGCGTTTATAACATTACTAGCTTAAATATTGCTATTGCCTAAGCAAAAAGTAGACTTAAGATTTTTGTATTTGGTATCCTGGCAATAAATGGCTTTTTATTTATTTATTTACTTATGCTCGCGGCTTTGCCCGCGTGTAGAAATCCTTTCTCGCGGAGGTCTACGTCATAAAATCTACCCGTGTACTAAATTTCAACCCGATCCGATCAGCGCTGTGCGTTGATTGATCAGTCAGTTAATCAGTCACTCTTTCCTTTTATACATTTTAGATTATATTCTATTCTAAGTAGTATCATAGCTTATATATCGATGTATTATAATTTCAGATTGTTATATGAAAGCGGTACGACGCTATCGGAGCTGGAATGTGCGAACGACGACCATCCGTTGAAAGACTCCACAGTGCCGCTCAAGCCTGAAAAGATACCACTCATCACTGAGGTAACTAAAATGCTCTGAATAATTATTAAAAAAATATATATTTCTGGCAATAGTACACTGCCAACAATGGAAATGCACCAGAGACCCATATCAAAATTTATACCTTATAGATTAACATACATAACATAATTAATGGAACTAGGCGTTACTTTGCGGAAATCCATCACAACAATTATTAGTTATTAATTAATATTTAGTGTTAATTCATTTTAAGTGTTATTTCCGCTCGCGTTTTAGAGCGGAATTAACACTAAATAATAACTAATAATACATAACATTTTAACTTAAAACTAGGTGACACGTAGCGTCGAAGCGACGTGTTGCGCGCAGTCAGCAGGAAGTCGACCTCGGAATTTGTGTGTGTTTTGTATGTTTGTAGGTATTTGTTTGTTCTTTTTGTATGAAAGTAAAATGTAACTGATTAAAAAATCATATATCACATGTTCCTTATAATGTTGGCTGCCTGGTCCTGCGTGGTCCTGCTTGTATTTTAAAATAACCCTGTTTTTTTAAAGAAGACGAGCAAGACGCACTCCTGATGGTAAGAGATAACGCCATCCATAATAAGTACAGCGCTACCCAGGATTTAACAAAGGTACAATTCTGATTGCACTGTGCCAACGCTTCTTATTTGATAGTCATAAGATGTTAAGACTCTTCAGCTCTGTAATTTCACTAGCTACAGTGCCCTCCTACCGACGCACAGTAATGTTTGCATATCACTGCTCAGGCGGTAGAATAACTGGCAAAGCTAACTGTATGTTGTAATTTCCAGAAGATTCTAGATGCGATACCGGCGTCTCTTGAAGATCTGGAGCAAGAGGTGACGTCAGTCGCGCTAGACTGGAAGAGCCTCAAGAATGTCACCGAATGTGCCTGTTCTACGCCCTTTGACCATTTTAGTAGGAAGGTGAGTTAATATAGACATTATCAACTATCTTACTTCTATATTACGTATAAAGGTGAAAGATTGTATGGGTGTGTCTGGATGTATGTTTGTTACTCTTTCACAAACAGACGGGCGGATGGACGGACAGACAAAGCGAATCTATAAAGCTTCCTTTTTAACCACGGAAGCCTTAAAATAATAAAAATATTATCGATATATATTTTTTATATTACAACTGATAAAACTAACTTTATGATATCAACAAACTAAATATGCTGTGATTCCATTTCATGTCCTAATTTATAATGCAGAATAATGGACAAAATACACCAAATTTCAGTATTTTAAAGAATTTTATATTTGACCACGTGAGTTTCGGTTTCGTTTTCGGCCGAAACTGAAGCCACGGCCGAACATTCGGTTTCGGCCGGAAAACCAGTTTCGGACGGACAGTTGTTTGTTACTCTTTCACGCTCAAACGGGTGGACCGATTGAGTTGAAATTTGGTATACAGATCGCTTAGACCCTAGAATAACACATAGGCTATAGAAAAGCGGGTAAAACATAAATGAAATATAAATGAATATACATAATGTTGTAGCACCACTGCTGGGGCTGCGGTCGTTGCGTGTGCACCCGCTGCGTGGTGACACGTGCGGCGCTGCCGGCGCTGTGTGCCCCCCGCGCCGCGCCTCTGTGTGCCGCCTGCGAACCGCAAGGTAATCTATACTTTATGATTTTGGCGCATCGCCGGACGCTGACACAACACGCTCGGTTCGCGCTATTTAGGGAGTTATCCATAACTTTCAAGATTTTTTTACCCCTTAGCTGGTCACATTTGTGAGACTCCCCCCCTCCCTAGTGTGACGTGCAATTTATATTTAGAAATTATTGAATGAAAACAGCGGTTCTGAAATGAGTTTCATTTCCATATAAATTATTTTTTGATAAAATTAACATCAAAAAATATTTTGAAATGTGATGTCACGAATTTTAGAACCCCTCCCACCCTGTCGTCACACAATGTCACACTTCGTCCACCCGCTGCCTCCCTCTTAAGGAGCGACTTAATTATTATTTTTTATGTGGAAAAGTAAGAAGACGAGCAAGACGCTCTCCTGATGTTAAGAGATAACGCTGCCCATAATCAGTACAGTGCTACCCATAATTTCACAATGATGTGCAATTCTAGGTGCACTGCACCAAGAATTGCATGCACTTTAAGAGTCATAAGATTTTAAGACTCTTCAGCCCAGTAATTACACTAGCTACAGTGCCCTCCTGTGTGTGTCCTGTGTCTTAACATCAGGAGAGCGTCTTGCTCGTCTTCTACTTCATCACATAAAAAAAAAAAAAATAACATAACTCATTTTTATTTCTTTGTTCACAGGCATTTCACCGACAACCTAAAAGATGAAACGACAGTTTAAAATCGATAAATAGTAAATCATTTAAATAAAATATAATACATAATATATCTTAACAATAAACCCAGACCTCCAATAGTATTTAAGCAAATTCAGAATAAAATAGATACTTATAGATGTTTGAAAAGTTGATTCTCAAAGCATCTATTTGCCAAAGTAAAGTTGAACATCCAAACTTTTCTATTTCTAATATTAGATGTATTTTTTATGTAAAGTTTATTGTAAATATGCACTTTTTGTATATACGAAAGGATAATTTTGCGTTTTTGTATTATTTTGCTACGATTTTTCATTAAAAAAATATTTTTTTCAATTTAATATTTAATAGGTTTAAAAATGACACTTTTTTTCTTCTAACTTTTAAGTACCTAATGTAAAATAATGATTACTTATATTCAATATTATTGTGAATAATATTATGTCATGAATTTATTAGTTCTATATATTATAATAAATAAATAGTTAATGGAAATTGGATGTATTCTAAAAATGCACTTTCTATTTATAACCAAATTTGAATTAAAAAATTAACTTAACTTACCATAAGTCCTCTAAACAAGTGGAATTTAATAGAATTAAACCAATCGCTTAGAAAAATATTCTTAGAAATATAGAACAATAAAGTTTGAACGGCAAATCTCGAGTGACGCTCGCTCGCTTGCACTATTTGACAAATTATGAAATATAAATTCATAGAGTTAATTTATTGAAAATTCCTTAAGAACAGCCCTCCATAATATTATTGCACACATTTTAAAAGTGTTTCCAGTTTGATATATTTCAAAATGACATGAAAATAATTTATGATCTTTTTTAAATTTAAATATATCAAAGTGGAAACACTTAAAATGTGTGCAATAATATTATGGAGGGTTGTTCTTAAGGAATTTTCAATAAATTAATTCTATGAATTTATATTTCAAAATTTGTATATAATATATAATAATGCTCTTAACTTAGTAGCAAAATATTATGCGAGGAAGTCAAAGAACTATATCTTACTTTATTGTTCTGTAAAAATGTATGTCACGGCTAATGTCCGAAATGCGGCTACACTTAGATTTAACCGGTGCTGCGGCGGCAACCGGCGAAGCACCAGAACCGACTTGTTCATATTCCAGAGTTCACAATAATCATTTAGGAATACTAAGATGGAAATAAATAATATATCAATCAAATTATTTAGTTTTATTATTACATATGTTTACAAACTTACGTTGTTAATTTCGTGTTTGTCCTTACACGAAATTGTTAATAATATATTAATATTTAGTGTTTATTAAGTTAATCCAACTAAGCTTAAGAAATGGCGAGGAAATATTCAAACGATAATAATTATTAGTATTTTTAATTCAACCAACGAATTCACAGCCTGCTACTCTTAAAATGTATAGCGAAATTAACACTAAATATTAATATTTAATTACCATATATTTCCGCAAAGTAACGCCTAATTCCATCAATCAATACCGCTTTTCTACAGCAATAAAATTTGTTAACAACGTTTATCAGATCGTAAAAACTGCCAATTTAACCAATTACTAAATTAAAATCACTGCAGCTAGGTTATTCATACAAAAATGTTGTGGCAATGTTTGTTCCTGATTTTTACCAAGTCTGTACTGAGCGAGGTTACAGATAAACCAGCAATAAATCCCGCGGGAATAATTCCTGAGAGAACAGAAACACCGGGAATAATTCCTGAGGGAACAGAAACACCGGGAATAATTCCTGAGGGAACAGAAAAACCGGGAATAATTCCCGAGGGAACAGAAGCGGGAATAAAAGTCGGTCAGATGATGGGAGTGGATACTGTACATGATTCTACTCGTAATTCTCTAATAGATAAAGATACAATTATTACAATGACACGTGGTTTAAAAGTGGAGCGACGTGGTAAAGGGAAAATTAGTAAGTTTTGTCATATCTTAAATTTCATAAAAGTCAAAATATACTTAAACCAGTAATATAAAAAAAACAATCTTTTAATACAATTACAATCTAGCAAAATTTAAGCTCAATCGGAAACCGGGAAATGGATCAAATTAAACTTGCAAGATTTGATTACAGACAGACAACGGACAGGTAAACAAAGGCTTGTAAAAACGCTGAGTGTGACAAATCACAAAATGCGAAAGTTTGTGAGTGTGTGACTGGGTGAGCGGTGAGTGTATATATGTTTGTTATTTCTTCACGTCTGCCTAATGGGGTCCCTAGTCCCTAGACGGTCAAGCATTGCTTGACAAGCATTTACGTGTTTGACAAGCATGTTTGACGGCAGGCCCGACGTCAAAAACATGCTTGTCAAGCATTGGCATCATTTTGTCGGACAGTGTGACCCAAAAATATAATTTTTCATCAAGCATCGAGTTTGCTTGTCAAGCACATCAAGCTTCATTCTAGACGGTCAAAATTGCTTGACAAGCACGTAAATTTTACGTGCTTGTCAAGCAATGCTTGACCGTCTAGGGACCCCATTACGGGTGGTGTACTGATTCTGACTGATTGAGTTGAAATTTGGTATAGAGGTAGCTTAGGTTTATTCCCTCTACGTCGAGTTTTCGAGCCTATTGTTCTCCGAAGATTTTGCTTTTTTACGCTTTCTATTCCCGATTCCCGTTACGTCGAATTTGCCAAAGTACAGTCAGAAACAAAAAATCCTTTAAATCATTTTTGCTTCCGAGGTACATAACATTTAGAGATTTTTAATAAGGAAAAAGAGATGAAAGATTTTATAAAATATTACTTGCTACCTATCGAGTTCTATATATTTCTTTAATATTTTCCTAGCAAAGAACCTCGAAGAAGATACACAAACCTCTTACAGCGCAGTTCCAGAAAGCATCAGAGGTTACGTAGAAGATTTTAAGAAGAATATGAGCGAATGTTTGAAAGAGGTTCAGGAGAAAGACAAAAGGCCTGTGAGACTGCTTTCTCCTAAGGTCGAATCGCCGGTCCATGGGGAGTGTTTGATTGCTTGTGTGTTGAAGCGAAATGGTGTTATTCAGAATAATAAAGTTAATAAAGGTAAGTAGGTACGAAATATTATGATATGAATGAAGTAAGCCTAGGTACTTACTTGTTACTTTTAAACGTTATTAGTTAATTACAAACTAGCGACACCCATCGGTTTTATGCATAGGTATATTTAGGAAATTTGTCTAGTTTTATCCCGTTAAGTACCTACCTACTCTAAAATGGATCTAGGTAGCACCGAGCACCTTTATCAAAAATGAATTAACAATAGTTATGTTGTAGTTACTTTTATTTAATTTTACTTAATACTTAGTTATTAGAAACGAGTAGTATTAATTTTTTTTGGGCAATATAAATTGCCTGGACGCTTGAGTGGATAAATGTTGTTGAATTTTATATCCATATAAATTTACAGGCAACCTCATAACGTTGGTGAGTAAATTCTTCGGTAAAGACACCAAACTGATGAAGAAACTTGAGAAGAATGTGGACCAGTGCATAGAAATGAGCGCGCATCATCGTGACGAGTGTGACCTGGCGTCCCGCCTCAACGACTGCACCAACGATCTCATGGTGACAAATAAACACCATGTTACAGTTAATTACTGAATAAACGTTTTATATTTTAACGTTCATCATTAAATATTTTTAAAACATGCATTGTTTACTGGCAAATATAAAACTCTAAGCTATTTAAAAAAGAAAAAGCAACTTGACGTTGACATTAAAAACGTTAACGTACATATATAATCTGTGGCAACTACAATGTGCTGTCCACAGATTAAATAGGATCTGCATCATAGATCATTATGGGTCGTCCACATTATGCCGGCCAATGATTCGGTGAGTCGTTGGCCGAACGTTCGCCAGAGTGCACAGATAATATATATGCACTTGGGATTATATGAATCAAAAAATAAAGAAAATTTAACTAATTTCAAGTAATTATTCACACAAAATGGCTTCAAATGATCCATGATTGATTAATATTCAAAATATTATTAATGTCGTTATAGACCATTCACAGTTATTTTACCTCTGACAGATGTCAAAATTATTTTCTTTATGTTGCGTTTTTGTTAAATTGTTGCCAGATCGTTACTTTTTTAACGTTTTATGTTACTTTTTGACCCTTTGTGTTACTTTTGCATTCTTGTATAGATGACTTTTACGTTACTTTTCAAGATCTTTATTTTAAATTGAACCTTATAAAAAATAAATCTTCTTCCTTGTAATGGTATAGAAAATAATAGTTAATTTATTAACTTTATCTTAGTAAAAGGATTTAATTTTTTTTGTTGATTAGCAATTTCTTTTTTAAATAAACTGAAAAATTAGGAAATAATCACCGAAATGTTAGAATGTGTAAGCGTATTTCAATTCAACTGTGTATATTGTGTAAATATATAAAAATTTCAAAAATGCGTTACTTTTCTTGTTAAAACGTTACTTTTTGTACTTGATAAGGTCACTTACTTGGACTCGTTGTTTTAATAATTATTATTATAATCCCAAGCTTTTCCAATGCCCATAAACTCAATTTCATATGAAGAAAATGAATTTATCTATAACAATATCGGATGGTTAACACATGAACAAGTGGTTACTGCGAACTATCAATATGATATAAAATATTAGGTAGGTTCGAAACAGGAAATTCATGTAAGTACCTACCTACAGCACTGTAAAATAATACTTACAAGTAAATTAAATTAAAAAATTAAAAAAACCCCGCCCCAAACGTAATACGCAATTCACCATTTTTAATGGCGGCCATCTTGGATTTTAAATTTTATATAGTGGGCTGTATTTTACTTATTACCCTTTCATTTAGTATCCATATTGAGGGGGTTGTGGAAGAAAAAAGTAATCCGCCATTTTGTAGCGGCGGCCATCTTGGACCGATTTCCACCAAACACACACACACAGACAGACAGACACGTCAAACTTATAACACCTCGTCGTTTTTGCGTTGGAGGTTAAAAATGGGGAAGTCAATACTAACGTGACATGGCAACATAATTTTCAGGCTAGCCAACGTAAGGGCTAGAGGTAAAATAACTGTGAATGATCTATAGCTATAGAGCCCAAAATGTATGCCAGAAATTTACCGAAAAAAAAAACGTAAATATCCGAACACATTCCTATAGACAAAAATTGTTCGTCCATAGACAAAACACACACTCGGCGAATCATTCGCCGGCATATTAAATGGACGACCCATTATTAAACTGGGGGGCTATTCAGGACCAAAATCGCCTCTTTTTTTGCTAACTAACGTCTACTGTCAAATTTTAACATTTAAAAAAAATACTTAAAAGTTCTTACGATACAAGGGCCTAAATTCTGCACAAAAAAAGAGACGGTGGCGCAGCAAAACGTAAACGAAAAAAAAACCTATAAACACATTTTTATTTTCAAATCGCCACTTTAAGGGTACCAAAAAATGCTAAATAAAAAAATTGAAGTTGCATTTGAGTTTGTACTGGCATGGTAAGAATTATCAAGTTTTTTTCAAAATTTTGTCAAAATTTGACAGTGGGCGCTAGCAAAACCAAAAGCGATTTTGGACCGAAATAACCCCGCAGTACAAAATCAAATGCAGCTTCATTTTTTTAGGATCTTTTGGTCGCCTCAAAGTGGGGTTTTTGAAAATAAAAATGTTTTAAAGTTTATTTTTTGGTTACATTTTGCTGCGCCGTCGTCTCTTTTTTTGTGCTGAATTTAGGCCCTGCATGTAGATTCTGTAATGGCTCGTCCTCACTGTGCGGCCAATGATTGAGCAGACAAATTCGTAGTAAAACGATACACATGTGCATATAAGAACTTATTTTTAATTTAAAACTGCAGCTACATACTAAAAGATACAAAATAAAAAAATATATATTGAACACTTTAGACTTCCGCGATTTAAACTCATATTAATTATATAACTCGGGACTTATCGCGTTGGTATTTAATGCTAGTTTTACAAAAACATTATAAAACTAACCTCGACGTTTCGATACAGTTGCATGTATCGTGGTCACGAGAATACTGCAGGGACGATCATCAAACGGCGCTCGAGACGATAGATTTACATCTACCCTCACTTGATCAAAATTGTTCTCAGGGTTGTCACGACTAATAGTATCCTCCGGTTTCCGAGTTATGTTAGGACGCAAACACCTTCTTATTACCGGATTCCACGCAGATGACAATTTGAAACCATCCTCACGATTAATTTCAATTGCTTCATGTACCATTTTTTGATAATAATATCCTACAGTGGAAAGAATTTTCGATTCGTTAAGTCCCGAGTTATATTATTAATATGCATATATATTGAAGTTGTATTTGATTCCGTACTGAAATGATGGCGTACCTACTTTTCACGAATGAGGTCCCACGAAATTAAGAGGAATTAATTTAATTTAATCGATTACCAAATATCACTGTACTACTTCACATCATGTGTATTTTTTATTTCTTAAATAAGGTAAACACTTATTTAAACAAAATATTTTAACTTTTGCAAAACACTTTTGAAAAGCGCTTTATATAAAAGGTTTTTAACAAAATTTGTCAATAAACGACAGCGAGACGAGACTTCTGAGTTTAGTCGTGAATAACACCTGCCGCTTATTAAATACTATTGGGTCGTCCACATTTACCGGCGAATGATTCGGCGAGTGTGGTTTTGTCTATGGACGAGCAATTTTTGTCTATTGACGAATGTAGACGAATGTGTTCGGATATTTAGTTTTTTTTCGGTAAATTTCTTTTTAGGTAAATTTAACTTGTTTCAAGTCCTTTTTCTCACAAAATGGCTTCAAATGATCCATGATTGATTAATATTCAAAATATTATTAAAGTCGTTAGCTATGGAGCCCAAAATGTATACCAGAAATTTACCGGTAAGAAAAACCGTAAATATCCGAACACATTCGTCTAGATTCGTCAATAGAAAAACATTGCTCGTCCATAGACAAAACCACACTCGCCGGTAAATGTGGACGACCCATAAGACCCGAGACGAATGACGAAAATCTGGCAACTCTGATTTTGACAGTTGTGTATTATCTATGGTTTTGCGAGTTTTGGGCTGTGGTTATATTTTATATATATAGAATCAGGCCTGGGACAGCTAGTTTTCTCAATGTTCCGTTTGGCGCTACTGTGCACTAAAAATTAAAAAAAAAAAATGCGCCATCTTGAATCTTACATCTCGACTGTCATCCTATATAGGATCTGTGACTGTCATTCAACTTTGAAACGAGCGCCGGTTTTATCTGAATCCTGTGATCTCCTCGCTTTTTGCTTGAGTTGTAGATCCCTGATCAGCTTTAACTAATTCCCGTAATTCATTGCTTGAATAATTCTAAACTCTAAACTGTTCCTGCACTGTTTTTCGCCATGGTGACGTTAAAATGTTGTGTTGGTGTTTGTGATGCAACAAGCGCTACTCATCGCCTTTTTAACTTGCCAAAGGACGATAAGTTCAGACTTTCTTAGTGCCAATAACTAATCCCCTGCTCATTGGACTTTCTAAGGAGCAACTGCTGAGAAAACGTGTGTGTCACAAATACTTCGAATCTCGTCAGTTGGATGGACAAGGAAGAAGGACACGCTATTCTTACCCCTGCCTGTTTACAGCTAAAGAAATAGAACACGGCATGCCCCTAAATTCCGAAGGTGGGTAATAATAATAAATAAATCCATTTATATCTGGCCATAGGCGGATTTAGGGGGGGGGGGCAGGGGGCCAAGGCCCCAGAAGCATTGTAGAGATACAAATTTTGCACATATTTCATGGTCAAGATTATAATTTTATTCTCGGCTTACTATCACACACTTATTATTAAGGATATTTGAACTTTCTAACTGTTCAGAGCGAGCTAAACACACACTTTTCGTAGTAAAAATTATAATATTTTTGCCCGTCTGCACCTTGGCCCCCCAGAACATAATCCTGGATCCGCCAGTGTATCTGGCCATACTACACAGATCACATTATTATGGTTTACATATATAATGCAAATTGTAAAATGTTCTTAGTTTGATATTTTGTTATTTTTCTGTTAGATATTAATTACCTACCTATAGAATATTTTTTCTTTTAACTTTACCAATGGGGACTGCCAGAATACCAGCGCTGTGTGTTTAACTGTTGACACGCAGCACAATGCTGAGGCAGTTCCCATTCGGCAGCATAATGAATGCTCATGTGCATTATTACTATTATTGTTGTCTTGCTTTTTTATTTGTGTTTTATAAGCCGTCGAATAAATGTGTCTTTTTCTATATGTATTATTAACGGGTCAATATTCCATTGGTGGAACAGTTACACAATTTTTATGTTTAAAATGTGTGATGATCTCTACCAATTCCAGCCATCATAAATCAATACCTAACCTGAGTAATATCAAGCAATAAATAGTCCACCAATAGAGCAAACATTGCAACATGTTGCTGTGATATATAACTAGCTGCGCCCAGTGGTTTTACCAGACCTGCTGTACTATGAATAGAATAGAAAACTCTTTATTGTTCACACAACAGTACAACAACTACTATGTGTACTATGTGTTATTCCAGGGTCTGAGCTATCTCTATACCAAATTTCAGCTCAATTGGTCCACTTGTTTAGGTGTGAAAGAGTAACTAACATACATACAGACATTCATACAGACCTTAGCATTGTAGAGTACAGCGGGTAAAACCGCTGGGCGTCTCTAGTATTATAATAATATCATAATATTATTAAGATTAATATTTTTGTATGGTTTCAGAATATAACACCTTAAGTGAACAGTGTCAGTGGTGACAATGATGAAATGTTACTGGTTGTCGGGACAGAAGGTATTTAAACAATAATATTACCTATTTCTCTTTGCGATCATACAATTGTACATAATTTCATCTTGAATGAAATTTCTACTGCTTAGTATAGGTTTGTATCCATGGACCCTAGAATCAGAAAAATTGGAAACAAATCTGCACAATTTGTGTTTCCACCATTTTTTTAAGAAAGTGTGCTTGGGCACTGGTGGCTGCTATTTCAGAAAACCCTCCATTGTTCATTTGTAGGTAATAATGTCAATTAGAAAATAATATGAATTTATTGGTTTCAGATGGTGATAGTTTCTATGACCGATGATATGCATCATCTACGGGTCAAACTGAACGAGATAATTTATTCTCAGAGAATATTGCACCATTTATTCCTGAAAATACAAAAACTGACTCCAGCTTTAATGTCTGAAGGTTTGTCAGTGCATTTTATTTGTGACCAAGAATTACAATTACCTACTTAATAAAATATGTAAAAGTTTGGATGCTTGCTACAAATTTACATTAGAAGAGCTAAACAGACTGCTAGTTAATAATAAACCAAGACAATATAGTTGAATATTAGTTATATTTTTGAAGAAAAAAAATCCAATTAAATAATTAATTATGCAATTTTTTTGTTGCAGAACTGAAAGAAAAAAGAGAACTAGAAATTCCTTCTACTTCTTCCAAAGGAATGGAGAGGAAGGAATGTTATATGTTTTCAGTAAATCCAGCAAAGAAAACAGGTTTGAATATTTTTATTTTTTACTCGTAAAAAAATTGCCACAAGGGGAAGTCATAAATATGGCGAATGACGAGTATTTCATCTTTTACTTAGCAGAGATCAATTCAAATGCTATTTTTTATTCCAGTTGCATCTATAACAAAAAGAGTTTGTTCAAAGAATCGAAAGTTTTTGCGAGAAGCAGAATCCATTGCAACTGAACGCTTACGAAAATCAGCTATGGAGAGAATAAATGAAGCCCGGAAACTTTCCCACAATGATGATTTTTAAGTGTGAAATTAGAAAGAAAGTTTTTGGTGAAATAAAGTGTTGATAATACTTTTTTGTTTGTTTTATTTTTTCTTCAAAATTATTTAAAAATTAATACAGGAACCGAACGTCGAAACATTTCGATAAGAGGAGCATCACTAGTTATCGATACTTAGTGGTTTACTTGTTACATCACTAGTTGTCGTTTAAAATGTCAATGTCATAAAAAATATATCCGATGCCAGCGCCAAACGGAACACTGCGAAAACAAGCGATTCCGCGCCACTGTCGCATCTGTACGTAGTACTAGTATAGTGATCTGTGTATAGAATCTATCGTGGTTATTGGTTAAAAGTAGGAGCTGTTTTAGTTTTTAGATAAAATGTGGTTCATTTATAATTAAATTCGAGTCTGATATTGCAAATATCAGTTTACGTTGTTTAAAGCCATCCTGTTCTAATATACGCTACCCGACCAATTTTTGCCTGAATTTCGAAGACCTTGTTTTGAAAAGGTTGTAAAACCATACCAAAATTCTCTACCTAATCTATGATACCAAATACAAGCTGCGAGTTGCGTGTCTGCAAGAATCTTTTCTGTCTGTAATTTTTCTTGAACAAATTCCAAGTATATTGTTTTGGAACCCGACAAACGACAAATAATGACTGTGACTTATGAGAAAATATCATGTTAGTAATTTTGTTTGTGTCTTTTCGAAATCTGTCTCGGTGGAAATGGCGTGTTATTTTTTGCTGAAGCGAGGGTCGCATGGATCTTGTGAAAGTGGGAAACGGTGTTCTTTTCTCTCAATCTTGTAAATATTCAAATAAAGCAATCGTAAAAACAAGATCATGCACCTATTTGTGCAAAAAGAATCAGCCAAATACCATCAAACCAATGGATTAGTATTATAGATTGGTTTTATTGTTGTAGGTGATGGTTTTAGTCTTTACATTGGTTACTGTTGATACCACTGTCAGTGTTGATCAGAGGTTTGGTAAGAGAAAGAAAAGAAATGATTGGTGCATACCAAAATCTAATGTAAAATTATAAATATTTTCAAATTACTGTCATGATCATTGTGTGCTTTTGAGAAAACATGTACCCAGTGAGTATTTTTGAAGTTGGCTGAAATTGTTGAAACCCTGTCTCCAAAACAGGTAGTCCAGCAGCTCGGATGGCCGCTAAGTTATGCCAACACCACACATGAGTATGTCTATTTTGAAATGAATTTTGGCATTTGGGTCCGTTCTTTATATTATGTAATACAGTCAAGTCTCATTACTTCAAATTCGTGGGACTTTCAAAATATTATGAATTTTCAAATGTTAATATCAAATGGTTAATATTTTTTTAAGAAAAATGATACTATTAATCAGTGGCGGGGCAAGACCTAAATTTGATGTGGGCAAGACAGATTTCGCGAGGCCCTGTTCTGTGTATAATAAAAAAAACAACACTGCCAAGTTTTTATTAATAAAAATACAAATTTATATAATTAGTACCTAGTATAAGAAGCAAAAGTGCCTGAAATGCTTTTTCCTCAATTTGATTTTGTAATATACTTGTATATTCGTTGTAACTTTGTAATTATAACACAGACCCTCACTGAGAAGCACAAAAGAGGACCTACATTCTTTGGGTTTATCAGCTTGTCTTGAAAATGCTTCTTCAGTAAATCCTGGCTGATCTTAATGTTTTGGTACCACTTAAAAAGGGTTTTATTGGTTCATTTTAGCAATATAAGTTAGAACTAAATTACTAATTAGTCTAATAACTACTAATTAGGCTAGATTGTAATATATTGATATACTTATCAATATTGTAAGTATCAAGCAAAAAAAAACTATAAAAAAGGGGTGTGTCAGACAATTATTAAAAATATTCCCTGCATATTTGTAAACTGCTGATGAATAAAATTGCATCGTTAATGAGAATTTCTGGATTGCTAAAAAATTTTTTATTCTGCATGTTTTTTTTTGCAGTTAGTCTTGAAAATGCTTCTTCTGTAAAGACTAGCTGAACATTAATGTTTTGGTATCACTTAAAAAGGGTATAGAAGTGTGTCAGACAATTTACAAAAATATTCCCTACATAAGAGTATTTGTAAACTGGTATGGATATGTGGACTGGTTTTTCATAATATACCTATGTATTATAATATTTTTCATAGTATATGATAATATTATATATTTGTTGAAGGCTGGTAAATAAAATTGTAAAAGTTAATGCGAATTTCCTAGGCTAGGATTGTTGCTAGGAAAATTTTCTTTTTATGGCTATTAATGCAGATATTATTTGAGAATTAGATTCTTGATATTTATAATTTATAAATAACACAATAGTCTGTAGTTGGTCACACTTGTGTAAAGTGTGTGTTATATTTATTAATGTCCAGCTTGGTGATCCTTTAAGTTTTCATTTTTTTTAGATTATCAACTGAACCTCAATCGCACTGTTTTTTCTTTCTTTCAGGAGTGGTTCATTGAAGTCTTTGTGGGTTTTAAGTACTTTAAGTGCTGTCTTGAGTTACTGTTCCATATCTTTGACCGTAGTCCTGCGGGTCATTATGATGCTCCATGTGCAACATTGACTAAATATTAAATACCGTGTTGTATTCTGTGCAATTATTTATTGTTTAATGCGGACATTTTATCATTACTTTCATTGTATATAAATTGGGAGCAAGAGCCACTTCATCGAATACTATGGAGCATAATTTAATCTTAATATTCCAACCTCTTGTAGTCATTTTCAAATGATGAAAAATATTTTGATTTCTCATTAAAACATGTTTGTGACAAGCTTGCCAGCTTCCTTTTGTTTGGCAAGGCATTCATGTGTTTAAGTAATTTGATTCCTTTTGAACTCTGTTTCTTAATTATCAGGTTAGTAATATTGTATGTGTCGGTGGAAATGGCGTGGTTTTTTTGGGTGAAGCGAGGGTCGCATGGATCTTGTGGAAGTGGGAAACGGTGTTCTTTTCTCTCAATCTTGTAAATACTCGTAATAATTGTGAAATCCTAGGTAACACTGTACTGATTATGGGCAGCCGTTATCTCTTAACATCAGGAGAGCGTCTTGCTCGTCTTCTACTTCTTCACATAAAAAAATAAATAAACCAATGGTAAAATATGATCATGCACCAATTTGTGCAAAACGAATAAATAAGCCAGATACTACCAGATATACCTACCTATGTATTAGTATTATAGATTGGTTTAATTATGGTAGGTGATGGTATTTTGGTCTTTACCGTGGTTAATTTTTGATCAGAGGTTTGGTAAGAGAAAGAAAAGAAATGATTGGTGCATACCAAAATCTTAAGTAAAATTATAATTATTTTCGAATTTCCAACGTGATTATTGTGTGATTTTGAGAAAACATGTATGTACCCAGTGAGTATTTTTGAAGTTGGCTGAAATTGTTGAAACCCTGTCTCCAACACAGGTAAGCCAACAGCTCGGATGGCCGCTAAGTTATGCCAACACCACACTTGAGTGTGTCCACAAATTAATTATGAAATGATTTTTGGCCTTTTGGTAAATACTTTATATTATGTAATAGAGTCAACTCTCGTTACTTAAAACGCTGGGGACTTTCAAGATATTACAAATTTTCAAATGTTGGAAATATCAATGGTTCAAAATTTAAAAAAAAAACAAGAAATTATTCTTTTAATATTTCCAATATACATTAATTTCCAATATACATTAATTCTAAACAGAAGTATAATACATTCATTTTTTAATATATGCTAAGACTGCAATAACTAATGCTATATATCCAATACTTGAACCTATCCATGAAAAAGGATTGATGTAATCACTAATCCCTTGAAAAAATGATCCATGAGATGAATTTTCCTCAAATTCAGAGTTCCTTTCCTCCTCCTCTATTATAGAATCTATTACATGTGTATCTTTGCCTTGGAATTTAAATGTATCATCTACAGCAAAATCTATTGTTTTGTTCACATCAAACAATAATATCTCTTTGGATTTAACATTATTCCCACAAAATCTTATATTATCTGAATGAAACTCCTTAATTTTACATGTTTTATCACTCTTACAAGAACATATTTCATATACATACTTTGTTAGATGTCTAGAGAAAAATTTACCATTGAGAATAGTGTCAAATATTTGGGGGTTCTTTTTAGTAACTGATGCAATGACATCTAACAACAATTTTTGTAGTTTCCTAATTTTTAAAGAAATAACATAATTATTGTAATTGTCCCTCTCCTGATTTACAACAAATGCATCTCTAACTTGATTTAAATCTGAGACACTGGCATACTGATTTGCTCCGAAATCTCTTATTTTGTTGAATTCACCTTCAAATAAACAATATTTAGTAGGCCCTAAAACGGTACACTTGGTTCCTTGGTCAAATTTTATCATCTCTTCATTTGCTCCTTCACATAGTAAATTGTTTTTATGTTTGAAACATTCTAAATAAACAGTAGTAGAGCTCTCTCTTGGTATTGAGGGAATATACAATATATAATTTTTTCTTTGGATTATTTGATCTTTTGAACCCTGAAATATTCTAATTTTGTCATCATCTAATACAATAAACATGTTCCCCTCTGAATCATAATGTATTGGTGATTTCTTAGGTATGAAATTGCATTCCCAATCCATCGTACATGTTTCCCTCCATTCAGTAGTCCACCACATGTTTAAATACCTAAATGAGTTTTCATTTACCCAATCAGTTAAAGCATCTGAATAACAATAATCAGATCCAGACCCCCTAACTTGTATCGTCCCAAACATAGTAAAACAAGTTCATTTTTTATGAAAATTGGATGAGAGCACCTTTATAGATGTATAATGAGACCTACATATAAAAAAATATATATCTCATATATTTAGTTTCGTAACCGTTCCAATAATGGAACAGTACAACCAGCAGCAACAGTAGTAACCAGCGCTGAGTGTTTTCACTTCAGCACACGCTGAGGTAGCACCTATTTGGCGACAAACAAAACTGACGCACCGGCACACATGTATACTTATGTACTAAAATTTTGTCCAACATTAGCTTAAATCTTTAAATGCTTTGTTCTTTTTATTACCCGTTGTTTATTTTCTTTGTGGTTTAGTACTTTATTTCTTTTGTTTACTGTATTAGTTGGTGTGTTTTTCATTTAATATCTACCTACCTGTACTTGTATTGTCGTCGAATAAATGTTTTTTTTTCTTTCTTTCTTTCTTTTTCAGTAGGATTATACATACATGTAAGATACTGTAAGTGCCTATTGATTTCGTTTGGAAATAAAACTATTTTATTCACTTTTATATTTATAATACATAGAAAAAAATTAAATAAATACAAAATATTGTTTAATTATAACGTAAAACAACATGGAAATAGCGCAACAAATCTTCAAATCGATTTCTTGACATAAGAGCTGCCACTGTTGGAAAACTGCAGTCAACTCGTTGTTCTCAATACATTCGGTATCTCGGTACACTGTTATATCCCGACAGTAATAAAATGGCAATAAAATGTTTCATATCCGTTTTAGAAACCCGAAATGTATGTTTTACCCTTGCCCTGAATCGCATTTTTTCCGTTTCTGAGCGCAGTAATTCCAACACCTCTTCATCGAAAAATAGTTTAACAAAAACAAGACACAAATGAACAGTTGGTGTCATCTTCATCAAGCGACCATCTCCTGTTGACAGGATCCATTCTGAAGAAAAAAAAATTGAGTCCCTATGAAAATAAATATACCTATATCAGTTGACCAAAAACTTTTAAATTGTGTTAAGAGAGCATTTAAATGAAAGAATAATAATAATAACCTCGGATGTGACACGGAAACAACGTCATTATTTAATTTAAAAAAGAATGATAACCTCGGATCTGTTTTATTTTTATCGTAGTAGATATAGTTAGTAGTAGGTAGGTAGGTAGGTTTAAACCAGACTTATTCCAACTCAACGAATTCCTTATTGTCATCAAAATGCTGATATCTACTGAAATATAAACCTCGGATGTGAGATCCGAGTTATTCAGATTAAATTATGCTGCTACCATTTAAAATAAATATACATCGGATGTGAGATCCGAGTTATTCAGTTTGAAACGCGCGTTGATTCGAGGTTTTCATTTCGTTACCGAATAAGAACTTTTTTAACTCTATTATACGTCATATTTTTACTCAAAAATACTTGCAAATCATAATAAAGACTTACCTCCAACTTTATTATACACACAAATACTTTTCTTCACAAAAAACACTTGTTTTTAATATTTTTTACGTCCGCACAAACTTTACTTCCGAGGTTGGCACGGCAGACTGAATGTGGTCGCGAACAACGAGGTTCTCATATATGATCATAGATGGCGATAGGACTCTCAGAAGCTAGGTGAAGTCAGTTCAAAATATGCATTACGAGGTTTTCTTTCGAAAAATGCAAAAACACTATTTTGGGTAAAATTTGACATTCGATGTTTTCATTCTACGGCGTCGATATGCGCCGACGTAGCCTTGCGCGCGGCCGAGAGCCTGTATAACTAACTGGCGTCCAAGGTGTTTTCGACCGACTAGACTGATGACGATTACATCGATGATAGAGTATGCATTAGTTGTTCCCTGCCCTGCCCCTTTAGTAGGTACATAGAGCAGAAATTTTCATTAACTTATCTTCTTTGATTTTTGGGTCATCGAGCCGTTCTTCGAACTCTTTCAGTTCAGTTAAATTTGTAATAGGGCGGAGTCCCACATCACTAAATGTTTTTTCTGTAATTGACTTTTTAATGAATTGTTCCAACTGTACCTGTATTTCGGTGATTTTAAGTAAAGCTGTGTTTAAAGTTTCGTGAAGAACTATTTGGTTATTATTAAGAGTAGTGTGCATATCTTTTATTGTTTTTAAATCATCTTGCATACTTTTCAAGTCGACTGTTTCCAAACTGCTTGCCTAAAACAATAAAATATTTAAAATGAATAAAATTACAATGAAAGCATTGGCTGCCTTTATTGATAGATATAATCAACTTATTAAAAATAGTAAAATTTTAATACCTCTATATCTTGGCTTATTACAATCGGGGACGTTTCTGCAGCCTCAGTCTCAGTTATGTTTTGATAGGATTTTGTGTTATTCTGAAAAATGTATTGCATTTAAAATTATAAAAAAATTAAAAACCATTATATACCTACATATTTTTTTTAGTTACCGCCACTACTTTGAGCGGTATTTAGGTTTTTTTTTTTTTTTTTTTTTTTTTAGGTAAGTGCATTATAGATGAAATTGAGTTATAAGTATCTCTCTTAAAATTAAAACCGCAGATAAAACAAAATGTGTGTTCGTCCAAGGCCATTGCATATTAGTTAGTACAAGTGGACGCAATTCATTTTTAGTCAAAAAATAGTCCACATCAAGGAACACAACCATTCTGTAAAAATAGGAAAAGATTAATAGGTACCTAATAGCTAAGTAAATTGTGTTGAAATGCTTGTATTATATTAATACCTATTATTTAAGTAATTAAATTCTTCAATTCATTTACTAAACAACGGCAATGAGCCTACTTTCGTGGACTCAAGGCGTGCTGAAATTATAGATATAACTATGGCCACTAATGGTATATATAGGAGAATCACTAACTGGCGTGTATCTGACGAAGTTAGTGGATCTGATCACAGGTATATCTGCTTTAGATATGTTACAGAGGACTCGATCCCTAGTGTGCGCAGAAGAAATCCCAGACACACTGACTGGAAGGTGTACACTAGAGAACTTAAACATGAACTCGGATCGGTCAAAGGTAAGTTAAACTCTACGGTTGATATAGAGCTTGAAGCTGAAAGAATCAACAGAGCCATCAACACAGCATGGTACGCAAGCTGCCCAGAGAAGGTAGCAAAAGGAGTAAAGGTTCCATGGTGGACGCCAGAATTAAAAAAGAAAAGACAGACTACTCGCCAAGTCTTCAATGAGGCAAAGTCTAAAAAGTGCTTCAAAGAATATTCACGAGCGCTAACTGAGTACAATCTGGCGGTACGCAAGGCATACAGAAAATCGTGGCAATCTCATTGTCAGGACATTAATACAGTCCCTGAAAGCTCGAGATTAGTTAAGGCAATATCTGCAAGTGTACGGGAGCGACCCTGGGGTGGGTCAAGCGGAGCCCGTACTGTGAGAGGACGGTACGTCTACTCTCATAGCCACTGCGAATGGTCGCAGTGTGCTGGGTGAGACGAATCAAAACCACGGTGTGTGGATGATATTTGATGTCTAACTTTATTATCATAAAACTTGACCTTATATATTAGTTATCTCTATGTACACATTTACAGTTTAGTTAGTTGTGTGCGTCCGTGTAAAGACTGACGCAGCAGTCTGTTTAAAACGTGCTTCACCATTATCTTGGAAATCTGCATATTATCATGCTCAGTTAAGGTGACGTGAAGGAATCTGCACGTCGCTGGTTTATGATCAATCTAGGATTGAACATTCTGGGGCCTCTCGGGACCAGGAGAGTGGCTGGTGTTTCTCTGGATGCTGGGCAGGCTGCGCTCGGGACCTCTTGTTACGTTGGACCCGCCGTGTTGAACTCTGGTACTGTAGTTTCCGCCGCTGCGATGATTCAACTGCTGATGCGGCGCCGTTTGATTAATTTCCGTAGTATCGTATCTTTTCTTTATAGTTTGCTGAGTACGTGATTTTATTGAGTTAAGTGTGTCGTTGTTAAAATATTCACCGATGCAATTTTCATATTGCATGGTCTTGCCACCTTTCGACCAACAAATAGGCGATTTGTGTTTATCCTTCCTGTTCCTTATTGTTTGGCATGGACCTTTAGATCTTGCTCGTGGACAGGCTTGGTATTTTTTGCTTATTCGGCGTCGCTGCGGTGACGTAGATATATGTTGTTCTGTAGAGTACGTAGTTTTCGTTACGTTTGTTTGTTCATGTATAGTTCTTGTATCGTTTGTCTTCTTGGAGTTTTGTTCGTTGTTTAACTTTGTTCTTCTTCTTCTTTTCTTCTTTTGGTCGGGCGTTACTTGAGGCGCTGTATATTGACATATAGTCGACGTTTTGTCAGTGCACGTTCCTGACAACATCCACCCAAATTCTGTGTTTTGGGCGATTATTCCATTCTGCATCTTCAGTAATCCATTCAACAAAAACTTGCTATATTCTTGGACCCCCAATACTATATCGATGGGACCACTTCTGTTATACTCTGGATCAGCCATTCGCTTGTATCTCAAATGGCTTGATTGCTTATGTATTTGTGGTACTGTTTCTTGCGGCAATGCGTCGTTTAGCTTCGGAAGAACCATCAGCATAACTGGAAGCTTGTAATCGCTGGGGAACCTCGGCTCTAACGTGACTTCTATCGATGATCTTGATACACTCGGCTTCTCTCCCGTTATTCCAACGACTTCTGCTTGAATACTTTTCCGGGGATACGCCAACAGTCTAGCTACTTCCTCTGTGCAGAAAGCAGCCTCGGATCCTTGATCCACCAAGACTCTTAATATATGTTGAGTGCCGTCAACAGCCCTTACTTTTACTGACGCTGTTGTAAGCAGCGCAGTAACTTGACCCGCCTTCTTACTGGTTGACAGGTTCGATACTACTCTTGTTTTTGTTCTTTTGAATGGTACTGGCTTCTTCATCTTCTCTTCATTTTCTTGGTTCTCATCATGTAGTCGTGTATGATGACCATTCTGGCCACAGAACCAACATCCTTTCTTGCTATAACATTCTGTTGAATCTTCGTGCATTAAACATCTCTTGCAAATGTTATTCTCTTCTACAGCTTCTATGCGTTCGGGGACTGGTAATTCCTTGAACTCCATGCATCTGTAGATATTATGCTCCTGGCTATCGCAAAACCAGCAGCTCGTAATTGGCTCGTAGCGTACTTCTTGATAGTTTATTTTTGTAGTAGCTGCCTCTAAACTCTTGAATCTTCTCTCCAGAAACCGCATCATCTCGGTAAACGTTTGAAGTTTGTCTGGTTCTTGTAGTTGCAGTTCGTACTTCTCGTTGGTTTCCGCATCCCATACTCGCCCGAGTAATCTTGTCAAAAACGGATCCCAAGATGCGGTCTCCACGTCTTGATTCTTGAGCGCCCGTAAGTTCTCGTTAATTGTATCATGAAGGTTTCGTAAGTTATCTGCCGTTCCTTTGTTTATCTTCGTTAGATTTAGTAAGTTGTCAATGTGCTTATTTGTAATTATACGTTCATTCGTACGTTCATTCGTTCGTTCGTTCGTTTTAAGAGCATAACTCTAAACGCTGTTAGGACCAAGGATGGGAAACTAACGGAAACAGGTATAGAAACGCTAAGGATCATGACAGAGACGCATTTCCCAGACTGCAGAATTCATGATACTACGGATACAGATGATCACATGCCTGCATCAGAACAGAATCTGAGAACAGTGAAAGCAGACTGGGACACTGCTAAAAAGGTAGTAGAAGAACGAAAACTTAATTGGGTTGTGCAAAATTTCCAACCGTTCAAAGCACCGGGACCAGATGGCATATACCCAATACTACTACAACGGGGTCTTCCCACAATAGGCCCGCATCTCATGCGGCTCTTTAAGGCCTGCATAGCCTTTGGGTTTATTCCAAAGATATGGAGAGAAGTAAAGGTAACATACATTCCTAAGCCAGGTAAAGAAAGCTATGAAGAGGCTAAGGCTTTTCGTCCAATAAGTCTCTCATCTTTTCTGCTAAAAACCCTGGAGAAACTTGTAGATGAATACATAAGGGATGGTCCTCTGACAAAGAAACCATTTCATAAGCTACAATGTGCCTACCAATCCGGGAAGACTACTGAAACCGCATTGCACTACGTAGTCACTAGAGCAGAACAAGCTATTGACGGTCAAGAGATTTGCGCGGCGGCATTCCTAGATATTGAGGGAGCATTTGACCGCACAACTTTTGAATCGATTATGAAGGCCGCCAATGAACACGGCATTAACCGTACCCTATGCAAATGGATTGATTTCATGCTGAGGGGAAGGAGAATAGGATCCTCTTTACTAGGGGATGAAATTTATGCGACAACTACTAAAGGCTGTCCTCAGGGAGGGGTATTGTCACCAACACTTTGGTGTCTGGTGGTAAACTCCCTTCTCACGAAATTAAACAGAGGAGCATGCTATGCTGTAGGATATGCAGATGATGTAGTAGTAATGATCAATGGCAAATTTCCGGAAATAGTATCGGAACTTTTGCAAAAGGCTTTAAAGATAGTGGAAGAATGGTGTGATATTAACCATCTTTCCATAAATCCGAGCAAAACTACGATTCTTCCTTTTACAAGGAAGAGGAAGCTAGGTAATTTGAAAAAGTTACGTTTATTTGGCACAGAGCTAGAATGGGCTACCGAAGTAAAATATCTCGGTATGACCTTAGACAAGGAGCTCACATGGAATCTGCACGCCAAAAAGGTGACAGAAAAAGCTATGAGAGTTTTCAATATGTGTAGATCAGCATATGGCAAGACCTGGGGACTTAAGCCCAAGGTACTTAACTTCATCTACACTTCAATGGTGCGCCCAATACTAACATACGGCAGCGTAGTATGGTGGCCTAGAACCGAACTTACGGTTTGTAAAAGGGAACTAGGCAAAATTCAAAGGATGGCCACTGTGGCTATCACAGGAGCGTTTAAGACTACGCCCAGTAAGGCGCTAGATAGAATCCTAAACCTTAAACCTCTTCATCTAATCATTCAACAGGAGGCAATCAAAGCCTTATACAGACTCCAAGCTACAGGAGTTCATGACTTTAATAGGCCAACAACAAGGCACACAAAAATGAAGCTCAATGAAGAGCTACAAAGGAAGATGAGTATGATCAGCGACGTAATGCCGCACATTAAAATCTTCAAAAGGAATTTCAAAATACATGTTCCCTCAAGGGAAGACTGGAAGCAGCAACTACGCACACAAGACGCAGAATGCTGCATATGGTACACGGATGGTTCAAAAACCGGATCCGGTACAGGGGCAGGTATATACTCGGAAACTATCCAACTCTGGAACAGTCTGGGTCAATACACTACCGTCTTTCAGACAGAGATGTATGCTATTATAGCATGCGCTAAAGAAAACATACGGAGGAATGTAAAAGATAAGATCATCTACATTCTCAGTGACAGTCAAGCGTCACTAAAGGCCCTAAATTCCTGCAGAGTCAGCTCGAAGCTGGTCCTGGATGCTGTAAAGGCCCTTAATAAATTAGGCCGCAGCAACACAGTACGACTAGTTTGGGTACCTGGCCATGTAGGTATAGAAGGGAATGAGAAGGCTGATGAGCTTGCTAGAAGGGGATCAGCAAATGCTATGCATGGACCTGAACCTAGTATGGGCTTGCCTACATGCACCATCAATATGGCCATAAAGGAATATGCTGATTTAAGACACACGCAAGAGTGGGAAAACAGTCAAGGGCTGAGACATTCGAAGAAATTCCTAGGTAACAGCTACAAAGGTGCTTCTAAATTCATTCTGAATAATGGAAGAAACAAAGGAAGAGCAATCATTGGTGCCTTAACTGGGCATTATGAAACCAACGACATGCTGTTCAAAATGAGGCTCACTACAACAAACGATTGTAGAGCCTGTGGCGAGGGTACAGAAACCATGGAGCATATTTTATGCGAATGCGACGTACTAGCTACGAAACGCATGAGCCTCCTTGGGACAGCGTACCCCAAACCGGAGGAGTACAGGTTTCTTTCCCTTAGTGGGATCACCACTCTAATAAACCACTTCTTCGAGGAGTAAGAAACGGTAGGCAAGGGGTGAACACAATAGATCCCAATGGGTCGATGTGTTGCTGACTTCGTCAGCCCCCTATATAAGATAAGATAAAGTAATTAAATAAAAAAAAAATTGGGTTTAAGATATACAAATCGAGGAACCCTAATTAATCAACATGGTGGTGAGCTAATCTTAACTAGGAGTAAATCTAGCGCTATTTTACCTATTACAGTCTTATAAATATCTCGATACAGAGCAATTTTTTAAACATGGCGAATGTTAAAAAAAATAATTAATTGCTTGATCATATTTTTACACTCACTAATTGAATATTATAAATTCGTAAGCGCGATAAAAAATTAACCCAAACACGGTATACTTTTACAGTAAAACTAGATTTGCACCATGTTAAACTCACATAAAACTAGATAAGCCTTTTCTTTTATTGCCTCTATATAAATACAAAAGAAAAAGATAATAATTGTATTAAAATTTCTTACATACGTTATATAAACATACTGCACCCAAAACAGTAAATGAAAAACAATAGCCGCACGATCGTAACTTATTTTAACTAAACCAAGTACGTTACTAGACCAAGTACCACAATTACACTTATAAGGAACTAGAAGAAGAATACAACAGGAAAACTAATACTAGTAGTAATCTTCTATAAGTCCATTATAGGAGCTTTAGTACTTACCAAATATAAGTTATAAGACTTATAAGCATTCTGTTAGCTCATTGCGAGAGCGTTTGGGTACACGACCTGTGGAAGAATAGACGTCTGTTTGGCCAATTTCAAACATTTTGCATAAATTTACATCTGTATCCTAGCATTCATTATGACTATTATAAAATAAACTATGACAAATTTGAAAGTTTATTGGAAATTCTCAGGCCACATATTCAAAAACACAATACCAATTATAGATTGGCTATTACCGCTGAAGAAAGACTGTCAGTCTGCCTGAGGTGAGTAAATAAATAAAAAATATTGTTATTTATTGTTCAAATACACTATTCTAACAAAAAATATTTTGAAAGAAAATTTAGGTAACAGTTTTTTAATAGTCAAATGTCGTATCGATATCGGTTTCGTAATCCTCTTCGCGCAATACAGAATCAGAGGATCTTTGTTGTGATTTCGATATAGCGTGTGGTATATAAGGCGACGGAGGTGGGTCGAGTGAACTAGATCTGGAAGTTAAGTTTGAATAAATCGGAAGTGGGGAGTTTGTCTCGTAGATATTTTCTGTGTTCGTTTCTTGATAACTTGTTGAAGTTATCAAGAACGGTATTTTAGATGGTTTGTATGAAAAAGATGTAATAGATTTTTGTTCTGCAGCCGGTATTATTGATGGTGTGTATGAAAAGGATGTGGTTGGAATGTTTGTTTCATTGTAATTTTCTGTCACAGATCTAGGACTGATACTGGTTGTTTCCAATGGATACTTTGAAGAAGATGGCATGGTTGTATTATTTTCTGTGGCAGATAAGTTGAATTCATCTGTATCTCGTGTCATGTTACCACCGGTGTCATCGGCAAGTCTTATTTCCGTTTCATTTATAAGGCGGAAAATTTCGCCCTTTAATTTGGCTTGAATATTTTTAGGCATTGTTTTCACAGTTCGGCCCATGGTTATGAAAAAACTAATGGTTGGGTCATCTTCTATTTGCTTTCCTTCAATATATTGTTTGAACAATAAATTTGACATTTTGAGAGGCTGTTCGTTGGATGAAGAGGTCCGGTTTGATAGCTGCGACTGTGGCCGTGGTGACGGTCTTTGTGACATAGACTGATATTCACCATCTGTGGTAATATCTGAATCTTCTGGCGAACTCGTTAAATTTGAAATTTGTTTCCTGCTTTTTATGAAGGGTTTTATGAATTCTAATTCTTTTTCAAATTTTAATGGGCGTCCTACTGTTCTAGCTGACCCACTTCTACTCTCTCTTAATGAATATCCCTTTCTATAACTATCTCGTAATTTCTTCTAAGACTTTTGGCAATCCTCCACTGAAAATGGCAGTAATATAATTATTAATATAACAATCTTGTTATGTTTTTATGGTTTTTAATTTTTTATGATGGAACATAATAATCTAGATATTAATATGACAGGGAATGCGATGAGATGGTAGATATTACTTATGTTTTGGATCAGCCAACACTTTAAAGGTGGATGGACTCCTCCAAATCTCTTCACAATAATTAAAATCATTACTAAAATAATAAATCGACTGCTCGACCGTTCTGACAAATTATATCTGTCTTCCATCCACCTCCTGATCCAAGGAGAGCCATTGGCTACCACGTTGCCAGTATTATAATTCAAAATAAGGTTGCAATAAAACTTATCAATATCCTCCGCGCCGACACGGCCATTCTGCAGCAGGTCGCGCTCGACATGCTCTACAAAGAAAACCAGAAATCATCAACAGTTCAATACACAAAACTAAATTTACTCAGTTCAATACCGACATTAATTACAGACCAAACTATTCAATTAAAACAATTATAATAATTCAGAATCCCCTGTACACAATATTCAAATCTCAAATAACTTCTTTAACTTATTAATTACACAACTATACAGAAGGCGTATCGAGGATACGGTCCTCCGAGATACCCTTCACTAACAACACCAAAGGCGTACCGAGGTCCACGTCCTACAAGGTACCCTTTGCTAACTAAAGGCGTATCGAGGGCCCAATCCTCCGAGATACCCTTCACTACACTAACAACACCAAAGGCGTACCGAGGTCCACGTCCTACAAGGTACCCTTTGCTAACTAAAGGCGTATCGAGGGCCCGTTCCTCCGAGATACCCTTCTCTCTAGCTATTTAAATAACAACACAAAACAAAACATTACCAACAAATGGACAATACAATATCGATGATAAAAGCACCATATTCTTACAAACAAAATTTCACTAAAATCAACAACGTCTTAAATACATAAAACTCGCTACAAAGAACTATTACGACAAATTATTAGGTCACTCAACTTAAATGTAGTTATTTCACGATCTGTCCAATAGGAATAAGGTTATTTCCAGCAAATTCATCATTAATACTGCCGACACGCCAACGGGGTAGATCAGGATGATTCTTCGAAATTTCATGTTTCGACTGATTCATATTAAGGCCATATTTAAAAATTTCCATTTGACATCGAAAATTTTGTCTCTCAAGAATCAGCCATCAACGACCTGATCGACATTCAATCGTCTCGTTGCCAACTTCTGATGACAGGGAATGCGATGAGATGGTAGATATTACTTATGTTTTGGATCAGCCAACACTTTAAAGGTGGATGGACTCCTCCAAATCTCTTCACAATAATTAAAATCATTACTAAAATAATAAATCGACTGCTCGATCGTTCTGACAAATTATATCTGTCTTCCATCCACCTCCTGATCCAAGGAGAGCCATTGGCTACCACGTTGCCAGTATTATAATTCAAAATAAGGTTGCAATAAAACTTATCAATATCCTCCGCGCCGACAAATATATACACATGGACAGAAGTAGACAAACTACCGGGGCTGTTACTCTTGATTTGTTTGGGGCTGGTACTCAGATTTTTAACTACTGCTATCAGTTTCAAAGCGCTAGCTCACGAGTATCGAATGGGATATAGTACTGTACTTCTAATTGTTCACGAAACTTGCTCCGCGATATGGAAGTGTTTACGGCCGCGTGTTATGCCTAAACCGACAGCTGAGCTATGGACCAAAGTAGCAAAAGAATTTGAAACGCAATGGAATTTTCCTAACTGTATAGGAGCCATATATGGCAAACATGTTAATATAAGAGCACCTTGGAACAGCGGCAGTCAATTTTATAACTACAATTTTTTTTTCAGTGTAGTTTTGTTAGCCATAGCTGATGCAAATTACCGATTCGTTGTAGTCGATATTGGAGCATACGGTCGCAATAGTGATAGTGGCATTTTAAGCAGCTCCAGATTAGGACAATCATTGAATAATAATACACTAGATATACCACCTAATAAATGTTTGCCAGGTACGACAGAAGCATTGCCACATGTTTTTGTTGGAGATGAGGCTTTCCCGTTACATGAACACATAATGAGACCTTTTCCTGGAAGCCAAGTGTCGACAGACGTCGAGAAGAAAATATTTAATTATCGCCTAAGCCGTGCAAGACGTATTGTAGAGAGCAGTTTCGGAATACTAATACAAAAATTTGAGGTTTTTCAAAAGAGAATTAGAATGCAACCCAAATATACCTGGACATTATGATACTAGCGTGCACTTGTTTACATAATTACCTAATAAATGATGAAATATTTGAAAAAATAATTGAAACAGTGCCAATAAATAAGTATATTACAAAATCTTTAAGCGGATTCTGTTTCCCGAGAAAATGCTAGGTGTATAAGAGATAAATTTAAGACTTATTTTAATTCTTGTGGTGCCGTTTCTTGGCAAAACTAAATGATTTCCCGTAATTAAATAAATAGGTTTAACAACAAAATGGTGTGAAGTTTTACAAAAGACTGCGCCGTATGTAAACTAACGAGTTCTACAATTTGCTGACGACATCGCAACAATATAAAGTTTTTTTTTTAAATTTTAATTAAAATGTTATATTTTAATTTTCAAATAAAAATAAAGAAATACATACTTACCAGACATATTCATTTCAGCGCCCACTTTTTGCCAAGCGTTATTTTTCATGTGTTTATTGCTGTAATGCCTTGATTTGGTTTTGTATAGGCAGTCGTACATTTGCACCAAACAAATAAGCTTTTCTTCATCCTCCATCACTTCTGTATTTGTTGCACTGAAAGGAATGAATGCGAATGCTCGCGCGCAAGAGACGCGCGCGGGGAGCGGGCGCGAGGGGCGGGATATTGCCAGCGGCCGCTCGCGACTGCTCGAACATTCTCGGGACTTCCCGCAACTTCTCACGCAGTCGCACGGCTCCGTTTATGGCACAGAGTACTTTGTAATATACTGAAATAGAGGTGTATCTTTGTGCTTTTAAAGGGAAATAGGGTTGAGTGTTGCCATCTGTATTTTAAATACGGATCTACTATCACTATATACTATATGCTGATGTAGATGTACTGCTGATAATCTATACTACTTTATAATTTATTAGATATGTGATCAAAAAGAAAAAACCATTTTAATTGGGAGATATTATTTATTTTGAATGTTTTGTTACAGCCGTTCCTTAGTCTTAGTCAAACAATAGATTTTAGATATCATTGAAAACTCCAGCGCTATTTTAAGAAACATTATAATATTATGTTAAACAATGCTTTGTTTCTTTAAATCTCTAAAGAAATATTATGGTCACTCCTTCGTGTCGCAGTTAAAATAACAAAAAATTAAACGTTTTTCAAAGTATTATTATTAATGTGGGGTTGCGCGCTCGCGAGCAGTACCATTCTTTGAATGTTCAATTGGTAAAGTAATGTTTACTTAATACAAAAAAAACTACAACTTTTAATCAAAAATAGTTACAATATAATAATACTTTATTTCTAATAAAAACCAATTAACAAACTTACAGAAGTAGAAATACATTATAAAACTAGGGAAATAAATTGGCAATCTTAAATCTTAGTACTTATATTAATAGTAACTTCAAACAATTATTTATTTTTGTTTACAATAAAACGGCTGCATTAATTAATTATTAGCATAATAATGTTATACAATAAAATGTTTGTTTCTGGATCATGATGTAGGGGTATTGCCGGTTAATCTGTAATAGACAAAATTATACTTTTAGATATGTAACAGCAGCATGGAGATAATAAGTGTGGATGCCAGCTACGGAGGGGCAAATCATGACTCTTTTATATGGACCAACCACCCTCTTAAGCCACATATGGAGCAACTGTCTAATAATGAAGCTGTCTGGTTACTAGGTACTAATTATAATTAAGCTTTATAATTATACTTTTGTAATATTTAAGTATTTATTTACAATAATTGTAAATTATTTCAATCACTGGAAATATAATAAAAATGAAAAGTTATTTATCACATATTATAATTTCAAATATTAAATAGATGTGTGTGGTGTGTAACTTCAGTATGTAAATTGATTTATAAAAATAATATAATATTGCATATTATAAATAATGTTTTATAATTTTCAGGTGATTCAGGCTACCCTTTAAGGAAGAGCATGATGACTCCTATAGTAGATGCTCCACCTGGCTCTCCAGAAGCTCACTACACAGACATCCACGTGAGGACACGGAACATCATTGAACGCACAATTGGGCTCCTTAAAGCTCGATTCAGATGTCTGCTTGCACACAGAACATTACATTATGAGCCTGAGGTTGCAGCATCTATGGTAAATGCCTGTGTAATATTACACAACATTTGCAATAGAGCTAAAGTGCCTGTTGAGGACCTAACACCTGAAGAAGCTTTAAGTGAATCCCAATTACAACCTTCCTTGACTCACCATCCAGCAAGGTCCTCAGATGGGGCGCACAGTTCTAGAGGTTCACAGAATGTTGGAAGGCATTGCAACGAGACAGGAACTGATCAGTCAGTTGTGGCAGAGGCGCCACCCATCCTGAAAATATTAAAATTATATTTTAAGTGAAGATAATATTTTTATAATTCAACTATAAGTTTACTAATTTACTTATTTTGGTTTCCTTTAAATGTGTAAGTTTTTTAAAATAGATAATAATTTATTGTGTATGATTATTCTATTAATACAATATTTACAAAATTTTATACTAATTTAATATTATTCCTACTAATATAATACATGTTTCTGATGGATTGCTTTTAAAACCTTAGTCCTAAACAGTGGAAAATAAAATTACTATTCATAATAACTAATAATATTTCTTTAAAAATAATAAATGTATCAATAAGAAGAAAAAAACTTAAATTTGGTATCACACTAATGTGTGGCAGTGTACCTATGTTTCTAACTTGTCCCACACAAGCAGGTGGACCGATTCAGCTGAAATTTGGTATAGAGATAGCTTAGACCTTGGAATAGGCTATATATTAGTACAGACGGTTAATCCGCTAACATAAAATAATTATTAAAATTTACATTAGATTAACACTAAAGTAAGAATTTTACAGCAAGTAAAGTATGTGATAATACCCAACTCTATAAAAGATTTAAATACACATTGAAACTTTTGCACTGAAATAAAGTTTTTTGATTTAAATAATCAGGGGGACGATGGCAATCCAAAATACTTTTTAATTAAATCTTGCCTATTGTTAGGTAAAAAATTTAAATAATGTTTAAAATTTATTTACCTTGTCTCCATACGCTCCAATGCTGCAGCGATCCGAGTGAGTACTTCGAGAATAGACTCCAAAGTTCTACTGGAGCGTTCCTCGGCCTCAGCTCTTTGTTGGTTTGTAGCCAACAAATCCACCCGGGCTCCTTCTCTTGTTGTTGGCCGTGGTCTACGACGGCTCCTGCGTATGGGCTGACTCGCAGGAGCAGCTTGAGCCTCATTACTTGGGGGCTCAGGGGCAGGCGCAGCAATCACAGGAGCTTGGGGCTCGACGGCAGGAACAATTTCCACCCTATCTGGTTGGTTATCCACCAAGACAGAGGGGGAATTATTTGGTGATGCTGGTGCCTGTTTAAGGATTTATTTGATTAACATTAGTGCTATTCTTCTTCTTCTTCTTTTCGAGTCGTAATGGCTTTATATATTTTTTTTCTATAGCTGCTTGGACCAGTAGGTGGACAGAGCTATAGCTCTGTCATTGGCCTCGACGAGATCCTGCTTCGTACATATGACAGGGCAGCTGGGACATTGGAGAAGGTGGTCCATGGATTGGATAGCTCCACAGTCGCATTTATCGTTTGCAGAGAAACCCCACCGTATAACAATATATTATAAAATTAGTGTTATCATTTATTTGTGGATTATTTAAGGTATTCATAAAAGGCACAATACTTACAATTGAAGCCTCCAAATTAGGTTCAATTTGGATTCCTGCCAATCCCGCTGAATAATCTTCCCCTAGGATGGCCAAGAACTTTCTGTCTAACTCCGTTATTATTGGAGCTGTTGAAGGCCCCCCACCTGTGCCAGTTCTTGCTCTATTTAGAGTTGAAAATTTCCTTTTCAACTTCCCTTTGTAATCAACCCAATACTGAAACAAATAATTTTAATTTTAACAAAACAGATATACCTAATAAATAATAATTGGGGTTTGTTATTTAAAACATAGATGTTTCTAAAATATAGCATTATTAAGTAGGTATCTCATTTCGAACTTGAACTACTTTTTTGAACTTGTCTATTTGTTAAATTATGTAGTAATTAAAAAGTAGGTTAGATACAACATGAATATTATAATCAAACATAATAAATATTTTAAGAAATAAATAGGTACTTACGGCAGACCAGCCTTTCCAGTCTTTCGATGCTCCATCACCGAAAGAATTCAACACCTCGGACGCCTGTGTCCAAAGCCTGCGTGAATTCTCCCTAGCTTGGGCACTTTTGTTAAAGCCTGTTGCTATGTCCCTATGAGAATTAAGAAATTCCCATAGGCTACGTCCGCACAGACAGGTGGCTTGCTTAGAGCCTAGAGCCTAGTGGCTTGTATTCTGGCTACTTGCTAGGATACCACGGTAACCGCACTGTAGGTGGTTTGCGTGGTGGCTCGCTAGGTGCCTTGATCATTTGCTTGTCGGCACTTTGACGAGATGTCGCTTTCAAAAATAGCTATAAAACTGCTACTTACAGAAAATACATCTTTAAAATATACCATTTCACGGCCTTATCCATCATGTTGGGTTCATGACATAAATAAGTCACGGTCAAGTGATGGGGAGTTTCATGTTCTGTATAAACAATTGCGTAGTTTTGATGAAAAATTTTACGAATATTTGCGTATGACCAGAGAAACATTTGATCTACTTCTCAGTAAAGTTAAAGGAAAATTAACTCATTTGGATACTCATCTTCGAAAAAGCATATCAGCTGAAGAACGACTAGTTGTTACTTTGAGGTAAGCGAAACTCAAAATACATATTAATTTTTATTTATTAAGAAAACTTAAGAAACACAATTATTTAAGACATAAGGAAAAAAATATTAATTTAATAACTAATTTGTAATTTTTTATGTAACTAATCAAAGCAGAATCGTTCTCCATTTGCATATGATGAATTAAATTTTGTTCAGGTGAATTCTGGACGTGCAATTCAGATTCCACTGATCGTTGAATAAGAATAAGAATAAGAATAAGAAAATATTTATTGTAAAACTGTGCTTAAACTTAGGTACAGATGTTATGGTACTTACAAATTAAAGAACGACAGTTTGCCCTCGTACGGACGTACAATAATTTGAAGACAAGAGCCTTATATAATTTAAGAATTTAATAACTAAATAGGTATTTAAATAAAAAATAACACAAGCCTGTACACATACTAACTAGATGTTTTTGTTTATTACTACTAATCGTCAAAATATTCCTTAATTGAGTAGAATGTTTTTCCAATTAACCATAATTTTAATTGAGTTTGAAATTTTTTTTCGGTCAAGACTTTCATTTCGGTTGGTAATTTATTAAAAATTTTAAGAGCCATAATATATGCGCTGTTATGGTACATTGTGTTATTGATTTGAGGAATGGCTATATTATGTTTATGTTTACTTCGTAAAATATCTTGACGACAAGACCTGATTTCGAAGAAGTAGTTTTGATTAGATTTAACAAATAGACAAATTTCTAAGATATATATACCAGTGACAGTGAGGATATTATTAGTTTTAAACACGTTTCGTAGGCTATCCATAATATCTAATTTAAATATTATTCTTAAGCTACGTTTTTGTAGAATAAAAGTAGATTCTATTTCCACTGAATTACCCCAGAAAATTATTCCATAGGTTAATTGAGGGTAAACATAGCCATAATAGGCATTCAGAGCAATTTTTCTGGTAGAAATATTACTTAAAATAGAGATTATGTAGCAGTATTGAGTCAGCTTAGAATTTACTTTATTTATGTGACACTTCCAGTTTAAGTGTGTGTCAATAGAGACACCAAGAAAATTTGTTTCTGTTACCTGTTGAACTTTACTTCCTCTGTAAAGTATTTCATATTTTAATTCTTGCTGTTTATAATTTCTAAATTGTATTAGTTTTGTTTTGTTGATATTTAGTTTTAAATTTATATTTTCTAGCCAGTTACCTATAGAGTTGAGAGTAATATTTATTTCAGATTGATATTCAAAGTTATTTAAGTTATTTTTAGGGATGTAAACAGTAGCGTCATCGGCGTACATTATACATAAATGTTTACATAGGTATGGTAATTCATTAATATATATTAAGAATAAAATTGGCCCAAGGATGCTTCCTTGAGGGACACCAATAGAATTACTGACAGGTTTAGAATAAATTTGTTCTATTGTTTTAGTTTGTTTATTGTAAATATCGAGTATAACAGTCTGGGATCTGTTTAGAAGGTAGGATTTTATGAGAGCAAGAACATTTCCTCTTACTCCTATTGTTTCTAGTTTATTTAATAATATGATGTGCACTACGCTATCGAATGCTTTAGAGAGATCTAGAAATAAAGCAATGCCAGGTTTTTTAATATTAATATCTTCATATAATTGTTTCAACATTTTAAATATTGCAGATGTTGTATTCTTTCCCTTCAAAAATCCATATTGATTACTGTTTATTATTTTATGAGTGTAGAAAAATTCTGTGAGTCTGTTGTAAATGACTTTTTCAAAAATTTTAGAGAAATTCGGTAATAAGGCAATAGGTCTATAGTTGTTTGCATCATATTTGGGACCTTTCTTGTGTATTGGTTTTATTAGTGCAATTTTTAGATTTTCTGGAAATACACCAGTCTCCAGAGTTAGATTTATGATGTGTAAAAGGGGTTCTATAATAATAGGTAAGCTCTGCTTTATTATTTGCATTGAAATTTGATCATACCCTGTGGATTTCTTATTTTTAAAGTTATTAACAATCTTAATTAATTCAAGGTGATCTACAGGGCTCAAAAATATTGATTTGAAGTTATTCAGTTGAAAGACATTATTATTAAAATGGATCGAATTTACAAGTGTTGAATTTATATTTAACGAGTTTGAGAAATGTTCAGCGAATACATTTGCAATAGTGGTAGGATCAGTAATTTTTTTATTATTTATATCTAATAAGGTATCAACTGTTGTTTTTATAGTATTTGTTTGTGATGTATGTTGTTTAATAAGACCCCAAGTTGCTTTTGTTTTGTTTGCACTTCTATTTATGTATCTAATGTTAGCAATTTTTTTGGAATGTTTAATTACTTTTTTAAGGCAGTTTGTGTATTTTTTATATTTTATTTTAACCCCTTCCTGCATGATTTTTTATATCTGAGTAAAAAAAATATATGTTGTGTAAAAATATAAATAAAAAGACACGTATTTTTTGAAATTTTAATATTTTCATAATTTCTTCAGATAATCAAGTTTTTCCACTTTGGTCCAATTATGGCACAGCATGCAGGAAACATACTTTATTTACATACATTTTAATTAAATTGTGTGAAATAACAGAAAACAGATTCAGGTATTATAACAGGAGGATGATTTCCCACTAATGTTGCATTGTTATTATCGTCAGATAGGTCGTCATCAGTGCTATAATCACCAACAGAGGAGCATCAGAAATTGTATTTATAATTCTAATGCATGATGTGCCAAAAAAAGACCAAGGGTAAAATTTATATCTGCATGCTGGTTCATATTTAGTCCATACCTAAATATCATGTTTTATGTAAAAAATACTACGAAAATCGAGAAGACTTACCTTCATCTAATAAATATCAGAGTCTTCCATCCAATAAGTATTTTTTCCTGAAGAAATTCGTGCAAAAACTATTTTTTTGGGAATTTTGAAATAGCTGTTGAGGCGCGCACTTGTTGAAACCGGTTCGACGAACTTCCAACTGAGTTTTAGTTAAGGAACGCAATCAGAGATGGTGTGGTTAGTGTTTTGTATGGACATGTACGTTCCAAATGTAAGCCACCATGCACAAAATGCTATTACCCGGCGAAGTTTAGGAAATATGGATCAAAATACGATTTGGTTCATATATAGGCCAATATGCAGGAAAGGGTTAAATGTTTCGTTACTTGTTGTTATAGTATGCAGGTACATATTTCTCTTATTTTTGCTAGCTAAAATAATACCCTTAGTTTTCCAATTTGGTTTCTTTTTGTAATATATTTTAATTTTTTGTTTAGGTATACACATATCATATATAAGTTTAAAAATATCTATAAATTTGTTATAAGCAATATCTGGATCAGTTTCTTTATATATTTCGGAAAAATTTATTTGTGATAAATACTTTAAGAATATTTCTAAATATGTATCCGTGTTTCTTTTTTCAACATACCAATATTTTTCATTATAACTAAAATTTGTTTTTATTTCCAATTTTAAGGCTTTGTGATCAGAGATACCAATGTCTAATGTTTCAGTTTTGTAATTTTTAAAATTTGTTAATATGTTATCTAAACATGTTTGGCTATGTGACGTACATCTAGTGGGTTCTAGAAAAGCTGGATGTAATTTGAATGATTTTATTGTGGTTAAAAATTGTGTACATTTTTTGTTATTCTCTATAATATTTATATTAAAATCCCCAAGGATAAGTATTTTTTTTGTGTTAGTTCTATTTCTCATCAGCTTTATTAATAATGTTTCTAACGTTATTAGAAAAAGGTTTAAATTTCCATTGGGTGCTCTGTAGAAACATATCACAATAAGATTTAATTCAGGCACTATTATACCGCAGGTTTCGAAGTGTGTTTCTAAGGCCATAGCTGTTACCCAATCTAACTTACAAAATTTAATACCATGTTTGATATAAATACTAAGGCCACCATGTTTTTTATATTTTCTCGAGTAGTGAGCTGCCTTCTGGTAACCGTCTATTTGAGTAATGTCTGCTTGTTGGTCATTAAGATGGGTTTCAGAGTAGCAGCAGATATCAAAATCCTGCTCAGAATTTAAAATTTCCAGTTCGTCTATTTTAGATTTTAAACTACGTATGTTTAAATGCATTACAGAAAAAGCTTTTTTCGACTTACAGGTTGGCGATGTGTTCGTTTGTAGGGATATATTGTTATTAGTCGCGAAAAAGCTTATTACGAGGTGTTTCGTTCGGGATTGTTGTTGATTTGTTGTTTGTATTTTTGAAATAATAAGGTATAGTGCCGGGTTTATGATTTAGTACGATTTTTTTTGAAGCATTTTTTTCATTTTGAGTCGTTTTCGTGAAATAGTAGGGTATTGTTCCCGGTTTTGCTGTGTTCTTTATTTTCATATTATTTGCATTATATAATACATTTTTGTTTGTAGTTTTGGTTTTTGTGATATTTTTCCCTAAAAAATTTGATTTGTAGTCAATGTTGTTTATGAGGTTATTAAGAAGAGTGCATAGGATTTTTAGGTCGTGAGTTATAGTTGTTCTTGAGTTTTGTTTAGGGAACACTTGTAGGTAGTGGCATTTATCAAAATTACTTGCAATTATTTTTAAATTAAGATTTAGTTTACCCTCATTTAAGTATGGATTTTGGATGACATTAGTTATAATCACATTTAGTTTACTGAATTTTTTTAAAAAAGCAGACATTTCAATCATTAGTCTCGTAGGGTTGGTGTCGTTAGATCCCAGTGATAATATTAACCAGTCTTCTTCAGTTAGTTCTTGCTCATTTAGAGTAATATTTTTGAATATGGTATCTGTTGGTGTATTTGGATAACAGTGAGTGATGATTTCATATTCCTTGGTATTTATTCTGCTTTCATTGTGACGTAGATGCATGAGAGTGGATGAGGCATTTCTGCAGCTTTCATCTCCAATGATAATGATTTTATGTAATGCTTTTATATCTTCCGATCTGGTTTGTCGACTTTGAGTGGTGTCAGAGACTTTTTCAGTAGATTCTTCCTTATTCTTTATTTCTTGAATATTCATGTCATTATTTATAGTCTTCTTTTTAATACTATTTGAGTTCACTGCTTTTTCATTCTTCTCATTTAGAGTAGGTGTAGTAATTTTTTTGTTTGTCTTTTTCTTCTTACGGACTTCTATAAAATTATCTTCAACATCAGATTGGATAGGAGTGGATGCTTCTCTGAGCTCATAAAAACTATTGTTGCTAAGGTGAGAGTCTTCCAGGTTGTAGTGTTTGCTTTTAGCTTTTAAAGTCTCAATCTCTAGTAGTAAAGTATTTATTTGTTTTTGGGCTTTGGATAGCTGTTCAGTTATAGCTTGGACTTCACACTGCAGCTCGAGATTTGTTTTGTTAGGAGTCCTGTTTGTAGAACTTACGGACACGGCATCAACAAATCGTAAGGTTTGATTTGAAAGATCGCTGTTAATGGAGTCGTTCCTTGAGTGTAATGAAATATTGGGAGTATTGTTTTCAGGCTTCCTCTTTTTTCTAGTTGTTATATTATCAAAATCATCCGCCCGATTAGCCATGTTCGACTTATTATTTCCCAGATCTTGTCCCTTTGGTTTTATCTGCGTATTTTGATTAGGTATAATACGGTAGCAGGCTCGACATTTCCATTTATCTTTATGTTCCCTGGTCATTGTGCTATAGAATAGGGCACTCGAAACATTTGCGCAATCCAGGTCATATTTTTTTGAGCAGAAGGCACATTTGAGGTATTGATGTTTTGGTAAGGGTTGTTGACACTTCACACATTGATGGTCCATGTTGGAGCAGAGTAGACATTTTTGATTCGGAATAATACTCAAACATCCAGCGCAATTTTTGGTTGAAGACATTTTGCAGAAACAAAATAATCGGTAATTTTAATTTGTGTTCAAGTAATGCACTTCAAAATTCTTTAAAATGATGGATGGGGCCACGAAAGGTGAAAGTTCGCTCTGGCGTTGGCAGTGGCGCGGCAGAAAGGACGTAAGCGCCGTGCATAACGCGTCGCTTACGCGTTTTGTTAGAAACGGTATTTTATGCAACACAAAAGTCTTCATTCAAAATGTAGGATTTGCAGTTGTTATTTTTATTATTAAATTATAGGTATTTAACACTCATTATAAGTTCAATTGTTATTTCACTGTGGGCTTAGTCACTGAAATTAGTTCAATCACTGTTTTTTCTGGTTTTTTATTCACTTTTTACCACTGAAACGATTTATTATTTACGGAGCAAATAAAAAAGCTACTGTTTAGCTAGGTCACACACACATACTCATTGTTGAGTATTTATATTCGGATCAGGAATATGCATCACTGGTACCGACTGTTGAATATTATCTTCTACAGCTTCAATTTCAGTCAAAATTAAATCTTGAATCTTCGATCTTAATCTTAGTTTACGCCTTAATGGAATATTTTCCATATATGGCAAAAGACTTTCAAAAAACAGTAAATCATCGCTTTTTTCTTTGATACTTTCCCTCTGAAGAATCTCAAGCTTCTTCTTTTCTATTTCTAAAAGTTGATCATTGTTTTCGGTTCTGTTCATACGAATTTTCTTTCTTTGTGATGTTTGACTATACCTCTGAGTTTCTTGAGTATCACTTGTAATTGTTTCTGAAGTAGAAGTCTGCACACAACCTGGATTCTGCAGCTCATCTAATGTTGTGTCGGTCACTATAGAATAATTTTCGTCATTATCTGTACTTAAGTTTGAATCTCTCGCAGAGCTCTCGCTCTGAGTCTTCTTGCTCTTTAAAAACAATAATTGATCATAATAGTGCCACGTACTTTTACATATTTTATCAGCGCTATCTCCACTCTTTGGCTTATCAATTTTACTACACTCTTTAAAAAAATAAGCTCTCAAATTTTTCCATCTTGCTTTGACAGTTTTGACTGAAACAAAAACCAGTAATTATTATATTGTTCAAGTATTAAGTACTCTTTTTTTTTTCAGATATTTGGCTACTGGAGAATCCTATAGGTCTCTTGCTTTTCATTTCCGCTTAGGTCGCACTACAGTTTCTGAGATTGTAAGTGAGACATGCAACATTTTGTGGAGTACACTGAAAGACGAATACATGCCAATTCCAACGACAGAGAAATGGTACGAAATTGCTGATAAGTACTATAACAAGTGGAGTTTCCCCAATTGCATTGGTGCAATTGATGGGAAACATATAAGGGTACAGTGTCCACGTAATAGTGGATCTTTGTATTACAATTACAAGCAATATTTTTCTATTTTACTACAAGCTGTAGTTGATGCGGACTGTAAAATTATTTTAGTAGATATTGGAGCAGAGGGGCGTCAGTGCGATGCTGGAAATTTTAGAAGTTCATCTTTGTTTTACATGTTAGAAACTAATGGCCTCAATATTCCATCGGAGAAATTAATTCCTAATACAAATATTAAAATACCATTTGTCTTAGTTGGAGATGGTGGTTATCCACTAATGAATTATTTAATGAGGCCTTTTCCATTAAGAAATATTGAGAACACAAAAACTATTTACAACTACCGACTCTCTAGAGCTCGCGTGAGCTCGCAAGTGTAGAGTGCTGTTTTGGTATAATGGCAGCAAAATGGAGGATTTTGCAGAAAGCTATTGAAACCAAGGTCAATACTGCTATTTCAATTACGAAGGCTGTATGCATTCTCCACAATTTTGTTATGACGGAAGATCGATCAACGGTTCAACAGGACATGGATTCTACTATTACTAGTGCACCAATATCCACCAGGATTCAATATAGATTTTCAAACAGTGCATTACAAACAAGAGACATACTGGTGAATTATTTCAACGGAATTGGATCGCTTACCTGGCAGAACAACTCATTGCCGGAAAACATAATTCAGCGCCATAATATACAGTCACAGCATTGACTTCTCATTGTAAAAAAATAATATTATTACATCACAAATAAATAATTCACTTTTTAGTACTTACCATCTTTTTCTACTTCGACTGCTACCTCTTCCCAAAGTTTCTTTAAGACAACTGCATTTTTATGGAGTTCATTAGCTGGATTCCATAGAGGTTCCCTTTTAAAAACTGATGCAATTAATATTTCATCCATTTTTTGTTATAAAACGCCTCGCGCCTCACGACAAAAAACCAACACGTTTGTTAGCATCGATAGACGCCAAGCGACTAGCTAGGCGCCAAGCGCGCAGTGCGGCCGCTCGTGAATATTCCAGAACGTTCGTTTTACTAAGCTACTCGCTATGCGACTCGCTAGGCTCTAGGCGCTAAGCAAGCCACCTGTCTGTGCGGACGTAGCCATAGGGCTTCCAATTGGGAATATGAAACACGACGAGCAGATGTTGACGCGGACATTTCTAACGAGAGAATGTTTTCAAATTCACTCAAACTGAAAAGGTTCATATTGGAATTCGACACTTATCACCCACTTGAAACTAAAACACTTATGAACTCTTATCTTAGACTTTATTATGGGGTCTATGTTTGTAAATAAATCTTTCGACACTATACATTTGGTGTGACATTTTAAAACCTAACTTTGTTCGAAACTTTAAAAGTGGTTTTTTTCTCATTATGGATTTTTTGCCCAAAAATTCTTGTACATGCTTTTTCTCTCCATCAAGTTATTCCAAAGTGGTTTTTGTTTCTATTATGCAATATTTAAGTTTTTTAAAAACATTTATTATGTTATTTAATATTGAAATAGTCAACAATACAAAAACCGTAAATTTCCGACACTTGGAGTTATTTGATTTTCGAACGTGCGTTACCTAATTAGAAATGAGCCCTAATTTATGCGTTGCCGGCCAGAGACTACGCTTAAGAATAGAAGCCGGTCAGTTTACAGGTAAGCGCTGAGACGTTCATGCTACCAAATAAAGCAGGCCAATTTCAGGCCTGCTAATTGACCTGCCCGGAATTTGTCAAGTGCTCTATGCGGTCATGCTAGGGCCCCTGAATAGTTAATAATTATGTAATTAGATCACAACATTCACAAAATGACTCTGAAGTCGGTTAGACTCACAAGTTTGTATGTGTAAATTATTTATTTTTTCTCTTGCAACATTTGAAGAAATATTTCTTTGCTTTGATTTTAAAATCATCATCACAATGTTGTTTGTTATTTAATATTTTATTGATTTCTTTGCAGTAATTATATGTGAAAAATCGGCACGATAAATTAATCAAATAGTCTATAATTAAATCTTTGTGAAGTTCACATTTAATAAAATCAAAATCAACAGCGATGAAAGTCATAGTTTTAATTAATTGTTTTAATTTTTTTTTCTAGATGTTTTCTTAGAATGCTATAATTCACATCTTGTATAATTGATACACATTGCAGGAGGGTTTGACTTGGACTCAAGAGCCATTTTTTTCCCCTCCTGTACTCTCTGTAACGGATGTATTCCGGTTCTTCAATATTTATTAAAGCAGTTTTGCATTGTTCACACCACTTGAACACATTTTTTTAGTTTTTTTTAGGAAATATCCACTAACATATTGTAGTGGCCCGATTATGTGGGGTTGGTTTTTGTGTTCAAGGGGTGTGATTTCCAGAACCGGAACATTATCCATTTCAAATGTGGGATTTACTTTTTCACCACTATCTCCACTACTTACAATTAACTGTTGCAAAACCTTACAACTATCTTCTTCACAATTGGCTCCTGGGGCGTGGACACTAGAGAGGCTGTTAATTAAAAGAGAAGTGAATGCACTTTCAAATCTTTCAGGTGTTGGGTTTGTATTGCGGCATCCATGGCTTCTAATCGCTCCAAAAAAGTTTTCTATTGGGTCTTGGTTGAGATGCCGCAACCAAACCGATGTAACATTATACTGAGTATTCAACTTTTTCAATAAAAGTTCTAGGCCCTCTAGTGTCCACACCCAATTATTAAGTGTTGGTACATTTTCTTTGTGCCCTGTTATTTTTTGGATAAATTGCATATTTTTTATTTTTTTCTTTCCTTCCAACCACAACTGGCAATGCGCTGAATTTGGTGTCGCTGGTCCCAGCAGTGGTTTCCCGAAGGTCTACTTTTGCAGCCGCCAAGATTTTGCGCATTGTAGGAATTTCTTTCCTCACCGTATACATTGAATGAATGATATTTCTTAATGCTGTTAGTGAAAATCCGTCGAAATATTCCTTCCTTTGCCTTTTTGCTTTGGTAGGAGTTCTCATTTTGCTGCCACTTGCTGTTGCTGACTCATGCTCTCGTCGTAATTTCGTCACAGTATTTTTTGCAACGCCTGTGGCACAAGCCACACATTCCGTGACTTTGGTAGAATTTTGCAAAATATTCAAAATGTCTATTACTAGTTGCTTCGACATTAAAATGTCCTCAGTAGTGTCCAAAACACTTTTTAAGGCACGGTTTATATTTTGGATAACTAACTTAGAGTCCTCTTTCTCTTTTATAAAATAATTGTCCACTTTAATTATCATTTCACGAGCACGACTGTTAATTAATTTCTTACTCATTTTAACGGATAACAGGTAACAAAACTAAACAACAAAACTCAACCATAAAACAGGATAACAAAAACAAAAGGTAACAAGTACTCGATGCGTGTAAGCACGTAAGCGTGGGCTGACCTTGCGAACGGTACTGACGGTGCGACGTCGACTACGTCACCAAGATGGCCGCCAATCGCAATATCAACTTGCGGGACTAGTACGTATATTATCATTTAATGTTCTTCTCCTACTTTTCCTAAGGTTCATGCTATATGCCAGTCGTTTACTTACCCCATCAGCTGCGCTTATAACGGGCATGGGTATAATATGTGCTTGTTTCGTTGTCCATGCTTGTTCAGCATTGCCGCCATGTTGGAACTTTTATCTTATTGGCAGATTTGTTAGCCTCCGTGGCCAGAAAAACCTCCAGCAAGTCGTTCTTGTCCATGGACGTTGCGGAAGTAGACGGGCTGCCGGACTCGTTTACTATAAGCGCCGACGTAGTCATGCGCGCGGCCGAGAGCCCGTGTAACAAACTGGCGTCCGAGGTGTCTTCGACCGACTGGGGCAGCCGCAGAGGAGGGCAGGAGGATCGTGATATGATCGCCACTAGGTCGTTCTGGTCTCCCAACCAGCGACCGTATACCGCATATGGTTCAGCAACCTGCTTAATGGTTTAGGGGGGGTGCAAAAAAATGGCGCGCCAATCTTGTCACGATTGACAACTTAATTCTAAGTTCTTTGGTAAGTCTTCTTTCTGCAGTTTTCCCGTGTCTTCCCAAATATATATGCTTTGCAATTATTGATTCCAAATTGATTTTTGTTTTTTTTTTATGTTTTCCAAAATCTTTCCACTTGCGAGATTGGCTCAGACAGTGGCAGCAAACTTGATGATGGACAGCTAGACCAAGACTCAGGCAGGTTGTTACGTGTACTATCATTTAATGTTCTTCTCTTAATTTTGCTAAGGTTCATACTATATGCCAGTCGTTATCTTACCTTGTCAGCTGCGCTCATAATGGGCATACTTTGCATTAACGTTGTTGTAACACTCAACAACATAAACTTCGAACGCGACCTGCAATAACTTGTACTATAAGGCAGATTCTTTGGCATAGAGAACTTAATTCTAAGTTTTTTGGTAAGTCTTCTTGCTGTGTTGCAGTTTTCCCGTGTCTTCCCAAATATATATGCTTTGCAATTATTGATTCCAAATTGTTTTTTTTGATGTTTTCCAAAAGCTTTCCACTTGCGAGATTGGCTCAGACAGCGCACAGACTGGTATTTGGCCCTAAAAGTTGCTCAAAAATATTTTTTAACTATTTTAGATCTATATTTACTATTTTATTGTATTTTTAGGAAGGGGAATGTAAAAAAAGCTAAAACATAATTGTTAAAGTTATTTATTAGTCATTTTCATCATCATCATCATCATTTTGAGGACTAATATTATAAATGTCGTTTTGCTCTAGTAGATTTATGACATCAGTCAAAAAAGGTGTCTTCTTTTTAGTTTTAGTCTTCCGCATTCCTGAAAGAAGAGGGTCAGATGTCAAAAGCAACCTGTTAAGTATGTCTTGGTTGCATGCTATCCTTGAAAATTTCCGTGAATAGTATTGCCTATACGTTCGGATATGCTTATTTCGGGCTTCTGCCGCTTCTTCCGACAGCTGTCCGATTGGCAGAATCGCCTTTCTTATTACGGCTGCCCCGTGGCACAACACCTGATGCAATGTCGGTGACATTGGATAAAATTTATAAAGAGAAACATACAATTCTGCAGTTTCCTTGCAGTATTTCTCAAATTTGTTTTTGTTGATTTTTATACCACTGCACATGGTATATAATATAACTTTTAATCGATATATTAAATATTTGTCAATCCCAGTTATGTCTGCTGATTTTTCGAATTCGTCAAAAAAGCGTCGGCTAGTGTTTCCATCATTGGTGTTTTCAAAATTCGCCTTAGGTATATCTATCAATAAACCCATTTGGTCTCGAAATTTTGTTTGTATTTCCTTTTTTTGGGCTGCCACTAGATCCTTCTCCTCGGCAGACAGGTGAGCGTCCCACTTCTTTACCGGCAACTTGTAAGCTACATGTAGGATGCTCTCAAAAAACCTAATTCGAGCATGCAGCAACGACAGCCCAAATCTCATGTTTTCTGTGTTACATGGCTTCTCCTTTGTCAGGTCGTTAAACTCAGAAGATGTGGCGCCACATATTTGGCACTTCATGGTGGACTTGATATGTGTCGCAGCATTACATACTTTGCCGTCCACCATGGTAAAAACAATGTTGTGTTTGACGGATATGTCGTCGATCTCGGTCTTGTCCAGTTCTTTAATTTGATTTTCAATATAGTCAATTTCAGCATTTGTCACATCAGTTGTTTCCTTTATAAATCTGATACGAATTGGTCTGCAATAACGTGGCGATGAAGGGGTTGGGTTTTGCCACATAATTTTCTTGTCTGTTCCGAACACTAATTGTAGTGGAACGACAGAACTCTGAAAAATGGTGGCGTCGGAATCTGTCTCATTCTCAAACTTCATTTTGTACTGCATTTGTTGCGACCCATCACAACCCCATTTGCTTATGAGCACAAATGATTGTTTTTCCTCTACTGTCAATTGTTCCAGCTCCTTCTCACCAAGATGTAACAAGAGTCGTTTAGTTGTATGATCCATCAAACTTTGTACCCTTACTTCAGCGCATGTTTCAGTAATGCGGTGAATTTCAGGGTAGCATTCTTTCTTCAATTTTTGAAGAATAGAATAACAAGGGTAAAACCCCGGATTTGTATCTCGAACGACTTCGTATTGTGCCTGCGTGAGTCCTGCTTCAGTGTACATAAATAACGCACGTAGATGTACCAATTTTGTTGAAACTTCTTTATCTTCTTTAACGGTGCTTTTTTTAATAGCTACTGCATATTTTTTAGCTTTTCCGGGGCTTCTTGTCAGAACTTTTACAATTTTTGACGCTTCGCCCGTATCTATCCGTATCCGTGTCCGTATCTTCGCTCGTATTCTTCGTTTCGCCGTTCGTAATTTCATCTGTATTGCGTATGCCAACTCTTTCAAGTCAGATGATCAAAGATCTTTTGTTTTTCGCCTCTTACTACATTCACTTAGTTCTAAGAACGTCTTTTGAGGTCTGCCCGGACTTAATCCTGCAACAATGAACACAATTTAAGTCATTACTACATTTAGTGTTACAGAATTCTTTAAATAAATAAACAATGGGATTTGGGATTTACATACCTGCTTTTGGTAGTAATACGGTTCCATTAAGCCACTCACTATTGTGCTCTAGGAATCTGGTCATTGTGTTGTTGGCATTGGACCATTTCTGCTTAAATTCGTGTCATACAATCGACAATTTTTTTTTCACAACAGCAATGCTTCGGTCATTTTCGGAATAACGACTGAGAAGCTCCGACTCCATGAATTTCAACTTTTCGTTGAAAAATTTAGCACCTGAGCGTTCCATAATATTCCAGAAGTCGTTTCTGGTTAAAACCCTCATCCCACTAGAGCCTGTTATAAAAAATATCCATATTAAAAAAACATAATTTACCTACTTTTCTATGTTAAAAATCACAAAAAAATAAGGGGTGGTTTGGGGTGGCTGTTTTTTGCTGTTTAAATTTTTAGAGAGTCTATTCTACAAATCACTATTAAAATCTAAGCTCAGAAATGCACAGAAATACTTTTAAACCCTTAATAAATAGTCTTTGAAAATATGTTTTATTTTTTTTATTTCGCGGAGTTTTAACCATAAGGGGTTAAAAATCTATGTAATACTTAGATTTAAAATTTAACTTAAGTTTCAAAGAAAGTACATACCTGGTTGTAAACAATCCATTGTAGAAACTGACACAAAATCCACTTTATCACCATAAAATGAATATTTGAAAACAGTAAAGTTTTGAGCGTATCGATCAATCACACGAACACGATTAGCGAACGGTAACTTCCGACTGACTTCATGCAGCTGGTGAAAGGCGCAAGCATGCCGTGATGGTACTATTGTTTGGAGGGGATACCTGACTTTTTAAAAATAATAGCGAAGCGAGTCTGGAGCTAATATAAAAAAATGCAATATGAGCGTCTTTTATGCTCAAATACCAGTCTGTGCAGTGGCAGCAAACTTGATGATGGACTAAGACTCAGACAGGTTACGTATATTATCATTTAATGTTCTTCTCTTAATTTTTCTAAGGGTCAATTTATACTAGCGCAGAGTCGAAGCGCATCGAAGCGTCAAATTCTTTATAACTAAAGCGAAGCCGCACGAATGCGCGCGTATTCGCCGGAATTCGTCAGAATACGCGCGCACTCTTTTACCGTTTACGCATCGTGCGCTTACGGCATCAACAGCAGTGCTATTGATTCACTTGCCAGTTGACTCTCGTAGCTGAAACGTGTGTAAAATGGTTGACATTGATCTTGCTATGATATTCCTTATATCAGAAGTTGAAAAAGAAGAAAACGAAGAAAGAAGAAAAAGAAAGCGGAATTATAGTGTTCACAACTTGTGGAAGAAAAGACGTATTTGTGGTGAATTTACTACTTTTTGCGTTGACTTATATAGATACCCGAGTTTTTTTTACGACTATTATAAAATGGACTGCGATCAATTTACAAACTTAGTCAATATTTTAAGACCACACATTGAGAAACAAGAAACAAATTTAACGATACCCATTACCGTTGAAGAGCGAATATCAGTCTGCTTAAGGTAACTTTTACGCTTTCTTACGATTCTTACTTTGATTAACTTACGCACAAGGTGTTAAATACTTCTAGGTTGTTCAACATAAATTTTATCGATTATCGTCCATTAGATAGAATAGCATAATTAAACAAGCTTGTATTTCAAAACTCTTTATTTAAAAATTAGAAATTATTCACCATCTAAAATCAAAATTATTAAGGTCATTATTATCAGTCATTCATTATAAGTAAATTCTTCGAATTCGTCAAATTTCGATTGCCGCTGTTGCTGTGTTCTCGAAATAGGTTGTGGTATGTAAGGTGATGGTGGAGCAGAAGATGCAGTTGTGTTGGATATTGTGCCGTAATTTGTATGGTTGGGTGGCGTGGTTGAAGTTGGTGGTGGACAATAAGTAGCGGGTGGGATGTAAGCTGATGTTGATGGTGAGGAATAAATTTGCTGTTGTTGTGTTCCATAGCAGTTAATCATTGATGATGGAGTATCGATACTTTCCTCGGAGGCAAGTTTTACTTCTGCATCAGTAACCAGGCCAAGTATTGCCCGTTTTAATTCTGCTTGAATTCGTACGGGCATCTTTTTTACTGATTTACTCATTGATAGAAAAAACGCATCTAATGGATCTTCTTCCTTTCCTTTGGCCTCGACATATTGTCTGAATAATTTCTGCGATAGAGGTAGTGTTTTATTTCTGATAGTATGATTTGATAATGCCGAATCAGAGCGTGAACTATCCCCGACGTCAAATGTTTGTGACTCTATAATTGAGATGTCTTCCGTATCTACGTCTAAACTATTATCAGAACAATCAAGGTTTGATGTCTGTGATCTGTCCTGTAGGTGTGGCTTTAAAAATTCTAACTCCTTCTCAAATTTAATTGGTTTTTCAGTTTTTCGCGCAGAACCGCTTTTATATTGTCTCAATCTAAGAGCCTTTTTGTAACAATCACGAAGTTTCTTCCATTGTTTCTGACATTCGGGCACTAAAAAAAAAAACAGTTTATTAAAAATATGTACCTAGTAAACTTAATTAATTTGTTACAGATTTCTTACTACTGCTATCAGTTTCAAAGCACTGGCTCATACTTTTCGAATGGGCTATGCTACAGTTTGGATGATTGTACACGAAATTTGTGCCGCAATTTGGAAATATTTACGACCCATTGTTATGCCAAAACCAACGAAAGAGTCATGGGTTAAAATCGAGGATGATTTTAGAAGGTTATGGAATTTTCCTAATTGTATAGGAGCGATTGACGGCAAACATGTAAATATTAGGGCACCCTGGAACAGCGGAAGTCTCTACTACAATTATAAAAAGTTTTTCAGCACTGTCTTGTTAGCTATTACTGACGCTAAATATAAATTTATTGTAGTAGATATTGGAGCGTATGGGCGTAACAATGATAGTGGCATATTAAGCAGTTCCAAATTTGGACAACTATTACAAAATAATATGCTTGGTATACCGCCTAATAAATGTTTGCCAGGTACGACAATACCACTTCCTCATGTTTTTGTTGGGGACGAAGCATTCCCTCTGTGTGAACACATTATGAGACCTTATCCTGGAAATCAGGTATTGAACGATAGTGAGAAGAAAATCTTTAATTATCGTTTAAGTCGAGCAAGGCGTCTAGTAGAAAGTTCATTCGGAATATTACAACAGAAATTTGAAATTTTTCAAAAACGTATAAGAATGCAACCAAAGTTTTTAGATACGATGATTCTTGCATGCACGTGCCTGCATAATTATACTTTGGGAGATTTTGGGTCTGAAGACGTTGCCCTGTCTAATAACAACATTTTACAAAATTATTCATTTGACAGCCAAGACATGGACATAACCGGCAATCAAAACGTGGACGCGATCAACATCAGAGAGAACTTCAAAACTTATTTAATTTCTGAACAGGGGGCAGTACCATGGCAAAATGAAATGATAACACGATGTTAAGTAAGAGATAATTGCATCACATGCAAACATCCCACGGTAGCGAAAATATTGTTATTCCCAGTAAATATGTTCGTAATCTATTCTTAAAGATAGGTAGGTAATAAATAATAAATACTTGTGTCACTTACCAGTTAATTTCATTTCCCCGCTAACTTTTTCCCAAGCATTATTTTTGAAATGTTTGTCACTATAATTTTTGGCTTTTGGATTAAATAGGCATTCATATTTTTGCACCAGGTAAATGAATTTTTCGTCCGAGTCCATCGTGATCACATTCAACACCGACGCTGGCCAATTTCCGACTGATGACGCGTAGGTTCGCTAGTGCGCGCACGGATACGCGAGAATGCGCGCGCACCAATCAGCGTTGGTCACGCGCAGACGCGCGAATTCCGAAGAATGCGCGCGTCTTTTTAAAATCTCAGAAGTAATGTGAGCGTTATGCTGTGGACTTAAGATTGAATTTGTTATGTTCAGTTTTGGATAGACGCTTCGATGCGCTTCGACTCTGCGCTAGTATAAATTGACCCTAAGGTTCATACTATATGCCAGTCATTTTCTTACCCCATCATAACGGTCATACTTTGCAATATCATTGTTGTAACACTCAACAACATAAACTTCGAGCAATGCAATAATACCTTGTGCTATAAGGCAGATTCTTTGGCATAGAGAATTTAACACGCCACTCCGGTCGCCGGTGACCGGAACCCTGCCTGCATTTAAGCGCCGCGTAGGGCACCCATTCGTTGATCTTCCTTCCCCCCCTGGGGGGAGGTGAGGGGTAGGGCATCGGGCAGTACCCCGTTACCCAGGCGGGATCGCGCGGGGGCTTCAACCCCCGGGTCACTGGGGGCCGCTGGAGCGACAGCCGAGAATAATATCGGGCGCGTCACAGCGGCCGCGACGGGATGATCACCGGGCTTCCTCGTCCTCCCGCGGGGGGAGGATGTCGCGCGGCAGGGCGCGCGGCTGGGGCGCCTCCGGTGGTCGGGCGTGGAGCGGCGCGATGTTGTGGAGGTGGGGGTGCGGCCCGTTGTCAGCGCGGTCGAACATTCGACGCGCGAGCCGGGCCACAAACTCACCCACCTCTGGAACTAATATAGGTTCTTATATATTTTGTAATTTACATTTGCTTAAGTAAAACAGTATATGTATATACTTATACACAATAAAATAGACCAATAATGGTATTAAAATTAGGTATATTAGATACTACTACTCTACTTATTATATTTACTAATATGGCAAATTGTTATAGCTACTTACACGCCGCCATTGTTCAGTTGTCTTGGTGGCACCCTCTGCCACTGAATTTAAGCACAGGGTCACCTCGGTCCATAGAACCCGGGCAACTTTGTACCCATGAGCGCCACCCGGTAAGTGACCCTTGGCTATATCGGGACTTTTTTGTACAAAGTCTAGTAAAATTTCCAATTGCAGCTGGCTGACCCTCCTTACGGGTGACATCTTAAATAAGTATATCAGAGATACAACATTATTTACTGGTCAAACGAAATTTAGTATTAAGGTCTGCTTATTGCTCTATAATATACGGCTGACCCCGGCGAAGCAGCAACAAGTTCATCGCCTCTGCCAATTTTATTGAGCTAGTGAAGATACAGTTGGATAGTGGATAGCATCAAGAGCTCTTTGGGCATTCAATTACTAATATTATTTGATTGGTAATCTTACTTATACCTAAATATGGAGTTAAATATTTACCTTTAAACCTTTTCTTTGTAAACGTCGTCGTCTTCGAAACACAATGGGTTTTCTCAAGGCTCTCAAAATACGCGTTTGTTTCGGTAATGACTTCTTCATTAGACTCAAATCTCTTACCACCCAGCCATTTCTTTAGGTTTGGAAACAGATAATAGTCGCACGGGGCTAAATCTGGAGAATATGCTGGATGGGGTAGCAGTTCGTATCTCAATTCGTGGATTTTGGCCATCGTGACTAAACAAGTGTGCACACGTGCATTGTCTTGATGGAACAGCACTTTCTTCTTCGCCAAATGCGGCCGTTTTTGCTTCAAGTCAACGTAGAATCTGTCCAAAAGCTTTGAATAATATTCGCCGGTGATTGTTTTACCTTTCTCGAGGTATCAATGTGAATGACACCGCGTGCATCCCAAAAAACTGTGGCCATGACCTTGTTGGCTGACAGACTCTGTTTGGCCTTCTTTGGTCCACGTTCACCCCGAGCAACCCACTGTTTCGATTGTTCCTTGGTCTCTGGCGTATTGTGATGGATCCATGTTTCGTCCACAGTAACAAAACGGCGCAAAAATTCGTCCGGATTACGGCTGAACATCGCTAAACACTCTTTTGAAATTGTCACACGATTGCGCTTATGGTCGAGTGTGAGCAATCGCGGCACCCATCTCGCGGAGAGTTTTCTCATGTCCAAATATTCGTGTAAAATATGATGTACCCGTTCAGTTGAGATGCCTACAGTATGAGCCAACTCACGCACTTTCATTCTCCGATCATCCAATATCATTTCATGGATTTTATCGACGATTTCCGGCGTGATCACTTCTTTTGGGCGACCTGAACGTTCGGCGTCACTAGTGCTGGTACGACCACAACGGAACTCTGTAAACCACTTCTTTACCATTGAAATTGATGGTGCCGAGTCCCCGTAGTATTTATCAAGCTTTTCCTTAGTTTCAGTGATGGTTTTTTTACGTAAAAAGTAATGCTTAATCAGCACACGAAATTCACTTTTTTCCATTTACGTAAAAAATCACGAGGTTGTCTGCTTTGTATGGCTATCAAACACCAACTGCATGACGTAGCTTGCTCAAAATTTGACAGTTGCCCACTAATAGATGACAGTTGACGGCAGCACTGTTGCATTTGGAATAACCGCGCGGGAAATTCAAAAAGTCACTGACTTATCAAACCGCCCTCGTATCTTAAAGGCCTTGTACCCATTTTTTTTAATGACATCTCCGGACTCCGGATATGAAGTCATTCGCCGCTTTAGCATCCTGAAAAACTACCGACACTCGGTTACGATCTATTTTTTGGATACCGCCATTAAAAACGCTCTTAACCCTTAACCACTGACGTGCAATTTTGTTACACTAATGCCCGTTTTCACCATCAACTCCTAAATTTAGGGAAGCCCCTAAAAACGATAAGTGGCGGATTTCGTTTTCACCAGCACTAGGCCCATAGCACACGGCGTTTTTTAAACGCGCTGACGACGCGCAGAAAACGCGCGTATACGCGATTCAAACGAGATTGGATCGCAACCTTGTAACTTAAGCACACGGGGCGATTGTAAAACGTGCCTCTACTGCGCGTATACGCGCAGATACAGCGGTATAGACGCGCTGTAGTCGCTCGTAGCTTTTGCGTTTTGATCAGAGACTCCTCTTCTTCAGTTGTATAATGGCGTCGGTTGAGACAAGACAGAGTTTTTGAAAATCACAGTCTTGGTTATTCCCCAGTGCTGCATCATCATTTTGACTTGGAGATCTTATTTCGTAAAGGGGGTCTAAAAAAGTTAGCAAATTGGAATATATGTAGGGTCTTCTAGGTTTAGCTCCAGATCCACTGGAACAGTTATTGTTCTTCGCTTTGTCTCTTTTATAAGCGTCCTTAATACTCTTCCATTTTCTTTGAAGTTCAATGACTGAAAACAATAATAATGTTAATAGTTTAGTTATTTATTATGTTAATTTTTATTCATTTGAAATAAGTAGTTTTTGGTTAATTTTAATTAAATATGTAAAATTTACGATAACTAGAGAAGTTTTAATAATGTTATTCTTTTCAGCTATTTAGCTACGGGTTGCTATTTCTCAGATATTCACTATGACTTTAAGTGTGGACAAACGACGGCAGGCATCATAGTCCGTGAAACAGTGAAAATAATATGAGATAAATTAAAAAAACATCTGTATGCCGGAACCAACCGAAGAATCACATCTAAAAACTGCTGAAGGATTTATGAAATACGCAAATTTTCCCAACATACTTGGGGCTATCGATGGGAAACATATTAGAGTTATAAAACCTCAACATAGTGGATCAGAGTATTTTAATTATAAAAAATATTTTTCCATCGTTTTGCTTGCAATATGTGACGCAAATTACAGATTTATCGATATAGATGTTGGATGCTATGGAAAGGCTGCAGACTCAACAATAAATGAATGTAGTGAATGGACCAAAAAGATAAGGCAAGGAAATTATAATATACCAAATGCGAGACCAATATCTAATAATGGAGTGCCAATACCATTTACGTTTGTTGGAGATGAAGGCTTTGCATTATCCACTGCGGACCCACGATACCCTCGGCGATACCCCTGGTGGTATCGTGGGTCTTTTAAAATCAAACGATACCCCCAACAGTGTTGCGACACTAATTAATATAGACTTAGTCTACTTCCAGATAAATTTCCTTTATACAATAAAGTACTTGCCGTCTGTGTGGCATAGCCGTAAAATAAATTTGTTCTCAAAAAAAAAAACAGATTCTCAAATAGCCGGAAATGGTACAGGTAAATACACAACACCTAATAAAATTAACTACTTGCAGTCAAAACAGATAATCACGCGAGTGTATACTGTATTTGAGGGACCTATGTGATTTTTGAATAGATTTTTTCACACCATCATCTCAACTAGCTCTAAAGTACCAGGAGTTCATTACTATAAAGGAAGTATTAAATTTTGTAATTACATATAGCTTAAATAATATTTATAATCTAGCTCTTATGTTTTCATGTGTTTCTGGTACTTTTGATGTAAATTCTTGTTAACCCTTAGGCAGTGGCGGATTTACAGTCTAGGCCGCCCTAGGCCCCAGTCCATGTAATACCTGCACCTACGTCGTATATAACATGTCTACTCCTACTTACTCCTTAACACATTCGGTGCCACCGACTTGCGAACAAAATGAACGTGAACTCGCATGGCGAGTCGGTGGCACCGAATGTGTTAAACAGTGGCGGATCCAGAATTTTTTTTCTTGTGAACAAGGTAGGTTTGTACATTTCAACGTTTACCTACAATTTGAATCTCTAAAATAGGAAATGTTATATATCTCTGACAAGAACGTGTGCGTTAAACTCGTTCCGAATAGAATAAAATTTTAAAAACCTTGTAATGCGCGAGCAGCTTGCTGCGAGCGCCGAGAAAATTTTACGTTTCAGACTACAAAAGATGTGCAATCAGAGCCGGTTTTAACATTACCAGCGCCCTGGGCGAGATTTCTACGGCGCCCCCTAAAAAGCAATTCAAACCCATACTAAAAAGGAAAAAATTCCAGGATTTTTTTCTGGGCCGATTCCGATCCCCCTTTCCAGCTTGCTGCGAGTTCCAAGAAAATTTTGAATTTTTCAGCACGAATTATGTGCGTTAAGCTTGCTTCGAGTGGCAAAGAAAGTAAATGTCCTTATTTATAAAAGCGCGAGTAACTCGCTGCGAGCGCCGAAAAAAATTTGAATTTTTCAGCACGAATGATGTGCGTTTATCTTGCTTCGAATGGCAAAGAAAGTAAATTTTCTCATTTATAAAAGCGCGAGCAGCTCGCTGCGAGCCCCGAGAAAATTTTGAATTTTTCTGCACGAATAATGTGCGTTTATCTTCCTTCGAGTGGCAAAGAAACTAAATGTTCTTATAAAAGCGCGAGCAGCTTGCTACGAGCACCGAGAATATTGAATTTTTCAGAACGAATGGGGCGCCACGGGCGCCCCATTATAGAGCCTGTGGCGCCCCTTTTATCCGGCGCCCTGGGCGGTCGCCCAACCGCGCTCCACCCAAACGCCGGTACTGTGTGCAATGAGCTCGTTCTGAGTGGTGAGCAAAATACATAATATTCTATTTATAATTGCAGCTAGCTGCGAGTGCCGAGAAAATTTTATATTTCAGGCTACAAAAGATGTGTCCTGAGCGGTGAGAAAATAACTTTTAGTTATTTCTTGTCATCAGTGATTTTTTTGTCACAATTGGCCGCCCCTAATATCTGGCCGCTCTAGGCCCGGGCCTACTGGGCCTTAGGGCAAATCCGCCACTGCCCTTAGGCTTAGGCCGCACTACGGGTTTTTCCCGCCAGCGGTTAACCGTTATACCGCGAAACCGCTCGAGATGCTCACACTACGATTATAAAACGCGAAATGCCCGCGATTTTCTCAGTTTGAAGATGGATTTCAAAAGAGCAGTATGTCTTGTTGCTCTAGTACTAAGAAATAGAAAAAAAAGACATCAACGAAAATTTCATAAATATTGGGTCCATCCACTCACCAGCCGAAGATTAGAAAAAGGTTTCTTTCATAAGAAATATCAAATTTTAAGAGAACATCCAGACAAATTTTTTAATTACTATCGGATGTCAATAGCCAGCTTCGATAAAATTTTGCATATTGTGCGTCCACAAATCACCTTCATGGATACAAAATTTCGCAATTGTATTTCACCAGAGGAACGCCTGTCTGTGACTTTGAGGTAAGTAAGAATAAATAATACATACATTGAAAGTGGATATTTTTATAATTATTGTTAAAAAAATACATCAATAAATTTACTGTTCTTGAAATTGCGAGACATAATTGGCAGCTGAAGGTTCTTCTTGTTGATTTTGTACGTATTGCAGTAGTTGTTCTGGCTGCTCGAGATCTTGAAGAGAATGCACGGGTGCATGTGATGTTGAGGGAACAGAAGTATTAAGCGGCAAATAAATGGTTTGTTTTGCAGGTCCTGAGACAAATTGTCGCACTGGTGACTGTATTGGCATAGCTGGTGATGTAGAAGGGGAATATGAATAATATGATTGCGGAGACGGCGTTTGAGTGTATGACAATTGTGATCTTGGTCTTTGATTATGGATTGGTGGTGGTTCAAATGGATAAAAAGATTTGGCTTTTTGCAAAACATTCATAATTTCTATCTTGGCAAAATGTTTCTGATCATCATTAAGTTTGCGTAACATTGGTACAATCATTTGTGAAAAGTTTATGTCTTCGTCATATTCACACGTATTTTCCTTTGTATTCAAAAAATTTAACAATTTTTGTTCGTAGTCTTCATTGTTATTTTGGCTTTTGGAAGCCTTCTTACAAGATGGGGCTCGATTTCTATTCGTTAGTGACAGGTTTTTAGGATTTCCAGATGATTCAATATCAGGATTATCTTCTGAGGTAGATTGGATATTGCTGCTAGTCTCTCTTTTTTGCAAAGATGGTACCAAAAACAACAGAGAATCGAAGTGAACGTACTTTTTCTTTTTTATAGCACCTTGACCAGATTTACCACGTTGCATAGCTAATTCTTTAGAAAAACAGTCGCGCATATTCTTCCATTTCTTTTGTATTATACTACCTGTAACAAAATAAAACTATATTAATAGAATGTTTTTTTTTTTCAGGTATCTTGCCAGTGGTAACAGTATGAAGTCGTTGTATTTTGAATATTTGATCGGCACAACAACATTAAGTGAAATAATTGAACACACATGCAAGTGTTTGTGGATGGATATGTTTGCAACCTACATACCTGAAAAAACAGAAGAAGATTGGATAAATATAGCAAAAGTTTTTTTTGAAAGAACTTATTTTCCTAATTGCCTTGGTTCCATAGATGGAAAACATATACGCATAGAAAGGCCAGAAAATACTGGTTCAGAAACCTTCAATTACAAAAAGTATTATTCTTTAATATTATTGGCTATAGCTGATGCAGACTATTGCTTTACGGCTATAGATGTTGGAGCATTTTTGAACAACCAATTGCATTTACCAGAATCTTCACCATTGTCTGATTATGAGGAAGTCTGCCCACTACCGTTTGTTTTTGTAGGCGATGAAGCATTCCCCCCTTACGGAGCACTTAATGAGGCCATATCCAAACAGAAATTTATCCATGAAAGAAAGAGTTTATAACTATAGATTATCTTATGCCAGAAGGACTGTCGAATGTGCATTCGGAATCATGGCAAAAAATGGCGTATTTTGCATAGACCACTAGACGTGAAATTAGATTTTTGTGACCACATTATTAAAGCTTGTTGCATATTGCACAACTTTGTAAGACAACATGATGGCAAGCAGCTTAATGAATCATCTCAAGTTTCAGAACTGCAGCGTATTCCTTCCATTCGTACGCGTTCTAGCAATAGCGTTATGGATGTAAGAAATTTATTTGCTGATTATTTTACATCTGCGTTGAGTTGGCAATATGAAAGTATTTAAAAAATAACCTACCTTTAGAACAAAAGTGGACTACTAAATCAAACAGTGTCTCACTCAAAATCACAGATGTAAAGTAGCTTTCTTTCTAGTAGTTTTAGTTTGAGTTATTTGTAAAAATAAATAGTTTTTAAAACTTACCCTTCTTTTTTTTCTCGGTCTCCGATAGTGTCATCCAATTATTGACTACATGCAAATAAACTTCCTCCCAAAGTTTATTTTTCGCATTTCTGTCACTATATTGACGCAATGTAGTGTCGTACAGAGCTGGTCTTTTCTGTACTTCCACTATGATTTTATGGGATAAACTATCGTACTCTGCATTTGAAACAGTCTCCGACTCGGTCGACGACATAATTTCAATGGCGCAACGCGAGGACACAACTATTCTTCACGGTAGTCGGCCGAATACTAGCCAGAAAACCGCGCGCGGTTAACGCATAGTGCGTGTACGCCCGCTCAATTCTATGGATTACAAATTTTGCTGCGGTTTTTTTCGGCGACAATTTTGTAACATGTTGCGGTTTTAAAATCAGTCGCGGGAAAAAGCCGCAAGTGCGGCCGCTTGTATTGGTTTTCTTGTTTCATAAACTAATACGTTTAAAAAACGCTGCGGTTTAACCGTAATGCGGCCTAGGCCTTAGAAGAGCTCATATCCAGCGGAAAAATTCCTGCAGTACCACACAATAATGACCACATATTATATGGATCTACAAGGGACCGAGTAACTCTATATTTTGAAGAAATGTATCGCATCTAAATCAATAAATCAAAATATTTATTATACTTCTTATTTGTCGAAGTACTTCATTTTTTATTTTAACTTCCTTCTGTGCCGACGGGAGCTGAAGTTCATAAAGTTTCCTTTTGAATTCCAGCTCCTCCATAAGTAATTGCTGCTTTAAATTTTCTATGTCTTCTTTCTTTTTGTTGACATCCTTAAATTAATCACACAGAGAAGCCACAGCCTCTGTCCTTTCATTAAGCTGTGAAAGTATTGGTCGTCTTCGGGACCACAGAGGAGCTTTTTGGATAGATTCGGCTATCACATTTGGATGCTCAACCTAAAATTATAAAAAAAAATATTAATCATAAAATATTAAGTTTACATTATAAAGAAATTACTCTCATAAAGTCATATATGTAAAAGTGTAATTTACATTTTCTTTGCGATTTTCTTCCTCGCTTAGTACAACAATTTTACTAGTGGGGTTATCATCAGGATCAGGTCTTAAATCAATTTCTGTGACTACCACAGAGGTGTCATCACTTTCCGGTACCCCTTAAATTCCAGTGCAACCTCGTCCGAGTATTGAGAAAACTTTTTCCAATAAGGGATCGATTTTTACAACTGATGGTCCTCCACCAGTTTGGGTTGCATCTCTTCTGGTTGCAGTGTAATATGTTTTACTCTAACTCTTCATTTTCTCCCATATTTTCATAAGGGATTCCTTGGATCTAAAAGCAATATAGGAAGGTTTATGAATATTTTTAAATTTAATTCCACATTATAAAAGTAATATGTGCTAGGGGCGGGAACTATCGGAAGAGGTGCTGCAGTTTCTTAGCTTTCTAAATCGTTTTTACATCAGTCACAGTTTTTTATATATTTTTCTTAATGACTGTGCTATCTAACCACTACAATATGCAATCGTGGCATATTTTTCTGTATTGATTGGAGCATTACTTTTTATAATGTCTTTAGTATCTATGCATTCAAATAATAAATTATTATCATTGATTTCAATGTTTTGGGTAGTCGTGGTAATCTCTTTCCTAGTTAGTGTTATCAGTAAAAAATATTTTAAATAATTGCAGGAATCTGCTGTCATCTTTTTCAGAATTTGCTCCAACAGAGTGCGGAGATGTCATGTTATTTATTAACAAAGCCTTGTAACTTGCACAAAGTTCATCGCTGTAGACATTATGTTTCGAACACCGTGTGCATTAAGCCAAAAAAATCACGGGTCCTGGGTCACTTCGCACTTGGATGATCCAACAGGTTCGCGGTGGTGAAATAAGAATGCGGTTGCGGGAATCCAGGAACTATAAATATCGGAAATGGTCCCGGAACGTGTGTCGCGAGTAGTTCTGCATCATAAGTTCATGTTGCAAAGCAGGCAAGTTGAAAACACACGTGGCAAAATGCAGTTATTTTATTTTCCAAAATACTTTTATGATATTATTATTATTAGTTCAGCCCGTTCAGCGAATGTTTTTGTTTTGGCGCAATAAAGTTTGACAGTTCTTTTTTTATTTGTTCAGAAACACATTTGCCGCCTTGGACATACGTTTTATTTTGAAATTCAGTAAAAAAATATCGCTTCAATTATAATAATTGAACAATCGATAACGAATTTTGTGGAAGGAAAAAATATCCCTTGAGCGTGAAAGGATTAAAATCCTTTCCTGTATGATGTGTTGCTAATAAATCCATTTTAATTTGTTTTTTATGGTCCTGGCACCATTTAAGTTTCCATTTAAAAAAGTTTTCTTTTTATTAGTCGTTTTACCCAAAGTTAGTACTAGACTTAGGCCGGCCATAAAGAAACCACATCTGAAAGATGAGCCTCGTCTGCTGATGCACTTCCCTTACATATTTATTCCATCCAACAATATGTTTTCGTCTATTTTATTTCTAAAATCAAATAAGTTATCATTTAGTAATACACTAAATTGTTAGGTATGATATAAGGATATTGCAATAAAAAGACAGAATGACGATATAATTTTAATTTTTATTTGAGAACCGTGGGTGGCGCCAATCCAGGCAGTGTTCCTGTAACTCCCAATCCGTTGAGTTAGAGTTGGTTCTTTAGATAGCAAACTGTACGACCCTACCTATTGCGGGGATCATTAAGCATCCTAGACTGCAAAATACCATTAGTATAGCAAGAAAAGAAGATACCAAGAGTGGTTTGAAGGCTGTTTCAATTATTCAGAAACAAATAAAGAAAGAAAGAAAGAAAGAAAGAAAATATTTTATTTGCGCCAAAACAGGCCAAACTAAAAACACTCTTACAACTTAACTACTAATATAATATAGTTTGACACAAAAGGGTATCAGCTCAGCTTAATGTAGGCTAGGTTTAACCTACGCTGGTCTTCCGTTGATACCTTATTGCAGTGACTCCACGGTCGCCTCTTATGCCACTATCTCTTAAAATCTTATAAATACTTGAATATATAAACATAACGCGAAAACAAATGAACAAATTAGGTATCTAAGATATGCACACATATTAGGTGTTCCTCCAAACATAAAAATATATAATAAACTACTAGAAGAAATAATCTTAATAACAAAACTTAAATTAAATATCCTATAGGTATACGAAAATATTATTATTATTTGAACAGCAATAGAAGAACTATATTTATTAGGATGAAGTTAATTATAATAGTTTAGAAAACTCCTGTCGAAAAATAGGTTGGCACTGAATTAATAAATAAATGACCATTGATAAATTTAATAATAAATAGGCGCCTACCTAACTACCAGTGTCAATCCTCTTCATATGCATATACACGCTTTACATCAGAGTAGTCAACCATCCGTAATACTAAATTGTTAGGTAACATATTATGTACTTTTTCTTTTTTTCCCTCCCCTCCCATGGTCCTGTCTGCCTTTACGGCGTACGGAAATCGCGAGGCCCGCGCGGCCCCTGCGGGGTATGGATGGGTCTCACGCGCGAGTCGTGTCGATCGCTTATGAGTGGTCGGCCAAGTCAAGTTAAATAAGGTTCAATAATCACTGGTAGAAAATTTATAAAAGAGGTACGTCAAGAAGTAGACAAACTATTTAGTGCGTGTGACAACTTTTATGATGTTGACTTATTGTATGATGGCGTTTATTTTGTTATTTCATTTAGAAATGTTGATTTCTTCTTAAGTTTTATTTTTATTACAAAATATATTGTTTTCTAACAATATTTTCATTGATCTGATTTCTAAATAATATTTATAGACTGGTACCAGTATCGATTGGATAGTAGACCTTGTGAGTATTATATTATTTTAGAATCTAAGGTCCAAATATTTAAAAATAGTCCAATTGAAGCAGAATTTAAGAATAAGTGACAAAAACATAGTCATTTTCACTTGACCAAATTATGACGGTAAAAAGATACAAATGCTCTTTGGACGAAATGCGCTTTCGGCGATTTGCACTCGGTTGTCCAATCGCGCTTTCGACGAAACCTACCATTAGTATAGCGAGCGAAAAATCACAATATTATAGTCATTAGAAATGAGCTTAGTGTTGAAAGAAATCAAGATTAAAGTGGTATACTGAAGTGGTAGTGTATCTTTTCTAATTTTACCTTTTTATTGCATTTTTTTATTTTCAGTGAATTCAACAATGGGCTTTCCTTTTGAAACATGTTGTGGCTGTGTAGAATTGCCATTGGGATCTTTGCTAATCGCTATATATAACTTTGTAAGTTAATGAATTTTCACTTTAGGTTAGCACTAGTTTAAGAATTCAGCTCCCTAATGCTACAGCTTGCGGGGTAGACTTGGGTCTTGTCAAAAGTATTCTATTCTATAAAATCGATATAACTTAGGTATATGTCTATAGGAGGTCGACTAAGTGGCTAGGTACCCCAACAGTGTCAGTTATTCTACTGCCTGAGCAGTGAAATGCAAATATTGCTGTGTTTCAGTAGGGCACTGCAGTTAGTGAAATTACTGGGACTTCGTCTTAACATCTTATGACTCTTGTGTAAGAAGCGTTGGTGCAGTGCACCTAGAACTTTAAATTATTGTGAAATCCTGGCTGGCTCTGTGTTGATTATGGGCAGCGTTATCTCTTACTAACAGAAGAGCTACATAAAAACTCCTTGGTAACGATTTCATAGCTTTGGGAAACAAACGGACCATATAGGTACACCATATTATATAGAGGTAGAATAGATCCTCTGTCTGTTTCTGCTGTAGGTCGATGCCGACGCAAAGAATTTCGTAACGCGAAATTGGCAATCGCTCTATCGATACTTTCACTATAACAATTTTTGAAGCCTTTGTACAATAAGTATATGACTCCAATTAAGAGCAGGCCGCATACAATCATTAGCAAAATGTTAGTGGCGTTCAACTTTGTCATGAGTTGATCTGCATTCGCACTGTTTCGCATTTTGAACTGCGACTATTTCTTTCGAATTTGTTTTCCCCATTTTTAAATACAATATTTGAATTTTGTGCCGAAATAAAGCAACATGATTCCCATATATGGACAATGGCATGCGCGCGCGGTCTATATATTATGGCCTAGTAGGGTCGCCATGTAAGGATGGATGGATGGCGCCCACTAAGGCCACGATACGACTGGCTTCTTACAACTTCATATATTGACTGAATCCTACATATGTATATCTTACTCCACTAAAGTCTCCTTCCGATTTAAAAGGCCTATACAGACAGGTGGACAACATAATGAACTTATTAGGTCACTTCGAGATTTCTGTAATTCCTTATCCGATTCTTAATTTTGGTATCTCGGATGAAAGCCACTGAAATGTAAGATGTTTGCAATAAATCTGCCGAAATTTTATGCTATAATTTTTTTGAGACATTTTGCAATTTAATTTCAAGGTAAAAAAAAGGTATAAAAGTTGCCCAAATTTGTTACTTATCCTCTTATATTCTTTTAATGAGATAAGTTAGACTTAATTTGATTAATTAAAATAATAGTCTGATATTTTGTTGTGTAAAAAAATAAATAATTATACAGGGTTATATTTTTGTAATTTTTTAAAATTGTCACCTCGATTTTTCGGTAAAAATTAAATATCTCGAAAACCGTAAATTTTGGCAGAACATAAAATGTCCTCAAAACATGGCCAATAAGGCCCTATACAACAATGTACTGAATAACCAAAGACCCTGTATATGTAGATAGAGCTGATGTGTAACTTGTTTCCTGCTTTCAGATATGGATTGTTTCAAACATGTGGTATTCTTATGTGGTGTTCTACATGGCCCATAAAGTGGGCGAGAAGGACAAGGGGCTAAGTGGAGTATCATTATTGGCCGACTGGGACCCTGGCGATTTAGATTGGTCCCAATTCGATCTTAATGTGCTTGCCACATCAATACTGATCACTCAAATCATCTTTTTAGTCATCAACATACTTCTTATTATTGGTATTAAAAAGGTAAGCAAGACGGTTATATTGCTGCAGGTTACGATCAAATTGGGAAGATTACTACTCAATGTGGGTGGCACCTGTTTGGTGGAACGTTTTATTTTTATTATTTAGAATAGGACTGCGTTTGACCACAGTCTCACCTGTTGGTAAGTGAACACGTGGTCGAAGCTGTTACACACAGGCCTAGCAAATACCACGCGCCGCGGCTGGCGTAGCGCCATATAAGAGTTGATTTTTGACGTCATGCTCCCCAGCAACCCCACCTTCTATTTTGCAATTTATAAGTACATGTTGTAAATGTACGCAATTAGTACCCAATTAGTACTTACTTTAAATAATTAGTACCTTAACAGATTCAGAGGTAAAGCCAATTGAATTTGGGGTTGCTGGAGAGCACCTCCCCAGCAACCCCCCTTTCTATTTTGCAATTTATAGTGTACGTTGTAATTGTACGCAATTAGTACCCAATTAGTACTACCTTTAAATACTTAGTACCTTAACAGGTTCAGAGGTACAGCCAATTGAATTTGGGGTTGCTGGAGAGCACCTCCCCAGCAACCCCACTTTCTATTTTGCAATTTACAAGTACATGTTGTAAATGTACGCAATTAGTACCTAATTAGTACTACCTTTAAATAATTAGTACCTTAACAGGTTCAGAGGTACAGCCAAATAAATTTGGGGTTGCTGGAGAGCACCTCCCCAGCAACCCCACTTTCTATTTTGCAATTTATAAGTACATGTTGTAAATGTACGCAATTAGTACCTAATTAGTACTACCTTTAAATAATTAGTACCTTAACAGTTCCAGAGGTACAGCCAAATGAATTTGGGGTTGCTGGAGAGCACCTCCCCAGCAACCCCACTTTCTATTTTGCAATTTATAAGTACATGTTGTAAATGTACGCAATTAGTACCTAATTAGTACTACCTTTAAATAATTAGTACCTTAACAGTTTCAGAGGTACAGCCAAATGAATTTGGGGTTGCTGGAGAGCACCTCCCCAGCAACCCCACTTTCTATTTTGCAATTTATAAGTACATGTTGTAAATGTACGCAATTAGTACCTAATTAGTACTACCTTTAAATAATTAGTACCTTAACAGATACAGAGGTACAGTCAATTGAATTTGAGGTGCTATGAAAATTCAATTGGCTGAACCTCTGAACCTGCTAAGGTACTAATTATTTAAAAGTAGTACTAATTAGGTACTAATTATGTACAATTACAACATGTACTTATAAATTGCAAAATAGAAAGTGGGGTTGCTGGGGAGGTGCTCTCCAGCAACCCCAAATTCATTTGGCTGTACCTCTGAAACTGTTAAGGTACTACTTATTTAAAGGTAGTACTAATTAGGTACTAATTGCGTACATTTACAACATGTACTTATAAATTGCAAAATAGAAAGTGGGGTTGCTGGGGAGGTGCTCTCCAGCAACCCCAAATTTATTTGGCTGTACCTCTGGAACTGTTAAGGTACTAATTATTTAAAGGTAGTACTAATTAGGTACTAATTGCGTACATTTACAACATGTACTTATAAATTGCAAAATAGAAAGTGGGGTTGCTGGGGAGGTGCTCTCCAGCAACCCCAAATTCATTTGGCTGTACCTCTGAACCTGTTAAGGTACTGATTATTTAAAGGTAGTACTAATTAGGTACTAATTGCGTACATTTACTACATGTACTTGTAAATTGCAAAATAGAAAGTGGGGTTGCTGGGGAGGTGCTCTCCAGCAACCCCAAATTCAATTGGCTGTACCTCTGAACCTGTTAAGGTACTAATTATTTAAAGGTAGTACTAATTGGGTACTAATTGTGTACAATTACAACGTACACTATAAATTGCAAAATAGATAGGGGGGTTGCTGGGGAGGTGCTCTCCAGCAACCCCAAATTCAATTGGCTTTACCTCTGAATCTGTTAAGGTACTAATTATTTAAAGTAAGTACTAATTGGGTACTAATTGCGTACATTTACAACATGTACTTATAAATTGCAAAATAGAAGGTGGGGTTGCTGGGGAGCATGACGTGATTTTTGATATACCCAAATGATTTCAATCTGTAGATATCCAGAGTCCGTTATTAGAATACAAACATATTTTCTTTTTCAGGAAAATGCATTATTCGTTCTCATATATATTATCACATTTGGAATAATTTTAATCATAAAGATAGTTCTCGATTGTTTTGATAGAATCATTATATTTACTGGTGTTTCATATGGTAAGCTTACTTATTTACTAGTGTTGTACATTTATCTGATAAACTTGGAATAATTTAATATATGAAAATGTCATGACTACATTTTAAAGCTAAAGAGGCTTTCGGGGGCTCTCTCGTAGGCCACAGACATATTAACCTCTCACGCAACACGGTTTTCTCCAGTGGATGGTACTTACCTTCCCACAAGCACAAACAGGCAGAAGACCCCGTCTATACAGCAAGTGGGAAAACCGCACATAACAAATATTATATTCTCTGGTGTAGAATTAGCATTTGAACATCACTATGTTTGGATGATCACTATCATCCAAACAAACAATGTGTTATCCAAACAATGAGTTTATTTTACCAATACCATTAATACGTAACTTTTCATTTCAGTTTTGGATATTTACTTTACATTGGTGATCTACAGTTTCTATAAAAGCCTGGCGGGTTAATAAAATATACAACTAGTGGACGCACGCACACTGCGGAATAGGGAAAATTATTGTCAGTGTTTTTCTACTATATTGTTAATTTATTATAATATAAATCTTGTCCTTCAATCTCTGTGTTTATTAAAAAAAAAATTAAAATCGGTTAAGTAGTTTTAAAGATCTTAAGTATACATAGGGACAGATAGACGCGGTAAAATTGAACTAATGATGAATTTGTTGTAGGTTAACAACACTTACACAACACTGAAAAATATCTGATTAGGTTCACATTGTATTGTCCCGGCTGGGACATTGAAAATACAGGATTTTCTTTTTATAAATTTAATTCCAAAGATTGCAGTTTTTAATCTCGTATAATATAAAGTTAGGCTAATGCGCGAGCGTCGTAAGCGCGGCGGTCGGCTTGGTGGCCAGCGCAGCGGTGCGAGAGTTTGGTCGCGGCGGAGGCGGAGGCAGGCAGTAGGCCTGCATGCCTGTGCGTATGCCGATAAAAACTCCTCATGCCGCATCCTTTGGTGGCCCAGGAACATAGATAGGTACAGCGCCATATATTCTAGGCGGTGGCGCGTACATCCTCTTGAGCCAACCCAAAACTACAGTCGAGTCTGTCCAAATAAAATTTGTGTGAAATGGGACACCTCAACGACTGCAGAACTTTGGACGATAGACGTGCACCTAGAAGTGCACCGCACAATTCCAGGCGAGGAATCGTGACTGGTTTAGTCGGAGCTACTCTAGCTTTGGCACACAGCAACTTGACCAACACTAGTTTGGATGCGTTTTCAGAGCGAAGATAAACGCATGCTGCATACACGTGTTGGGAAGCATCTACAAAACAATGTAATTCAATATTAATGGGCGAATTACAGATAACTAGACGAGGAACCTGTATTTGAAATAAGATGGAGAATTCTTGTTCTAGTTTGATCCAATCTCAGGAATCACCTCATCCTAGTCTAATTTGGATAGCCACAGCTGTTGAAGCAAAATTTTTGGCTACTATGATACATGCAGATAGAAGCCCTAAGGGGTTGGGAAATGGACACAAATTCTCAATAATTTAACCGCCAAATACATTGTCATTAAATGTCAGATGTCACTTATTGACATTAAACTGACAATAAATAATTATTTAAAGAGTATTGTCGCTCTATGGTTAGCGCGGCAAATTTAAACTGAAGGAAAACAACTCCACTAGTGTGGTCCAGTGTTCAGAGTGGTTTTCCTTTACATATAAACTATAACGACTAGTCTATAATGGCTTAAAACAGAGGATGCCAATAGTAATTCTAGTTATACACTGTTAATGCTGCGCAAAAGAATATTATTATAAATATAAAATCTTGTAACAAGGTTGTCATCATCAAAAAATCGTTAAAAACAGTATCAGTAAATTAACATTGAACTATTTTTATACATATATTGATTATTATCATCAAAATTATTAATCCAAATTGTAATAATGAAATTGTCAAAGTAGTAATAATGAATAATAATTCAATACGCTGGAGTCCTATAGTCCCTGTGTTTATGACTGTATTAGCTGACTCTGGCCCACCGCCCTCCTGCGTCACCATTGTTCTGCTGGGTGGTAAATGCTGGGTTTGAATCGTCAGGGGCTTCGGTTCGGGCTCTGGCATCATTTCCACGTATGATGGCGACCGGTTGCAATTAATGCTTACGCTACTTGTGTCTGTGAAACAAAGTTAATAGCTGTTAATTATGGCACACTTCTCGTAGTAAAGATTTACTAATTGACATTGCCCATTTTTTCAAAAGTATTAATTTCAAAATCATTTTAAAGGAATAAATTTATCTGAACTTAAACTGCATTTTTTCTATTCTATAAATAAAATAATTGTATTAAATTGTTGTCTTTTATCTATTTAATTAAAATATCGCGTATCGGCGTTCGAAGCCTCGCTTGCTCGGAGGGCAGCTGCGATTGTTCCTACGCGATTTTAGAATCGCGCAGGAACATAACAGACAGATCGCTTTGGTTTTTCCCCTTCCTGAAGAAAACCAGAGCGTCTTCGATATCGCTAACCTTTTTTTAGAAGATCCTTAAAGTGGAGAATTCATCTCGACGAAGTTGTCTGATTTTTTGGTGTAAGAGGCTGTACACCATATCAAGGTCCTGTTTTTCGCCAAGATCGGTCCGCGGAATCCTTTATAGCAGGGCTCGCGCTTTTGCTATGAATAACTCGGGCGTCGAAAACAGTATTCTATATATGATGGTCGTGTGTCCTCGAAAGTATTCTGTAAGCCGGCGAGAGCGTCGTCACTGGTGTGGATCGTTGATTTTACTCCCTGCTACTTTGGTGATTTTTTTATCAGTAGTTCCCTAATTTCAAAATGTAGAACTAATTCACAGTAGTTTCCAGTGGAATATACCGCGAGGATGCCCACCAATCCACGCAGTATATGGTGAAGTTATTGGCATCCACTGTCGAAGACAACTGTACTGATATTTTGTTGTGGCCAATTCTTTTCACACCATCTGGACATACATTTTTAATTTTGTTTGTGGACGAAAATTTTCCAAACTGAATGGGTCTAATAGAAGTGCCAGCGTCGTGAACGTGTACACGTCATAATACCACCATACTCGTAAAACTAGACGGTGCTGATGATGATGAATCCAACAGAACAGATCATTCCCACTAGTTCCCCAGTGGAACTAGTGAGGTTTTTTATCAGTAGTTCCCCAATTTCAAAATGTGGAACTAATTCATAGTAATTCCCAGTGGAATATATTGTGAGGATAGGTGGGCTGGTGAAGTTATTGGCATTCTCTGCCGATAAAAACTGCACTGATTTTTTGTTGCGGCCAACTCTTTTCACACCATCTGGACATACATTCTTAAATTTGTGTGTGGACGAAAATTTTCCAAACTGTATGGGTCTAATAGAAGTGCCAGCGTAAGGCTCAGGAATTGTTTCTGTTGGCCAGCCAATTCTCAGGCACATGATCAGGGAACCTGAAACATGCCCAAGTATTAATGAGTTCTTCGTCTTCGCCTTCGAACTCGACGCGTAGAGTGCGATAACACATGACCTTAGCAGCTATAGCTGCTCTTAGTGGTAGAGAAGTTCTTGAACCAGCAACTCCATTGGTTTCAATGGCCATAGTATGACGTGAGTTACTATATTCAGTTGGCTTCCAGGTCACTTGTTGGACCACACTTTCCTCCGGTGGTGTTAGGAACTTTAGCGAGCTTGTAGCGCTTACATTCACGAATGCGCTTCTTGATTAATTCGAATAGCTCTCTCCTGAGACAATATCGTCTGATAACAAAATTGTCCTTTGCCAAAACGCCGTCTAGTTCGGCCTTTTGGTTGGCGTTAAGCTGTTTTGAACGCCGCCAACCTAATAGGTTGACAGTTGGAGAGATACGATCCTCATCAGGTTGCTTCTCTGGGTCGTCGGGTCGATCCGCTCCTCCCTCGATGTCCTCGTCCGGTTCTCCTTCCTCCTGGGCTCTCCTTCCTTCAGCACTCTCCCGGCGGGGATGTTCGACCATGGGGGCACGAGCCACCTGGGCGGGTAGTTGCGGGGCGATAGCTCCATCAATCCAGTTATCACTGGGTTGACCACCGCGTTCCGTTGCCTCCGAATCCTCTTGCACACGTTGGTAGAGGATGGCGGGTGCTGGTAGTGTCTCATAAAGACTGTGGGACCTCGCGCGTTGGCACGACCAAAATGGCCGTTTTCGTTCAGCTCCACATTCGACAAGAGATGTCGAACGCCTGCGGCGTCGGTGTAATCACCTAGTCCTTCGAGATATTCAGCTGCTCCCGCGGCCATCTCCAAAGATCCGTAGCCTTGCACGAATCTGATTAAACGCTCCTGATCGTTCGAGTATGTACCTCGTTTTTGTGCGATTAGAGCGAGTTTGTACCAGTATAGCACACCGTGAAAGTAGGCGTGGGCACTGGCTGGTATGGATTTAGCATAATACTTATCCACATCGGAGATCGCCTTGTACTCAGATTCAATGAGATGGATATATCCTGCCGCGTCTGCGTTAAACTCCTTCGCCGCATTCTCGTTAAAAAAACCTGTTTCACCGTCGATAACAAAGGAATCCTTCCATAAGGGGTCGTTCGTTAATGGTGTTTCTGTAGTTGATTTCTTTGATGGACCTGGAACGGTTTTTCCTTTCTTGTTGTTGGGACGGACAAAGTTTTGTTTCTTCTTTTGAGACTGTGAGGTAGAAGCTTCGCGCGTTGTCGCTGCATCCATATCTTCTGATTGACTTTGAGTTGCCATCATGACATGCACCTTTGATAAATTGTTTGTGATACGTGTACCAAAAACGGACCTTTAGATTGTCCGTCATAGACATTAAACTACTGTGCCAATTACAAAAGATGGGTGTGTATGCACAGTTTGTATGAATGCGGCTGCATCTTCCGGCGAAAATTTTGCTTGACGGTTTTTCTTTTTTTTTTAGGAAATATCCAGCAACATATTGCAACCCCTATTTGACAAAAATATTATTTTCCAAGAGGGTTATTTCAATGTCTGGTATTTTTTTCAATATCACAGGAAAGCATGACTTTGCGTTTTGTAATGACGAGTTCATTTAACATTTCACATTGGTCATTTTCACAGTAAGCACCTAGGAAATGCACATTAGAGACGGTGTAAGGCTGTACACCATATCAAAGTCCTCTTTTTCGCTAAGATCGCCCCGCGGAATCCTTGCTAGCAGGGCCCGCGTTTTTGCTACGAATAACTCGGTCTTATCGAGTTCATGGGGCGTCGAAAACAGTATTCTATATATTTTATATGGTGATCGTGTGTCCCCGAAAGTATTCTGTAAGCCGGCGAGAGCGTCGTCCCTGGTGTGGATCGTTGATTTTACTTCCTGCTACTAGGTGATTTTTTTATCAGTTGTTCCCTAATTTCAAAATGTGGAACTAATTCTCAGTAGTTCCCAGTGGAATATACTGCGAGGATAGGTGCCCACCTATACTCGCAGTATATGGTGAAGTTATTGGCATCCTCTGTCGAAAAAACTGTACTGATATTTTGTTGCGGCCAATTCTTTTCACACCATCTGGACATACATTTTTAATTTTGTGTGTGGACGAAAATTTTCCAAACTGCATGGGTCTAATAGAAGTGCCAGCGTCGTGAACGTGTACACGTCATAATACCACCATACTCGTAAAACTAGACGGTGCTGATGATGATGAATCCAACAGAACAGGTCATTCCCACTAGTTCCCCAGTGGAACTAGTGAATTTTTTTATCAGTAGTTCCCCAATTCCAAAATGTGGAACTAATTCATAGTAGTTCCCAGTGGAATATACTGCGATGATAGGTGGGCTGGTGAAGTTATTGGCATCCTGTGCCGATAAAAACTGTACTGATTTTTTGTTGCGGCCAACTCTTTTCACACCATCTGGACATACATTTTTAAATTTGTGTGTGGACGAAAATTTTCCAAACTGTATGGGTTTAATAGAAGTGCCAGCGTATAGCTCAGGAATTGTTTGTGATACGTGTACCAAAAACGGACCTTTAGATTGTGCATCATAGACATTAAACTACTGTGCCAATTACAAAAGATGGGTGTGTATATACACAGTTTGTATGAATGCGGCTGCATCTTCCGGCGAAAATTTTGCTTGACGGTTTTTCATATTTTTTTTTAGGAAATATCCAGCAACATATTGCAACCCCCCCCTATTTGAAAAGGATATTTTTTTCGAGAGGGGTTATTTCAATGTCTGGTATTTTTTTCAATATCACAGGAAAGCATGACTTTGCGTTTTGTAATGACGAGTTCATTTAACATTTCACATTGGTCATTTTCACAGTTAGCACCTAGGAAATGCACATTAGAGACGGTGTAAGGCTGTACACCATATCAAAGTCCTCTTTTTCGCTTAGATCGCCCCGCGGGAATCCTTGCTAGCAGGGCCCGCGTTTTTGCTACGAATAACTCGGTCTTATCGAGTTCATGGGGCGTCGAAAACAGTATTCTATATATTTTATATGGTGATCGTGTGTCCCCGAAAGTATTCTGTAAGCCGGCGAGAGCGTCGTCCCTGGTGTGGATCGTTGATTTTACTCCCTGCTACTAGGTGAGTTTTTTATCAGTAGTTCCCTAATTTCAAAATGTAGAACTAATTCTCAGTAGTTCCCAGTGGAATATACTGCGAGGATAGGTGCCCATCTATACTCGCAGTATATGGTGTAGTTATTGGCATCCTCTGTCGATGAAAACTGTACTGATATTTTGTTGCGGCCAATTCTTTTCACACCATCTGGACAAACATTTTTAATTTTGTAGACGAAAATTTTCCAAACTGAACTGATGGGTCTAATAGAAGTGCCAGCGCACAGCGTGTCGCCTAGTACAAGCTAGCTGGACAAAATTATTTATCGATTTTTTTACTTTTAAAGTGTTTGTTATTTATGTTTATATACATCTAAGTTATTGGAAGTGTACAGTTTTAACGAAAAAAAATAAAAAACCTTTTTTTTCAATATTTAAAATATTTGTATATGTCTTATCACTAGGTACATACATAAAAAGTAAAAAAAAAAAAACAAAAAAAGAAACAATAAATTTACCTACTCATCATCATCACTTAATTCTTCTTCAGAAGAATCTTCTTCTGTGTACTCATTGTGAGATACAACACTTGTAGTATCTACCAAACTTCTATTTTTTTGTTTTTGGCTCTAAAATTAAATCTAAAACCTCGGAAGGAAGAGAACCTATCTTTTTTTTGGGAATCTCCCTGAGACTGTTAAAACTGTTAATTACAGGATCAGACGTGATGATTAACATGTTCAGTAAATCTGTATTCGTAGCAATACGTGACTGCTTTCGGGTGTTGTGTTGTCGAAATCTTCTGCAATCTTTATTGCGCGCTTCCTGAGATTCTTCAGAAAGCTGCCCGATTGGCAGAAGAGACGATTGTATAACATCCGCCCCGTGCACCAGAATCTTGTGCACGGTAGCAGGCATGTAGTACCACGAATACAGATTTATATATACAATAATCTGGTTTCCTGTGCAAAATTCCTAAACTTTTCTAAATTTATGTCGAAACCTGAAGATAAAGTTCTTAGTATAACACCGAATTTTTTAATCAAAGTCACGTCTAATCCTGTTATTTCAGCACTCAGTTCAGGATTCATGAAAAACCTACGTGCGGTATTTCCGTCGTTTGTGTTTCCGAACCCTGGTTTTGGTTTGTCTATAATTAATCCCATTTCCTCTTTGAAGCGAGCTTGAATGCTCGAAGAACGCTGCTTCACATTAGCTTTGTCAGAAACGTCTCTTAATTGCCATTTCTGTACATCAAGGCGATAGCTAATATGAAGCAGACATTCAAAACACCGAATCCAGGCATGTAATGTTGATAAACCAAAACTAAGATTCTCCTCATTAGCCACATAGTCCCTAGACTCATCGTTCATTTGTTTCGGGGTTACTCCACATATGAAGCACTTTTGTGATGAAGAAGTTTCGGTCAAAGCATTACAAACTTTACCGTCAATCATCGTCAAAACCAGATTGTGTTTGACAGACACCTTGTAAGCATCATCAATACATACTGTCGGCAATAGCTGGTTTAACAAACAATTATACCAGTTTCGTCGCGTAATTGAATTGGAACTAACGAAAAAACAAACAAAAATTCATCACTATCTGTACTATTAGAAAATTTTTGCTTGTAAGTACTATGACCTGAACTTCCATCACAGCCCCACTTGCTGACTAAAGTTAACGATGAGTCACCACCAAGAGAACAAGCATTGATAACTTCACGTTGAGCTGATATTAAACGTTGAGCAGTTATGTCCATAAGAGCCTGAAGTTTAATTTCAGCTCGCGTTTCAGTTATTATTATACTTTCCTCTAGAGGTATACATGATTTTTTGGCTTTCTTTAAACAGTTAAACGACGGAAATACCTTATGTCCAGCAAGCATACTCCACTTCCGGGTCTGTTTGTACGCGTGGCTTGTTGATTTTGATTCAACGTAGTACGCCAGGGCTTCGTTGCCAGACAAACATCGTTGCTCTTTCATTTCTTGAGTCGCCTTCAGAGAATCTTTGATTTTTTCTGGACTCTCACTGACTTGCCTGATCAGGTTGGCCACAGTTCTCTTCCCTGAAAGTAATTAATAGATAGAAATAGTTAAGATTATATTTATTAACGTATAAGTAATCAAACGATAGGCATCAAAAATAAATATTTAAATAAGTATACTTATATTAATATAATTTATAAGTCATATGTACCTGATAGACGTGAAGATATCTCAGCTGCAGTGAGCAGTTCTTCAGAACTTCGGGATTGAATAAGATCATCAACACGTCTACGTTTAGTCTTGGAAGCGGCATCTTGCAAGTCTACTTTCGGTCTTCCAGGGCCAGCCATGGGCTGTTGTGATGATGTGGATGGCTCTGCAATGTCGTCTAACGTATGAAACGTTATATCACCCTCTAGCCACGACTTATTCGAAGACAGAAAGCGATCTCGCATTCTGCGAGAATTCTGCCATTTTTCAGATATTTTCGCAGAAAATCTCGCAATAGCTGCCTTGATGTTCTTCAAAGATTGCTCCGATATGCTGCCCAGATCATGTTTTATTGCAACAAAATTTAAAAGCGCAGAATTTCTCTCATCCTTGGATGTTTTGAACCATTCTTCGAAAAACTCCATTTTCGATACGGTAAAAGTGTCTCCTACAAATAAAATCATAAAAAAAAATGGGCAAATTCGTGCAGCCAAAAATACATGCATTTAAAACTAGAATGATGTATCTTTCGCTTGATAATAAAAACAGGCCGGGTAAATGTGGGTAACGTTACTTATCGTCTTTTAAATTACAAATTTAAGGTTTTTTAGTAACATATTTCAAATCATACGTTTTTTTTTTGGTAACGTGTTAAACAATATAGAATAATAATAATATCACTAAAAACAACTTACCCTTGGTTATTGAATCCATCACTAATTCACAACTTAACAACAAAGAAGAGCACATAAAATGTTTTCGTATTAGAAGCTTAAACGCAACTAAATTAATGCAATTTACTTGAGTATTTATATACTTACCCTCATTGCGAATGTTTTGACACATTTCTTGGAAAACATTACCTGTCATTAGGATTAGCAACTCATACGCTAACTACCCTCATTAACAGTTTCCAGAATCGTTAATGTTGTTATTGTCCAGCTAACTTGTTCTAGGCGACATACTGGCGTGTGTCGCGAGTAGTTCTGCATCATAAGTTCATGTTGCAAAGCAGGCAAGTTGAAAACACACGTGGCAAAATGCAGTTATTTTATTTTCCAAAATGCTTTTATGATATTATTATTAGTTCAGCCCGTTCAGCGAATGTTTTTGTTTTGGCGCAATAAAGTTTGACAGTTCTTTGTTTTTCGTTCAGAAACACATTTGCCGCCTTGGACATACGTTTTATTTTGAAATTCAGTAAAAAAATATCGCTTCAATTATAACTAGTAGTTCGCCTCAAACTGGGACCTCGCGGCCCAATTTCCGTTAAACCTTAGACTTTTTTTAAAATATCCTAATACAAGAACTTTAACTTTAAGTCGAAAAAATACACCCGTTTATCCTTCAAAAAATGTTTTGACCCTCTGAATAAATCAATATTCATAGAGAACTTGCCGTTACCCTATGTTTATGAAATTTGGCATACCTTAACATATATTTTAAATACAGGAAAAAATCTGAAAACTTTTAATCTACTATATAAAAATAAGTCGGGTTTTCCTTCCTGACGCTATAACTCCAGAACGCACGAACCGATTTCCACGGTTTTGCATTCGTTGGAAAGGTCTCGGGCTCCGTGAGGTTTATAGCAAAGAAAATTCAGGAAAAATTTCAACAGAAATTTAAAACGAAGCCATCTGGTGGCGAAACGGAGTTCGCCGGGATTGCTAGTTTTTAATAAAATTAATTCATTTAAAAATAGCGCTATTTAAAGAACGTAATCATCGAAGTTAAGCAATGTTATGCGTGTACGTATTTGGATGGGCGCGTACGTAGTGATCTCAACTTTTTGCTGACTTTTTTGGAGAGAGCCACCAGTGGTCTGCGCTGCACTACGGTGTGCTCGTGCACCTTTATTGTTGAATGTGCCGGCACAAACTATTCTAAGTTTTAAAAAGTTTTGCAGATAGGCTACACAAATAATATAATATATCTTACTGCCAGCGAAAAAGCTAATATGCCCAAGATGAAATTGTGTATTTAATAATTAAAAAGGCTGCAGCCTTATTAAATGGTCTTATAATGGTCTTTTCAAAATACTGAACCATTTTAAAATTGCGACTATCAACCTAACAAAATGTTACTGTCTTTTATGGGAGTGAATCGCAAATCTATAATGATCATCTCTAAATTATGAACCATTTTGAAATTGCGTCTATCAACCTAACAAAATGTTACTGTCTTTTATGGGAGTGAATCGCAAATCTATAATGATTATCTCTAAATTATGAACCATTTTGAAATTGTGTCTATCAACCTAACAAAATGTAAGTGTTTTTATAGAAATGAATCGCAAAACTATAATGGTCAACCCTAATTTCTGTACCAATTTGAAATTGCGATTATCAACCTTACATAATGTTTTTATCTTCTAAGAAAATGAATCGCAAATCTATAATGGTCAACTCTAATATCTGTACTAATTTGAAATTGCGTTTATCAAACTACCGAAATGCCCCATCTTCAACGACAGTGAATCGCAATTACATAACGGTCCGTACTATTCGAACTAATTTCAAACTGCGTTTATCTACCTACCAAAATGTTCCCATCTCCTAAGACAGTGAATCGCAATTATATCCCGGTTACATTATTAATAAAAGATTTAACTGCAACTCTTGGGCCGATTTGGCTCATTTCTGAATATGAGAATTCTTTGCATTTGTACTACCCGTTCGCAAAGTTCCGTCAAGATTGGAACTTCGGTAACGTGGTAATCAAGGAATCTCTTTAACTCTAGAACCCTTCGACCGATTTAGCTCATGTTCGAACTTAAAAATTCTATGGATATGTACTACGCGTTTGCAAAGTTTCATCAAGATTGGACCATCGGTTTTCAAATTATCGCGTAACAAACATACATACAAACATACACTTTTGATAAAATATTTAGGCAGGTTATAAAAAATGTTAATAGCTCAGAAAAAAAATTATCGGCGTACCAGTTTTGAAATTATCGTCAGACCTATCTTAAAGACTTTAAGTCACTTATATCTCTGCAATACTGAAGCCTATTTGGCTTTTTTTTTACTATAAGTATTCTATTAACCTATTTAACTGGTGTGCAAAATTTCATTTAATTTGGATTTACCGTTTTTGAGTAAATGTCGATCAAAGTTAGGCACCAGAGGTCAACCGTTAAACTGGTCAAAACGCAGGCTTTTCGCGGCTCTCGACTCTAAGACCTCGCTTCGCTCGGTCGATAATTGAACAATCGATAACGAATTTTGTGGAAGGAAAAAATATCCCTTGAGCGTGAAAGGATTAAAATCCTTTCCTGTATGATGTGTTGCTAATAAATCCATTTTAATTTGTTTTTTATGGTCCTGGCACCATTTAAGTTTCCATTTAAAAAAGTTTTCTTTTTATTAGTCGTTTTACCCAAAGTTATAGGTACTAGACTTAGGCCGGCCATAAAGAAACCACATCTGAAAGATGAGCCTCGCCTGCTGATGCACTTCCCTTACATATTTATTCCATCCAACAATATGTTTTCGTCTATTTTTATTTCTAAAATCAAATAAGTTATCACTTAGTAATACACTAAATTGTTAGGTATGATATAAGGATATTGCAATAAAAAGACAGAATGACGATATAAATTTAATTTTTATTTGAGAACCGTGGGTGGCGCCAATCCAGGCAGTGTTCCTGTAACTCCCAATCCGTTGAGTCAGAGTTGGTTCTTTAGATAGCAAACTGTACGACCCTACCTATTCCGGGGATCATTAAGCATCCTAGACTGCAAAATACCATTAGTATAGCAAGGAAAGAAGATACCAAGAGTGGTTTGAAGGCTGTTTCAATTATTCAGAAACAAATAGGCGCCTACCTAACTACCAGTGTCAATCCTCTTCATATGTGTGGTATTAAACCTTCATATAGATATATCCGTTATCTATGCTATTGTATTCGTCAAAGACTTTTAGAATATTCGCTTTTGTCCTCGTTAATCGTCAAATACCTGATACATTCTGTTTTTCCGAATTAAAGGCACAGTCAATGAAATAGGAGTGGTGTTAATGACAGTTGAGGTGATTTTATATATACTATCTCTAAACTCACCAATAGAATGAACTGAATGAGTTACATATTGAGCTATTTTCCTCGGGAGATCTGGGGGATATAAGGTGCTCCATCTCAATTGCAAATAATCACAGATATTGTTCTGAATAAGAATTAAATTTTTATTGATCATATCGTCAATATGCATATACACGCTTTACATCAGAGTAGTCAACCATCCGTAATACTAAATTGTTAGGTAACATATTATGTACTTTTTCTTTTTTTCCCTCCCCTCCCATGGTCCTGTCTGCCTTTACGGCGTACGGAAATCGCGAGGCCCGCGCGGCCCCTGCGGGGTATGGATGGGTCTCACGCGCGAGTCGTGTCGATCGCTTATAATGTGTGGTCGGCCAAGTTAAGTTAAATGAGGTTCAATCATCACTGGTAGAAAATTTATAAAAGAGGTACGTCAAGAAGTAGACAAACTATTTAGTGCGTGTGACAACTTTTATGATGTTGACTTATTGTATGATGGCGTTTATTTTGTTATTTCATTTAGAAATGTTGATTTCTTCTTAAGTTTTATTTTTATTACAAAATATATTGTTTTCTAACAATATTTGCAGTGATCTGATTTCTAAATAATATTTATAGACTGGTACCAGTATCGATTGGATAGTAGACCTTGTGAGTATTATATTATTTTAGAATCTAAGGTCCAAATATTTAAAAATAGTCCAATTGTAGCAGTATTTTAAGAATAAGTGACAAAAACATAGTCATTTTCATTTGACCAAATTATGACGGTAAAAAGATACAAATGCTCTTTGGACGAAATGCGCTTTCGGCGATTTGCACTCGGTTGTCCAATCGCGCTTTCGACAAAACCTACCTTTAGTATAGCGAGCGAAAAAATCACAATATTATAGTCATTAGAAATGAGCTTAGTGTTGAAAGAAATCAAGACTAAAGGGGTATACTGAAGTGGTAGTGTATCTTTTCTAATTTCACCTTTTTATTGCATTTTTTTATTTTCAGTGAATTCAACAATGGGCTTTCCTTTTGAAACATGTTGTGGCTGTGTAGAATTGCCATTGGGATCTTTGCTAATCGCTATATATAACTTTGTAAGTTAATGAATTTTCACTTTAGGTTAGCACTAGTTTAAGAATTCAGCTCCCTAATGCTACAGCTTGCGGGGTAGACTTGGGTCTTGTCAAAAGTATTCTATTCTATAAAATCGATATAACTTAGGTATATGTCTATAGGAGATCGACTAAGTGGCTAGGTACCCCAGCAGTGTCAGTTATTCTACTGCCTGGGCAGTGAAATGCAAATATTGCTGTGTTTCAGTAGGGCACTGCAGTTAGTGAAATTACTGGGACTTCGTCTTAACATCTTATGACTCTTGTATAAGAAGCGTTGGTGCAGTGCACCTAGAACTTTAAATTATTGTGAAATCCTGGCTGGCTCTGTGCTGATTATGGGCAGCGTTATCTCTTACTAACAGAGGAGCTACAGAAAAACTCCTTGGTAACGATTTCATAGCTTTGGGAAACAAACGAACCATATAAGGTACACCATATTATATAGAGGTAGAATAGATCCTCTGTCTGTTTCTGCTGTAGGTCGATGCCGACGCAAAGAATTCGCAAAGAATCGTAACGCGAAATTGGCAATCGCTCTATTGATACTTTCACTATAAAAATTTTTGAAGCCTTTGTACAATAAGTATATGACTCCAATTAAGAGCAGGCCGCATACAATCATTAGCAAAATGTTAGTGGCGTTCAACTTTGTCATGAGTTGATCTGCATTCGCACTGTTTCGCATTTTGAACTGCGACTATTTCTTTCGAATTTGTTTTCCCCATTTTTAAATACAATATTTGAATTTTGTGCCGAAATAAAGCAAAATGATTCCCATATATGGACAATGGCATGCGCGCGCGGTCTATATATTATGGCCTAGTAGGGTCGCCATGTAAGGATGGATGGATGGCGCCCGGTAAGGCCACAATACGACTAGCTTCTTACAACTTCGTATATTGACTGAATCCTACATATGTATATCTTACTCCACTAAAGTCTCCTTCCGATTTAAAAGGCCTATACAGACAGGTGGTCTTCATAATGAACTTATTAGGTCACTTCGAGATTTCTGTAATTCCTTATCCGATTCTTAATTTTGGTATCTCGGATGAAAGCCACTGAAATGTAGATGTTTTTCAATAAATCTGCCGAAATTTTATTCTATAATTTTTTTGAGACATTTTGCAATATAATTTCAAGGTATTCATAAAAGTTGCCCAAATTTGTTACTTATCCTCTTATATTCTTTTAATGAGATAAGTTAGATTTAATTTGATTAATTAAAATAATAGTCTGATGTTTTGACCACGTAGTGAGATAATAAAAAATAAATTATTAGGGTGAAGTACCCAATTATCAGCACTAAATATAAAAAAACCTAACTTAAGCCTACCTATATTATTATTGTGAAAAATAGTTCTTTACCCGTTAAGGCGAATTTTGTAGTTTTAATATTTAATAAGAAAGACGTTATTAAAAGAAAAACATGGTTTACCTATATTGATTTTTTAGACAAGTAAAAATAAAATATGACTCTCTCACCAATTACTGGCACCATCACCCCCAATTAATAGCATAGAGCGAGCCAATTAACAGCACAATAATATCACTGATAGGAATTTCATTTAAAAAAATGATTTTCGTTTTTAAAATCTGTTTATTATTAATTTTTTATATACGTAGTTGGTATATAGGTACCCTGTAATACAAAACAATCACTAATCTAAAAATACTTTTATAAAATTGACAAAGTTTAACATTGATAAAGTTATCTTACGTAGGAATTTAAATAATTTGTTCAGACTTATGAAAATCTCACTATAAAGTGTTTTACTTAAATACCTATATTATAGATACTTGTATGGTAGCCGACCAATACCATAAACTATGTAGGTATCTACAACCATTATGAAAATTGCACATATTAAAGTGTACCAGTAAGTATAAATAAAATTTAAAAAAGAATAGGCTCTTGCTATCACATCTTCTAATCCTCTGTAAATATCTTCTCTAATTCTAGTAAAGAGTAAGTCTTCTTTCTTTTATTGTTTATTATTTTTTCCAACGGGTCTATTTGGTTGTTTTCCTTTTGACTAACTTGCGACGATCTGGGTACGTTTGGTAAATTAAGTTTAATGTCGGAAAGAAATTGGTTTTTTTTTGTCTGGTGGATACGTTCTCGGCTCTTCGGTTTTTCTTTTCTTAAGGGGAGGTTCTCCTGGATTCGGCCGAAAATCAAGCAAAATATGAGATTTTTTTATGGAGAAATGAAAAGACATACGAACTTTTGATCTTTTATTCTTTATTTTATTGAAAAGTAGAAAATGATTTTTATTATTAAAAAAATCAAAATGGCGGCTTTTAAATGGAGGATCTCGTCGGCCTCTGCGCGCGAAACATCGTCCTGCTTTGTCAAGTCCTCTCGTCTTGAACTGAGATAAGAAATGGATATAATTTATTGAAATTGATTTAATTTCCTATGGCTTATACCTAATTTCAATAAATTTTAATGCTAAAATACCAATTTTATGAACGTTAAAGAAAAAAGTGAAAATTTTCACATTATTTTAAAATGTTATCTTGTTTAAAAATTATAAATATAACATTTTTCATGCCAATATTAGGTATAAGCCAGACAACAAAGTCAATACTTCCAAAAATTTTTTGAATTAAGGAAATCGGATCATTAGAACAAGAGCTATTGTTGTAACAGTTGACGTTAGAAGAGATAACATGGTTTCGAGAAAAACACGTTTAAAGTTTATAGTAAGTTTGCCATGAGATTACTTTGTTGTTTGAAAAGTTATGACGACCATCATTAGTTTTTAAAGGTTCTTGGGGTCGCTGATTACGAATCTGAGGTCAAATTTACAAAATTCAAAACGGCTGATCCAATATGGCGGATAAAAAAATGTTGCATCTGCCAATTTCTAGCGAAATGTCTATTGAAAGGTTTTTGCGGTCGCAGAATGTGAATTTATCATTACTTTTTCTATAAAATAAATATATACAACATGTAATATTTGGAACAAAATATCTTTTTCTTGTAAATTATAAAGAAAATTTCACTTTTTAGGAATTTTTCAATCGCGGAACGTGAATTTGTTGTCAAAACATCATACTTACACCAGTTGCTTATTCCGGGGCCATACAATATTTCTTCTTCGATCTCGAAGTTCTGCTGGTCGGTCTGCTCCTGCAGATTGCCCCGCGCGGTCAATCGGTCCTTGAGCGTCCCGCAGCGCGCGCGACTTGGGTACGTTCGACATGTTCTAACTCGAGAAATAGGTGTCGTATCGAAACATCCTTTGGCACATATTTTCTACACGAATATAGCTTTCATTTTATGTAAAAAAAACAAAATCGATTTTTTCAAAAAAATCCAGGAGAACCTTCCCTTAATGTTAAGCGGGTGTTCATTTTTAAGTAAGGATGGTATATTCGTGTTATGAATTATAACATCGTGTTTAAATGTATGGTGGTGATTAATGAATGTCTCTTGTGATTTATTTTCTTGTTTCTCCTGTTTATTATTAGCTTCTGTCTCTTATTTTTTAGTATCTATTGCCCCTTTTGCTTTCTTGATTATCGTGTTTCTGGTGATTTCTACTTTAGTTTTATTTACTTTAGTCTCCTGTATAAGATTAGCTACAGTCTTTTGATTTTTAGTTGCTATTGTCTGTTTTGCTTTCTTGTTTATCTTGTTTCTGGTGGTTTGTTTTGTTTTTTTCATCTTGTTTAAGTAATCTGTTCTTCTTACGGGTCTCTTGTTCTTCTTCTTTAAGTTTTTTAGCTTTTAATTTGTCGTTTTCAGTCTTCTGCCATTCCGCTGAAGTAAGCACGAATGATGATCTCTCTACATTCTTAACACCTTTTCGAACTGCTTCCAAATTTTCAATTTCGATGTGAGTTTCTTTGGTCGTGGACGTATCAGTTTCTTGATTTTCAAAAAAAACAACAAATTTTCTTTAAAATCCTTTCTGTTCCTGTCAGACTTTCAAGCGGCGTTCTTTGCAGAAATGCAACCTTTTCTTGTCCTACAATTAATTTATTTATTTTTAGGTAAACCCACAGCTTAAAATAAAACTTAATAATTAACAGTTTATACAACATACAGCCAATTATAGGTTCACACGTATATAACACAAAGTATTTTATAAAAACTGAGCTTAAGTATAAAAACATTAAGATAAAGACAGAAACATTAAAGAGTCTTAGAGAAAAATTCTGTACTCAACCATCGTCTCATTGTCGCTTCACTTGTGCAAAATAAATCAAGATCATAAAGTTTGCTCAGCTCGTTGAATTTTCTGCTTTACAATGTCTTCTAAAGTTTCGCGTGTCATAATTTTTCTTTATTTGAATTGTCTTGTAGTTTTAAATTGTCTTCTTTTGGTTTTTCATTGTGTTTACTTCCTTTGCCCAGACATTTACTGTAGTTAATGGCATCAGAGTTCCGGGGACATAAGCCAGTAGACCTGAATCCATTTATAATTGTCGTGTCTTTGACACCAACCTCTAAAGCCTCAAGGTACGAAATTGTTCTTTGTGAGAGTCTCCAAAGGGTGATCTCTCCTCCATTTCAGGACACTTTCCTTCCATGCAGTTTTGAGAGGTCTAAATGCTGACACGTCAGCTGGTTGTAGTATCCGTGTGGCGTTGGGATACAGTGCTATCAAAACAATCTGCAATTTGCTGCACAATTCACTCACTTCTAGACTGAGGTGTGTTTTGTGTCCATCTACAAATAGTATGACGAGGAATGTTACCTTTCTTTTGTTAAGGTATGGATGAAACACATTTTTGGTATAATCATATAAAAGTTCAGACTTCATCCAGCTAGTGTCGCTCAGACCAATGCCCCACTCATCTGGGACTGTTGACGTTATATCCCTGGGAAGCCTCTTGTTGGGAAACACAACTAATGGAGGTGTGACGTCTCCGTTGGCGCAAAATGTGAACAGTACAGTAAGGGCTGTTTTTGCTGTAGCGTGATCCACTTCATACACGTCTCTTTCTCCTCGTAGGGAGATAACTTTACCATTTTTGGGACATAGCTCAAAATTAGATTCGTCCGCATTAAAAACACGAGCTGGGTCCTGTAAAATGTCAAAATAGTTGTTTTCTTTAAGATAAAGCTCAATTTTGTGGAACCACCCCTTGATATCTTTTTCTGATACATTAGCACTGGCTGATGTGACAGCTTCTACAGTGCGTTCGCTGAGTTCTGGATGACGGCGCATAAAAAGATCATACTATTTTTTACCAGGCGTGTTATGTTTAAAGGGGTTTTCTCTTCCTGACTTCTTTAAGAAGTTTGCTACACTTAATTGTAAATCAGATTTTCTTATTGGAAATCCTTTCCGACAGCAATCTGCTACCCACTGTACCAAAACTCTTTCTTCTTCTGTCGACAATATAGGCCTTGGATCTGGTACATTCTTGCACGGCTTTCTTAATCGCGACTGGATAGTTCCTTTTGGTACATTATAAGTTTTTGAGGCCAGTTTTTTGGACATACCTTTTTTAACTGCATCTAAGGCTTTCAGTAAATTTTCATTTGTGTACATTTTTCGTTTATTTGGCTTATTTGCTTCCTTTGGCTTCATGGTAGGTGGATAAGTTGTTCTGAGAAAAGAAAAGTGATGATGAAATTCTAGGAAAACCAATTTATCAGCATGCCTCTGATCCAATTATCAGCACCATGCTGACAAATGGTAAATGCCGTTTCAGCACCATGCTAAGATTTGGATTTTAATAGTTTAAACTACTTTTACAAAACAAAATAAATTATATGCATAAAATAAGCACAGTTTACATTAAAAAATATGAAATAAGTATTTACGTACTTTTTTCCAATTATCAGCACCAGTGCTGATAATTTGGAATTTACAAAATATTCGATCCATTTATAAGCACCACGTATTTTACAAATTTTTTCAACATAGCCTCAAATTCTACTCTTCAGATTATGCTCTTAAACTATCTCAAATATCAGAGAAATCGGTAGTTTCAATATAAAATATCTAAAAGAAGTAATATATCATAAAATGTGAAGACGTGTACTTACCGGCGATCACAAGAAACAGGCAAAAACCAAAGAAACTGCAGGACACAAATGTTTGTTTACACAATTTCCTCCATTTTTAAATCACAAAGTACGATGTTGCCAATAGTAGGATTCCAAAAACATACATTTATTTATTTATTAGTGTAGTAACCCTAATTAGTAAGTGAAAAAGTTAGAATTTGACAATTTATTCGGAGTGATGATAATTTGGTGCAGTGCCAGCGTTTGGGTTATTCACCCTGTACAGGGTTATTTTTTTTGTGATTTTTTTAAATTGTCATCGATTTTTCGAAATAAATTAAATATCTCGAAAACCGTAAATTTTCGCAGAACATATAATGATGTGTAACTTGTTTCCTGCTTTCAGATATGGATTGTTTTAAACATGTGGTATTCTTATGTGGTGTTCTACATGGCCCATAAAGTGGGTGAGAAGGATAAGGGGCTAAGTGGAGTAACACTACTGGCCGACTGGGACCCTGGTGATTTAGATTGGTCCCAATTCGATCTCAATGTGCTTGCCACATCAATACTGATCACTCAAATCATCTTTTTAGTGATCAACATACTTCTTATTATTGGTATTAAAAAGGTAAGCAAGACGGTTATATTGCTGCAGGTTACAAACAAATTGATCAAAGATTACTACTACCCAATGTGGGTGGCCCCAATGCCACTTGCCGTCGACCGTACTCCGGAGTGATCTGGAGTATGGCACTATATGGGGCACCTGTTTGGATGGAACGTGCCGCGGCTGCGGCCGGCGTAGCGCCAGATACGAGTTGATTTTTGATATACCTGAATGATTTCAATCTGTAGATATCCAGAGTCCAAAAGCTATTAGAATACAAACATATTTTCTTTTTCAGGAAAATGCATTATTCGTTCTCATATATATTATCACATTTGGAATAATTTTAATCATAAAGATAGTTCTCGACTGTTTTGATAGAATCATTATATTTACTGCTGTATTATATGGTAAGCTTACTTATTTACTAGTGTTGTACATTTATCTGATAAACTTTGAATAATTAAATAGTGATGAAAATGTCATGACTAAATTTTAAAGCTAAAGAGGCTCTCGGGGGCTCTTTCGTAGGCCTGGGACACAGACGTTTTGACCTCTCACGCAACACGGTTTTCTCCAGTGAATGGTAATTACCTTCCCACAGGCACAAACACACAGACAGAACACCCCGCCAATACAGCAAGTGGGAAAACGGTTACGTATCATAATACCTACGGTCATTTCAACTACGGTCGATATAACTACGGTCGAATCGCCTACTGTTCAGAATTTCTATTGGACGTTTCACCTACGTTCATAATAACTATTGGTCGAAATCACTATTGGACGATTCGCCTATAGTCCAGTAAAAGAAGAAATGTGGATCGAAAAGTCGAAAGCAGAAAAACTATCTTAGTAACTTTGTTTGGACTAGTTATGAGATAAACATACTAAAAGTCCCCACCCCTCCGAGGTGAGCCCGAGGGGGGGAGGCCGAAGAAGGTCCCATTTTTAGGTTTTTTGCTTATATGTCAAAAACTGTGCGTTGTACGATATTTTGTTGTACTACATTATTAAACCTTATAAAATTTTCTACAACTTCGGCCTTGACATTTTTTATCCATCTCCAATCGTTATCCAGCTATGAGCTTCCAAACATGGTCTATTTTGAAGACGCTTAAATTAGTTTTCCATACAAAGTCGGTAAAAAAATCTTACAAATAAAATTTGACCAACTTCTGGTTGTCGTATCATAATGAAACTTTGCAAATGTCTAGAAATCTGATGACAGTTTAATAATCTGGTACCACTGAGCTGATCTGATGATGGAGCCAGGAGGTGTCTAATGAAACTCTTCAATGGCTATTAGTAAACCCGTCGAGTTTGGGCACATTACATTCGAATCGATGAGACTTTTTCATAACACTTGCTGTCGAGGGTGTGATAAGGGACCAGGAGGTGCCTACGTCTCATCAATCCGAATGTAATGAGCCTAAAGTCGCCGGTTTTACTAATAGGCATTGAAGAGTTTCAGTAGACACCTCCTGGCTCCATCATCAGATCAGCTCAGTTGTACCAGATTATTAAACTGTCATCAGATTTCTAGACATTTGCAAAGTTTCATTATGATACGACAACCAGAAGTTGGTCAAATTTTATTTGTAAGATTTTTTTACCGACTTTGTATGGAAAACTAATTTAAGCGTCTTCAAAATAGACCATGTTTGGAAGCTCATAGCTGGATAACGATTGGAGATGGATAAAAAATGTCAAGGCCAAAGTTGTAGAAAATTTTATGAGGTTTAATAATGTAGTACAACAAAATATCGTACAACGCACAGTTTTTGACATATAAGCAAAAAACCTAAAAATGGGACCTTCTTCGGCCTCCCCCCCTCGGGCTCACCTCGGAGGGGTGGGGACTTTTAGTATGTTTATCTCCTAACTAGTCCAAACAAAGTTACTAAGTTAGTTTTTCTGCTTTCGACTTTTCGATCCACATACCCTTTTTGGGCACTCATTGACTGGGCTACTACGGTTTACTCGGCTACGGTCGATTGAGCTATGGTTTATTAAACTTTTGGACGATTTGCCTATTTTTGACTGAACTAACGGACAATTCACGTTTTATTTTTAGATCATGTTTCCGGCTGTTAGTCAGGTATGACAGTTAAAAAAATACTTGTTTATAGTACAGAATTCAGGGCAAACCGAAATCAGTTGTGGTTAGGTTAGGTTTGAACAGTGACCACAATGCGCGAGCCGAGCGAGCGAAGCGCCAGATATGAGTATTTTGCTTATTACTGAATGATTTATACTGTGTCATGGCATCTTCAGGCATTTTGGCATCTTCTTTCATCTACTCCATCGTGGCAAAGCGAAACTTCAGCTCGTTTTGGTGTCACCTCGTGTCCATGTTCACCAGCACTTGATAGTATTGATAAGTTTTCAATGTCCATGAATACATTGGTAACAATATTTGCAGTGCATTTATATTTTTCACACTTCCAGTATATTTTGTCACTTCCTGATCTATTTTTAGCATATGTAAACCCAGTTTGGAACACTTTCATTCCCCCCTTTGTGTATATAATAATTTTAGGACGTTTTTTGCCATAATTACACTTATAATTTTTATAATGCTAAGTCGTAAGAGACAGTTATTTTATTATAAGTACCCACCACATATGAAAACAATCCAAATGCGCCATATTAACGAACTATAGATGCTACCCTCGCTTTAGAAAATATAATGAATCAAGCGCAGCGCGTAGTGCAGATGAACCGTAGGCGAGTCGTCCATTAGGTATTTTAACCATAGTTGAGTTAACCAATAGCTTAATGAACATTATATGAATCGTACGTTAGTTGACTTGACCATAGTTCAATCAACCGTAGGCGAGTTGACCTGTAGGCGAGTCGTCCAATATGTGTAATGAACATAGGCGAATCGATCGTAGTTATATCGACCGTAGTTGAAACGACCGTAGGTATTATGATACGTAACCGGGAAAACCGCACATATCAAATATTATATTCTCTGGTGTGGAATTAGGATTTGAACATAGTGATCATCCAAACAATGAGATTATTTTACCAATACCATTAATACGTAACTTTTCATTTCAGTTTTGGATATTTACTTTACATTGGTGATCTACAGTTTCTATAAAAGCCTGGCGGGTTAATAAAATATACAAGAACTAGTGGACGCACGCACACTGCGGAATAGGGAAAATTATTGTCAGTGTTTTTCTACTATATTATTAATTTATTAGACATATAAACTATAAACCTTCTTTTTCCTTCAATCACTATATTTATTGAAAAAAAACATCAAAATCTATTTATTTATTTATTTATTCAACTCAATTACACACGTAACTTACAGACTAAAAATCCAATGCATTACATGTTTATACTTAAATAATTAATAAAATACATTTTAACTGTACTTAACCTATCATGAAATATATCTAGTTCAGGTTTTTGAGCGAGCACATCGTTAAACAGCTTCATCACTTTGGTGATGGGAGCATTACGGCCACGAACCGAATGATATCCCGCGGGCAGTGCGAACAGGCGAGCTACCCGTCGCGGGCCGAGCTCGCCGTCCGCGCCGCGCAAGTACCGAGTGGGTACCCGCAGCTGAACCGCCGCCAGCGCACTCGGATTGTCCACCCCATTACGCAGTAGCAGGAAGTAATGTACCATCAAATACAACCTGCGCCTGAGTTCTAGGGTGTACAGCCCAACCATTCCAGTAACAAAGAGCGACGGAAACATGTATGGATAATACCCATACATCATCTTGTAAATATATCTTGCAAATTTCCGTTGAATTCGCTCGATCATGAGTGAGTATTTTTTTTCATGGGGGTCCCACACTATAGCGTTGTAATCTAGCTTACTACGTACATAAGCCATATAGAGAGCTATGGGTGCATTTACGTTTTTGAAATTGTAAGAGGTGCGCATTATAAAACCTAACATTTTATGAGCTTGTTTGCATATGTTAACTACATGTTCTCTAAAATTAAGCTGTGAATCTAATAAGAGGCCTAAATCCTTTATTTCATGAACTCGTTCCATAGATACATCAGTCAATTTATAATCAAAATATATAGGATTACGCAACCGAGAAAAAGACATTATTTTACATTTGCTGACATTAAAATGTAAATGATTACTTTGACTCCAGTCGTTTAAGCGATCTATATCATTCTGTAGACTGTCGCAGTCTATAGTGTCTCTTACATCTGTGTACACCTTTAAGTCATCAGCAAACATCAGACAGCTGGAGTTGGAGATGATCTTAGGCAAGTCATTGATCATAATCAAAAACTGGGTTGGACCCAATGTTGAGCCTTGACTCACTCCAGATCTGGTATAGTATGCTGGTGACTTAAAACCATACAACTGGACGTATTGTGAGCGATTCTGAAGATAGCTAGCGAAAAGCTGGAGGAGTCCTGGTGTAAATCCTATTGACGCACATTTTTTTAAAAGAATATCATTATCCACCCGGTCAAAGGCCTTTTTAAAATCAAAATATGCTGTGTCCACCTGCACACCTGCATCCATTTTTGAAGTTACGTAATTTACAAAATTAACATGGTTGGTCACCGTTGACCGCCCTGGCCTAAAGCCATGCTGGCTATCATGGAGATATTTACTAATATGCTTGACAATACGGTTATTTAAAATGCTTTCAAGTAATTTGCCAAACACAGAGAGTACCGCGATAGGTCTATAGTTACATACATCAGCTTTTTCACCTCCTTTATGGACTGGAGTAACGCGTGAAACTTTCCAAAGATCTGGATATACTGAATGCTTCACAGAAAGATTAAAAATGTGTAGGAGTGGTTCTATAAAAATTGACTTGCAATCCTTAACTAGGTATGGTGGAATATAATCCGGTCCGGCAGAAGAACGGGCCCTAAGTCGTTTTATAGCACCTAGTACTTCGGCCTCCGTTATACCTGTTATAGATACGCTTGCAGGAAGACACGAGCCACTTTGTAGGTCTAACTGGGCTTCAGCCACATCTAGATGCGGTATGTTATCCAGAAAGACCGACCCAAAGTAATCAGCAAATGCCTCAGCTGCCTTCTGTCCTGACACAGTTTCATTATTGTACTCAAATTCGTAGCATGATTGGCGATCGTCCCGTCGTCGTCTCACGTACTGCCAAAAGGCCCTAGGATCCTCAGCCAGATCTATCTCCGTACGTTCCATATAACTACGGTATGCTTGATCTATTAAGCTTTTAACCAAACTCCTATAGTACTTAAACATTTCAAGATTAAAAAGTTTATTTTCTTGTTTAAAACGAATTAGATGGAAATATTTGTTTTTTATGTGGCGTTTGATGTCAGGCGTGAACCATTCAGGATAATTATATTTTTGATCATAGAAAACATTAGGTTTTTGAGGTACATGATCCTTTATACAGCTGTTAAGGAGAAAATAAAAAGATTCTGTAACTAAATTTACATCCGTAAGAGTAAACAAGTCACTCCAGTTTATAGCCATAAGGGAAGAATATAATGAACAAAAGTCAGCTCTGCGAAAATTCCAATCACAAGGTTGATCACTGCCTAAAGTATCGGACGGAGATCTAGGTATTTGCGATAAGGAACGGTGGCTGCGAGTGCGCTTACCTGTGACGCTCGGCAGTTTGACCTCGACCTCGAGCGAGGGATGATACGCGTCTATCGGTACGAGAGGCTCCACATCACCATAGATCTTGATGTTGTCCTCAGATAGCCCGCTCAAAACCAAGTCTAATATACCGTTAAATTTATTAGTTACTGTATTAAATTGCTTAAGTTGACAAAAATCTAAAAACATAGTGAATTGTTCAAGTGTAGTGTTACTAAATGAATTTAGATTAAAATCTCCTAGAATTAAAGTGTTGAGTGAGGAATATTTACATACCATATTCTCTAAAACATTCAAAATAGATAAAAATTGATCACTATTATAGCTCGGCGGTATGTAAACAACCGATAATAGCAGTTTAATATCCTTTGTTGTGATTAAACCTACAAGTACTTCATGATCGCTTGTCAATCCATCAATATCCGTGATATTCTTCATAGTGAATGAAGTACGAGCCGCAAGTAGGACTCCACCCCACCCAGCATCACCAGGTCGATCCTTCCGCAGCACAGTGTAATCAGGTGGGAATAGCTCCGCATTATAGACTGAACTAGTTAAAAAAGTTTCAGTAATAGCTATAATATCGTACTTGCAACTTATAACAGACTTTTTAAACTGATCCGTTTTAGATCGCAGTCCACGGACATTCTGATATGCGAGGCTCAGCTTATGACTATTGTAGTGTACTTTCTTTACTGGCGTTGCGAAAATTATTACGCCATGGCTTGATACAAATATCAGCGGCCCAGTTATCGACAGCAAGTACTGTATCACACAGCTTAGCCGGCACACCTATTTTAAAGGAGGAATAGGGGGCCCTTAGATTTAAGCGTTTCCACGGTACATACGTCAGATTTACAGATGTTAGTTAAGTGATCACGTATTTTTTGCGCTTCAGTACCCAGTTTAACATAATATAGATGATAGTGTTTCCATCGTTCAGAGGCTTCAAGGATTGTTTTGCCGGGAGCAGCAGTTCCTGTAACAACATTTCTAGGATTTTTCTATTGAGTACTTTGAAAGATCTACGTATACATAGGAACAGACAGACGCGGAAGGAGACTTTATTTTATACCTACTATATGTAGTGATGGCAAAATTGGCCTGATGATGACAATGTAATAACAACACTTACACAGCACTAAAAATATCTGATTAGGTTCATATTGTATTGTATCGAGGTTTACTAATTCTTTATCTTTAATTTGCCCGAATTTTGGGTACAATAAGATCTTAAAACTAAAAGAATGAGTAAGAAAGATGTAAGAAGCGTTAGTTCAGTGTTTCTGGGGTTTCAGATCATTGTTAAATCATAAGTGGCACTGTACCTACTGATTGTGGGAAACTTTATCTCTTAACATCAGGAGAGCGTCATGCTCGTCTTCTGCTTCAGCGCATAAAAAAAAATAGTTTTAATGCTACCAAAGCAATTAAAACTATGATATTAAGATTCAGTACAAATTTGCCTTGGTTATCAACACACACACACACAGTACACAGTATGCTGATGAAACTTCTTACATTGGCTTAACTTATGACCGTTTGAGCAAGATGGACATACATATTACGTTATGAGCTGTGTTGTTGGTTACATACATAAATTTAACTTTAGCCAGGCGTGATAACAATTACAATGAACTAGCTCAGTGGTTCTCAAACTTTTTAAATGACGGAACCCTTTTGGGAAGCAAAATACTTGATGGAACCCTACAATAAAACAATTATTTTTATAAGTGTATTCTTTATTAATCAGCATAATAAAAGTACAATGTATCAGTTACTAATTATTATTTACTTCACCACTTGGTAAGGACAATAATAGAAAACATTAAAAAAGAAAAAATCTAACTAGTGGGAGGTATGAAACTGTTTTTTATTTTTCATCAATTGCTTGATATCAGGTTTGATGGAAGAAAGTTGGAGTCTCATATCAGCTTCGGCGTCCAGTCTATTGCGATATTTTGTTTTCGTGGCTGCGTAGGTAGAGAATCCTGTTTCGCACAAATATGTAGTTGGGAACGGGAGAAGAATATCCAGAGCCATTTGGCCAAGCATTGCATATTCATCTTGGATTCTGCACCAAAAATCATTAAGAGGCGTCGTTTTGAACAATGACTCCATACTTGTGTCTGATGACATTTCTAAAAGAGATTCATATATCTCATTTGACATGTTTTCAGGCTTTTCCAAGTTGGGTAAAAAAGGATTATGAATCCAGGAGTTCACTTTAATTTTTGTATTGTGTTCTTCGGGAAAATACTTTTCAAAAGATGCGCGCATCGAACTGAGATATTGGACCAATTCTTCAAACACATTATCTTCAAACATTTCTGAGTCGTTTTCGCTAACAAACTCACTGAGTAACGTAAAACTTTCTATTTCTTTCTTACCAATGCAAATGATCCAAAAATCTAATTTTCTTTTAAAAGCAGTTATTTTATTATAGGCCTGAAACACTGTTGTCTGTTTACCTTGCAACGATAAATTTAATTCGTTAAGTTTTTGAAAGATATCCGCCATAAAAGACAATCGGAACAACCAAGTTTTATCATACAAACGGTCCTTCAAATTAAAAGAAGTATCTGCTGAAAGAAACATTTGTAACTCGGCTCTAAGTTCAAATAGCCTTGTTAAAGTTTTTCCCCGAGACAGCCATCGCACTTCTGTATGGAGCAGCAGTGTTTTATGTTTGCTGCCATAATCTTCACACAATAATGAGAACAATCGGGATTGTAGTGGTCGTGATTTGATAAAATTAAATATTTTTACCGCTTCATCCATAACTAATTTTAGATTAGACGGCATTTGCTTCATCGCAAGTGCTTGTCTATGCAGAATACAATGACTGGAACTACAATTAGGCGCTTTATTTTTCATTCGTGACACTGCTCCTGCTGTTTTACCTGTCATCGCCTTGGCCCCATCTGTACAAATGTCAATGCAATTGTTCCAACTGAGATTATGTTCTTCAAAAAATATATTTATTTTATTAAAAATTTCTTCCCCGGTAGTGTTTGTAAGCAGCGATGAACACATAAGCATGTCTTCTTCAAAAGAACTTTTATATGGATATCTCACAATAACCAGCAGAATAGCCAAACCAGCGACATCAGTCGACTCGTCCATTTGCAAAGCGAATCGTGTATTTTGTAGACGTGTAACTAGTTCTTGTTTGACGTAGCTTGCCAGATCATGGATTCGTCGTGAAACAGTATCGTTTGATAGCGGAACAGTAGAAAGATGCTTTGCAGATTTTTCATCAAGCATACATTTTGTTATGTCTAATACACATGGTTTTATTAATTTCTCAGCGATAGTGTGCGCTTCACCTGCTTGTGCAATGCGATAGCTAACTAAATATGATGCCTCCGTGGCCTTTTCGTTGGTAGTTTGTGTTACATGCATCATATTTTTTTGACTTTCTAATAACTGATCTTTTTTGCGAACAAAAAATTCTTTATTCTTGTCTTTAGTCTCGGGGTGTACGGTTTCTAAATGTCGACGCAATTTGGCAGGTGCCATGGAACTATTAGGAAGCAGTTTACTACAGAGCATGCAGAGAGGTGAGCCGTTGGAATCAACAAATCCGAAACTGATATAAGATTCATCATACTTCCTTTTTTTCGTCTTTGAAACCGTCGAGCTTGACGTCGTGGCACTCGTGGCATCATCTTCTGGATCGGTGATTGCTAAATTCTCCGCGCGCATTGCTTTTGAACATTCAGCGTCATTAGAAGATGTTGTTGGAACACGTTCAACACCTTTAAGCCAACGTTCCATTCTTCTTTATTTATAATGTTACAAGTCAGGATAGTGGGGTTTAAATAATGCACAATCGTTACTGCGTATAAGAGACTAAATTTAGAACCTACAGGGAAGAAATGTATAAAACTGAGACAACAGAATACAGCAGGCAGTAAAACAATGAACACTAGTTTCTCGCTAGCGAGCTTGTAAGTAGGTAGTAACTTATCGCTCCGAACGCTAATCATCAACTGACGACGCCATCGATCGTTGATCTTCCTGCCCCCCCTGGGGGGAGGTGAGGGAAAGGGCATCGGGCGGTATCCCGTTACCCTGGCGGGATCGCGCGATAATGTCTGGTCAAGTTCCTTGTAAAAAATACTTTTAAAACTACTACTACTACTTTTAATACTTTTTTACTAAACAAGTAGCCAATTATTTTGGGTACGTCCCGGAGGACCCCGTTCCCCTAGGCCCCCCCGTTCCGTAGGATCCCGATTCTATTTAAATCGAAAAAGGTCGATTAAAAGTGAAATTTGTCTAAAAGTACAGTCAGCAGAGAAAATGTTTACTTAAATTTATTTATCTTCCTTTCGGTGACAGAAATATAATAATTCGGTTGTTATCTTCGGCATGATCCATCAAAAGATTGTCAGTAAATTTTGTTTTTATTTGAATTTTTTGGACTTTTGACTACATCAGCAGCTTTTCTGAATGATGGTATTTGCACTCTTAACTCCTTATTTTTTGTTCTATACATATAGTTTAGTCTTCAAGAATACAAATGATTGAATTTCAGTACCTACTGGGCCCTTTTTCATTCAAAGCGAAAATGCACCCAAGTGATGGAAACGTAAGAGTATTTTTTTAACTCGCCCTTGTGGATTTGAACATTTTCGCTAAAATACGTCCAATTTTTCGATGGTTCACCACCACAACCTAACTAACTAGCTAACTTTCTTATCAGTTGCAAAAAGGATTAAAATTATTTCGTATATGTAAACAAGTGAAATTTTAAAAAACTTTTTAAAATCAAGTTTTTATTATTATTACCATCTAGCACCATAAAGTACTCGTCAAGACGAATCAAATGAGCCCAAACTCGATGGGGTTACGTCGTTTAATAACACAGTTCCTATGGCCACCTTCCCGCTCCATCATCAGACCAGCTCCATGTCATAATAATATTGCATTGCCATCCGATTTATACATGCATGAAAAATTTCAGCTCAATCGGAAACCGGGAAGTGGGTCGAATTTTACTTGCAAGATTTGATTACCGACAGACAGACAGACAGACAACAGACAAGTGAAAGTAAATAAAAGCTTGTAAAAAGAGATAGAATGATAACTGTGCCATAAGCGTAGAAAGGACAGTCATATTCAGGACCGTAAACCTCTATTGATTTTACCACTGGTAACGCAATCGGGTGATTGCGTTACCTGGATTTGATGAAACCATACGGTAACATAATGGACTAATAAATATTTTCGTGTTGTATCTTTACACAATGAAACAATTTTTTTTAAAACAAGTTTTTATTATTAAATTTCCATCTAGTACCAAGATACTCGTCAAAACGAAGCAAACGAGCTCAAACTCGATGGGGTTGCGTCGTGTAATTACGTAGACCTGTGGCCATCTTCCAGCTCCATCTGCAGATCAGCTCGATGTCATAATAATATTGCATTGTCATCCGATTTATACAGGCATGCAAAATTTCAGCTAAATCGGACAGCGGGAAGGGGGTCAAATTAAACTTGCAAGATTTGATTACGGACAGACAGACAGGTGAAAGTAAATAAAAGCTTGTAAAACGTGCATTTAACACATTTTTATGTCAACTGTAAAAGTTGAAAATTGCAGAAAAAAAATGTGATTAAATTAAGCGGAATCGGGGTCCTCCGGAACGGGTGCCTCGGGGAACGGGGTCCTCCGGGACGAACCCTGATCTCCAGCCTGCATAGTTGGACTAGGAGTACCTCCATTTTTGTCGTTGTTGAACTTTATTGATGTATTCTCTCGTCCATCGTCTTCAAAATAATTGACGGTATGATTCTAATCGTAAAAATCGGTTTTGTTGAAAGTTGTGTTGCCGAACGGGTTTTCAGAAATTGAAAGAAGTCATTTAAAGAAGGACTTTTACTTAATGTATTTTTTAATTCTTCCCATTTGATACTAGTGAGACTGTCAAGCCTAACTGAGACCAAATGAATCTTAATAAATATCTTCAACATTAAGGAAAAACAAATGTCCACGAAAAGCCTGGCTTCTTTCTTAGATAAGATACTTTAAATTCAGTCTGAATATAGTGACCGACTTTCCTACATAGTAAATAATACTTTTTTCATAGGGAACCTCACTAATATAAACGAACCGTCTTTAATATTATCTGGTATTACATCCACTGTCAATTAGCTTCTGTTCATTTCAAAATTTTCATGTTCGGTTTCGTCTTTATCGGTGATAGAAGATAGAAGTTGAACTCTCTTGAACCAGAACGAAACAAATAATAGAAAAAAACTAAAATGATACGTTCACCTCATTGGCAGACTTGGCACTTTCCTGGCTAAGCGGTAGCTGCGGCGTGTTGCATCCACTGGCTGGCTGGCTTCAAGCTGGGTAAATATACCGTCTTGGTTTGGCTTGCATTCCTTCTTTCTTCCAATATAGTTCTGGGCTATGTTTGGAATCTTCTGGATTGCGAGCAAATGTCGCGCGATCCGTGCCCAGTGTTATACATATAACAAAAACTTACAATATTCATATTATAAAACCATAATCACAAATCGGGAATTGCGCAAATTTGTACACCCTGGTGTGTGAAATTGCGCGTCGAGCTCGATAAGAATGCGCAAATATATTATTAATATTAATTATACACTTCACTGAAAGCGCCGAAGCAATTGTAGTCTGAACACTTTTCATGCCATCACTCACCACGATTTACATGTATTGCACGCGATTCAGTCTTCTACTTCGACTTCAAAAAGAAGAAGTTTTTTACTAATGGCTTACGCAGCCTTCGTCAACCTGGAATATACAATGGGTAGCAAAAAAACCTGGCACTAGTGAAACCGTACGTTACTGTGTTTAAGTTGTAATGTTTGTATAGTGGCGTTTTCATTTTCACGCCATAGGATCCTGTTTCGGTGTCGTTCGGATTCCATCACTTCGACTGCCCTAAACATTTTCTCTATATCTGCTGAGATAACATGTCGATGTTGCCTAAAGCGCACAAGGATGTTGAATTATAATGGGTCCTGTCACGGTCGCCAGATTTGTGTTACTTTTTTGGTTATTAGAACAGTTTTTCTTGACATTTTATACTTGGAGAAAAAAGGAAGTAAAGGAACGAGAATGAATAAAACCAATTGATCGGCGTTGATTCTAAAGCAATCGTACTGCCCGCTGCACCATGGCGCGAATAAATACACAGAGAATAAGATACTTTCAAATTCTTGTATTAGTTTGCATTTTACTATTTCACTTGTGTGGTATTGGAGTTCTCCAGTGCCATTATTAGGTGTGCCGGCCGTCTGCTCAGCATAATTACTGCCAGGAATTCGTCGATTACAGAAGATGCTATGTCTTGCAACTGTTGCGACAGCTAGACATTTTTCCTAAATATGAGTCTATGCTTTAGTGATCCGCAAGCTTTGTTCCAAACAGCGCTCGGTACAGGCCAAGTCTTCGGATCAGACCTTTATCTTCATAGGCTTTACTGATAAACCATCCCACGCTTCCCGCGCGCTCTTAGCGTTGCGTACATGTGGAAATGCGCCCACATTAACCGATAGATATATAGAATAGAATAATGCTTTATTGCAAACCAAATAATTACAATGAAACTTACTGAGCTAGATAACTAAAAGCTAGGTAAACAATCGGCGGTCTTATCGCACTAGGCAATTTCTTACAGACAACCTGGGACCATTCCCAGTCCAGTCTTGTTCCATAACAAGACTAATATATTATATTACAATTATAGACGGTGGTGTGCAGTATCTAATATAATTCCCTTTATTCCCATCGGCCCTTCGAGCTTTCCACCGAGGTTGTGGCTGGAAGTTGTACTAATATACTCGTGCCGTTTACCACCCCGGTGGAAAACGTCTTTTATTAAGTGTTTTGAAACTATTTTCTTAAAATGATTACGTTTTACTTGCTATTAAAACAAACTTATTTATTAAAAAAACCAACAGCGATATTTTTTTTATTACATTTTCGTATGAGCCAATAGCATTTCCGTTCATTTTAACGTACTATATATAAACTATAACGGCTAGTCTATAACGGTTTAAAATGGAGGATGCCAATAGTAATTCTAGTTATACACTATTTATGCTGCGCAAAAGAATATTATTATAAATATAAAATCTTGTAACAAGATTGTCATCATCAAAAAATCGTTAAAAACAGTATCAGTAAATTAACATTGAACTATTTTTTTATATTGATCATTATCATCAAAATTATTAATCCAAATTGTAATAATGAAATTATCAAAGTAGTAATAATGAATAATAATTCAATACGCTGGATTCCTATAGTCCCTGTGTTTATGACTGTATTAGCTGGCTCTGGCCCACCGCCCTCCTGCGTCACCACTGTTCTGCTGGGTGGTAGATGCTGGGTTTGAATCGTCAGGGGCTTCGGTTCGGGCTCTGGCATCATTTCCACATATGATGGCGACCGGTGGCAATTAATGCTTACGCTACTTGTGTCTGTGAAACAAAGTTAATAGCTGTTAATTAGGGCACACTTCTCGTAGTAAAGATTTACTAATTGACATTGTCCATTTTTTTTCAAAAGTATTAATTCCAAAATCATTTTATAGGAATAAGTTTATCTGTAGTTAAACTGCATTTTTTCTATTCTATTCTATAAATAAAATAATTGTATTAAATTTTTGTCTTTTATCTTTATAATTAAAATATCGCGTATCGGCGTTCGAAGCCTCGCTTGCTCGGAGGGCAGCTGCGATTGTCCCTGCGCGATTCTAACAGATCGCTTTGGTTTTTCCCCTTCCTGAAGAAAACCAATACATGCGTCGTCTTCCAGAGCGTCTTCGATATCGCTGACCTTTTTTAAGAAGATCCTTAAAGTGGAGAATTCATCTCGTCGAAGTTGTTGTCTGATTTTTTGGTGTAAGAGGCTGTACACCATATCAAGGTCCTTGTTTTTTCGCCAAGATCGCCCTGCGGAATCCTTTCTAGCAGGGCTCGCGCTTTTGCTACGAATAACTCGGGCGTAGAAAACAGTATTCTATATATGGTGGTCGTGTGTCCTCGAAAATATTCTGTAAGCCGGCGAGAGCGTCGTCCCTGGTGTGGATCGTTGATTTGATTCCCTGCTACTTTGGTGATTTTTTTATCAGTAGTTCCCTAATTTAAAAATGTGGAACTAATTCATAGTAGTTCCCAGTGGAATATACTGCGGGGATAGGTGGGCTGGTGAAGTTATTGGCATCCTCTGTCGATAAAAACTGTACTGATATTTCGTTGCGGCCAACTCTTTTTACACCATCTGGACATACATTTTTAATTTTGTGTGTGGACGAAAATTTCCCAAACTGAATGGGTCTAATAGAAGTGCCAGCGTAAGGCTCAGGAATTGGTTGTGATACATGTACCAAAAACGGACCTTTAAGCTAAGAATACACATGTCTGTAAAACGGATCAGTAGCTTGCATATTAGGTAATGGCATGTAGAAGTAACTGACCCACAGTGAATACATTTGCAAGTAAAACTTGCATGCAATCTGCTTCCTTGCATGCCTGTATTTCTGAGCCGTATACACATGACTGTTGCTGGCACACTTGCATTCTAGTTTCACCAGTTTCACGTTGAGCTTGCAATGGAAAACATTCGAAGTGAATTAAATAGTATGGTATTGCTACTAGCAATACAATGTGTGGCTAAATTGATGAGAGAAAAGAAGAAGAGAAAGAATAGGCAGATTTGGGTGAAAAATTGGATTTCTAGAAGGGAAAACTACGGAGCAAGTTCATGTCTGCTTACAGAAATGCGACAAGAAAATATAGGTGGTTACAGGAATCATTTAAGAATGCTTCCAGAAAAATTTGATGAATTGTTAGCAAAAGTTGCAGACAAAATTAAAAAAAATTATACTCATATGCGAAATGCTATCCCGGCCAAAACTAAATTGGAAATAACTTTACGATTTTTAGCTACTGGCGATTCATTTGCATCTCTAGAAGCACTGTATAGAGTAGGAAAGTCGACGATTTCACAATTTGTTCCTGATGTTTGCAATGAAATAGCTACAGCATTAAAGGATTTTATTAAAGTGAGTAAAACAATTGTAGTGTCTAAGAAAGTCTTTATTTTTAATTAAGTCTTAGTAAATCTAAGTGTGACCTCTGTGTCATCGTTCTTAACAATAGGTTTTAAATATTATTTGAAGCATTTCTCCATGCTTCACTCTAAATGTTTGAGCCTTGTCCATAAGCCAGTTGTGTCTCATATATTGTGTGTGCGTCAGAGTACATTGTGTTCATTAATTGATAACTGCCAGATGAATCTGTTGTATCTTCAGAATGTGTCGTTAAAGTAAACGGAATGGAAGACTGAGAATAGGAAGCCGACAATCGCGACCTCTCTGTGGATATCAACGTTTGAATTTTGGATACACAATGCACTGGATCTACTCCAGTGCATTGTGTAATGGTAACGATCTTAACTGTGCAGCAACGTTTTGACCGAAATAATAAAATTCGTCTTCTTTAGAAGATGCATTAATAGTAGCGGAAATATTTTCCAAGCGTTCAAGTGCAGCTAAAGTTTCGTTTTCTTCAACACGTTTTCTTTTCTGAACAGTTTTTTTTATAGGTGCTTGAGAGGATGACCTTGGTGGCTCGACTGTTGCGGCGTTTATTTGAGGGGATGACTGTGGTGGCACAACTGTTGCTATTTGAGGGGATGACTGTGGTGGCTCGACTGTTGCGTTCATTGCTTGAGAGAATGGCTCTGACTGTGATGTTCTTGAGGCAGATTAATTTAAACAACAGCATATTCTTGAAGATTTGTTTATTCCGGTTTACAAAATACATTCACCATTACGTACAGTAGGTAAGAGAGAGAGCGCACACACATGAGCGAGACAACTTATATTTTAAAGTGACAGGTGACAGTGGCGTCTGAATGACTTTGACATAATTTAATCTTATAATAATATATATTCGCTTGTATTACATTACATTTGCCAAATTCCTAACACTGTCCCTTAATACAACGAATGTATAAATTTATTACATTAAACATAACAAGCAAAAACAAAAATTACATCATATTGCTTGTAACACATATCTATCAAAAATACATTACATAATTAGGCACTAAATTAAACATCAACCACATCTTATTATAAGTTTAGTTGCAAATTTTTCACAAACTTGTAATGCTTTAATTTAGTAAGTGGTTTAGTGAAAATATCTGCAGTCATCTGCTCTGTTGATAAATACTTCAAATTTACAATATTGTTTGATACTACTTCTCTTACAAAATGATGCCTGACATCTATATGTTTTGTTCGTGAATGAAACATACTACTATTACACAATTTTTGAGCAGATTGACTGTCATTATACATAGTAATGTAACATTTGCCAAACAATTCAATTAATAGTTTTCTAACGAACAATGCTTCCTTACATGCATCGGAGAGAGCCATGTATTCAGCCTCTGTGCTGGAAAGAGCTATGGTTCTCTGCTTCCTGCTCTCCCATGACACAACACAATTGCCAATAAAGAATACAAACCCTGTGTAGGATCTGCGATCCACTTCACTGGCAGCCCAGTCTGCATCAACGTAGCAGCTGATCTGGAGACTACTCCTTGCATAAATTAAAGAATAATAAAGTGTACCTTTAAGATATCTTAGAACCCTCTTCGCTGCTTTCCAATGAGTGTCGTCATGACAATCATTGAATTGACTGAGTATACTGACTGCATGAGAGATGTCCGGGCGAGTACAAACTGAAACATACATTAAACAACCAATCAAGTTTCTATATTCCATACTTGAATCATTCTTCTCAGCTTTGACAAGCTTGACGCCAGCTTCCATGGGTGTGTCTGCAGGTTTGCAGTCTGACATCTTGAAGCGTTGTAAAACTTTCTTTATGTATGTAGTTTGATTTAAAAGAAATTTATCATTTTTCTTTTCTAAGCTCATCCCCAGGATGTGACGAGCTGGTCCTAGATCCTTCATCTCGAAGATTCCCATGAGCTGTTTCTTGATTTTAATCTTTTCTTGAGAATTTTTCGAGCTAAACAAGAAAATATCATCAACATAAAGTGCCAGAATAATCATTTCTTCTTTATGACGCTTGAAATAAACACAAGGCTCCGACGAGGACCTGTGAAACTGTAACTCTTCAACCAATACTCTGTTTATTTTCTCATACCAGGCTTTGGATGCCTGTTTTAATCCATAAATGGCTTTATTTAATTTATAAACCTTATTTCCTTGACCTTTTACTTGAAAACCTTCAGGTTGTTCCATATAAATGGTTTCCTTTAAATCCCCATTTAAAAAAGCTGTTTTGACATCCATATGGTCGATTTCCATATCTTTCTCTGCAGCTATAGCTAATAATGAGCGTATTGTGGAATACCTCACAACAGGAGAGAATGTTTCATCATAATCTATACCATATTTCTGAGAATAGCCCTTTGCCACTAGTCTAGCTTTAAATTTCAACATTTCCCCATTTAAGCCATACTTTCTCTTAAAAACCCATTTACATTTTATAGCCTTTCTTCCTTTAGGCAGGTCAGTCAATGTCCAGCAGTCATTATCAATAAAAGATTGATACTCATCTGACATAGCTTCTTTCCAGTGCTTGGAGTCCGGGCAATTTAATGCATCTTGCACTGTCCCTGGATCATCACCGTCGCAGGTCAGCTGCCCAAGACCAGCAAACTCACTGGTGTCAGTGAACTCATCATCTTCTTCATCCAACCGCATTTGCTCCACAGATGAATTTCCTGGAAAATAATTTTCCAACGAATGACTGTCTTCAGGACTAGAGTCAATAAGTGTTATGATGCTTTGTCTTTCAGAATTATTGTTTTGAAAAACAACTGTATCATCATGAAGAGAATCTGTCTGATTTTCTTCTTCTCCCGTTAAACTTTGACTTAAATTTTCCTGTTCTTTGTTCAAATTAATAAATTGGATATTGTTACAATTTGAATCTTTCTTTTCAGAGTAGAATCTATCTTCCATAAAAGTTACATTTCTAGATTTTATACATTTCTGTGTATGAGGATCTATTAATCTATATCCCTTACTTTCATCACAGTATCCTACAAAAATACATTTCTTCGATTTTGAATCTAATTTTGTACGATTCGTTACTTTTGTATATGCCAAACAACCAAAGATGCGTATATGCTTAAGGCTTACTTTTCTCCCTGTCCACTTCTCCTCCGGTGTAGCTCCAAGGACTGCTTTAGTAGGGCTGCGATTCTTGAGGTAGACCGCTGTGTTCACTGCCTCTGCCCAGAATTTCTTCGGCAGACCTGCATCCTGGAGCATGCAGCGAACCTTCTCCATGATTGTTCTGTTTGCCCGCTCCGCTACGCCATTCTGTGAAGGTGAGTGAGGAATCGTAGTTTGGTGCCTAATACCATTTTCTTTTAGGTAACTTTGGAATTTTATATTCACATATTCCCCACCATTGTCTGTACGCAATACTTTGATCTTTTTGTTCATTTGATTTTCAACTTCCCGTTTGAATAATTTAAAATTTTCAAAAACTTCTGACTTAGACTTTAAAAAATACACATAAGTCTTTCTGGTATAGTCATCTATAAAGGTCAAATAGTATGTAGCACCGCTTAATGATTTTACAGGCATAGGGCCACATAGGTCACTATGCACGAGACCTAACACTTCTGTGGACCTATGTTGGGACCTCTTAGGAAAAGGAATTTCACTTTGTTTTCCTTCCACGCATGCAACACATGATTTAAAATTATTAATATTATAATCAATGTCTTTAGCCATACCTTTTTTAAGTAAATCCATGCTGCGCAGATTTAGGTGTCCCAGTCTGCGATGCCATACCTCCTGTGAAGTTCCTTCAGCAGTCACACTGTCCAGAGACGCCGCCTGGCCTGGCTCGCCTGACTCCTGCGTCCTGTCCTCTACCTGTTGAGAAACTGAACCATATCCTAACCCTGTACACAGAGACTGATACACATTTTTACCCTTTGAAGCATTTAACTTATAAACACCATTATTTGCATCTGCTGAGGCTACTGTTCTATTACATTTGTTAACTACTTTGCACCCTTTGCTATCAAAAATCACTTTATATCCTTTTTTAACTAAGGAACTAACTGATAATAAATTAGCAGCAAGTTTCGGCACATAAAGTACATCACTAATAGTTTTTTCACAATTGTCTATGATAACGTTAACATTTCCACAGCCAGCCGTGCTCAGCTTCTCACCGTTGGCAACTCGTACTTCCGTTGGTGTGGTGTTCTTGAAGTCCTCCATAATGCTTTGATCGTTACACATGTGGTTAGTCGCCCCACTGTCCACATACCAATCTATACTGCTTATATTGGCCGATAAAGCAGTAAGGAGAGCATCTTTTTTCTTATTTTCCGCTGCCTCTTTCTTTTTCCACATTGGGCATTCTTTTATTCTATGTCCAGCCTTCTTGCACTTGTAGCACTTGTACGATGTAGACTTTTTCACTGTAGACAGTGCAGATGTGTTATCGTTATTTTCTTCTTTGACCCCCCTTCTTGCGCTTTCTTGCAGTAATTTATTTCTGACAATATCGCTGTTCAATTTGATGTTTGAATTTTCTAAGGCCATTATGAGTGGGTCATAATCTGGGGTGAGCCCACTGAGTGTAATGATTGCCACAAATTCATCTTCCAGAGGTGAACCTATCTCATGCAATTGATGTGCAATATCTATGATTTTGTTTAGGTATGTCTCCATAGACTGATCTTGCAATTTTACATTGAATAGAGTTCTCAGTAACGATAACCGCCGGCTAAGCCCTGTGTCTTGGTAGGCCTTCTTTAATATATCCCACGCTTCCTTGGCAGTCTTGGCTCTTCGCACCATCGATATTATCACTGAAGATATCGAAAGACATATTCTTGCCAATGCTTTCTGATCTTTTCGCGTATCGACGGCCTCTGCTGTACCTTGAATGCAGTCCCACAAGTCTTCGTGAATGAGAATCATTTTCATCGAAAATTCCCACGTCGCATAGTTTTCTGCGCCCACGAGTTTCTCAATGGGAATTGTGTTGGACATTTTTGTTGTCTCCATTTTTGCCGTGCCTCGCAAAAATCATATAGTTGTTGCGCCGAGGGAGCGTCCTGGTCCCATTACCTGATGTTCTTGAGGCAGATTAATTTAAACAACAGCAAATTCTTGAAGATTTGTTTATTCCGGTTTACAAAATACATTCACCATTACGTACAGTAGGTAAGAGAGAGAGCGCACTCACATGAGCGAGACAACTTATATTTTAAAGTGACAGGTGACAGTGGCGTCTGAATGACTTTGACATAATTTAATCTTATAATAATATATATTCGCTTGTATTACATTACATTTGCCAAATTCCTAACAGACTGCTGTGATTGCTCGACTCTTGGAGTGTTTGTTTGCAAGGACGAACAATCGTCCAAAAAAAAAAATTAGTTTTCGGTTGTGGTAGGAGTATTTTTTTATCTACTAAGGGATTTAATGTTTTTCAGATTCCTACGATGCAAGAATGGAAGGTGATAGAACATGGTTTTCGAACTAAATGGAATTTTCCAGGCTGTATTGGAGCTATCGATGGAAAACACATTAATATAATAGCTCCTGAAGACAGTTCAAATTATTTTAATTATAAAGGAAATAGTAGCATAGTATTACTAGCATTGGTGGAGGATGGAGCTAGCATGATGGAGCTTCAGATGGAGGAGTATTTGAAAGATCAAGCTTAGGACAAGCACTAGCTAGTAATTCTTTGGATTTTTCTGATCATTTTGTTATACTTGGAGATGCGGCTTTTCCATTAAAAAAGTACCTCATGAAACCATTTCCTACTATGCCAACTAACAGAGAAAAAGTTTTTAACTATCGGTTATCAAGGGCTAGGCGAATCGTCGAAAATGCGTTTGGTATCCTTGTATCGAGATTTAGAATTTTTGAATCAAATATAGCCCTAAAGCCGGAAAAAGTTGACGTTATAGTATTAGCGGCATGTTCTTTACACAATTGGTTGCGTAAAACTTTTCCAACTTATATTACTCAACATTCTGCTTCCTCGAGGCATGTAATTTTTTTAATAAAGTAAGAAAAAGGTTAATATCAACTTACCATACTAGACATGCAATTATGTATATTGTATATGTAAGAAATATTATAAATTCAAACTCAACATATACACCATTTCCTGAAAGACTAATCTCAATCGGATTATCACAGTGAATAGTTAAAGGTAGCAACACATCCTATAAATTGTGATTTGACAGTGTATGTACACAGTGACAGTGTATGACAGGGTAACCTGTTCTGTTGGAGTATAAACCCCATAAAAAGGTGTACCATTAAGTTTGGGTTGAAACTCGTCTACCAGCTGTTTCAACCAAAGAGAATGGCCCCTGCTAAAACCATATATTTTGCCTCACTTGTCGACAGAGCTATGGTTTGCTGCTTTCATCTAACAAAACTAAAATACTTTTCTTATAGTCAACAAAAATTACATAGCTCTTCTCATATAAAACAAAACTTAATGACTTTTCTTAAAATTAACGAAAATTAAATTATTTTCATCTAACAATAAAACATGAAAATGCTTCATTTTCTACGTTTATTAGTTATCTCAAATTTAGAATCACATTTTTTAGTCTTTGGTGCGGATTAGCACTGTTACAAAAAGTTGTTAATAATTAAGAAGATAATAAAAACTATTGAACAGTAAAATAAGAAAAGTTTACTGAAAAAGTGAAAAGTTTTGATGTTCTAGAAGTACAAACTGTTAGAGGCTTAGGTTCAGGAAGAATCATTTCAACATCAGTTTATAAACAGTATAAATATCTTCAACATTAGGGAAAACAAATGTCCACGAAAGGCCTGGCTTTTCTTATATAAGATACTTTAAATTCAGTCTGATTATAGTGACCGACAGCTTTTCCTATATAGTAAATAATACTTTTTTTCTTAGGGAACCTCACTAAACCACAGTCCTATGTATAATATAAAATAGAGGTATATCTCAACTGTGAAACTTGGAAAGGTAGAACTAGCGCCATCTCTTAACGTGTTTGGTCGTTTTCTCCTAATTTATATATAGAGCTATAGCTATGTATGTATATCATAAATATATATACAATGTATAGTTACACCTATTATTTTTATACTTATAAGAGATATCTATAGGTTGTGCACCTAAAAATAAAACAAATTAATATATGTTTGTTATTATTATTTATTTTTTCTTTTGAAACAGTTGAAATAATATTTCTTCGCCTTAATTTTAAGCGAATCTTCGTCTTTACATTCCCTCCTGTTATTTAATATTTTATTTATATCTTTACAATAATTATTATATATATTAATATATTAAGATATATTTAGTATATACCTAATCAATTATTAAATCTTTATGTTTGTCACATTTAATAAAATCAAAGTCTTAAATTGTTAATGCTAATGTTTTTATAAATTCTTTTAGATTTTCTTTTTCTAAATTTGTTTTTATAATTTCATTATTTATATCTTGCAGATTTGATATGCAGAGAATGAGGGAATCACTTGCACTACAAAGCCATTGCTTTCCTGCATATTCTCTATACCTGACATTTTTTAAAAACATTCATTTTCGTTTTTTTACGAAATATCCAGCAACATATTGCAACCCCCCCCCCCCTATTTGACGAGGATCATTTTTTTTCTTCGAGGTGGATTATTTCAATATCAGGTATTTTTTCAATATTACAGGAAAGCATGGCTTTGCGTTTTGTAATGACAAGTTCGTTTAGCATTTCACATTGGTAATTTTCACAATTAGCACCTGGGGCATGGACATTATAGAGATTATTCACAAGTAATGTGGTAAACGCAGTTTCAAATCTCTCAGGTGTCGGATTAATGTTACGGTAACCGTTACTTCTAATTGCCCCAAAAAAAAATTCTATTGGATATTGGTTTAAGTGACGTAACCACACTGATGTAATGTCATAATTTTCTTTAAGGTTTTTTAACAGAGACTATTCCCTCTAATTTCCACACCCAGTTTTGAAGTGTTGGCACATGTTCTGCCTGTCCAGATGAAGAATTTATAAATCTCATTTCTTTTAATGTTTTTTTTTACTCCCTCCACACTTTGAAATGCACGGAATTAGGCGTGACCGGTCTAAGAAGAGGCTTCCCGTGTGTTTTATTTTTCTTGCTATAGCTGCCGTTGACCGAGTCAAATAATTTGTCAAAAACAATAATATGTCTGCTGTGTCTGTGCATTCTGGTGGGATATTTCCTTTTTCTGTAAAAGATAAAAATAGTAAATAAGTGGATGAAATGTAGTTTTTAAAACAAATAAAAGTTACATGTAAATAAAATAAGAAAACATGATAAGAGCCTATACATATATTATAATCGAGTCACACTCTCCCGCTCGCACTATTTGACAAATTAAAATATTACATTCATGGATTTTTTAATGTAAATTATAAGAAGACGAGAAAGACTTAGCTCCTGATGTTAAGAGATAACACTGCCCATAATCAGTACAGTGCTACCAAGGCGCGCTAGGCTAGGCTAGGTGGGTGCTATTTATTGAAAATTCCTCAAGATTGGTCTTGCATAATATTACACACTTAAAAGCATGTGCTTTTATAAACGTTTTTAGTTTGACATATTAATAAATGGCATGGGGTATATAATATTAAAAAAAAAAAACAAAAAATGTCATTGTGCCATTTTTTATATATCAAACGAAAACACTATCAAAATGTGTGCAATAATATTATTATGCAGGGCTGATCTTGAGGTCAGTATATAGTGTAGCTAATGACATGTGGTCATAAAGTCCGGCATGTAATCGAGATGCCCTAGGTTCAGAACTCAGTATGTTTCATTATTATGTCTCAAACACACACCATATGAAATCTATATTATTATTATGATTTCACCAATACCAACAAGGCATGATAGACATGCAACTACAATAATAAATACCATGCAAATTTGAGTATCTATAGATTCAGACGATTCAACTCTAGCAAGTGTGCGGAGTATCATGACGTTTCACACTAAGAATTCAAAATTAAATTTGTTTGGCACGGTTGGTACAGATAGTGCGTTCACCACAATGGAGAAGAGGAGTCTTAGATTACAAAGCCTCTGCTTTTCATTTGTCCTGTTTTTACTCTTTCTGTACAGAAAAAAAAAATTATAAACATGAAAGTTTGTAAGAATAAATGTTTGTTACTCTTTCACGGTTAAACATAATAAGTAATAAGAATAGATTTTTCTTTTCTCATCTGACATGTTTAAAGTTGGTATAGCAATGTTGCTGATCCTGTTATTGCGGCACCAATATTGTTCTTTAAAATGGAGATGGCACACACGTCGGTATTTGAAAATGTGATTATTTTATTTAGTTCCAGTATGTGAATACCAATTGTACTAACCCACACATTGAATAAGGCTAGATTTTTGTCTGGATTAGGAAACCTATGCAGTGTTACATGTGAACCTGGAAATATGAATTATTATCTTACTAATATATATGTGACAGTTTGTAAGAATGTATGGATGTCTGGATGTATGTTTGTTACTCTTTCACACCTAAACAGATGGACCAATTGAGCTGAATTTTGTATAGAGATAGCTTTGACCTTGGAATAACACATAGGCGGGCATTACAGCGGGTAAAACCGCTGGAGGCAGCTAGTCACACTAATATTATAAATGGGAAAGTTTGTAAGAATAGATGTATGTTTGTTACTCTTTCACGATTAGACGGGGGAACCGATTGAGCTTAAATTTGGTATATGAAATGAAACAAATTATTGATCAATTAAGTACATTAACTTTTACTTAAGTACATTAACTTTACTTAAGTATATTAACTTTTTATTGAATAAAATTTCAACTTTTAATTTTTATTGAATTAAATTGCAACATTTCCTCTATTATCTCAATTAAGTGAACTTATTCTGAAATATTTCGTCTATTTCCTCAATTGAGTGTGCTGTTTCAGTTTCAGCTGATTGAATTGACGTACTTGTGTTTCAATATATTCGGATGACTGTATGGTCGAATAGGAGCTTGCACTGTTTGTATTTGTAGTATATTCTTGGTACACCGGCGGTGACACAACTCCTGTAGGTATACTATATGTTGTAGGTGATTGTTCGTATGTACTATAGCCAGGATGGTTGTAAGAATACGTTTGATTATGTGACATGTTAAATGAGTTACGATATTTGATTTTATAAATCAAATTCACCACTTCGATTCTGAACTCACAATTTTGTCTTTCATTTATGCTCTTAATTTGAGGAAGTAAAGAAAGTAAACATTTCGTGTCGGCATCTTCTTCGGCTGTTTTAGGTGATTGTTGCTTTTTATTCATTGCTGTAATTAAACTCTGTTGAAAGGCTGTCATTTTAGGTTTTTTTCATCATAAAAAACCCAAATTGGCTTGTAAATTTCTTCTTCTCCCATACCAGATCGGATCGAATTTTGTTGTTTTTTAAATGCGTCCGAAATGCTGACATCAATGTCTCTTTATTTTGAGTTCCGAAACAGGAATTTGCAGGGAGTATGCATCATTCACCTGATAACATCGTACATACAATACTACATATTATTTTCAGACGAGGCTCTTTTATCGCCTATGTTCATCAGGGATAATGTAGGATTCTAATGCTTAAAGAATTTTTCAAATCGGTACATTAGTTTCGGGGCCTATTCAATTCCAACAAACAATTTAAGTCCTTCCTCTTTATTATATTAGTAATGAAGTATAGATTGTATACATAATTTCTATCAACATTAAAATAGTATAAACATACCTTGTTCTTATCCTAGGCCACGCTACGCCACGATTCCTTTGAAGTGTGTACAAAAAACCGACAACTCCCCGATTGCAAATTACAAATACAAATTATTTATTTACCATAAAAACGCACCTACTAATACAAACCAATGCGACACTAAAGTTAAATTTAATAGCAATAAATATTTAAAGTTAACGCCGTTATTTTCTCATGTAATGATTTTAGTTGTTTCGTGACTAGGTCATTGATGACCTTCAAGGTAGAGCTGAGCTCCTCTAATCAAAGTACGAAGATTATCGATTGAGATTTGAGAGTCCTCATTCGGAGTGTCATCAGAAGATTTACGACTTGGTTTCTTACTATTTGTTGTAGTCACAAATGATATTTCCTGTGTACCCAATGTATTCGAACGAATTGGTGTATTGGTGTTGTCTTTTTTTTTTGGTTTGTAACTCGTCAGACGTTTCCACCTCGGACCAGTGTTGGTCCTTCAGCTTCCACGCCTGAGTCGCTTTGTGCCGGCCGGCTCCGGTTTTAAGGGTAGAGCATGAGAGGGCCGGGTTTCCGTGGGTTGAGTTGCTGAGGCTTGGGGAGAGGAAGCGTCGAGAATTTATAGACAGAAGGGCGCCAGACACTTCCTCCGCCAACAAAGGTGTTCCAAGAATTCAAACACAAGTTAAACAGTCGTGAGTATATTATCATCCAAAATTACTTATAAGTATATTATCACCGACAGTGAGCTACATAGTCCTATGAAAGGTCCCAATAACAGTTGGTTTATCAAAAATTCTTAAGAGTTATATGTTATTACCACCATGGGCGTTCAGCGGCCCTTACAAAAAAACTAAATCACATTAATCATCAAAGCGTGGTAAAAGAATAGTCCAGAAACACTGGCCGTCACAATGTGTTACTTAAAACAATATCACTGGTGGTTTAAAACCTGGTACTAATACAATATAACCGGCAGTTCACAAACACCGCCAATATTCAGTAATTTACAACATTCTCGATAAACACAGTAGGTTAAACAGCGTAGGTTAACCCGTCGGTGAGAAGCACCGTCAGTAAACAGTTGCCTAAAGCACCGTCTATAAATACCGTTTCTAACCAGTGTTGATTAAACACCCTGGGTAAACTGGTCGGTGAAAAGCACCGTCGGTAAACACCGTAGATAAATTCCGTAGGTTAACAGCCTAGGTTAACACCCTGCATTAACAGCGTAGATTAACAGCGTAGATTAACACTCTGAACTAACAGCGTAGATTACCACTGTGCATTAACACCCTGGAACAATATAATTCCAGTATTAAAATCACTACAACCTCCAAAAAACCGCGAGGTGAAAATGTACAACTTACCACGTTTCGACGTGGGTGTTAATTTCTCTAAATGGGACGTGGAGCGACGCGAAGACGATACTGCTTGACTCCAGGTCTACGAGAAAGAATTTCAAATAGTTATAATGCCAAAACCAAAGATGCGTCAGCGCACTCACCGATGAAAATTCAACAATATTTCTTGTGAAATGTCCAGCACAATTTGGAGAAAGGTTCGGGCACGTCTATTCTGCAAGAGCGGCGGGAGGGAAGGCCCGAAAGCCTGCCTCCACGCCGCTATCCAATTTTCCCTGCGCGACGCCTTCTAACCTCTCACAAGAACAAGTATAAAATGGCCGAAATCGGGGTGACCACAATATTCATTGAATTAGGAGAAGGTCGGGCAAAGTGGATACCTTAAGGTATTTAAGGTTATAGCAGAAAAGGTATACAATACAAAAACAAAATAATTATCACAAATCAGTCTTTATTTATTGCTCTTGCAAATACGTACACCAGTTAACATTAATATTTAAACAATAATCAACTGCAATTAAAATTAAAAAAATTACGAAAGTATTCGCTTTGCCCGGTACCCCGGGTAAAGTGAACACAGTACTTGGGCATAGTGAATACCCATATTCAATCTCTGAAATAACTTTGATAAACTGAAAAAAAAAACCATAACTTGACCATAAAATTAGAAAATTAAGATTGGCAATCATCACAGGTATACCCTTGAGTGCCATCAAAAGCAGAACAATCTTCGTGACACCATTGTTGACAAATGTCACATTGAATCCAGTTTTCAATTGGTTTACTGTCGTCTTCAATATATATTTCACCGCAAAAAAACATAAAATATCCTTAAATTCTTTCATTTTCTTTGGCTGTTTAACCTTTATAGCAGTTCTTTTGTCTTTCTTCTCTGTATATTAGTCTTCTCTGTATATTGGTAGGGCTGAGCTGTAAGCTACTACCGGGTAGGAGTGGGCGTTAATTCAACGAACGGCTTTTTTTAACTGTTAATCTAATGTTAACGAATTAACAGTTTTTTGTTTACTGCAAAACCCGTTAAATCTATCAACTGTGTTATTCAACGATTTTGGCAATCCGTTTTTTTATTATCTCAACGAAAATGTATTCAAAAGTCGCTAACGTAATCTGAACCTGTTAACGTTAACGACGCAAAACCAGTTAAAATTATCTATTTCTTATGCGTTGAAAGAACGAATAGAAACGGAATATGCCGAGTGGACGCGAGACGCGAGGGCGCCTATGTGAGCGAGCGAGACGCCGCTAGCTTAAAATTGTACGAGCGAGAGTGAGAGATATCTATGTTTCTAAGTTCGCTTGCTCCATGGCTCACGCCGCTCTGTCTTGCCGAAACGAACAGGTTTTTGTTTGTAAACATTACAATCAAATTAGTTTGTTTGAGTGACAGGTTGAAGGTCAACGCATTTTTATTTTGATAAGTGAAAGTTTAAGTTGTAGATTTCGTTTCGTAGTTAATTGATGGTTTCTAGTTTTACGTTGTTATTTAGTTTTAGTATTGTTAAGTGTACAGTGTACCTAAATAAACTAATAAATGTTTTAATTAGGTAAAATAGATACCTAATTCATTTGCAAAATGTCAGCAGCGGCACGTAAAAATTCAAGTATTTTGTGGCGTCATTATGAAAAGGACAATGATACTGGGAAAGCTGTATGTAATATTTGTACGGAAAAAATAAGTTACAAGTCAACAATTTCTAATTTAAGAAGTCATTTAAAAAGAAAACACATTTCAACTTTTACGTCTCTTGTATCCGAGGAAAAAGGAGTGTCGGAATCAACTAGGGCTGTCGAAAATGAAGGTGAGCCTGATACATGTTCCAACCTGCCAAGTACTAGTTCCGTCCTGCCAAGTACTAGTTCCGTCCTGCCAAGTACTAGTTCTAGCCAATCTCATTTACCACCGGCTCCAAAGCGTCAACGGGCTTTGGATACATATTTACCTAAAAAAATAAGCTCGGAACAGAAAAAAAAAATTGACCGTGACTTACTGGATTTATGTATAGATGGATTTCATCCCTTTTCATTGGTAGAAGAACGCTCTTTTATAAAATACTCACGATGGATACCAGGATATAAATTGCCGACAAGAAAAACTTTGTCAAATTCTTTGTTACAAGAAGCTTACATTCAGACTGAACATATTGTTAAAAAACAAATTGCTGAAGAAGTACAGACTATGTGCATAACTACCGATTTATGGACGTCACGAGTGACGGAAAGCTACATTGCTGTGACAGGTCATTACATAACTAAAGACCTAGAATTTAAAACGGTATTATTGGGATGCTGCCATTTTTCTGGTAACCACACTGCAACGAATATTGCCGATGAAATTAGTACATTAATTGATAATTGGGGACTTAAAGACAAAGTAAATTTCGCGGTCAGTGACAATGCGACAAATGTTGTCAAAGCACTAAAAGAAGGCTTAGGGTGGAAGCACTTTGGTTGTTTCGCACATACCCTTAATTTAATAGTTAATGATGCGCTAGTACTGGTAAAGGGACTTATTGAAAAGGTTAAAACAATTGTTGCACACTACAAAAGAAGTACTGTTTCTTCAGAGAGACTCTCAAAGTATCAAGTGCAACAACAACTAACACCAAAGCATTTAATACAAGATGTGGAAACAAGGTGGAATTCCACTTTTTATATGTTACGAAGATTTATAGAATTGCAGGAGGCTGTACGTTCGACGTTAGCGTTAGTTAATAAAAACCTGCCAGTAATCACCAATGATGAATGGTCTACCTTATCACAGCTTTGTCAGATTTTACGACCGTTTGAAGAAGTAACAAGCATGATGAGCGCACAAAATTATCTAACAGGAAGCTACGTCATTGTTATGACGCGATGTCTAATTGAATCCTGTAATAAAATATTGGCCAAACCTGATTTGTCGAGCACTGTGTCTGATGTAGCCCTATTATTAAAATCAGGCCTTGCCGAAAGATTCAAGAATATTGAACAAAGTGGAACTTTGTCAATAGCCACATTTATGGACCCCCGATTTAAAATTCAAGCTTTTTCCGATCGGAATGAAGCCGTTAGAACGAAGGAGAAAGTTAGAAACCTTGTGGCAGGAATCATTTCCAAAAAAGATACTTATACTGCACAAACTATTCCGGAATCCAATACTAGTGAGAAAGATGAACTAAGTCCTTGGGACATATTCGATTCGATAGTAAGCCAAGGTCAGAGTCAAGGTACACCAGTCTCTGCGGCTATAAAAGAAGTAGATATGTATTTGTCGGACGAATTACTTCCGAGGAAAAACATTACAGGCGCATGGAACTGTCCCCTGGAGTGGTGGAAACACCATCAATACGTGTACCCAAATTTAGTACAAATATTTATCAAACACTGTAACATCGTCGCGACTTCAGTACCATGCGAGCGAATGTTCTCAAAAACTGGTCTGATTATAAATCAGCGCCGGACACGATTAACGACTCGTAAAGTCGAAAAATTGATGTATCTAAATGTAAATATGAACCCTAACAGGTTTAAATAAAACGAAGATTGTGTAAATATTGTAAAAAAATACAAAAAAGAATAAAAATATAACAAAAAAATAAACAAAAAAAAACATAATATAAAAAAATAAGATGATTAGATATGTATATAAAAAAATTAAATGATTATGTACATAAAATGAATTAAACTTTTAAATACGCCTGGTATATCCTTTTTCTGCCAGCCAGTCCTAAGCCTGGAAAGTATGAAGGGAAGTTTATTTCATTTAGATGACGACTTTTGATCATTAATTATTTAAAATTGACTGGTCACTCAAACAAGCTAACTTCAAAACACGAAAACATTGCTTTGGTTTTAGCAGCCTGCGGCGTAACGTCAGCTCCTTTTTCAATTTGAACAAAGTTTCATCTATTAACTATTAACTGCTACGTTGCCGTTGGTACAAATCTGTTACATTAATGAAAACCTAATAATAATGTTAACGGCTTTTTTAACAGGTTAACATGATGAATTTAACGGCTTCGTTGCGTTAACCCAAAAATCGTTAACGACCCACCACTAACTACCGGGGTCCATAGGTGGCGGATCATGGAACGGCTTGGAGATATCCTAGCTAGCTGCGCTTGCAGTCCCCGACCAATCAGCGGCAAGGGAACAGGATGCAGTGGTAGCCCCTTAGGAAAGGGCTGCTTAGAAAGTGCTGCAGTATCCGAAGACGACCTTGTGACATGGCGAGTCGTGCCGCCATTAAATAAGCACTCCTCTACTATGGGCAGCTGCGTAGTAGTAATCCAAAGAGTGGAGGTCAAGGAGACCGGAACAGTTTTTGGATAGCTAGTTACTTGGCGGAGTTGATAGTCAACGGTACGGCAGTAATACAGCGTTTGGAAGGCAACGGAAAACCACCAAATACATTTTCCCAGGAAGATCATTATGGCTGAAAACAATAAAACAATGGCCCTCAGTCCCCGGCAGACCTTCAGTGGTCAGAGGGTGCGAAGAATCTCCGGGTCAGCCATGACGATTGCTACATGGAATGTAAGGAGTATGTACGACACCAGCAAAGTAATAAATATTGAACGTGAAATGCAACGACTTGATATAGATATTCTTGGAATAAGTGAATCCAGGCACAAAGGGGTAGGTATCTTAGATAGAGCTGATACTGTAACGTATTACAGTGGTAATAACACAAATACGCATTTTAACGGCGTCGCCATTATGATCAAAAAACACCTAAAATCTAATGTTACAAATTTCTTACCACTATCTGACAGAGTGTTACTTCTGCAGTTGAGAGCAAAACCAAGAAACATTAATGTTGTCCAAGTCTATGCACCTACAGCGGATAGGAAAGATGAAGAAGTGGAACAGTTTTATGATGAAATTAACGAGATCTTGAGACAACTAAATAGCCGGGATATCACACTTATAATAGGCGATTTTAATTCCAAAGTAGGCAGCGGGAGAGTCTCAAACGTTGTTGGAGACTATGGACTAGGAGTAAGAAATGAACGTGGTGAACGTCTGATACAATTTTGTCAGGAAAAGGATTACGTCATAGCCAACACCTGTTTTAAGTTGCCACCCAGGCGACTCTATACATGGAGGTCACCGCGTGACTCGTCTAGTAAGATCATCCGTAATCAGATTGACTTCATATTGGTTAACAGGAGATACAGAAACAGCATTAAATCCGCAAAAACATATCCGGGTGCTGATGTGAATTCCGACCACAATCCTGTAATAGCTTCTATGTATTGTAGTATGAAAATCTTAAAAGGGCCAGCTCCGAAACCAAGAATAGACATAAATCGCCTCAAGGACGACTCAATAAGAGCGAGGGCACACACTGTAATTAATCAGAACATCCAATCGTTATCAGTTGCCCTTGCAGATAGCGAGAATATCGAGAACATCTGTTCTTCTTTTAAGGAGACGCTTATAGAGGCGGGTGTAGATATTTTGCAAACTGAACCTGTGGTTAAGAGGAGTTGCTGGGTTACATCAAGCATATTAGAACTTCTAGAAGATAGGAGACTATGCAAAGGCGTAGACGACGTGAAATATCTGTCAATTGACAAGCAAATACGCAAAGAAGTAGTAGAGGCAAAGGAAGCGTGGTTGGTAGAACTATGTGAAGAGATTGAGCAAGTCGCGGCTAAACATGACTGGTTTAATCTGCATAAGAAAATAAAAGAGATCACTGGTGGGAAACAAACATCTAGTACCCACGTCCTGGTTGATGATAATGGACAGTACGCAATGTCTACAGAAGAGAAGCTAAAAGTATGGCAAGCATATATAGCAGATCTCTTTTCAGATCGTAGACCTCCTCTATCTCTGGATAGCGCAGAAAGTTCGGGACCATTTATCACTAGGAGTGAAATATCTTATGCCATTAGAACGTCCAAATCAGGAAAATCTGTAGGACCAGATGAGGTGCCTGTTGAGTTAGTGAAGTTGCTGGAATACAGTAATCTCGGACTACTGGAGAAACTTTACAATACCATTTACGATACTGGCCATATACCATCAGACTGGCTGAAATCCATTTTTGTCACTGTCGCGGCCAACCAGTAGCGCCATCTGCCGGTTGGGCCCTGCACCACCAGGAGCGCCGCGACGCTGCGCCCGCGAGTTCAAGCCGTCCCTAATGTCAGCTGTCTCAATTTAATATTTTGTCAACATCAATGTCAATTTTATACGAGAAACCGTTTTATTCATTTCAATTTAAATAGCGCCAAAATTCGTTTTACATTCAAATTCTCTATAGCACAAGCGACACACATATTATTGTAAATTTTAATCGAATTAAACCATATTGGAAGAAAGCAGCGCATTTTGGATTTTCGAAGCCTCCGTTCCTCAACAGTCACCCTACCTAAAGTACCAAATGCGAAGAAATGTAGTGATTACAGAACCATCTCGCTCATGAGTCACGTTCTGAAGATCCTGCTAAAAGTTGTGCATCAACGTATATATGCAAAGTGTGAGAACGTGATCTCAAACACACAATTTGGCTTTAGAAATGGATTTGGAACAAGGGATGCTTTGTTTAGTTATCAGGTGCTCATGCAGAGATGCTGGGACGTGAATCAGGAGGTTTTCGTATGTTTCATAGATTACGAAAAGGCTTTTGATAAAGTCAGTCACAATAAGCTAGTAGCTATACTGGAAGAAATTGGCCTCGACTTGAAGGATATAAGGTTCATTAAAAACCTATACTGGAACCAAAGGGCGAGCGTACGAGTTGAAGGCAAGCTAACAGAAACTGTAGACATCTTGAGAGGCGTTCGTCAGGGTTGCATACTCTCACCGCTCTTATTCAACTTGTATTCTGAGAGCATTTTCAAGGAAGCGCTGGAAGATCTAGACGTTGGAATAGTCGTCAATGGAATTGTTGTCAATAATATTAGATACGCAGATGACACTATTTTAATAGCACCCAGTATGAATGAACTGCAGATACTATTGGATAGAGTACAGTCTGTTAGTGCTGCATTTGATCTTAACATAAATATCAAGAAGACCAAGTACATGATCATCTCTAAAATACCACCACCTACCATTGGATTATTATGTGGCGGACAGAGGTTGGAGAGGGTTCATAAATATAAGTACTTGGGTTGTTTTGTTGATGATCAAGCAGATCATAGCCTAGAAATTCGATGTAGAATCGAGCAGGCTCGCGGTGACTTCACCAAAATGAGGAAACTTCTGTGTGACAGGAAATTGAACATCAAACTTCGGACTCGTCTAGCACGCTGCTATATTTTCTCCATTCTTCTGTATGGCGTCGAAGCTTGGACTTTAACAGAAGCCATGTGCAAGAAAGTTGAAGCTTTTGAAATGTGGGTTTACAGAAGAATGTTAAGGATATCCTGGAGAGACAAAATACGAAATGAAGTGGTGTTGCAAAGAATGGGAAAAAAGGTTGAGGTTCTTAACACCATAAAGAGACGTAAGCTGGAATACCTAGGCCACATAATGCGTAGTCCCAAATATGAGCTATTACAGCTCATAATACAGGGAAAGATACAGGGAAAAAGAAGTCCAGGAAGAAGGAGAACATCTTGGCTTAAAAATCTGCGCCAATGGTACTGCAAGAGCACGCGTTCCCTATTTAGAGCTGCTGTGTCGAGGGTTCAAATTGCCATGATGATCGCCAACCTTCGTTAGAAGATGGCACCCAAAGAAGAAGAATATTAGTCTTCTTAGGAACATTTTTTGACTTATCATTCAGTCATTTAGTAATATTCTTAACTTTATTTTTGTCATATTTCTGCTTTTGATCTTCCTTGATCGGGGTACTGGTTAATATTTCCGATTTTTGTAATTTCCGCTTACGCGTGGTCATTGGTTTGGCAGGATTTGGAATAGGTCTTAACATCAAGGGACTGCAGTGGGAGGCTGAGCATCCCGGTTTCGGATCAGGTGAGTTGTCACGACTAGTATTTAGTCGAATATTTACTTTAGTTTCCGGCAGCACTGCGTCACCTTTCTGAGTAGCTATATCTGGCCCAAAAGCGGAGACATTTCGCGAACATCCAGGTTCTTGATCAGGTGTACACCCGTCGCTACGAATCTTTTCAGGCGTGTTAACAATGGGCGCAACAAAGTCTTGAAAGAGTTGTTATTTTCCTTTCGTTGATAGCACTTTAGGCGGCTTATTTGTGGTTGTAGATATACCAGTTTCATCCATGTTATATAATCTGGATGCATCAATATCATGTTTTACTGTTAAAGCTTCAAGGTTTTCATAAAAACGTCCAATTTCACGTCCTTAAATCCTTTTGCCCTTGCAACCGATGTTGCCTCTGGAGTCCTGAGGGATATTTTATCGTGACGAGACAAAAATGACGATAACCAATCATCTCCAGCTTTTTCGTACTTGTCCCAGTTTTTCGGGTAGTTCAAATTATTTTTCTTGGCGTAGATGAACGCTAAATGTTTAAATTCATCTCGAGTCAAGCCAAAAAATACAGAATCCATATCTTTGAGATTCTATGTCACCAACTCTATTTCCTGATCTTCAGTGAAAACAGGACGGAATCTACCAAGTTTTGAAGCAGCGATGCCGGTTTTTACATGCCTATACAAGGTTGCATAAGCCAAACCATAATTTTTAGCTGTGCTTTTTATTGATTCTCCAGCTTTGCACAAATTAATAGCCGTTTGCATAGCATTTTCCTCCCACGTCCCTTGCTTAGTTTTTTTTTTATATTTATTTACCATCTGAAACAAATAAAAGACATTTTTAGATAATAAGTCAGCAATGAGAAATAGCGGGCAAAGTGGATACCATATTGTAACGAATAAAAAAAAAAAAAAATGTTGTTTTTCCGTTGAGCGCGGGGGGTGAGGTCCGCGTTCAACGTGAATTGTGTTAAATGCAAAGGGGGGGCCACTACGGGTAAGCACAGTTAAAAATATAAAGGTGGGAGACCTTGGGACAAATACGTCCCCGAAAAAAATTGGTGCTATACCTACCTGCGTGTCCCCACACTAAAGGTTACTAAAATTTAAAGGATCGTTACATACATTTTAATCTGAAAATAAACTAGAAATGCACGGTATTGCAGAGCCGGTCTAGTATTTGACTTTTATTTCAAGGACCGTATCGTGGCTTCCTGGTGTCTTGGTGTAATCTGAGGATTAAATAATTAACAACGGAGTCAATTCAAAATTACATTTATTATCGATCAACACGCATGGCGACTTATGTTATGTTGAGCTTAAATGTAGATTAATATGAGTTGAGACAACTATAGGCTAAATCGTGCCATTACTAAAGCCAGTTGGGCCGACAGAAAAAATAATGTTTGAAATATATTAAATTGTTCCGGAATGTGGATCCACTACAATATCATCTCGTATCAATGTTCGCTTAATACAGTTTACAATGTTCAGGGCTAGTTCCCTCTAAACTGGTGAATGTGTGCCCCGTTAAGCGGTGGCACCAAAATTAGGTTATTGCTATTAGAATTAACGTCGAACCATTTGCGAATCCTGCAGGGCCGTAGGCTTAGAGAGGCAAGGCCGTTAGTACTCACGGGGAGCTTGATAGAAAGTGCAACTTGCCGAAGCGGCGTGGCAAAATTCCATAGATGGACGCGTGGTCGGTGTCGGGCGGGAACCTCGCTGGAAGCGTTAGCGGCGAACGATTTGCTTGGGGAGCCGTGAGGGAAGCCGGGATCGTGGGCGCTTTCAGGTGGGTGGTAACCCAGGACCCGGTTTTTTTCGGGATTTTAAAATATGTCTGTCCATAATCAGAACAAATATCGGCGCGGTCGCCGTTTGCTTGCGAACGAAGTCTACGCCTCTATACATGGCGGCTTCAGAGAAATGACGTGGAATGGAGGAAATGGGGTCATCCAGGTCAAAGGAGCGTTTCGGTTTCACATCCAGGGTGTGTTCACACAAGCTGAATAAAATTAGAACCGCACTATTTATTTTAATATTCATCTACGAGTGTATTCTAAATGTGTAATTAAATCACTACGTAATATTATTCCTATTTATTTGTTTTATACTGATGTTTAATTAATAAGTTAGTATTTACGCGTTTTGTCACTGTCAAATGCAAATGATGCAATAGCAATAACAAGACGCAATAAAAACCTTCTATATTCTTTATGCTATATTGTTAGTTGCCATTAGAAAAATTGTAATGATTTTCAAATGAATTTATAAAATGTGATAAAAATAAATGCCAATTATAATTTAATCTGATTTGTTTGGATTATTCCCTACTTATTTAATTTAAATTTAGAATTGTTTTATTTATATGCGAGTGTTGTGGACTGAATTAAAACTTCTTTTTTCTTTCTGTGGAGGCTTCTTTATTGTCGGGGTACCAGCGGCGAAGTGATTTGTCTCCAGGGTTGCCAAAGCTAATTCATCCAAATCCCCAAAAATCCTGATCGAATTCCCCAAATTTGGGGATAAAAATCTGCTGATTCCCCACAAATTCCCCTCAAAAGTTTTTTATAAAATGAAACTATAATCCATTATTTAATTAATATTTATTGTTTATCTTTTATGTTTCCATATATTAGACGAAAGCATTTTGTTGGAAGGGTTAAACTTAACACTGCCGCCCAGTTTTTTAATCCCTTCCCTTGTAGCCATTAATGATACTATAGTTTCTGTATTCAACCTATTGCGGTTTTCAGTTTTTAAATTTTTAAGAACACTAAATTTGCGCTCGACTGATGCATTTGAAAAAGGCAATATCAGCAATAATGAAATAACAATTTTTATGTTTGAGAACAGGTATTCTCCCGCAGCGTTTTTCATGCGAAACACTTTACCCCAGTAACATTCAGCATCAAAGTTATCTCCATGAACTTCAAGCCCATGTTGATGAAAATCCAGCATAGCGTGAGCTCGCCCACTCATCGTCCAATTTTTGTGCTGTCACAAATTTATAAAGCACTGGAAATCGTTTCAGTACAGGCATCAGTGTTTTAATTTTAAACTGTTGAGCTTCTATTGGATTTAAAACAGATATAATAGAAAATAAAGGATCTCCGAAATCAAATCGCTTAATTATGTCCGACGTAAATTCCATATAAAATTCTTGGCATGTCTTATAGAAATCTGCAATAGCTGCACGAGGTACATTTTCCCATTTTATTCACCCAGGTACTTGACGCTATTTTCCCATTTGATGTCCTGGCCTCTGAGTGTGAGTGGAGGCGGAAGGGTGCGTGTGGCTCCCGTGACGAGCGCTTGCGTCTTGGCTACGTTCACGGCCATCCTCCATTTGTCCAGCCACTCCGGGATTTTCTGGAGGACTCGCTGCACCCTTCCTGCTGCGTTCTTCTGGTTCACGGACGAGGCGAAGTACGCGCTGTCGTCGGCATATAGGGCGAGGACTACACCTCGCTCTCCTGCTTGGAGGTCTTCTTCCTCCAGGATGGGGATGTCGTCTGTGTATGCGCCGTATAGCGCGGGGGACAGACAACTCCCCTGGGGCACTCCGGCGGCGATAGGCCTGGTGGTTGAGGTGGCGTCCTCCACGGCGACATGAAAAGTGCGCGCGTGAAGAAAAGACGCCACCAGGTGGACGAGGGCCGGCTGGAGGGCAGATAGGCTCAACTTATAAAGGAGCCCCTCATGCCACACCCGGTCGAACGCCTTCTCGATGTCGAGAAAGACGCCGACGGTGCGCCGGCCTCTGTTCCATTCCTCGGCTAGGTGGTGCAGAACTCTGGTCAGTTGGAGTGTGGTGGAGTGCCCCGCTCGGAATCCGTGTTGCTCTTCACGGGGGCGCAGGGCTGGTTGGAGGCGCCTCAGCAAGATGCGTTCGAAGAGCTTTATTACCGCGCTCAGGAGTGTGATGGGGCGGTAGCTCGCAGGGTTGCGGCGGTCTTTCCCGGGCTTCGGCAGCATGATTACTCTCCCCAGCTTCCACGTGCTGGGGAAGTGCTGCGTGCGCAGGATCCCATTAAAGAGGCGGCTGAGGGCCACCAGTCCTCTGGTGGGCAGCCGCTTGATGGCTGTGTTGGTGATCCTGTCGTCGCCCGGGGCCTTTTTGTTGGGCAGCCTTCTGACTGCCAGGAGGACCTCTTGGGGCTGGATGAAGGTGTCCCCTGCCAGGGGAGGGGCAGGGGAACTCAGGAATGCCGTGACCTCCTCGTGGACCCGGCGGTGGTGTTCGTGGACGGCTTCAGTGGCATCTGGCGGAACTTCGTGGAGCTGGAACTGGTGCTCCAGGTGTTCCGCCAGGAGTTCAGCACGGTCCGCGGCCAGGTAGTGCCTCTGGCCTGCGCTGTCCCGGAGAGGGCAAATGGTCGTCTTCTCCTGGATCAGGGCTTTGTTGAGTTGGTGCAGGTTGGTCTTTGTGGGGTCGTCTGCTACTTCGTCCAGCTTGGCCTCCCAGCTGTCACCCCTCCAAGTTCGGATGGCCTCCGAAACCTCCTCCCCGAGAGCGTTCAGCTCACGCTTCAATCGGGGGCAGCGCGTAATGGCCCAGAGTTTCCGGAGGGTCCTCTTCTTGGCGCGTTATGCTTGCAGGTGGCGCGGGAGTGTGTCCCGGCGTCTGGAGACTGGAGCTGGAGTGGAGGAGGAGGCTATTGCCTCTTTGATGTGGGCCGTCACTGCGGCCGCATACTCCTCCACTTCTGCCGGCGTGGTGATGGGGCCGACCTCCAGGCCTTCACATTTGGCGGTGAAAGCCGGCCAGTCGACCCTTGTGCGTGCGGGCCGTGGTGCCCGCATGTTGGCTCCCTTTGCCAGTGTGATGAGGAGGGGGAGGTGCTGCTCGTCCAGGTCGTACAGCACCTCCAGGCTGATGGGGCATGGCAGGTCTTTGTGGACCACCACATCCAGCACGTCCGCGGCCTGCCGCGGGTTTGCCGGGATGTGCGTGGGCGAGTCCGGCCCCACGACAGTATAGTCGCGGGCTTCTGTGGTTCGGGGCCGGCGGTTGGTATACCGGCCTCTGCAGTTGATGTCCTGGACGCGGGCCCATCCCTGGGGGGGGGGGGTCACTGGCTGCCAATGCGTGGCAGTCGGTCGAACGACTTGCGGCGGTGGAGCTGTGGGTCTTGTTGCCGCTACGCGGGTGACAGGGACAAAGCTAACCCTCGGGTCGCTCTGGGCCTCGGTCATGCGCGCATCTGTCTCTACAGGCCTTGTTTGATCTGCGGTCGTAGTGGCCTGTTGGGCGATTGGGCTCCTTCTGCTGGCCTGGTGGGTGGGACCTCTCTCCCGCGAGATTGGGCGGCCTTGTCTCGAGGACGGGCGCGATCGCGGGGCGGATGGGGCCCTTGGTGCTGCTGCTGGTGCGGCGGACGGTGGTGGGCCGGCGAAACGCCAGCTTGGGGCGAATGGGGCGAAGGCGTGGAGTGGAGGGGTGGGCAGCGGGGTGGAGGCTGCCGTGGGGGGGGGGCAGTGCGCTGTCCTCGCCTCATTCTGCCTCTTGGCCTTCTTCTTCGGCCATAGGTCTCTGCTTGTCCGGCGTCTGTGGTGCGGGGCAGCTGAGGTTCAGGCTGCCGTGGCGGGGCCCACTGGCGGCGGGCCTCCGGTGACGGGGCGCGCATTGTGTGCGGTGGTGCTGGACGGGTGGGCGGCGGGAGGCCGGGCAGCAGGATTTGCCGCTTCCGGGCCTCTCTTCTATATGTGGGGCAGGTTCGGCTGTTGGCCGTGTGCCTGCCCGCACAGTTGGCGCAATTTGGGCTGGTGCCCGGCGTTTTCGGGCATGCTGCGGCGGCGTGCGGCTCGCTGCAGCGGATGCACTTAATAGGACGGTGGCAGTTGTGGGAGGAGTGCCCGAAGCCTTGGCACCTGTGGCACTGTGCCACCGTCGAAGTGCCTCGCCAGGCCTCCACGGTGATCCCGGCGAAGCGTAGTATTTCGTGCATGTTATAGAGGCGCCTCATATCGTCAGCCGGCATCCGCTCTAGCTGCACGAAGTAGACGCCTGGTCGGGTCTCGCTTCTGGTCGGGATGGCGCGGGCTGAGGAGGCCGGGAAACCCTTCGCCTTGAGGGCCTCTACCAGCTCTCCCGCGTCGGTGCCTGCGGGCAGGCCGCGGATGGCTACCTTGAAGGGCCTTTCCGCGGCGGTGCTGAAGCACCACCACGATAGTATGGGGTCCCGGGTGGTAGCTTCAGTCAGGTACCTTTGAATGCACCTGTATTCCGCTTCTGATTTGGGCACGAAACGTACCCCTTTGCTGAGGGCGAACGCGTTGGGCGGGTGTCCCAGGCGGCGCCGGAGCTCGGCGAAATGGTCCGGCCATCTTGTAAGGGCGTCCACGGTGATGGGCGGGTATCCCTTACGTGCGGTGCTGGCGGCGGGGGCGGCGGGGGGGGTCGTGGCCCCTCCGGGACTCTGGCTGGTGGTTGGTCGCTGCGACGTGCTGGCTGCGACTTCCATTGGCGTTGCCGGCCGGGATGCCGGCGGCGTGCGCGCTATCGCGGCATAAGTGGGGCCTGCGTGCGCGGGTGTAGGTGATGGTGAAGGGGAGGCGGGGGGAGGCCTCTCGCTGGCGGCCACGGGTTCTATGGCGGCGTACGAGGTGGAGTCATCCTCTCCTAGGGGCTCCTCTGTCTCCGCCATTTCCTCGCCGCGACGCTCGGTGTGCTCGTTCTCCGAGTCCGAGCTGTCGGCGGTGATGTTGGCGGGGGGGCCGGTGGACGACTCTGATGATGACGGGGACACTGAGTTCCTCGTCAGCATTGGGTGTGGCGATATGGTTGGCGGCGGGGTCGTTCTTCGGAAGGACGGGCTGGTCGGCATCCGCACGGTTTTTTCCCGTGCTGGTGGTGGCGATAGCGGTTTGCTGGTGGACGGTTGCGGGGAGGGGGGGGAGGCGGAGAAAACCCTCTGCCTCTTCTCGTCCCCCTGCGTGACATCGGACGATGAGTTATCGCGCCTGCGCGGCTGCGCGGCGCGGTGCGGGGGGCTGCGGGGTGGTTCCTCGCGACTCGGGGCATCAGTCCCGGCCGCGGTGAGGCCTGCAGCTTGAGAGCCTTGGCGCTGGGTGCGCCGGGCTCCGCTGCCCGGGGCTGACACTATGGTGATCTGCTCCGGGTGAAAGATGTTCCTCTTCACAATTACACGTGAAGGGGCGGTGGGGTCCTCCTCGGAGGAGGAACTGGTGGCGTGACGCTCTGACCTCTCGGCCATCGCGCACTATTGTCTTTATATTATGTTTTTCACAATAACAAAAACATAAAGTCCTCCGTTCTCTTAACATCTCTTCTTCAGCTATTGAATGGTTTCGCAGTTACCTGTTTGGACGTAGGCAGCGCGTGCGCATTGATGATAAGTTCTCGTCATGGTGCAATACGACAGCCGGTGTCCCACAGGGCGGCGTTCTTTCTCCTCTTCTTTTCGCTATTTTTATTAATTCAATCTCTCAACAACTATCTTCTTCCTACCACCTTTATGCAGACGACCTACAAATTTACACGCAGGCTTCAGTCGATGAAATAGATACGGCCATAAGGACTACCAATAGCGATCTACAACGGATTCTTGACTGGAGTAAATCCTATGGACTTAATGTAAACCCTTATAAAACTCAAACGATTGTTATTGGTAGTTCTAGGATGATTTCGAAACTTGACTGGTTCCGTCTGCCTCAAGTGATTTTCGACGGCACTATCATTCCCTTTAGTAAATCGGTCAAAAATCTTGGAATACATTTTGATTGCCATCTATCTTGGGAAACTCAAGTAACCGAAGTGAGTAGAAAGATCTATGCAACTGCGGGTTCTTTACGAAGACTGCGCAATTTCCTGCCGATCACCACCAAAACTGCTCTTGCACAATCTCTTCTTTTGCCTATACTAGATTATGCAGACGCTAGCTATCTGGACTTAACCCAAGAACAGTTAAACAAACTTGAAAGACTGCAAAATTTCTGTATCCGGTTCATATTTGGCTTGCGCAAATATGATCACATTTCCGAGTACCGCAGTAAGCTGAAATGGTTACCCATCAGATTTCGCCGGAATACCCACATTCTCTCTCTTCTCTATAATATTCTTTTTAGCCCCTCTACTCCTCCATATCTTAAGGAACGCTTTAAGTTTGTATCAAATACCCATTCGCTATATCTTCGATCTACAAATAATTTTCTTCTTATGACTACGACCCCCACTATTTCTTCGAAATTCACTCAAATGGCATTTACTGATTATGCTGTTCATCTGTGGAACGCCCTCCCAGTCCCCATTAGATGCTCAAAAACTCTTCAAAGTTTTAAAACGCAACTTAATAATTACTATCTCTCACAAAGTTAGATATTCCTTGTCTGTTTAGTATAATATGTATTATAATATTATGTATTTTATTTATTTATGTATATTTTAAAAATCATATTATGTATTTAATATAATGTATGTATTTATGTATAATATATTAATTTATTTATGTATATGTATGTTTATAAATTCAACTTATCCTATACTTTATATCACCCTACTCTTTCAATCAACCTCTCCATGCAAAGTCGGTTGCCTGGAAGAGATCGCTTAAAGCGATAAGGCCGCCCATTGTGGACCAGTGTTCTAAATTTTAGTTTTAATTAGTTTTAAACGCTGTATACATAATATTATTTTTAAGCAAATTCTTTGTAAAATGTTTTTAATTTGGTCACAATAAAGAGTATTTGTATTTGTATTGTATTGTATAAAGGTGTCCAAACGACAAAACTGCGCTCGTCGCAGCCGAGTCTCGGTCTGTGCGGACCACCAGCCGGGTGAGGTCACTGGCGTACCAGTGAAGGCCCAGCTAGCTTACCGCAACCAACTCTGAAACGGCGCGACGGTAAACGGGCGGGTTTGTCTGGACAATACGGGTTTGGGGTCACGTGACTCTGAGTATTATTATAATACCAGTAGACAGTGTACCCCTCCTCCGTGCACAACACTATTACACGACACTGTGTCGGGCACTGCACAAGGCGAAAAAACGTCTCTTGTAAGTGTTGCACTGCACTATACGAGTGCGAGGAGCACAGCACTACGCGTGAGAGCAGGAGGGCCTACAAGAAGCTCGACGTCACGCGGGACGGAGCACTCTTGAGGTCGACTCGACTGCGGGCGCGGGTAGCGGTGGGCGGGGGGCGGCCGGTGTAGAGGCGCGGCGGGAGGGAGTAACTGGACACGTCCGAACGCTGCGGCGGCGACTACGCGACTCCAACCGTAATGGTATGACGCAATGTTCAATCGACATTATCATGGGGAAATATTTTTCTGTTAACTACTGTTAACAAAAGCGATGCGACCCATCATTTATGTTAAAACTCGTACCACAAAATTTTTGGGTTGTTTCGATGATGTGTGTCACGTACGGAGACATTCAAATGCTATTTTCAACTGGTGCAGTCTCTGACTTGATGCAATCAAACATTTCCTCCGGAACAAATAAATTCTCAGCCGCGAAAGCCCACTCATTGTAGTTCTTCAACCCTTTCAATTTAGTTAATTGTAAGCCTGCTGTGAACAATGTCGCAGTAATAGATGTGCTGGTTTTAAAAGCAAAGTTCTTTACGATCCAATGCAATGGAGGTTTAACTTCTGTTACCAATAAATAATATTGACTTACATACTGTGAAGTAATTACGTGGGCCACAGCCTTCGGTTCCAAAAAATTTTTAGCCATCGTTTATAGTAATCACTTATTTATTTGAAAGTTTTACCATTTGTATGTGTCAATTCTAGTGGGCCAGATGAGAGAAAAAAATGTTTTTATTACTTTTAAACTTGGTTTTATTAATAAATAAGAATAAGAATATTTTATTTATCCATAAAACACGTTTACAAAGTTTTTTAGAAAGTATCTAGTGGTCCCCACACTAGGGCAAGCCTGTCTCGTGGGTGGGGGCCTTACAACACCGTTACCAAAAAAGAGAAATTACAAACTGTTTCAGGTAATCGGTAACTTAATATAATATATACATACAATTATGTGACAGTTATAATATACTATTAAGTGAGAAAATTATATCAACTAACATATCGTTGTAAAAACTGATACTTATGGTGCTCAATAATTTTGTTTAGGCTGTACCATTATGTTAATGTGGGATGTTTGTTAATAAGATTTTCTGTTTCCAAATATGATTGAGTGAGTAACCATTTAATAATTTTGTGTTTGGCTTGGTTAACAGAGCAAGTTTTTATGTCTACCGATTTATCTACGGTTTTGTGTATGTATGGTAGCATGAATTGCGGCTATAATAAATATAATATAGAATAAACTATAAATTTACATTTTGCAAATAGAAGCGTTTTTTATTCATTGACTTTTTTTGACATAAGTAATGGCGGCAGCAGTAGTGATGAGACACCTCTTTCTGCAAGCTAGGGATGTGCACATATCAACAGTATGTTCAACGAATGGTATCATTTTCTATTAAAGAACAAATGTTCATCTTTAGCTGACCGTATGATTGCAATATGTGTACAATCCACGCAGCCAACTACCCTTGGCAAATTAAATTTACTCTGGAATCTGTAACAACAATTACATTTTATGGGTTTAGGTAATTTGTTATGGGTGGGGATATTTCACATGCCAAAAATTGAATCAAGGATTCACTTATATAATAATTCATTAATACTTACTCAGCTTTGATCGTGGCTCTTTCTTCCCTTGTTTGAGGAAATTTTATCCATTTATTGAGGATCAAGGGGAGGTTGAGAGCCTCCACCACCTCGGTGATGCACCGACTCGTTGTCCGTTGGTTGAGGTTCTGGGTCACCCCAACAATCCTCTGGTAAGCAGCCTTGTGTTTCTATGTTTCTATTGACGTCCCGCTTTTACGCTATTTGACATTAGGCGAACGAAGATTTTTATTTAATACAAAATGGCGGATACCGCGTGTGCTATCATTGGTAACATAAAAGAACTTCGGCTTAACAGTAATGATGTGTGTGCGTATATAAAATCAAAAGAATTAGATATTTTTTTAGTAAATAATAATATAAAACCCGCGCTGCAAATAGCTTATCTCATCATCTTGGTGGGAAACGAAACGTATGAATTGATAACAATCTTATGCAGTCCGGCCGAATCGGAGTCGAAATCATTCGAGGAATTGGTTAAATTGATCGTGGATCACGTGAACCCAAAAGGCGACATGGCCCAGCGCATGAAGTTGCGAGCGTGCCTGCAAGCAGCAAACGAAACAGTCAACGAGTACCTACTTCGATTAAAAAAGCTGACAAAAAAAAGCTGTGCAAGAAGCGCTCGAAGACAATCTTCGTGACCAATTTGCTTTCGGCGCAGCTGCGCAGCGAGAGATACAGGCAGACATTGTTAGCCGAGAGATAGTTAAGTTTCACACAACGTTGGCCACTGCGCTCTGTTACAAGGGTTTTCCTTGTAACGTTTTAAAAAAACACAAATTCACAAAAAACTATTTATTTAAACTTGGGTTATGGTATATACACTAATTGGTATTACACATACACACACGCACTAAAACGCGACTTTTTGGGCAACCGTCCCGTTTGAGGGTTTTGAGCAGACTGATTAAACTAGGCCCTTCCAACACTGACTTCTTTCTTTTTCTGATACATTTGTATTAAAATGGTTTGCTATTTCATTCAATGAGTCGAGACGCTTTGGTCGACTTTTATGATCTGGGTGTTTTGGATTCCACAATAGCTCCTTCTCATAATAAAGATTAATTAACGTAAGACATTTTTCGTCGTCCCACTCCATGTCGTAAAAAAATACAAGCACGTCACTACAGGTCGAGCGTCGCCGGGCAACTGAACGCAGGCGTACCCAAGCCGCCAACATGTCGGCGGGCAACACGCGCGGGCGCATGTTGCCGACATGATTCTTTTCATACAGGCCGCCGGGTTGTGTCGCCGGTCTTTGTCGGCGGCCCGGCGTGCTTAGTGTGTATTGCGCTTTAGTGTGCGTCCACACTGAATGCGCGGTGACTGGAGCCTGAGGCGGATGCGGCATGCGGGGGCGTGTGGTGGCCACAGTGAAGCGCAAAGAGTATTATAATTTATAACATATAGGTAAAATAGAGCCCTTTTGCGGTAAATCGCTCCAATAAATTTTGAAGCGCCATCTCTTATTTGCCCCCGAAATGTTTTTATGTATATATACATACCTATATATACATAGTTATAGTAGGTATACGTACTGCTTTTCTACTTACACCCAAATAAAAATGTCTTTTTTTATTTTGTCTTAACTTATTAATATTGCGACTGGACAATAGCTGAGTTGTTTATTAGCAGAATCTTCAAATATAAGCGCAAGTCACAATATTAATAAACTATAACAAAATAAACACATCTAAGGTATTGGAAAATAAAAAACAGGTCATTTCACTTATTATTTTTTATTGTTATAATGTTTGTGTTTATTACAATAATTTTGTGCATTTTGTTTAATTATTAAATCATCGCCATTATACACAATTTTTCCACTTATTATTGAATTCTGCTCAGTAATCGTTTCATTGCCTTGATTGATGGCAATAGGGTTTGACGACAATGTTGACAAGATTTACAAATCATCTTAAAACACTTGGTTAGTACCCAACCACATAGTTTTTATGTCCGGCGTCTTCTTGAGGTGCAACCTCTCCAAATAATTCTTCTGGAATATTAACTTTTTCAAGAACATCAGAAGTATCGGAGGTTGAAGAGAGATTAATGGCACTCGAAGAACATTGTCTCAAAAAAAATCATAATTTTGTAGACATATAGTTCGTCTTAAATATGTACATATAGCCTTGGATTCTGCGACTAATTCATACGTCCAGCAGCACCAAAAATGCGCTAAAAGAAAAACTGTTTTCAGAAGGGATAACAATAGAAATAAATATAAAGAAATTTTATACAATGTTTATTGGTACTTAAAGTTAATAAAAAAATGTATTTTAATTTTCCTTTACAAAAAATAGCACATAAAATATCACGTGACGCAAAGTACAATGAAAAAAAAGTTGCTCCACGGTCTGCATCATTTATCCTTGAAATGTTGATGGATCTGTAAAAATAAAAAATAAAAACTTGTAAAATGAAGTTGTAGTTATAGTCTGTCGAGCCGATTTTTTTAATTTCGAAAAACTTTCCAATTTACGGAATTTAGAAAAAAAGTATGCGTGTTACGTCATAAATGTCACACTTTAATTATGTTTATAATTAAAAAAAAAATCCGGCTCGACAGACTATAGAGAAAACATTTTCGAATATTTAAAAAAAACGCATCAAAAATGTTAAAAACTGTATGAGTTATCATGCAGACCGTGCCGGGAAAAGTAGTTTCGAGAAAAACGCGTTTAAACTTTCATGTGCATTTCGCTCGAGGTCGCGCGAAATTAAGCAAGAATTTAAAATGAATTTTTTAATTTATTTTGTTAACTTACGCTTAATCTCCCATTCCAGCTTCATATTGTATGCCTTCCTGATCAGTAAGCAATTGTTGTTGCTTATTTTTTTCCAGTCGACGAAATGTTCTGGCCTCTCTCGTCGGGCGGTCTGATTTTCTACCATAACTTTGTATCTATGGGGAATTTATACAATCGACTTTCACAGAAATACGCCTAAAACTATAAAGAATAATAACCTATATAAAAAAAAAGATTTTTTATGTAACCCCTTAATAGCACTTACATTTACGGTGCTCTGATCACACACCGGGTTTACAACCAAAAAAGCCTGAGCGTGATGAATTACGCTTTAAATGAATTTTTTTAAATCTAACTTATGAAGTGAGTTGGTGAAATAGTAGGCGATTGGTTGTTTAAAATTTCGTTTTACACCTTTGATCATAAAAACCAGTACTTGATCTGCGAACTTCGATGGGTTATTGGACGCAAATCCTTCAAGTTTATCTTTTTGGCTATTATAGTTCACTTGAGGCGATAATGACATTTCGTCAAACATCCACTCTTCTCTGTTGTTAGTTTTATGTCCGAGAACAACGGAGCTGGTTTCTGTGTAGACCATTTTTATGTGATTCCACTCCGCGTCGACAGTTGAAGATGCGGAGTCCGCATTCAGATCGGAGAAGCGGTTTCGAAGCTCAATCTTGAAAACCTGGCTGGTGTTGGAGTCCTTCAGCTTGTTGACATCGAACCGAAGGCCCACTCTCGCCGTGTCGGTTGACGCACGCGTAGCCGATACTTTGAGCCGCACTTCTGCGACTAGAAGATGGTGGTCGCTGTCGATATCGGCACCTCTACGGTTTCGTACGTCTAGAAGTGAAGTTCTCCAAGTGGAGCTGATGGCCAGGTGATCAATTTGATTCTTGGTGACGCCATCGGGTGAGTTCCAGGTGTATTTGTGGTGATCTCCGTGAAGAAACAATGTACCTCCGATGGTTAAGTCGTTGTTCTGACAGAACTCCAAGAATCGTTCTCCGTTCTCGTTGCGCACTCCCAGCCCGTTTTTGCCCATGTGTCTTTTACAGCCAGCATTGTTTGTACACACCTTCGCGTTCAAATCCCCCATGACGATTACTATGTCCTGCTTGCGGATGTTCTTGAGAGTGGAGTTCAGTGCGCTATAGAAATCGTCTTTAAGTTCCTCGGTTGCATTGTTGGTGGGTGCATAACATTGTACAATGCTAACTTTCCGGACTCTGGTGTGGAAGCGGGCTGTGATGATTCGATTTGAGATGGGTTTCCAGTCAAGGAGGCCTCTTCTGGCCACGCCGGAGAGGAGAAGTCCCACGCCGTGCTCACGGGTGTCATCTTCGTCTTCCTTGCCAGAGTATAGAAGTGTGAGTCCTCTTGACGTTCTCAGTTCACCGAATCCGTTTCTGCGAACTTCACTGAGGCCGAGTATTTGCAGTTTGTAGCTTAGCATCTCTGCTTCTGCTTGGGCTAGTCGGCTATCGTCGCTCAGCGTTCGCACATTCCAGCAAGCAATTCGTGTCCGTGTTTTCATGCCAAAGGTCGTCGGTATAAGATCGGTCCGGTTTTGCACTCTTTCGGTTTCAGTAATCATTTTGATTCAGGTAAGCGAGTGATTAGCCCACTATACCCTAGCCCATAGGTGGGGGTGCCACCTCGGAGTCAATGGGCAGGCTCGGTTTAGTTTCGGGTATCCTCCCTGTGAGCGGATTCTGTTAAGGCGCAGAATCGTCGCCGGCGCCCTGCATCCTCAGCTCATCTGCATCTTTAGGTGGCGGTCGCGCGCGTGCGCGGATGCAGCAGTTTCCAGGTGGACGAGCATGGACGTGGATGACTCGGACTGGCTAGGGCTCTGCTTTGAATGGTGTGCCGCCGTTGTTTCTGGGTTTCATTTATTTATTATTTTATTTTATTTATTTATTTCAATTAGAACGGCGACAGTGCCACTTACACTAATTGACATGAACGGCAACAGTGCCACTTACACAAATTGACTTACACATTAAAAGAAATTACAAAAAAATATAACAATTAATACATCATAATAATTAAAACAATTCATAAAACAAATGTCAGTAAAAATATGTCAAAGATTCTAATATAATAATGATAAAATTACAAATAAAGTCCGCGTCCGTTACCATTTTTAAATAAAATTAAATGTCAAACGAAAAAAAAGAAAAAAAAGCACTTCTTTCAATCTATTCTCTCACAATATGTCAAGCATTCACACATTATCACCTTCCATTCATCTGCAAACACATCCAGTCCCGGATTAGCGCTCAGGAGAGCATTGAATGCACTGAGAGTTCGCGGGATAGGCGACATCGCACGAGCCACCATTCATTCACCATCATTTCACCATTCACCATTCATTTTTCTAAACGTAGTAATAATTTAACATTTATTATTGATGAAAGCCATCGCGCCATCCACATTACGTGCTCGGTGCGCGACGCCAAAAGCATTAAAATATAACTATCATTATTGTTTTTTTATTAAATCTTTAAATTTAGATTTAGATTAAATTGATCATTGATCATACTGCCATTCTAAGCTTCCGACATCTGAGAGAAAATATTCAACCAACTCGTTCCTTGTATCTTCAGGACACAGATTTGTATTGACCTCTCTTGGCAAGGCAACAAAAGAATCATTTTCAGGAGTTACTGTGCGCCATTCACCTGGTATGACTTCTCCGTTATCATTTTCAGAATCATATTCGTTTCGCTGTATATTTTTTTTTATATAATTGAACAAATGTATACAGGCCAATGTCACAATAGCAGATTTTTGTGGACATAGCTGGATAGGTCTCTTGAATATTTGAAATTTGCTGGTTAACTGCCCAAATACATTTTCAACTACTCTTCGTCCTCGACATATACGATAATTGAAAACTCTTTTGGGAGATCTTTTTGTGTGATTACCATCGTAAGGTTTTATAATGTGGGTTTGTAATGCAAAAGCATCATCACCCAAAAAAAATATGGCACTGGTACATTTCTCCCAGGTAGAGGTTTGTTGTCCGGCAAATTTAAAGAATTATTATATTTAACATTCTACATAACGCAGAGTTATTAAAAACACCGCCTTCTGAAATGCGACCCTAACATCCCACATTAGCGTATAAAAACTTGTAATCTGTGTAATATATTTGGGTCGGATCGGCTTCGGGTCTGAGAACCTTGCGGCTTCACCGACTCAGATACACTAAAGGGTCGGCCAAAAACTCCTAGAGGTAGAGCATGAGAGTTAGATGGGACCAGAGTTAATTAGAGAAAAGAGTTTTAAATATACCTCGGGGTCGTGGGGTTTATGGTGGAGACCTATTGTTCGATGGGCTTGGGGTGGGTGAGTGTCAAGATTTAGTTAGAGACAGGCGCCAGACACTCACTCCTCCTTCGAAGGTGTTCAAAGAATACAAAGTATTAAAGTTTAAAAAGAATATTTTATTACAAGAATATTTCTGAGACAATACCACTAATTGTACTAATTCACTAATTAATAAAAACTAATTAATTATTCTTAACTCAAACGCGTGTATGCAAAAATTAAAGAGAGAGAGATGCTATTTGAAACGAGAACGAGACCTACCGAAGGTTCGCTCAGCATCAGCAAAGGTTTATAAATATCTTAAGTGACAATCACCGTAAAACTTAGTAACGTATACTGAGTTGTACCGACTGTGAGTATCGGTCAGATACAAGAGGAAGAAAAGGTTGAGACTACGGGCAAGCGCGTAGTAGAGGCACACCGTTAAGGTGTCGGGGAGACTCAAGTATCAGCCCTTCTGTGATGCTATGACCGGATACTCGCACCCGGGACACTCGCTACATACTAAACATTATATAAGTAGTAACACTGAAGTTAAATAACCCTTAACACACTGCACTAGAAAAGTTTTCATTTAAGTATAATGGCACTCACAGATAAAATGTTCATTACACTGGTGCGGGTTTATAAAGTAAAGTAAAAGTTGTACCTTGTAGGAGTACCTAGCTAGTACCCATAGAAATATTTGACACGACCTGCACAGGCGGTCACGTCGCGCGCAGTATACGCAGTACCGGTAGAGAGGCGGCTAGGAAGCAGCCGAGGCCTTCTCCCCCGTAGAGGTTAAGCAGTCATCGTGCAGACAGACGCTGCAGTTCAATGGTTAAAGTTGACGTGGCAGGTACCACGAGTAAATTCCAGCGCTTTTCAGCCCAGACGTAAGAACCCTGGAATAGGGGGATCCCAGTTTATAAATAAGCTCGCAATGCCGAAACACGAGGTCGTGCTGACACACGGCAACGAAGTGAGGAAAACTTACCACTTAAACGTGGGCAAAATGTATTATATCAATTGGAGCGGCGATGCTAGGCGTCGACTCCTTTATATCTACGACAAAACAAAAAGAATTTAGATCACCGAAATCTTTGTCAAAACGACGCGTCGGAACGGTCATGAAATGGCGCCGGCGACTCACCTTGTAGATCGCGGCGGCAGGCAGGCGTTTGCACAGATTTGAGCGCCGGTCTAACACTAGCAGGGGCGAGATGGATCGCAGGAGCACTATCTTTCTTGGCGTGGTAAGGCGGAATGACACCGCCCTCCACGCCACCATTACGACGAGAGTTCCACCAGTCCCCGCGCAAACAAATAGTAAAAAGACCCTTGAACTTGAACCCGCACAACCTCAAAGCGATTTTTCCGGTTGCCAAGTTCCAAAAATACTAACTACCAATTTATAAAAAAAAACTAACAAAGCTCCCACTATCTGACATTTCTTCACTAATGTCAGAGAATTAAATTTAATAGTCTTGAACGGAAACAAGTTGTCCTAAACTAGATTCTAAGAATATGACACTAAATCATGACATTATTTGAAAAGTTTACACAAAACAAAGACTAGACAAACGACTAACCCCTGCATTTGGCAGCAACGGTAACAAAACGACTTTAGATGGCTTCCAGACTAAAAGACCACCCTTGAAAGTGCTTTCTTATACCGAGAAGATTAAAATATTCTACTTCATCCCTGATTAATTCCTACCTATCTAGCAGATATTTCTTACGCGGCAACCCCGTGCGAAATTCCATAGGCACATCCGTATCCTATAAAGCTAAACATACACATTTGACCACAGATCTACGAAAATCGATAATTAGTAGAACTAATCGAAGTCTTGAGAAGCACTGCACTTCTCTTTTCAGCGACGTCAATGTCAAGGTTAATCATCTGTCAGCGTCAGCTGTCATGTCCATTCAAAGTCATGTAAATTATTGAATAAACAATAACAAATATTAAAATAATATTTGTGATTCTCGAGATGTTTAATGAAAGAATGTTGAATGATTAGATTTAATAGTGAATTTAAGCAGCTTGTGCCGAGAGTTATCAGCGACATGCAAAGTTTAAAGTGCCTACTGAAAATATGTTGCTAAATAACCTAAGATGAAATTGAGCTAAGGTAATTTTATTACATCTGCATCCACTAATGCAAATAGTACAATACTGAAATAAGTTTTATAGTTAAAATATTCACTTCCACTTCTTAGTGGACATTGAATTTTTACGTGTTTTCCGTCCATTGATCCAAGGCAATTAGGAACATTGCATCTATCCAAATATCTATCTGCAATGTTTTTCCATTCGTTTGAAGTTCTCAGAATCTAAAACAAGTGAATTAAATTAAAAATTTAAAAAACCCCCAATGCAACGCTTTCAAAATAAGTAATTCGCGGTTTTATGGTGGCGGCCATCTTGGTTTTTAAATTTGTTATAGTATTGTTGCGCCCACGCCGGTCGCATAGCATAAAAAAGGGGATGTTTACTCGAGCGCCTGTTAATTGTCTAATTCGGAGAACCATAGTTTTTGTTAATGACCCTTTCAAGTACCTCTATTGTATTGAGCTTGTTACCGAATGATCTAGAAATACTGTGGCAGTTTTAGTGAATTTATTACCTTTTAACTTTGACTCTTTTGTGTGATTTATAGTTTTGTTTACAAGTTTAGTTACTAGATCATTATAGATTATTCCCGAATTTGTAACCCCGAGTATAAAAGGCGCGGATGCGGCCGGCATAGCCAGTTCCAATTAGAGAGCTAAACAGTTCGGATCTAATTCGAAGCTATACTCTGCGATATTATTCGAAGCTATACTCTACGACTATACGAGGCTATTGTACTACGTGATTCAAGAGTTGTAATTGTTGAACGAGAATAAATTGTCATCGTTGGATAATCGGCGCATTTTATTTATCCCAGAACCTACAGCTCGTAACATTTGGTGTCAGAAGTAGTGGGATAAGATGCCGATAACGCCAAGAGACAACGCTGAAGGTGCTTGCACGCGCAGTCGCCGTAACCAACAATTGGACGAACCGGAAGTCGAGACATCGTCGTTAACGGAATCAACGAACATGGAACCGTCGAACCCGGTCACCGACATTATGACGCTAACTGCATCTCCGGCACCTACCTCATCGTTTGATATGACAGTACTTATGACGATGCTTCAGGAACAAGGGCGCCGTCAAGAAGAAGCGTTAAAGGAACAAGCGCGCCGTCAGGAAGAAGCGTTAAATGAACAAACGCGCCGACAAGAAGAACAAGCGCGCCGTCACGAGGAAGCGTTGAAGGAAGCGCTAAAGGAAGAAACGCGACAAGTGCTAGAAGAACAAACACGTCGGCAGCAGGAAGCATTGGAGAAACAAACACTACTTATAAGGGATCTGCAGACATCACTCGGACAGGAGATTAAGGACGTCAAGGAGCAGGTCAGTAAGCATGAGAATTTGATCGCTGACGTGAAGGAACGCACCAATAAACACGAGAACCTGATATTGGAACAAGGCTCCGAGATAGCTGACCTAAAAAAGGACATGACTAGTCTGAAGTCTGGTGGACTGGTAGCTTCAGGATCAACACCAGTGGCTCAGAGGCAAGGAGTCAAGCCTCCGAAATTTGATGGACGCTCTTCCTGGTCAGCCTTCAGGAAACAGTTTGAAGTCTGCGTCAAGTCTAACGGTTGGAATAATGATCAAGCTCTCAATGCGCTCGTTGTGGCACTCCAAGATAAGGCCACAATGACTTTAGAGAGACTGGGAGAAGATTTTGATTACGAGCAACTACTCCAAAAGTTAGAATCACGCTACGGAGATGGACACCTGGAAAACGTCTACGCTGCCCAAATTAGTAATCGCGTCCAAAGAAGTTCAGAGACACTACAGGAATGGGCCGAAGAAATTGAGACGCTTTTTAACAAGGCGCATCGGTCAGATCCTGAAACTCTGTCGAAAAACAAGAACCTTGTTAATGCATTTGCGAACGGCATCCGCGATGATGGAGTGAGGAGCGCTGTTTTATTGGCACATCACCACACTTTGGAAGCCGCTTTGGCTCATGCCCTGGAAGTTGAAGCAGTTCGACGCCCGGAAAATCGAGCAGTTCGCGTACGAGAGGTTGTGTCAACACCAGCAGTCCGGAACAACAACTTCAGATATAGCCCTAGATGCTATAAATGTGGAGAGAGAGGTCACCTGAGCTCGACTTGCCCTAAGCGTTCAGCACAAGGAGATGGGGTGAACAGGGATACCCCCCGACATGAGCAGCAGGGAAACGAATAAAAGCCAGGACTGCGGGGCGGGTGCTGGCTGGTAAGAATAAGAATAGAGCCCCTAAAATCAAGATCTCTCAAGCACATGATGGGAATAGCCTGGTCATAAGAGGCGAGATAAATGGAACACCGTGTAAGCTGACAATAGACACAGGAGCATCTCGAACCGTGGTGAGTTCCCAATTGGCAAATCACATTCTTGGGGACCTCTTCAGAAACTGCGAGCCAATCCATCTGGTCACTGCAACCGGTCAGCATATATCCGTCCAAGGAGAGAAGCAGGTGGTGATGAAGCTTGGTGACAAGTTCTTCCGACATAAAGTTATAGTAGCTGATATATTGGATGATTGCATCCTGGGTCTGGACTTTATGCGGGATCATCATTGCGAAATCGACGTGAATCAAGGGATTTTGAAGTGTGATTCCGAGGAAATCTTCATGGAGGGGGCATTATCTGGAGAGATCTACAGCATCAAGAAAGTCGTACTTCCACCTAGATCAGAAACTATCGTACCAGTACGTTTACCGAAGAACAGTGGAAAGAAACATCGATGTGTGTTGCTCGAGAACCTAAGCAATAATCAACCATGGGTGATGGCACGTGCATTAGTTAAAGCTGGTGATACTGCTTCAGTGAGAGTTTTGAACCTAAGTAACGGAGAACAAGTCATCAAGAAAGGAACATTGATGGGAACTTGTGATGAAGTTGTTTGGATGCGGCGATGCCAAGAATCATGCAGTGGCAGCAAACAAAACGCAGAATTTGATGTGTCAACGCTTTTAGAAGATTGCCGTCAGGATCTTACTCAACAAGAGATTGCGACAGCCGAGAAGATGCTCCATAATTACAATGATATTTTTTCCACCAGTGATACTGATATCGGGAAGACTGCATTAGTTAAACATAAGATTAACACTGGCAACGAGCTGCCGATTCGTCAACGGCCAAGAAGACTACCAGTAGCGAAGGAGAAAGAAGTGGAAGCCATGATTGAGGGAATGATAAAAGATGATGTTATTGAACCCTCATCCAGTCCGTGGTGTTCTCCTGTCGTACTGGTTAAGAAGAAGGATGGCAGTATGCGGTTTTGTGTTGACTACCGGAAACTCAACGAAATAACTAAGAAGGATAGTTACCCTTTACCGAGGATCGACGACACATTGGACACTCTAACAGGAATGAAATGGTTCACCACCCTTGACTTAAAGAGTGGATACTGGCAAGTGGAAATAGACCCTAAGGATAAACTAAGAGAAGACCGCATTTTCTACTGGAAAGGGTCTGTGGCAGTTTAAAGTAATGCCATTCGGATTGTGTAATGCGCCTGCAACGTTCGAGAGGTTAATGGAGTTGGTGCTTGTTGGACTAATTGGGGAAGCGTGCCTTGTATACTTGGATGACATCATCATCGTAGGACGCTCCTTTGAAGACCACCTTCGAAACTTGGAACGTGTGCTGATGAAGATCCGTGCGGCTAATCTTAAATTGAGCCCGAAGAAGTGTTCATTCTTCAAGCACCAAGTGAATTTCCTGGGCCACGTAGTTTCAGCAGAAGGTGTACAAACTGATCCAGAGAAGATTGCATCCGTTCAAGATTGGCCAGTTCCAAAGGACAAGACCCAAGTGAGAGCATTCCTAGGACTATGCTCATACTACCGACGATTTGTAAGGAATTTCTCTGACATTGCGAGACCTCTCCATAAATTGACTGAAGAGAAAAGACAATTCCACTGGGACGAGAACTGTGACGCAGCTTTTCAAGAGTTGAAGAAACGTCTGTGTGAATCACCGATTCTTGGCTACCCTGATACTGAAAATGAATTCATCGTGGATACAGACGCAAGTAACACCGGGATTGGAGGAGTCTTGTCACAGCGAAAAGGTGATCGAGAAGTTGTTATTGCCTACTTCAGTAAATCATTATCTCCACCTGAAAGAAATTACTGCGTCACAAGAAGGGAATTACTCGCAGTAGTGAAAACATTGCAGCATTTCAATAAATATCTGCTTGGAAGAAAGTTTCATCTGAGGACCGATCATGCTGCACTTAAGTGGCTTCTACAGTTTAAAAACCCAGAAGGTCAAGTTGCAAGATGGATAGAACAGCTACAGGAATTCGATTTCGAGACTGAACATCGAAGTGGCAAATCTCATGGAAATGCGGATGCACTCTCCCGAAGGCCTTGTCCCGAGAACTGTAAACATTGTGTGAAACAAGAATCCAAGGAAGCATTGCCTGTGAGGTTGCTGAAAACTGACCTGGGTGACGAATGGAAGAAAGATCTTAAAAGTGCACAAGAGGAAGATTGGGACATAAAACCAATTCTGGAATGGATGAAAGACGGTACTTCGAGACCAGAATGGAGTGATGTCGCCGAGACCAGCACTACAACAAAAAGCTATTGGGCGCAATGGAAGAGTCTGGTAATCAACGATGGAGTGTTATGCCGTAAATGGGAAAATGCTCGCGGAGATCGTTGTCACCTTCAGATGGTTGTGCCTAAAGCTAAGGTACCAGAAGTACTGCGGCTGTACCATGATGGATGCTCTGGAGGACATTTGGGAGTAAAAAGGACCCTGTTAAGGATACGAGAGCGGTTCTACTGGTTGCATTGCCGTGATGATGTGGAGGACTGGTGCCGTAAATGTACGAGTTGTGCTGCCGTCAAAGGACCGCAAACACGGAGTAGGGGAGCCATGAAGTTGTATAATGTTGGAGCACCATGGGAGCGTATCGCATTGGATATTGCAGGACCATTTCCTCTGAGTGAAAGTGGTAACAAATATTTCATGGTTGTCATGGACTACTTCACGAAATGGCCGGAAGTTTTTGCAATTCCTAATCAAGAAGCAACTACAGTGGCAGATAAGTTAGTCCATGAAGTCTTTTGTCGTTTTGGAGTACCACTAGAAATTCACAGTGATCAAGGAAGGAATTTTGAGTCTGCGATATTTCAAGAAACATGTAAAGTGATGGGAATCCACAAGACCAGGACTACATCGTATCACCCGCAATCTGATGGAATGGTGGAGCGATTTAATCAAACACTAGAGAGGTATCTGGCCAAAGTAGTGGAAACTCGGCAAAGGGATTGGGACAAGCACATTCAACCATTCCTTCTGTCGTACCGTAGTGCGGTCCACGAGAGTACTGGTGTCACTCCAGCCTTTGCGAACTTTGGTCGAGAGCTACGACTGCCTGCAGATCTGCTAACTGGAACTCCACCGGATTCACCGTGCAGTATAACTGACTACGCCAACGACTTGCGAAATGAAATGAACGATGTTTATGAACACGTCAGACAATCCGGCCAGCAGATGTCTGAGAGGGTGAAGACTCGTTACGATCGGAAGGCAAACAACCCCGGATTCAATGAAGGCTCCATGGTGTGGTTACATAATCCTGTCCGCAGTAAAGGAAAGTCTCCAAAGTTGCAAGCAAAATGGGATGGACCGTATCGTGTGGTAACCAGAATCAACGACGTCACATACCGGATACAAAAGGGACAACGAGGAGCTCCGAAGGTTGTACACGTTGATCGACTAGCGCGGTACCACGGGTCTAACGATGCTCGGGACGAGCACGTCTTAGGAGGGGGCAGTGTTGCGCCCACGCCGGTCGCATAGCATAAAAAAGGGGATGTTTACTCGAGCGCCTGTTAATTGTCTAATTCGGAGAACCATAGTTTTTGTTAATGACCCTTTCAAGTACCTCTATTGTATTGAGCTTGTTACCGAATGATCTAGAAATACTGTGGCAGTTTTAGTGAATTTATTACCTTTTAACTTTGACTCTTTTGTGTGATTTATAGTTTTGTTTACAAGTTTAGTTACTAGATCATTATAGATTATTCCCGAATTTGTAACCCCGAGTATAAAAGGCGCGGATGCGGCCGGCATAGCCAGTTCCAATTAGAGAGCTAAACAGTTCGGATCTAATTCGAAGCTATACTCTGCGATATTATTCGAAGCTATACTCTACGACTATACGAGGCTATTGTACTACGTGATTCAAGAGTTGTAATTGTTGAACGAGAATAAATTGTCATCGTTGGATAATCGGCGCATTTTATTTATCCCAGAACCTACAGCTCGTAACAGTATAATTTGTGTATTCTACTAGTCAAGCCCTTTCATTTGATTCCCATATTAATGGGGTCGTGGAAGAAAAAAGTAATATAAATAAAGTTTCCTATAATATTTTTTTAGGTATTTTTTTAAGGGGACTGTTTAATCCACTTTAAACCATATATTTTATTTTGTAGATTAAAAGAATCCATGCGGTAAAGGGTTAAAAATAGCAAATCCTCCTAGCAAATCTCCTGCCCACTTGGTGATGGTGACTGGTATGTCAAGGTTGAGTGGAGTGCATTTGGTGATGGCACAGGTGATGGTGACTGATGTGGTGCGGGTGACTGGTATGTCGTAGTTGAGTGGTGCCCACTTGGTGATGGTGAATGGTATGTCAAGGTTGAGTTGAGTGCATTTGGTGATGGCACAGGTGATGGTGACTGATGTGGTGCGGGTGATTGGTATGTCAAAGATGAGTGGTGCCCACTTGGTGATGGTGACTGGTATGTCAAGGTTGAGTGGAGTGCATTTGGTGATGGCACAGGTGATGGTGACTGATGTGGTGAGGGGGATTGGTATGAGTATGTGTACATGGGTGAGCTATCAGACAAGATCTGAACTCCGTTTCTTGATAGTGATTCCTTTTTCGCCTTCGAATAATACATCATTTATTATTTTCTCCGCATAGCGTCTTTGATCGGCTGATAAACGTTTGAGTTTAAGAGCCCAGCTCTTCGCAATTATATCCGATTCAGAGTCATCAGGTTTTTTGAAATAATGCGATGCTATATCTATTAGTTCCTGCTGTGATGTGTTTTTGCTTTTCTTTGGTTGTGGCATCTCTTTTTGATAATTGGATGACCCGGAAGCCTGTAAGAAAATTAACCAATGTTTGTACTATTTACAGGTACCGAGAACAACCGAGGACTGGAAGAATGTAGCCAGAGAGTTCGAGAGACGATGGAATTTTCCCAACTGTATAGGTGCTGTTGATGGCAAGCACATCGAAATAGAAAAACCTTCAAATTCTGGATCTTACTATTTTAACTATAAGAAGACATTTAGTATTGTTCTCATGGCTATTGTAAACGCCAATTATCAATTTATGATGGTTGATATTGGTGCAAATGGGCGGATGTCAGACGGTGGTACTTTGAAAAAAACAAAGTTTTGGCAATTGTTTTCTGAAAGTGAAAACCAACTTAATATTCCGGAGTCATGTGAGTTACTAGAAAGCGATAAAAAGTTTCCGTTTGTACTGGTAGGTGACGAAGCTTTCCAACTGACTCCAAACTTCATGAAGCCATACAACAAAGCCGTCTTGACAGATGAAAGACGGATTTTCAACTACAGATTATCAAGAGCCAGGAGGGTGGTTGAAAATGCATTTGGCATCCTGTCTTGGCGATTCAAAATATTTAAAAAAGACATTGGACTGCATCCCGATAAAACGCGAAAACTTGTTTTGGCTGCCTGTCATTTACACAACTATTTGTGTGAAAAAAATAAAAACAAATATATTCAACCAGGAGATGTTGACATAGAAGAACCAAATACCACAATCACAAGAGGTGCGTGGAGACAAGGACGCCAATTGTTAAATATAGAGCGAGTACGAGGAAACTCGGCAAATGAGGCAAAAAGAGTGAGAGATGACTTTTGCGAGTACTTTAATGGTAATGGTTCAGTTCCTTGGCAAAATAATTGCCTAATTTAGTTATTTAAAAACAAACTTACAAGTAAAATGTATCTTTGAATAGAAAATAAAAAATGTTTTACCTCACTGCTTAAACTGCTTTCAGTATCACTTATACACATTTGGTCTTACAGAAATAACAGTTCATTGTAATAGTAGAGTGACGGTTTTGGTACATCATCGGAAGAGGCGCCAGACCGTTTTGCTTTTTCAATCTTTTTTCTTTCTTTGTTGAAGTTTGTTCTTAAAGCATTAATTTTTTTCTTCAATAAATCTTCGGTGTGGGATGGTTTATACACTCGAAGTGCTTTAACTATGCTTGTTAAAGCAACCGACCTTTTGTTTTTATCCGCATAATCCTTACTTTTAATTTTCCACAATGCAGGATAATCTCTGTAGAGAGATATTAATAATATCACAAAATCATGCTCGGTAATTAGGTCGGCACTTGCCGCCAAAGCCACATCTCGGTCCGGTTCGTCGTCCGCCATCTTCAATGTTCCGGCCGCAAATGAAAAAAACTTGTCAAGTCGCGTCAAGTCGCATCAAGCGCAAGGTACTTCAAGTGCCGTCAATCAAAATTTCTGTCAAGTAGGTCAAGCCCGTAGATCACTTGAGACGACTTGTCAAGTCAACGCTGTAAACGATCAATATTCACTTCAAGCACGTAGACTTGTCAAGTGCACTTGATCGTTTCGGGGACCCATAAGCTGCACCGTTGAATTCATTTTGTTGTAATTTATCTGAAGCAATTTTAGCAGTTTTGGTCAGATGCTCTTTTAATAGTTTTAGATCACTGGCAAGAGGAACTATTGTGATTTTGTTCCATTTCTTTATGTTTAAGTCGTCCGCTGCCTGAGAAGATAAATCGAATTTCCAATTTGCTTCTATCAATTGTATTAATGTTTTCAGGTCAGCTTCAATTTCGGCGCTTTTGACTCCTTTTTGAGTTTTTCGATTTTCCATTATAGCTAAATTGCAACATTGCTTTATGGACGCACTTATATTCATAGCAAACGTAGGACTTATGTAGCATTCTTTTTTTTCGTCGAACTTTGAACAATTCTTTGTGGCTGTTACTATTGTGTCGTAATATTCCGGCTTCAACGCACTAAAAAAATCTTGCACTTGAGGCTTCAGTTTTTTAACTTCTATAAGCAACTTTGCAAGCTCCCTCATCTTTCTGGACACAACATTAACAAACATTTTTTCCCTGTGTGTTTTTAGGTATTGTGCAGCAAATGCACATATTATAATTGGATCTTGTTTAGCTGTCAACGATAATTTATCTGCCCTCATACGCGGAAATACTGAGTCCTTTAACTTTGGATCAAGTTTTAAGTGTCTCACCAAAAAAATTTGTGCATCTGCTTGTGTGAACTTTTCGCCGTTATTCTCGGAGCATAGTTTTCGATGTTTCCACAGCTGTTTACGTGCGTAAAATCCTAAACACTTAGGACATGGCAAGTAATCATCGCTCAAAGAATAGTATATAGTCATCATCATCATCATCATCAGCCTATGTTCGTCCACTGCTGGACATAGGCCTCCCCCATGGCACGCCACTCAACTCGGTCCTCCGTCTTTCTTCTCCACCCACCCCCAGCGACCCTCCGGATATCATCGCCCCATCTCGCCCATGGGCGCCCTACATTACGTTTACCGAGACGTGGTCTCCACTCGAGAACTCGTCTACCCCAACGGTTATCGGTTCTACGGCAAATGTGACCAGCCCATTGCCACTTCAGTTTGCTAATCCTTTCTGCTATGTCGGTAACTCTGGTTCTCTGTCGGATCACCTCATTTCTGATGCGATCCTTCAGAGAGACACCGAGCATAGCCCGCTCCATAGCTCGCTGAGCAACTTTGAACTTATGGACTAGTCTCACCGTAAGTGTCCACGTTTCTGCGCCGTACGTCATGACAGGTAGGACGCATTGGTTGAAGACTTTAGTCTTCAAACACTGCGGTATGGGTGACGAAAAGATTCGACGAAGTTTACCAAATGCAGCCCATCCCAACTGAATCCTCCGATTGGCCTCCCTCTCAAAGTTGTTTCTACCCAACTGCACTGTTTGCCCAAGGTATACATACTCCTGAACAACTTCGAGAGGCAGTCCATTTACGAGAATCGGTTCCGGAACGACCCGATCATTGAACATCACTTTGGTCTTGTCTATGTTCATCCGGAGTCCGACTCGTTGGGAAGAGTCAGCTAGGCTGGTTAGCATTTGCTGTAAGTCTTGCAGCGTTTCCGCCATGATGACGATGTCGTCCGCAAATCTCAAGTGAGAAATGTACTCGCCATTGATATTAATGCCATGTCTTGTCCAGTCCAGTGTCTTAAACACATCCTCTAGAGCGTTGGAGAACAATTTGGGGGAAATAACGTCCCCTTGCCTCACACCTCGTTTCAAAGGGATATGTTTAGTCTGCTGGTTCTGGACTTGCACAGTCATTGTGGCGGCATCGTACAGACTTTTCAGCACTTGGATATATCGCCAATCGACTTGACATCGCTGCAGAGACTCCAAAACAGACCAGGTTTCGATGGAGTCAAAGGCCTTCTCATAGTCCACAAAAGCTAGACACAGGGGCTGATTATACTCTTCGGTCTTCTGTATAATCTGCCGCACCGTGTGGATGTGGTCTATGGTGCCATAACCTGATCGGAACCCGGCCTGTTCCGGTGGCTGGAACTCGTCGAATCTACGTGCGAGACGATTTGTGATAACTCTTGAGAAAAGCTTATAGACGTGGCTCAAAAGCGAAATAGGTCTGTAGTTTTTCAAAAGAGTTTTGTCTCCTTTTTTGAAAAACATCACTACTACGCTTTTGCTCCACGCCTTTGGAGTTCTCCCTGTGAAGAGGACGGAATTGAATATTCGCTGGAGCTCTCTCAATACAGGTACACCTGCAGCCTTCAAGAGCTCCGAGGTAATTCCATCCTCACCAGGGGCTTTTCCATTTTTGAGCTGTCCAAGGGCCATCGCCACCTCGTCTACGCTGATATCCGGGAGGTCTTCGGTATAGTGACGTGTTAGAGTGGCTCTTGAATCATCATTGCGGGTATCAGACTGAGGCGCGTGCGAGGCATACAGCTGGCCATAAAAATCTTCCACTTCTGCAAGAATCTCTGACTGAGAGGTAATGACGTTTCCACCTGATGTAGTCAACTTCGTCAGATGGCTCCTCCCCAATTTCTGCACAAAGACCTTTGTCCCCCGGTTCTGCTCGATCGCTTCCTGTATGGCGCGTATATTGGAGCTCCGGAGGTCACGTCTTACTGCCTTGGAGATTGTTTTGTTGAGAGCTCGTCTCTCCGACGAAGATGACGGTGGGTCTTCCCGTCTCTCCTTCATCAGCTGCAAGGATTCCTGAGAAAGCTTGGACTTACTGCCTGTGCGTTTTTTCTCGCTCAATTTAGCGCCTTCTTCCTGCAAGATTTCCACCACTCTGTTGAGGTCCTGATCTACGTCATCGTCAATTGTGGTTTCCAAGGCTGCAAATCGGTTCTCCAGTTTGATCTGGAATGCTTCGGATCCAGCAACAGTTTGAAGCACATGAGGTCGGAGCGCGGACTTCATCAATCGAACGCGTTCAAGCTTGCAATTGATATCCAGGATGCCTCGGACAAGTCTGTGATCACTTCCGGTGTTAAACCTGTTGATCACTGAGACATCCCTGAATATGCGCTTTTTGTCCGATATGATGAAGTCGATCTCATTTTTGGTCACAGAGTCTGGGCTTTGCCACGTCCACTTCCGCCGGGGCTGTTTCCCAAAGAACGTGTTCATTAAGAATAGCCCCTCTCTCTCCAGGAAGTCAACGAGCATTTGTCCCCTATGATTCCTGCTTCCTATACCATGTGGTCCTACTACCGATTCGCCGCAAGTCTGTACTCCCACTTTAGCGTTGAAATCACCCATGACAACGTTGAAGTGTGCCTTTGTGGTGTTGTGCAAGGCTTTGGATATGTCCTCGTACATATCCTCTACATCCTCATCCGAGTATATCGACGTTGGTGCATACACTTGGATAACCTTTAGGTCATACCTTTCTGTTATCCTCAACACAAGGTATGCAACCCTCGCGGACACACTGGAGATTTCAACAACGTTGTCTCGGATGGCTTTATTAATCAGGAACCCTATACCGCCCTGGGATGGTTGGTCTCCTTCTCTGAAATACATAAGGTGGCCCGACTCTAAGGAAACCGTATCCTCTCCCTCTCTTCGGACTTCGGACAATCCCAGTACGTGCCATCTTATGTGTTTCAGTTCTTCCTCGAGCTGGTGTACGTGCTCATCTAATCTCATCGTGCGTCCATTATAGGTAGCCAGGGTCAGTCGTTCACATCGGCGGCCTACCGTAACCCGGAGATTCTTAGCACCCCTCGCCCTACCGTTACCATAGCCGCCGCCTTGGCTAGGAATAGTAGGGCTGCCAGGAACTAGGGGCCCTTGATTTATGTGACTTGCCATGTTGGGATTTGCCCATAATTGCCGCGCTGGGCATGCGTGTTGGCAATCGCAGAGCGTAGGGTCTTGTATCGGTGGCGCTGCTGCCCACCACCGACCTAGGTGATTTACCTACGCTTATTCGGATGGTTATACCGCCATCTGCCGGTCGCCAGAGCCTCGTTTGTTAGTCAGCAGGATGTACCACGAGCAGGTGAGGTTGGCTTGGGACTTATGGATGGAGTTTAGTCCCCGTACACCCCTATAGTAGTATAGTATATAGTAGTAGAGTATTTCTTTTTTTTCATTGGTTTGATGCAATTGCCAGTATTAAGCACATAATTGCCCTTTTTACGTAACGCAGTTAACTGCTTCTTTCTTTCGATGCTTTTTTTTGGCAATGATAATATCTTCTGAACTTCACATTCAACGACATGGTTCCTAAACAAATGTCTGGAAAAGTTATGAACCTGCTTTTCACAATAGAAGCAGAAATCGGGTAGGCGGATTCTTTTATTTTCTTTGGAATCTGACTTTCGTGTTTGAAGTGTGTTACCTACTTTATTTGTTTTATCTGCAAGTTTTTGTTGACTAGCGACCGGAGTTCCTTTTGCATTTGGGGTAAAATTTGACGTATTAGGGATTTGCTGCATATCATCATGGTCTGTGTTATAATGACTTATGAAGTCTTTCACTCGTTTGTCGCAGAAAAAGCAAAACTCTGTTAACTCTTCTCTTGTAGTTGGTGTATAGTTGGAATCAGACAGAGCATTTATAATTTTGACTCTTTGAATATGTGCTTAAATCAGAATTGAATGTAAGGTTTGATATATCTTTTAAATCAGTTTTACCGGAGACTTCTTCTGTCTTCTTTTTAGTTGTTACTTCTATCTGTAAATAAAAAGCAAAAAATATACCTATTTATCTATCCTATAATATAATAAAGAGATAAAGTTTGTGATTCGTGAGTTTGTGAGGTTGTAGGGGGTAATCTTTGGATCTAATAGAACCGATTTTGAAAATTATTTTACCCGTAGATAGCCACATTATTTGTGAGTGTCATAGGCTATAAATTAACCCAAAAAATATAAATACTTTTTCGCGGTAGTCGAACCTCATTTCTTTGATGGATGGACACTGGATGCAACCCGCTTCCAATGGTATTATTGAAACTGAAATGTTGGCCTATATATCACTGTAAAATGAAAACACGCCATAATGTGTGTTCATGTGTGTGACCTACATTACGTGGTAGGTATAGGCACAATACTTATAAAAACTGTCTTCTTTAGCCAATTGTACCCGGGTGAAGCCGGGACGAGCAGCTAGTATAAAATATCCGATATTTAAATTCATTCCAGTACCATTATAATATACTAGTAGTTCATGTTTTTTTATGTTCATAGAAATCGTTGGAAATTTTTTATCACTTCATCAATTTCCATGTCAGTAGATGCATGTGTACTTGTTTCGGAAAGGCTTTTTTCAGACGGTACATACGATTCCGAAGAATATTCATACAACTGAAACAATAATTGACAGACAAATTAATGGACAATATAACTAGCTGACCCGGCGAACTTTGTATCGCTTCTGAGAATAAAATCAAAAATCCAGTCGATCTCTAACAAAAAAGTCCCGGTCGCAGTAAAAAAAACAAAAAACGTCCCGATCGCAGTAAAAAAAACATAAAACGTCCCGGTCGCACTCAAAAAAAACAATAGAAGTCCCGGTCGCTGTCAAAATTACAAAAAAGTTCCAGTCGCAGCAAAAATACATCAAAAAAGTCTCGGTCGTAGTAAAAAAATACAAAAAGAGTCCCGGTCGCAGTCAAAAAACAAAAGTAGTCCCGGTCGCGGTCAAAATTACAAAAATAGTCCCAGTCGCAGTCAAAAATATAAAAAATCTCGGTCGCATTAAAAATTATAAAAAAGTCCCGGTCGCATTTAGAAAAACAAAAGAAGTCCCCGTCGCTGTCGAAAATTAAAAAAAAAGTTCCAGTCGCAATCAAAAAATAAAAAAAGTCTCGGTCGCAGTCAAAATTACAAAAAAGTCCCGGTCGCAGTAAAAAAAACAAAAGAAGTCACGCTCCAGTCAATAATCAAAAAAGTCCCGGTCGCTGTAAAAAATACAAAAGAAGTCCCAGTCGTTGTCAAAAATACAAACAAAGTTCCGGTTTAGAAAACAAAAACAGAAAAAGAAAAAAAGGTACACTGGCAAATGCACTCATTTCCGAATCGATTTTATGTCCCATGGTAATAGCAAAAGATATATAAAACAAAAATAGAAAAAGAAAAAAAATGACACTGGCTAATGCACTCATTTACGAATCCATTTACGTCCCATGGTGATAGCAAAAGGTATATAAAAACAAAAAGAAAAAAAAATACACTGGCAAATGCACTCATTTCCGAATCCATTTTACGTCCCATGGTAATAGCAAAATAGGTATATGTACTAAGAAAACAAAAATAAAAAAGTATAAAAATTGACACTGGCAAATGCACTCATTTTCGAATCCATTTCACTCTAAAAAGAAAGTATGACTATGAGTAAGAATAATGAATTAAAATAATAAAATTTCGATTTGGCAAATACACATGTGGTGTGTGAGCCTAAAGGGGGCAGATGGGAATAAACGTTATTCGGTAGTAACTAGGGTTCATTATTGTACGAAAGCAAGACAGTACATTTTAAACCGTGTGAGCTGCCAGGACTCGGCGACCGCACTATACTCGCCTACTAAAAAATTAATTGAACAAGAATAATAAAATTGAACACTACCTGGTAGGTATAATAATAGCCACTAATTAATTTATTGAATCTAAAAAAGCACCTATAGGAATTGGTAACCTAAGTGTGTCGATGGATATCAAAAGAAGCCACCTCCATCATTTGTACTTTGTAGATATTTGATAATATTATTATATTTTAAGTTCATAGATCGTGGTAGTCGTATAATTTATACTACATAATTTAATACATTGGCAGTTAAATTGTCGTTTAGACACAAATTTGAATCTGATATGAAGGTTAGTAATTAGTAAATTAACAATTTAATTTGGAGATGGCTTGTTTTGAGAGAATTGATGCCAAATCCACGATGGATTTGGCTGCTTTTGATTTATGCTACTTGGATTTGGTTGGTTTCGAGAGGACACTATTTTCAGGGACGAACTTAGGGAATCACAGAAAAAATGCAATGCTTTAAATTAGAGTCATCTTTATTGTCAGACTTATATACTATTACAATTTTTTTATCTAACGAGTTAAATGAATTCTTAAATTTACCTGACAAACTATGTTAAGTGAAGTACAGTATATTACTTGACTACAAAAAATTCAAAATGTCATCTTCCTCAGCATGACCCTCACATTCTTCGTCAGCTCTTGGTGGCATATCAGGCCGTCTTAGAACATTTTTGTAATATGATAGCTCTTCAAATTCTTCCCATTCGTTTCCGTAGTGCTTTTTCAAAAGATTATTTACGTCTGTCAATTTCGTAGCAGCTACGGAAACTCCAGGGTTTATCATAGTTGGAACTAAATCACGAGCCTTTTTTTTTTTTTTTTAATATGGTTTTTGCTACTCCGGTATCATTAGTGTATGATAATTCGCCTTTAACAAGGATATTTCCAGAAGTTTTGGCTTTGACAAGAATAATTCTTTTAATTTTGCTTATTTGGAAGTGCCATTGGGCAGTGTCTTTTAATATTTGTCGGGATATGGATCTCCAGTCATATACTGTAACTTGTGTCCCCAAATGGAGCACTTTTGCATGTTCTCCAATGATTTTGGTATATTCTTCCGGTTTGACGAGAACTTCATATTTTTTTATATTTTTTTCTGTCAAAGCAAAAACCCTATCTGCTGGCATAAAAGAATGCCCTGTGACGGGAAAAATCATCTCGATTTTTTTAACTGTTGGTGGTGCAGTTGAAAACCATTTTATGGCCATGGCTACTAAAATAGAATTTTTATTCTGGCCGGCACACCCGTCAGCCATCAAACGAACTGTTTTGGTTCCATCCAGTTTGCCATTTGTTGTCAAATCTGTCAAGCAGTGGTGCACTGCTGAAACAATTTCATTCGATGACTTCGAAGCTACATCTTCAGTCCATACATAAGCCTTTACATTGTCTTTAGTTAAAGATGAGTTAGATGAACCAATTAAGACCGTAAAATTATATAGGTACTCGTATTTTGTTTAATGGGTCTATTATAGGTTTGAATAAAGTATTTAACGCTATATTATCGCTATCTCTTAAATCTTTTAACATTTTTACCTTTTCCTTAACAGCTTCTACAGATTTAATTATTTTTTCTTTTAATTTTTTTTCCATTGTGCAAATAAAATACTATTTGCAAAATGGAAAAAAAACTCGATGATATCACGAATGCAAATGATTTTTGAGGAAAACTAGAAATGTTTTATATTACATCAGTCTAAAACTATAAATGTATCGAAGTTTTCTCTATAACAACCTTTGTTTTTAGGACAGTCTTTGTTTATTACAATATAACTATATGGTTTCTCCCAAACCTTTGAACACATTTGACGAAATTGATTCCATGACATATCGGCACCCACATGTTCATCATATACATGCTTTAAATTTACATCATCTTGTTTAAATAATACGATTAAGTTAGAATTATCTCTGATTAGTTGTTTTGGTATTTTAGAATAAGTTTGGTTGAGATAGAAACAATCTATATTCTTATGACGCCCCATTGCAAAATAATCTCTAATGTTATTTTGGTTTTCACAAGCTACATCGTCAAAAATAATTATAGAATTTGGTAACGCATCGTGCGGACTCAATATATAAGTATTATGATTGTACTTGTAATACGAAATTTCATCTACCCTGTCTAATACGTCTTCTAAGAATTTATACTTAGGTTGATATAAAGATTTTGAATACACATAAATTATGAAATTGAAGTCCGTCTTTGTGTAACAAGAGGCTTATCATTAAATTCGTTTTTCCACAGTTCGATGGTCCACAAACAACACATCTTTTTGTATTAGGCAATAAATATCCGTGGCGTTTAACTTCTTCTGAGGCAAAAGGACATATTAGATCTAATTTTAGTGATTCCGATTGTTTCACAAATTTCATTATAGACCAACCTTTTTCTTTTAGGGTTTTTTTTATATAATGAGACTTTTCAAGATTAGCATACGTTTTTAAATCTCTTCCCTGATTTATAAATATCTAAAAGTAACTAATTTATCGTTTATAATAATATCTAGCTCTATACATATACATTACCTACCTACATACAACTTACGCAATTAACAATAATATTATGTTGAGTTTGTGCGAAAACTGACCTACATTGTGTTATGCTTTGTTTGCAAAAAATATGGAGTTGTTTGTAAATTATATTTATATAATAAGGTGAATGAACTTTATTTCGATTTTGTAGCGTCCGTGGCCCAGTGGTCATACGTCCGGCTTGTAAGCCGGAGGTCCTGGGTTCAAATCTCAGTGTGGCAAAGATTTTCGCCTGGACGCTACCGTGTTTCGGAAGGCACGTAAAACTGTGGGTCCCGGCTGTTTCCTATTAGATATGTAGGAGGCAGTCGTTAGGCCATGTTGCAGGCCCTGTAGTAATCTCGGCGACCTGAAACTGCAACATATAGGTTAGCCACACAACCTATAAATTGTGATTTGACTCTGACAGTGTAATTAGGGAAACCTGTTCTGTTGGAGTATAAACCCCAATTATTATTCGATATAAAATTAAAGGTTTATTCTTTCTAATTATCGATTGTTTGCTTTTATACTAGCTTAGCCCAGCGGTTTTACCCGCTGTGTCGTAGCCTATGTGTTATCCAGGATCTAATCTATCTCTGTACAAATTCAGCTCAATCGGCCCACCTGTTTAGGTGTGAAAGAGCAACAAACACACATCTAGATATCCTGACATCCATGCATTCTTTCAAACTTTCACGTTTATAATATTAGTAAGAAACATATCGTTTTGATAAATACATTACAAGCACAAGCATTCATAGCACAAGCGTTTTCCTTTTTAATGTAAAAGCAGAGATGATGAAATGAAAAAACAAGTTATAGATAACATAATAAGTAGTATATTTATTAATAACTTAAAATAATTACTAACTAATACTTATAGGTAAGTACTTATAGGTAACTTAAATTCTTAACTTAGCTTTATATAATAATAATGAAATCACAAGCGAAACCGCAGACATAGCCTAGATTAATTTACATTGGTATTTGTAACGGTGAATGAACTTCTTAAGGTAAACATAATATTACGCAAAAATCTAAGTCTGCATTAACATTCATCATTTAAAATATTTTAATTTATTTATATAAAATTATTACAAACTAGCTGTGCTCAGAGATAAGGAGATGACCAGTGAGGGAGGGTGTGAGGAGATTACCAGTGTGGTTTTAGACGTAACCGTAGCACAGTGGATCAAATTTTCCTGCTTAAACAGTTAATGGAGAAAAGGTGGGAATATGCACAGAGTATCCACACACTATTCGTAGATTTCGCCAAGGCTTACGACAGTATAGATAGAAATTCCTTGTATACCATCCTGAGAAATTTTCGAGTCCCTGAGAAATTAGTTAAAATGATTAGAGCAGCCACTAGTAACTGGCGCTTCGCCGGCCGCTGCCGCGGCACGCTCGCTTCGCTCGCTCGGCTCGCGCATTGTGGTCACTGTTCAAACCTAACCTAACCAACAGATTTCGGATTTTCCAGATCTATAGTTTACAGGTTAGCAAGTCTAATTGTACATAAGTCTATGGTAACACAATAATTAATCACTTGGCTCGATAGAGCTAGACATTATACATAATGCCCGGGCATTATTAATGATGTTCGCATTAATCACTTGGTCCATAACATATATAGGTATATTTGATGTTTGATTGATTTAAATAAAATATTTTTTCTTTTTACTATTTCATTGTTTAGAAGAACTTTTTTGTAGTCAGATATATTTAAATCTTTTATAACTCTTGATTGCACACCTTTTGCTTTTTTTACAACATATTCATCGGTTTTTATACAATAAAGTTTCGATCTTAAACCTATAAATTCGGTAATAATTTTACCCCCCATTTCATCTTCAAAAAGACCAGGGATTTTTTTATTTGTAGGTACAATCTGATGTTGATTATTATTATTATAATTACTAGTATCAAAGTAGGATAAAAAATGTTTTTTAAGGTCCAAATAAAAGTCGTCGGTGGATACTATATAGATGAAAGAGTCAGTATGAGTATAACATAGCTGCACACGATTTTTATAAAACGGTTTGATGATAGTATAATGAAAATCATACATGTGAGCTTTCGATAGTTCTAATACTGTAAATCCTATATAACTTTTGAACGCATCCTTCAAATTTGCATCTCTGTCGATCATTTTTCCATTGTGACCAGTGTTTGAAGCCATCTTCTGCTACTTCAATTGGTGGAAGTTCCAGCTTTCGTCTTTTCTTAATATTCTCGATTTGAGTAAGTGGGCGACCTTTTTTTCGTGTTGTTGGCGTGAACACCATAACGTCTTCTCTCATTAGTATGTCCGCAATGATTAATTTGAAATCAAGCAAGGGCAAATATGTTTTATCCCCTTTTTGCTCCATGCGCCGTCGCCATAGCAGCCAGCTGTTGACGCATACAAGGTCAACCATATGAAAGAATATTCTGTGATACCATTTCTTACTTCTTATTTTGATTCTGTAAAACCCCAACATGGAGTCCAACAGATCGACACCGCCCATATATTTGTTGTAAATTGATATTGCTTTTGGACATGGGATATCTGCTTTGGTCTTCTTCTGCTTTATGAATCTAGTCACTGATCCCATTGGCTCCTTTCCCACATATGTAGAACACAAACTGACAACCTTGTTGTCGACCCAATTTGTATCTGATACTTGGACTTCATCGACCGCAGTAGTTTTTTCTATGCAATATCCTCTTTCATGTTTCATCAGATTATTTTTTTGCAGACCAATATTTTGGGCTGTATTTAATTGTATAGTTCCTAACGGGAGAAAGCCTTTTTTGTGCAGATTGGCCATTAATGCCAAGCTTGTGTACCAGTTGTTGACAAAAATTTTATAGTTCAAATTTTCAGAAACCGTCATCAATAATCTTTGGACAATGTTTCCGGGGACCCCGAGATCTGGACAGTTTTGAGGTGGTCCGGGATGCCTTCCTCCGTATAGCTCGAAATCGTAGCTAAACCCGCTGGCACCACTCAAAACGTAATTCGAATAGCCCCATTTGTGGGGTTTTTTTTTGCATTGTATTGCCTAATACCTGACGTCCGAGCTTTAGTCGGTATCATTTGCTCGTCAATTGCTAAATATTCTTCTTTAGGCACTTTTAGCAATCTTTCTCGAAGTATATTTATCAAAGGCCGTAGTTTTTGAAGTTTATGAAAACCAGTTTCATCAGGCTTTTTCTCTTCATTTTTGTTGAAAAAATATAGAAACCTTTTTATTTCTTCAAATCTGTTGCATGTCATCATTGATGCCACTTTTTCTATATATGTCCCCTCCTTCCAGTAATGCCTTGTAGTTGGCAGATGAACAACTGACATGTAAATTAATATGCCAATAAATTTTCGGATGTCTCCACGAGTGACTTCATTGTGGCCTTCGGGAGAAATTTGAGAAGCATATATGTTGCTTTCTTTTTCCATTAAATTTATTGCTGATGACGGAAACAGATATTTGAAAAACGCCATTGCAGAATCTAGTTCCATAATGTCTTCTGGAAGAGCTGCAGATCCAAGGAAAGAAATCTGCGATTCATCATATTGGATGCCATCATTAGTACAAACCAATTTCTTTTTTTTTGTTTGATGAAGTTACTGTTGAAGTAGATTGGTCATTGCTCAACCTGTCTTCTTGTACATAGTATTCATCATTAGATGATTCTTCCTCACTTTCTGCTATAAAAACTTGCTGCAATGGTTTTGGGACTACATATTCATCATCATCATCCGACACATTTTCATCCTCGCTACCATCTGGGAAGTCCAAAATTTCATTCAGAGACCGATTCGTGATATTACCTATAATAAAAAATAACGCATTAGTTACTGCATGATGTTCCAAATTTAAATTTCATTACAATATCACATGACTGCATATTGTTCCAAGATTGGAACCCTATAATATACTTTACTGCATAGTGTTCCATATTTGACCCATACATTTAAGGACAAAATATATAAAGATTGTAATATTGTTACTTACGTTTAATACCGTAATAAAAACGTTGAGGGTCCATTTTTTCACACCATAAACCAGCTTTTCACGCACTGTTCGAAAATTAAGCACTAGATATCTACTAAAATCAACACGCATAAACAGCACACCGACAACATGGCGGACTCGACTACTTTACCATCAGATTATAGATACTAAAATGCTGCGCCGGTAGTGCCACCTTCTAGTTTCTGTTAAACAAATTATTAGTTAGGCAAAAAATTCCAAATTTTGTACAGAGATGGCATCAGTGGTACTTTATGACGACAAATGTTAAATGTTCCAAATTTGTCACAGTATGCGGTAAAGGGTTAACTAACATGGTAATTTTTTGTTACTCAACTGACATCGTGGGGTAAAAATTTACCCCAAATAAAATAATTATAAAAGTATGTATTTGTTTAAAAATACTTTAGTTTATGATTTTTTATATATAAAGGCAGTATATAGTATATTATGAATCTATAATTTAAAAAAAGATAACATTTATTTTAGAAAATAGCTTCATATTATTAATTTAGGAACTACATACCTTTTTCAAATTTTAACATTTAGTTTATAATCACTCTTTAACGAAAATCTTAATTTCAAGGGTTGGAATGAAAAAGCCTAACTAAATCGATTACTCTTGAGTTGGTTTATTATAGATAATGGCCAAAAATAGGAAATCTAATATTTGTAACAAAATAAAGAGAGTCAAAATTCAGCTACTTAATTGCAACAAAAATTTGGTATTCTTTCTTCATAAAAAATAAAATTTAACTAATTTATGTGATTATTCTTTTACTACACATAGAAAACATTTAATTATATCCACTAAATGCCATTTGCATATTAATTTTTACATATATTGCAGTTTATCATGATTACTGTTTCTAACGACGCATTTTCAGCATGACTTGAAAAGTGGGTATAAATCCAGAAAATTTGGATTTTCTTGAATGGTATCGTCTTTTAGGATGTTGGTAACAATGTTTGTCGCATAAAAACCTGATAATGTTGTTTCTATTGTTAAAAAAAAATCTGGACCCTGTAAAAAAAAGCACCCTTAACTAACATTGTGGGGTAAAAATTTACCCCACAATGTAGCTAACAGTACAGCTGAAACGGATGATTTTTCAAGCATTACGCGTCTTTATATTACCTTATAGCGCGAAAGATATGTACCTTCACTGGAAAAAAATATAGTGTTTTTTATGCGGCTGGGGTGGAAATTTACCCCACGATGTCAGTTAAGGGTTAATAGACAGTCCAATCCTGAGATGGGAGGTGTTGAACACTAGAGATGGTGTGCACGAAATAAATAAAAACAGAGGAGTAACTGGTGTTTTTTTAAACTTATATGAAGAATTGAGATTATACCCTACAAAATTCTTTGAGTACACTCGAATGTCCGTTTCAACATTTGACTACATACTAAATAAAATATCACCTAAAATCACCAAAGAAGATACTAACTTTCACAAAAGCATTAGACCTGAGGAGAAATTGTTCATAACCCTAAGGGAAGAATAAAACAAGATTTTTCTAAGTTTTGTATTTATATATTTAGTAATAATCAAACAATCAGATTTAGATAAGGTACTTAAGTAAAAAGTTGTAATAATCCAATTAATAATTATGGTAATTTCCAGTAGAATATCCTCCATAATTTTCCTCGTATCTCGGTTGAGAAAACTGCATCTTTTCTATCTCGTCTATTATGCTTTGGGTAATTTTATTTCGAATATGTAACATTTGTAGTTCACTAAAATTTTTCATTTGACACACTCATGAAAAAATGATAGTCACATTCTCCGACTGACTCCGACTCTCCGACTGATCACATTTCTCCGACTGTTCACTATTTGACGCCATTTTCTGTTCAATAAGTAATTTTTTTTTCTTTCACATTCTAAAAGTTCATCTCTATAATCTGATGCCGAGTTGTTGCTATAGGTTCGCTATCTCCAGTATCAATTTTATGTTCCGCGTAACATGTAGGTTTATTATTGTTCTCAAAAATGTCTTTAAACTCTGTTAGTAAGTCATTAAATTGGGCCTTTTCCTTATTTGATAATAGGTGACCTTCGTTAGGTTGCAGAAATAAATCGACTGAATACAATTGCATAGGATTTATTGGCAAATAATTAATGCGTGGATCTACACGTGAATCTGCGTCTGCTGGTTCGCGAGGACGAGTTGGAGGTGGTGGAGAGTCCATCTTGATTAATTGCCAACGAGGTTTCTTTTTTGGTGAGCAACTATCTTCATTCTTCAATGGCGACGGCGTTGCTGTCATTGGGGAAAGCATGTGTAGTTCTCTTGACCAATGAAACAGGTCTGCCAGCTTACTGTTATCCTCTTCGTTGAGGAAATTGATTTTTTTTGCTGCATGTAATATTGGCACTTTTTCGTTCCTCAATTGCAAAAATTTGAAGCTTTCGGTTGGTTTATCAATGAAAGACCAAACCCGCTGTGGCAAATTTAATGTGATGCCTGCTGACTCTAGGAAATCTATACCGAGTAGGGTGCGATTATCTTTTGCGTCCGGCAATACTGTAAAGAATATCGGTAGTGTCCGATTTCCCATTGTAACGTTTACCGTTGCATGCCGTAGTTCTTGCCTCCTCGTAGATCCATCAGCTAGGCGGATGTCAGCGAATCGCTTGTCAAAGGTGACACCAGCTTCCATTAGGATCTTGTATAGCTGCGTTCCTGCTATACTGGTCCGCGCTGCAGTGTCAATGTAGGCATACCCGTTTTTCCCTTCAACGGATATTTCAATCGTCGGGATCTTTACGTGGTCTTCTAGAGTTGTCTCGATCGTATAGAATGATACTGGCTTCGGTGGAGTTTCTTTAGCTTTGCATGTGTCGCAATTGCTGCGAAAAACTCCAGGTGCGCCGCAGCCATAGCAAGATATTGCGGGTTTCGTTTCGAGAACCCGCTCCTCTTCGCTCTTCGGTGGTTTCTCGGCTGCCAGTTTCGCCGATCTTTTCCGACATTCATCGATTGTATGACCCTTTCTGCTGCAGAAGATACATCGTTTCATCCCTTTTTTCTTATCTGCGTGCTCTTTTTCCGTAGCTTTAGCCTGGGCTTCTTTTGGCTTGTTTTTTCCAATGCCTCGAAGTGCCTTGCTTTTTATAGTAACTCCGTGAAGTTTTTCACTTCATTTCGAGCAATTTTTGTCTGCAAATCGTGTTTTAGTAACCCATACACGAAATCAAGTTGCTCTTCCTCCTTGTGGCGTTTATTGGGTAGCATTCCGATAAGAGCTCTTTTACGACATAGGAAGGCGTCTATTGGTTCGTCCAAGGCCTGGTGATCTTCAAATAGTTTGATATACACTTCGTGTGGCTGTAGTTTGGGGGCAAATGCTGAACGAATGGCAAAGTAATGCTGCTGCCCAGTTCTTGATTTCTGCTCGAATCCCAGTCCACCAAGTGCTTGCAGTGCCTTCTAACAACAATGGTAGACCTTCCAAGGCGTCTTCGTCGTTATTTGTTCGATTTTTTTTATAAATCGCAACTCCTGTAACAAATTCTTCTACCTTGTCATATTGTCGTTCGCCGTGGTAACGAAGAGTGCATCTAGTAAAATTTTTGTTAGATGTTGACGTCGAGGCTGGTATTCGACTCAATAAATCCTCAAATTGTTCCTTCGATAGTTGTATAGTCATCTCTTCTTCACTTTCCTCCCCTTCTTTTTAGAGTTGGGCGCCAGATGTAGGGTTGGTGATGAAGAAAACACCCAAGTAACTCTTATGGTTTATTCTGGTTTTTACAGACCAATGAAATAGCTTAGAATACTTCCTAACTGTGCCTAACGGTTCCAGAGTGGACTGCAGGTGGCTATCGCACTCCTTTGCCGGTCGGCCCGATACTAGAGGACTGCAGGTGGCTATCGCTCTAGCTCGGTCGCTAGCTAAGTGAAGGCTTCGTCTTTTTTTTTTTTTTAAATGACCTACGCTGTTGGTCTCATATTAAGACCTCTACAGCTTTACCGGGCGTGTGATGAGCGCAGGAGGCACTCGACCCAAAGTTTTTGTGGGACTTGCTGCGTTGAGTGAGACACTAGATGTGTGAGCGGGCGAGTATTCGAACCCGTGCGGCAGGCGTGATATTAACATGTCGTGTTACACTATATATTTTTCTTACCACAATGTTACTGCTAGTCTTTCTTCAGGTTGGATACTTCTCCTCATAATTGTGTCTTCACGTTTAATTTGAGACTTTAGTATATTATACAATTCATCAAACGAAGACATTGACATTCTAAAATAGTTGAAAAATTTTTCTTCATCACTTCTAAGTTCCATAAACAAATGATGGAATTGTCCATGTTGTTCTCTTAATTGCAAAATTAGATGAACCCAAAATTTTCTCTTTTGACGTCGCCGCCGTCGTCTCCGCCTGAGCAGAAGCAGCAAAAGCAGTGCTTCCTCGTCAGAATCCATGACTTGACTGTGGTAGAAAATCAACTGCTCGAGCAGTTGGGTAGCGTAGCTCGAGCAGTCAACAACCGACAGCTCGAGCAGTCGACGCCGACCGCTCGAGCGGTCCGTGTACTTCGCTCAGCCGCTAACTGCTCGAGCAGTCCGTGTACGGCCGCCCTAAGTGCAGTTCTTCCATTATTACCTAAAGAGGAAATCATGAACGGATGGTCATATATTATGTCGCGGTATAATGGTGATGACCCACAAAGCCAAAATATAACTTTAAAAGGTGCATTGGTTATTCATCTTTCAAATAAAATCATTTGATAATTACCATTGACGTATCTACCACAGACCACCAATGGCGAGCGAGACAAAAAATAGTCTCTTTGTAAAATGTATTAGGTGAGAAAAGGAAAGCGATTCGACTACAGTTGATCGCCTCAAGGGCTCAGAAGGGCTCTCCTGAAAAGTCGTTCATAAATTTTATTTGATTTATAGTGTTTCGTGGTTTATTTTTAATAATTTCTGTTTTAATTTACAATGGTATCTTGCTCAGTACTTACTTGTGGAGTACATAAGAAAAATAATCCTGAAAATTATACGTTTCACTGGTAAGTATAATATTTGGTCAAAATATTAAATGTGTATATTTTTGGTGTAAATGTGCCTTTTATGCTGTGAATTATGTTAAATTATATCAATCCTTTTGTTTATTTTGATATTTTATGTAGATAAAGATCTAATTGTGCATAATTTTCATTATTTTCGTTTATTTCTGAAATTTTACATGTACACTAGTGGTTGACTCAAAATTATCGACTCTTTTATCGACAAGTATTTTTAACCCCCGAAGCAAAAACGACGGGGTGTTATAAGTTTTACGTGTCTGTCTGTGTGTGTGTTATATTTTTTTTTGTTTGAAAGTAGAGTTAATCAAGAGTGTTTAGCTTAGCCATGTTTGGTGAAAATCGATCCAAGATGGCTGCGCTACAAAATGGTCGATTACTTTTTTCCACAACCCCGTCAATAACCTATTATGTATATGAAAGGGCTTGACTAGTAGAATAAATACATAATGATAAATTTAAAATCCCAGATGGCCGCCAGCACAAAACGGCGTGTTTAAAAGCGTTGCGTGGGGATTTTTTAAATTTAATTAATTTATATTAGGTATACAATTAAAAGATCATTGAATTCTTTTTCGCAGTTTTTTGTATTATCAAAAAAGAAAATAAATCGCGGCCAGCAACATTACCTATTAATTTGAAGATCGTTAAATAAAGGGAGGCATACTGTTAAAAAAAATGTAAGTCATGTGATCAACTTTGAAGCTTAATAGCTGCAAAAACTTGACTTTAGGGTGGGTGTCAAAATAGTTTTTATTGATATTGTGTTATTTAGGTTCTGTTGCTGGCCACGATTCGAAAATAGATGGACAAAATGGCGGATCAAAGATTTGTTTATATCAAAAATCTTCAAACTTCTTTTTATTGTGTAGGTATTAGATAATATATAATTTTTCCTAAAAAGTAATTAAAATTATTTTTTCTCATTTTTGCAGTTTCCCGTCAGATCCACTTATTAGAAATAAATGGGTGATATTGATAGGAAGAGTAGGATGGTGCCAACACAAATACTCAACCATTTGCAGCAAACACTTCCCGGACAAATATAATAAGAAAAGCTCCGATCAGGACAGTTCTAGTAAATGGAAATTCCAACTTTATTTGTACCAGTAAGCGTATATATTATACCTCTACATATTATTATTGTGCCCCAGAAGAACCCCATGCATTAGCACTCTGCCTATTTATTTTATGAAAGTTTCGGTGGGAAAGCCATCATGTTTTCTTAAATATTTTTTTCAGGGGCATATTCATGAAAGAGTGGCATCGTTATGTATTTATCGGGATATTAATAAGCCACAAGCGCTGTCTCCAACAACAAAAAAATAATATTGCGAAACAAAAAAGTTAAAACAAAAAATTCTAAATTAAGACATAAACTACAAGAAAAACAAAAACAAAATCGGAAACTAGTTGCTAAAACAAAAAGGCAAACCCTGAAAATAATAACATTACAAGACGTACTGAAAGAATTACATTCAAATCCAGGACTGCGAGATCACTACTCTGATATCACTATGGCATGTGACAATGACTTAATACTAAATTTAATTAACCGGGTTAATGATAAAAAATGTGGTAAAATACAGTCTACATCTAAATACAACGAACAATTGCGAAAATTTGCTCTCACTGTACATTTTTATAGCCCAAGGGCATATAATTATTTGATATGTGTCTTCCCCATGTAAACACATTGCGGACCTGGTATGCCAGAGTAGACTGTGAACCTGGCTTCACTCAAGAGTATTTTAACACAATTAAGGAAATGATGAAGAAGAAACCAGATTTAAAAGTATGTCTTACTTTTGATGAAATGAGCATACGTGAACACACAGAATGGATAGGCCAGAGACATTATGGATTTGTAAATTTTGGTAACGATTTAGCTATGGATGGTGCTGAGATTGCGAACCAGGTTTTAGTTTTTATGGTTGTGGCATTAAATTCATTATGGAAAATTCCATTAGGCTACTTTCCCGGTCGAGGTTTCACAGCGTCTTAAAAAGCAAATCTTTTAAAAATTATATTATATTTTATTATCTTATATTTAAATTAAATTGCTCCAAACGTGTTTGTATGTGTTTTTATTTATTACAACTACCCTTTACTTTTAGAAGAATGTTATGTAAGTTTTTTATTTTTTGAAAAGCACTCTGCTTTTCACGAAAGGAGTCCTTTTTGCGGGGCACCACTATCGCAAATTTAATAATTTAACATATCTATAACTTTTTAACATCTCATAATTTCTCATACTTAATTTCTAGATTAAATATGTATTTATTTTATCTAACAAATAAAAAATATTGAGGATATGAAGCTCAGTAATTATTGAAAAAGTTAAATTTAGTTCCGCAAAACTCCGTGGGACCTTTCGTGAAAATTTTATTATATACTTGTATTATGATATGAAGGGTTGAGTTGCAATCATCGATAATTCTAAAAAAGTAATAATATGTAGGTACGAACATCACTAGCTAACGCACACTTTGACAAATCAAAATTGGTTACACATTTTTAGGTTGTCAATTGATCTATTTGTCATAGACAAATTTTTTTATATCTATGATAATTACCCACCATACGTTTTTTGGAAATATGCGTTAAATTCCGAACGCTTACGACGCACTCGCGAATCGAGTTTTGTAGCCGCAGACGCCGGTTCAGATTTCCGACCATTTCCGCGTTCCAAAGGTTAATAATCGTTTCGTGGACATTTTGAAATCGATTAAAATGCGAATAATCGACTAAAAGTTTTCGATACTAAGTTTTCGAACGAAAATTTAATTTTGTAATGTTGGCACCATAAATATAATGTCAAACTTCATAATTGCAATCAATGTCAAAAACAGCTGATTTACGACTCTCGGCTTTAATGCTGTGTCGTTGTTCCATAATTAAAACGATAATCGCAGCCACAATGAAATTGCCGTTCAAATTCAAAATATATGTGCGCTCACCTTTGTGCAGTGTTTTATGCAAATGTTTCTTCGAGTTTCCAGCAAAAAGTCGCCCTCGGTTTGTACATTTGTTCACCACTTCATTTCACACCAAAGTTTGTCTCTCGTTCAGGACCACTTTCGTCTCCTAAGAATCACTTTTTTCCTCAAAAACAAAATAATTAGCGCAAGAATATCAATCACAATGTTTCAATTTTGGCAACCGGAACCAGAAAAAAAAGCACCTCTTTGCAGACCTCGCTGACCTTGTCTTGACTGGTATCGTCCTTGAAAGCTTTGTTGTCCATGATTATTATTCTTTTGACGGTGTCGACAGTCCTTTTTAAAGTGGCCAGTCTTTCCACAGGTAAAACATTGCAATTTAGTTTTGGTTGCAAATGTACTCAATGAAAAACAGAATGTTTTTCTTTTCTTTTATTTTTGAACGCACATAGTCAACTGTTCGTTGTTGCTCAAGAATCACATTAAGAAAATCTCCTGTAGCTTGGTGGCAAGGCCCTGAGCAAATACCTCAACTTCTCGGGTTCATCTAATTTTCCTCCTGCCGTTATGAAATCATTTATTTTTTCTCGAACTCAACAAAGAAATCCTCTACAGTACTGTAATTGCTTAATTTGATTTCTTCTATTTTCCCTCTGCATATATTTGCATAGCTGTTGACTGGGTTAAATACAATTTACTCAGTCAACAGCTATATGAGTCAATATTATAACAGTCGCAACTGACAAATACTTTACTTTTTGACGGCCATATGTAAAAATGTATCCTAAAAGAATAATGATTTATGAGTTTCATATTAACAAATATCTATTTGGCATTAAATTATTGGCATCTCGAAGGGCCGGCGCCCACTGACGGCATGGCACGACAGGATGTACTGCGGCATCCCGCGGTGTTCTGTGTTCTGTGGCATCCTGCTAAAAGCCACTCTGCCATCAACCAATTTTGTTCTGCGCGGATTCGAAGTTGGTTGTGTCGGTCGTTATGGTTGACTGGGATTTAGTAGTAAGGCACTAGTACTAGCTGAAGATGAAGAGAGACAAATAAGAACTGCTAATTTGACCAAAAGACGATTCTGGGTGCATAATTTGTGGATAACAAGATCTACAAATGGTGAATTCAACAACTTGTTTAATGATTTGAGATACGACATGCGAAAATTCTATGATTATTACAGAATGGACTATGAAAAATTCGAAAAGTTAAGTAATTTGCTAAAATTGCATATAAAGAAAACCAAAACTAATTTTCGATCGCCTATATCTGTCGCACAGAGATTGTATGTTTAAGGTAAGTGCATAGGTATATAATATTTTGCCGATGCCTATAGTGGTGAGTATATTGTTGAAATGTATCAAAATAAAGGGATTTTAATAACTACTAACTCCATCTAGCGTAATGCACTTAATATTAATTTTGTATATTATCTGTGGTAAGACATTCAACTTTAAAATTTATTATTCGCTTTAAGTGTTAAATATTCTATTACAACTCAACAAATGATAACATTATTATTAGAGATGTCCCGACTAGTCGGCGACTAGTCGGCAAAGCCGATTATCCGGCCACTATTGTAGTCGGCGACTAATCGGCAAAGAGCGCCGACTATCCGGCTTCTTACGTTGTATGTATTTCTGAATAATATGCATGGGGGGAACTACAAGAAATAAAAACCTTGATTATATATTATTTTTTTATTTTATAATCAGTCTTATACATTAAAGCAATCCTGCCTTTGGTAGGTAATCAGTTTTTAAAATTACTTGCTTGTAAAGAAAACATAATTATGACAATTATTGAACAAAATTAGTACCTCTCCTAATTAACATAAAAAACAACATAATATAATCTTCTTATCTTCAATGAACATTTATAAGTAATTCTAAACAAGAACAGTTTGATAAAAACAAAAAAAAAATGAAAAAAACATATTTCTTATAACCATACCTACATAATCTAATCAGATCAAAGTCACAATTGTGACAACCAAAAATATTATAATCTCCTTACATTTTTTATAACTTATATTTTTTAATTAAGGGTAAATTATGATGTAAGAAGACTAAAGCTTCTGCCCTTTCTGATAGCAATCGATTTCTTTTTGTTTCATATATGTTTCCAGCCTCTGAGAACAGCCTCTCACTGTAAACAGAACTTGCGGGACAGCAGAGGTATACTTTGGCCATGCGTGACATTTCAGGGTACCTAGAACTATTGCGGCTCCACCACTGAAATGGGTCATCATAACGCTTTATCACCGGTAACGCACAGTAGGACTGCAGTTCATAAGCTGCGCTTGATCTGTCATCTTGAAATTCTTGTATTTTTCTTGATGCAAAATTTTGGTAGCATTGCCAAAAAATCTATGTGTTGCTGTTTCTATATTATTTTGATCAGTGCAGGTGCTCTGTAAATCATCTTTGCCACTGTCGCTGTCGTCATCACTCATACTATTCTTCAGAGATTCTAATAAAAATTGGGACCTAATGGTAATGAGATCCTCTGTCTCGAAAAACTGTTGTTTGTATCTTGGATCCAACAATGTAGCCAAGGTAAAGATTTTGTTATGGTCCATGTCGAACCTAATATTCAAATCATTTTCCAGTAAGGCTTTCATTTCCATGATTTCTTTGTTTTCATCATAATACATTTCTAAATATTTTTGTAGGGTTTTCAGATGAGGTATTATTTCAGATACTGATGAGCAACTTTTTTTTTTTTTTTTTTTTTTATTGACATGCCCTAGTGGTTATGTCTGTATATTACAATCTAGCCTAATTTCATCTAAAGGCTAATAAGTAATTTAAATCTAACTTAACATGCTATGTAAACAATTAAAAACTAAGAATGTGTCCATTGGCACTGATTCTTATTGTCTCTATTAAGGGGAGGCACTTTGTTCATGTGTTCTCAATAGGTAGCACCACACTGATAAATATAACACTACATTTTACTGACACTGACATTACACAACTCAAAAGGTTTTGTTCTTTTAAGTCTTCGCACTAGGTCCGTATTGTCGAGGAGCTGGATGGCCTCGACATTTACGTGATGATGAAGCCTTCGTTCATGAGCTTCAGCAGATTTTCTTATCACAGTGGCTACGAGGTCTATATTCAGGTCCCGGTGAAGATCCTCGTTTCTAATGTACCATGGGGCATTCACAATACCCCGGAGGACTTTATTTTGAAACCTTTGTATTACATCGATATTATTCTTTTTGGTACACCCCCATAACTGAATACCATACTTCCAAATTGGTGTGAGAACTTGTTTGTACAATAATAATTTGTTATGCACAGACAATGAGGAGTAACGACCCAATAGCCATTGCATATTTCTATACCGAAGTTCAAGCTCATCACGTTTTTTCTTAACGTGTGCTTTCCAGCGAAGCTTCACGTCTAGAGTCATTCCTAGATATTTTGCAGTGTTCTCATATGGTATAGTATTATTGTTTACATATACCGGATGATAACTAGGTTTTTTGTTGGTAAAGTCTATATGTATAGATTTTGACTCGTTGAGCTTGATCCTCCATGTTTTCGTCCACGCATATATAGTGTTAATAGCCGACTGCACTTTTTCGACGGCTTCCTCGTGAGTGTCGCCTGTGGCTATAATAGCTGTGTCATCGGCGAAGGTTGCAATTGTGTTGTTTTGTAGCTCGGGAATATCTGAGGTGTATAGTAAGTACAGGACCGGACCTAGTACACTTCCCTGAGGGACTCCAGCTTTTATGGACTTTAGATCTGAGACAGCGTCTTCTTGACGTACTCTGAACATTCTTTGCGTTAAGTATGATTCTAAGAGGGTTGAAAATTTTTGTGGCAGCATGATTTTTAACTTATTGATCAGCCCTTCATGCCAGACTTTATCAAAAGCTTGTGCCACGTCAAGAAAAACTGTGGAGCAAACTTTTTTCTCTTCTAGTGCTTTTTCTATTATACTAGTAATTCTATGAACTTGGTCGATCGTTGAGTGTTTTTCTCTAAAGCCAAATTGATAGTCTGGTACAAGATGTTTCTCTTCTATGATGGGTTTTAATCGCTTTAACAGCAATTTTTCGAACAGTTTCGACATAATTGGTAATAAAGATATCGGCCTATACGATGTAGCTTCGTTGGGCGGTTTACCAGGCTTTACTATCATTATTACTTCTGCAATTTTCCAGACATCCGGTACATGTTGCAGTCTAAATGCGGCATTAATGAGCGTGGTAAGCTTGACTAAAGCTTTGCGGGGTAGATTTTGTAGCACTTCACTAGTGATAAGGTCATAGCCTGGAGATTTCTTTCGGCTCATATTTTTGATCTCACTGAGAACCTCTTTGGGTGTGACTAGCTTTATTTCTATGTGACTTTCCCGAACTTCTTCAGTTAGTTGTAAGGTATCTTGTGTATCTGTTGAATTTACATTAGGTTCGAAAATTTGTTCCAGATGTTGTGCAAATCTAGCGACCTTTTGCTCGTTGTTTATGGCCCAACGCCCATCTAGTTCTTTAATAGGTGGAACTTGTGCTAAAGGTTTTTTTGAGTTTCTAACCGTTTTCCAAAGAGAGTAGTCTGTTGTGCGATCACTTGTAAGTTGTGTTAAGGAATGATTCATAACTTGATCATTGTATCTTTGAATTTTCCTTTTAAGTTTCTTAGTGAGCTTATTAAAAAGGTTTTTGTCACTACGGGATCTTGTGGTATGCCACTTCTTTCTTTGTTGCCTTTTTTTAGCTACAAGTGACCTAATTTCTGCTGGATAACAGTTATCTCTTGTTGTTACCTTGGTTTCCGGAGTATTTGCCCACGCACATTGTTGAATGTTTGATACGAGGATTTTTACTTCTTCATCAAGCTGTTCTGGCTCTTTAAGTGCAACTTTTAAGTTGATTTTGGAGTCCAGGTCTAGCCTAAAACTGTCCCAGTCTGTTTTTTTGCTGACTAACGTTGGATGGTTTGATCTATAAATGACTGTATCACTTAAAAACAATAGTATGGGGGAATGGTCTGAACTCATATCATAGCCTTCTATTATATTAAGGATGGAGGAGGATATGTTTTTGTAAATGAAAAAATCTATCAAATCTGGGATTTTCTGTGGATCAGTTGGCCAGTAGGTCGGCTTTCCAGTTGAAAGAACATCACAATGTGTTTCTCTGACAGCTTGTAATAACTCTCTTCCTTTTGTTGTTGTAAGCCTGGATCCCCAGTACATATTTTTAGCGTTAAAGTCTCCGCCTAGTAGGAATCTATTACCAAGACTTTGTAGGAAATATCTGTACTGCTCTGCCTTTAACGCATGCTTTGGTGGACAGTATATTGACGAAATGGTGACAGGATACCGTTTAGTTCGTAAGTTAATAGCTACCGCCTGTATATGCTCTTCCTCGCACTTATGTTGCTCATAGTGTTGGATATGCTCTTTGATGATCACAGCACTACCTCCTCTAGCTTTGTTACTTGGGTGTATTGCATGGTATGTCTTGTACCCTTTGATTTTAACATATGATTCTTTAGTACAATGAGATTCTGATATCAGGCATACATCAATATTTTCCATATGGAGGACAGCTTGGAGCTCATCTTGATGCTGAAGAAGCCCATTTGCATTCCATGCCATTATTTTAATCATTGTTTTTGCTTTAAGGTAGCAAATTTAGCGCTACTTTCTAATCTTTTAAGTCGTTCATCAAATGATGTAATCAAGTCTAGGATGCGACTTAATTTTTCATCAACACTAGAGTTACTTTCTGGCTGTGGTTTTGGCTGAGTGCCTTGAGTGACATTTGAGAAAGATAAACTTTTTGTGACATGTCTAGTGGACGTGCTAGTTGATGCACTTTTCTGTTCGCCTGTTTTGTTGGTAGCTCGGTTAACGATGGCAGATTCGCTTTTCTTTGTTAAAACCTTGTTCTTGATTTTTTGGAGTTCTTTTGCCACAATACATCCTCTGTAGTTCGCAGGATGCGGCTCACCACAGTGGACACATTTAGGCTTAGCTTCAGGAGCTTTTGTACAGTCAACAGTTAGGTGCTTACCTGTACATTTTACGCATCTGGCTTCCTTAAAACAGTATTTTTGGGTGTGACCATATGCCTGGCATCTCTTGCACTGTGGAATTAATTTGGACGTCTTTATCGGTTCAATATCAACTTTGCATCCTAATATTGACTTGATTTCGTATATTTTTGTAATATCTTCATCTTTCTGGAAGGACAACAGGAACATGTTTAAGGGTTCCTTTTTCTTCCAGCTTAGTTTATTTACTGCATTCAGTATTTTGAAGCCTTTTAATATGAGATCTTCCGCGATCCTATCAGGAGAGCAAGATGAGTGTAGGTTTTTAGCCATCACCCTGATCGGCCTATCCTGCTTGTTCTCATAGGAGTACCACAATATATTGTTAAGCGATAATAGCTTGGTGGTAGCCCTATAAGTATCGTCATTCATGACGTTAATTTTAACAGTTTCTCCTTTTAGCATTTTCATAATAAATGATTCATTTTTAGCAGTTGTCAGAAGAAGGTCGTACAACTTTTGGTAATTTTTAATGTTCTCAGCTATTATAGGTGGTGGAGGGGGTGCTTTTTTCACCTTCGGCTTATCAGTGCCTTTTTCATTGCTATCTTCAGCTCGTGGTGGGGTGAGTGACGTGTTCAACTTCCTTTTTTTTCTGCTTTTTTGTCGAACCCACTCTGTTTCTCTCGCGAGATCCTCTTCGTCTGTTTCATACTGAACAGTTTTAGGGGGGACCTCTTTGTCTTTACTATTATTTTTCAACTCTTCTGAACTCTTTGCCTGCGTTTGTCGCAGTTGAGCATGGAGTTCTTCAATTTGGTTTTGAAGATCTTTGACCAAACGATTCAACTGTTTTCGCTCTGCCTTTTCCTTCTCATAATGTTGAAACAGAAGACGCTCCGTTTCGGTTTCGATTTTAATTTCAGTTGAAGCCATAATTATAAATTATTGCCTCGCCTTAACATACGATGTCACTATATGCACTTAACTAGGTCATTTTCGATGACCGTGATTTAGACGCGATGCGACGGTACGCGGCGTATGAGTAGGTCACTGCGTCAGCACCTTTACCCGAGCGCGGGCCAGAGCAACAGTACGTGACGCAACCTTTCTCTTCGATAATCGAGCGATCACTGTTCATTTCTAAATATTTTTGTAGGGTTTTCAGATGAGGTATTATTTCAGATACTGATGAGCAACTTGAACTTATTATCTTGGTAATCTCTTCAAACGGCTTTAGCAATTCAATGCTTTTTCCTAGTATTTGCCACTCTTCATTAGACAAATTTTCGAAATTTAATGATGTTTTAGCAAGTTACAACGAAACTTCGCTAAACGTTCAAATACCTGCCGTAGGTGTGTTCTATGTGTTTCCAAATCATCGCTGGCTATTATCACATCATCAATATTTCACAAAACTTCGCTAAACGTTCAAATACCTGCCGTAGGTGTGTTCTATGTGTTTCCAAATCATCGCTGGCTATTATCACATCATCAATAAAACAAAATAAAAATTCTAAACCTTCCAGCACCGTGTTGTTCATAAACCTTTGAAATGTTTGACTAGCTGTTCTCAAACCAAAATTTAACCTCATAAACTCAAAAAGGCCGAATGGTGTTATTACTGCTGTCTTTTTTATATCTTCTGGCGCTATTTTAATGAAATGATATGCTTTATTAATATCAAGCTTCGAAAAAATTTTCTTACCTGCCAGTATGTAGTTAAAATCGAGGAGTCTTGGTACAGGGTAGCGGTCCGGCTTGGTGATCGCGTTCAAACGCCGATAGTCTCCCACAGGCCGGATCTCTCCATTCTTCTTTGCGACGACATGCAGCGGACTGGCCCATTCGCTCTTAGATGGTCTGCAAATACCTAGTTCCTGCATTAACTTAAATTCCTTTTTAACCTTATGATACCTATCTGGCGGCAGTGGTCGCGCTCTAGCATGCAAAGATCTGTATCTTTTAAAAATATTGACAATGATTCTGCTCACGATGTTTTACACTACATAGAAACCGACGGACCACCTGTGCATGCTAGCTTAGTTATTTCTGAATATTCTGATAATAAATCACCAAACGGATGGTTACAATCCACGGTTGTGATTGATAAATCATCGCAAGTGGTTATGCTGCACAGCGTTAGCAACTTTGTTTGCTTATCAACTAATTTACGCTCACTTAAATCTACTATTAGCGTATGATGCTCTAAAAAATCCGCGCCTAAGATTGGTTGGTTAACCTCCGCGATAACAAATGTCCAACGATATGGACGTCGTAACCCTAAGTTTACATGTAAGGTTTTTACGCCGTCGTCTTTATTTCACTGCCGTTTGCTGCAAAAAGTTTATAGTCCGAATGCGCGCCTAATAACTTTTGTTTTTTAGTAACTGGAATAACGGATACATTTGCACCTGTGTCCACTAAGAATTTAAGTCCATTTTCTCGATCGTATACGCTAAGACGGTGGTTACTACCCGGCACAATCACTCCCGCCACTGTAGATCGTACCGCATCTAGTTTTCCGACGCTGATGCTGCTGTAGACTTCCACGCACAAGGCTTTTCACACTTCGTCGCTCGAGTACGGTACCGGTAATGCCATCTGCACAACCAGTTGGGATCTGCTGGAGTCCTGGATCTTGATCTCGACCTTCCGCGGAAATTCCCACGGCCGCCACGGCCACGGAAAGTGCGGCGATTATGCGTGACTTCTTCTCGCAATGACGCTATTTCAATATTTAATTTGTGGATTTGCATCCGTAGCTCATTCACGTTACCGTCTTGTTGGCTGCTTGATGATGCACAGCCCACCTCTGCGATATCGCCTCCTCGCACGTTCTCCATAATCTTGTCTGCTATGTTGGCCAAGTTCTCTAGGTTCTGGTCTTGGCTGGCGGTCAACACCGTTCTCACTGATGTTGGTAGTCGTCCTATCCAAAGACTGTGAAGGGTCTTCTCCGATGCTTGCGCGTGTCGGCCCAGCTCTCGCATCCTGCGCAAAAGTTGCGAAGGTTTTTGCGTTCCTAGCTCCATCTCTCCTACCAATTTTTGGAACTGGCGCTCCGCGCTTTCCTCGTATACCTGGAGCAAACGCTCCTTAATTGCGCTGTATTTACCATCCTCTGGTGGCGATGCGAGTATGTCACTCACCTGTTGCAATACGTCGCGGTTTAACTTCGCCACAACCAAGTTATACTTTGTTTCATCACTCTGCTTTTGTGGCGCTAGAATGCTTTCTATTTGCGCGAACCATAAACGCGGCATCTCCGCCCAAAATTCGGGTAACCGGGACTGTACACTGATAGCGGCGAGCTCACTGGTATTCATATTTGATGCACTTGTGTTCGTGTCACTGTTCATATTGTCACTTTTACCATGGGGTCTTATTCCCTACAATGATTTTTTAGTTCAAAATAATTTCGCTAGATGGCGTTACATGTATCGATAAATTAATAGAGGTTGTGAAAAATTCAGAGCAGGAAAATATTATAGGTAAAAAATTGTATATACTACTTTTAAAAAATCCCCTTAGTATAGAGAAATGAAAATAATTTGCTTTTAACTTAAATTTCGATAATTTTACAAAATTCAATAATTATCGGCGTTCCTCTGGCGGAAATTCCTTGGTACTACGTTGAGACTGGCAAACAATCACTGTTCACTTAGTTCAAATTAGGAAGGTGGCGCTGTTATAAAGTTTTTCTCGCGTTTTGTTTTCTATACATGTCTAGTATAATGTATTGTACCTATATAGTGTTAATATATTTAATTGATAAATGAACTACAAAGGATACTTAAAAAAACTTTAGCGAATTAATTTTCCTCGTGAATGATATTTTATTCCTGAATAGGTAGGTATTTTATATTGAAATTTAAATTCTTATGAACTTAGTTGGTAGGTATGTTTTTTTTATTGCTGAGTAGTGAGTAGCGTGAAATTACATGAATAATGGTCATTATGGGATAAACTATTGTTCCAACTGTTCCACATATACATTCTTCGTGACGCAATGTAACAAGTAGAATTAAAAAATATCATTATTTTCAATGGTTTCCATTTTCATTATAAATTAAGATCCATAAGTTAGTTTAGAACCTATCACCACACAAAATTACATCGATCAAAGCCTGTAAACTGTCAGATCACAAAAATTAGTAAAAAAAAAAAATTAGTACCTACCTAAGAACAAGTTTTTTTCAAAAGTCAATAATTGCATATTATACTCGTATTTTTTTAAGATTTTGCTTGGGTTGTCAGAGCAACCTTATGTCACGGTAAAGATATAGGTAATATATACCGTAATGTAGGTAACACCTAATGGCTGGAACGCGGAGTCAGTAGATATGAGATTGAGCGCCGAGGGGTAAAACCGCTGGCGGCGGAATCGGCGCGCGGCGGCGCGAAGCAAAGCATGTTTTTGGTCAAAATTATAGAAAATTCAAAAAGTATAGTGATTTAAGCTTAGGAATATTTTTGTTTATTATCTATTATCTAAATAATTAAATAAGTACTATTAAAATATTTTATTGAACTATTATAATTGATTATAAATATCATTGAAGCGATATTTGTAAAAAATCAAAGAAACTTTAAAATTCTTATGAATCTACAATTACAAAGGTGCCACATAGTGCGGCTCCTTAGCTCGATTTTGTATGGAGGTATGACCCCGAGCGGCAGAAAGCATGAAACTTGGCATGCGTATAGCTTTACCGTTCATAAGAAGAAATTTTAGTAGAAACACCTCCCCCCCCACGACAATGTATCCACCTCTCCCCCCACTTATATGACCCTATTTTTGGTTTTTAGTGTTTCTTGAAAACTATGAGAGCTAGAATAAAAATGTCAATGACAAGTTTATTCTCCATAAAATTCTCTACAATATTGTTTTTAATAGTATATTGCCAGGACTTACTTCAATAGTATATTTTCTAAAATGCCATACAAGACGTTCTCTGGGCGCAAAACATGTCGTTTTCATGCAGAGGTTTGAAACTTGGCACAATGTTTCCTTATCTCCAAATAAGCTGATTAAGATCGAAAACCCCCTTATTACCCCTTCTGGCAGCAAGGAAAAGGGGCCGGGCCACCTTGCTTCATTTTTTTTTTTTTTTTTTATACGGGATAGGCCTACGTTTGACCACATCCCACCTGATGGAAAGTGAAAATGCGGTCGACGATGGATCACGTAAGATGCCTAGAAAGGTACCTATTCACTCGTGCCTTGAAGATACCCAAGTTGTATCGCACGGGAAACACGGATGACGGCAAAGTGTTCCAAACGCGACCAGTTCTCATTAAGAAAGACGAAGCAAAACGCTTAGCGCGGGCAGTAGGTAACGCCACTAAGTAAGGATGCCGATTTGCCGTCTGCCGCGACGTCCGTTTGTAGAATGGGCTTGGAGGAATTAGTTCGTGTAATTCCTGCGCACACTCACCAAAATGAATCCTATAGAAGACCGATAACGAGGCAACCATTCTACGGTGTTCAAGGCTCTGCAGCCGAGATTCCGTGAGCTTTTGGTCACCTACGAGCTTTTTGGTACGTCTCTCAATCGACTCCAGTGTCTGAAGATGGTATTTGGCAGTACCATCCCAAAGATGAGAACAGTACTCCATACACGACCGGACTTGTGCTTGGTACAGCGTTAGCAGCTGTCCCGGTGTGAAGTATTGCCTCACCTTTGCCAAAATACCTAGCTTCCTGGCAGCCAATTAACTCAAGGAGACCATTTAGAGCCATTTAGGGCCAGGAAAATTTATGTGTCAATTTCGGATAAACCGATGATATAGATTTCATTTCTGATCTAGACACGCGGTAGCGTGTCAAGCCAAGGTCAAGCAAAAAAACTGGCGACCGCATTATGTGTTATATTACACGAGTCATCTGAAGCACGTTTTGACGACTTTTTACACCCTCGTTATACAAAAACTATTGCACATAGACAAGTCAAATTTGGCACATATACTTCAATATACGAACTACATCTGTGTTCCAAATTCCAATAACACAGTTCAAGCGGTTATTGAGATATAAACATCCAGTAATCGGTGAAGTTAACACATACTGAGGGATAGATCAAAAGTAATATCCCAGTTCCAGATGACCTAGAAAGTTCAAATTTAGCATTCAGATAGGTAATGTCCTAGTAACATAGGAAAAAATCAGAAACTAGTAAATTTTTATCATTATTAATAATTTCAAATTTAAAAAAAAATAAAAACTAAATAAAAATTAAAAATAAAAAACAAATAAAATAACAGAAATTAATTAAATATTAAATAAATAATTAATAAATAAATAATTTTAATAAATAATTTTAATTAATTATTTAAAAAAAATTAATTTATTTTTTTAAAGATATCTAGTTCATTAATCTTCTTTGTAATTGTTTGGTTTGCAATAAAGAATTATTCTATTCTATTCTAATAATGTTAAAGTATGGTAATAATTTGCAAATTAAATATGATCCACTTCCCGATTTCCGATTAAGCTGAAATTTGGCATGCATGTATAAATCGGATGACAATGCAATATAATTGTGACGTGGAGGTGATCTGATGATGGAGCTGGAAGGTGGCCATAGTAACTCCGTCATTATATGATAGATAGATAGATATAAAACTTTATTGGAACACAAGAAACAATAAAATATTTTGATTTATATGATGAAACCCCATCGTGTTTGAGCTCATTTGATTTGTCTTGACGAGTACTTTGATACTATATAGTAACCAGGGTCTGATGATGGTGCTGGAAGGTGGCCATAGCAACTCCATAATTAAACGACAACCCCATCGAGTTTGAGTTCGTTTGATTCGTCTTGACGAGTACCTTGGTGCTAGATGGTAATAATAAATGCTTGTTTTAAAACAAAATATTTTATTTAACCAAATTTATCAGTTTTAGTACTTAAATACAATTAAATTATAGGTATTTTGGACCACGGCAGTGCATTACATTATCATGAAATCATGGATAAGTACCTACTATTATCTGTATAAAAAGTAATAATATCCTATCAAAAACATAAATGTGAAATTAGAGCCAAATTCAATATAATATTTTTATTATATAGGTACCTATGCGTTGGTTGTATGTTGACTTCAAAGACAAAAGAAGTGAGATCTAAATGGGTGCCAAGTTCAATAATTAGTCTTGAAAAATACAGCATAAAAATATTCTAAAAATAAATATTTTATAGCCTGAGATCTGACTTGGCTTGTTCTCATATTATATTATACGAATTATTATAATTAACTTGCCTACTAAAACTGCCGATAAAACTAGCCGCCATGGTACGTAGGTCTCTTTCGTGACTCGTGACTGTTTTTGTAAGCAGGTATCTCATCATCATCATCATCTCAGCCGTAAGACGTCCACTGCTGAACATAGGCCTCCCCTTTGGACTTCCATATGTACCGGTTGGAAGCGACCTGCATCCAGCGTCTTCCGGCGACCTTTATAAGGTCGTCTGTCCACCTTATGGGTGGACGTCCTACGCTGCGTTTGCTAGTCCGTGGTCTCCACTCGAGCACTTTTCGACCCCATCGGCCATCCGCTCTCCGCGCTATGTGGCCTGCCCATTGCCACTTCAGCTTGCTAATCCACTGGGCTATGTCGGTGACTTTAGTTCGCCTACGGATCTCTTCATTTCTGATTCGATCACGTAGAGAAACCCCGAGCATAGCCCTTTCCATAGCTCGCTGTGCGAATTTGAGCTTCGAGATGAGGCCTATAGTGAAGGACCACGTTTCGGTGCCGTAAGTCATCACCGGTAACACACATTGATTAAAGACTTACAGCAGGTATCTACTTAATAATATTTCGTATATGAGAACTAGCCAAATTAGATCTCAGGCTATAAAATATTTATTTTTAGAATATTTTATGTTATAATATATTTCAGGACTAATTATTCAACTTGGCACCCATTTAGATCTCACTTCTTTTGTCCAAAAAACTAAAAATTAAAAAATTACCAATTTTTTGTGTTTCAATTCATTGTAAGAATATTTTACACTGGTAGTTTTTTTTTTTAATTAAAACATCATAATATAGTCTATATTAAGTAGATTTTTATTTGGGCAATTAGTTTTTGAGAAAAATAAGGTAAACTAAAAATTTTCTAACAATAAATTCGTGGCTAAAATATTTTCTTTTGGCATTAAATAATAAAACATTTAATTTAAAGTAATATTCTCCCAGAGTTAATTAAATAAAGCAAGGTGGCGTGGCCCCTTTTGCCCCCCCCCCCCCCCGCCCCTCCTTGCTGCCAGAGGGGGTTATAGGGTTTTTGATCTTAATCAGCTTATTTGGAGATAAGGAATCATTGTGCCAAGTTTCAAACCTCTGCATGAAAACGACATGTTTTGCGCCCAGAGAACATCTTACATGGCATTTTGAAAATATTCAAAAAAGAAACTAATCATATTTTTGAAACTATAAGTCCTGAGAATATACTATAAAGGACAATATTGTAGAAAATTTTATGGAGAATTAAACTTTTGTTATTCTAGCTCTCATAGTTTTTAAGGAAAACTCAAAAAACTAAAAATAGGGACAAAAAAGTGGGGGGGAGAGGTGGAAATATTGTCGTGGGGGGCTGTTTCTACTAAAATTTCTGCTTATAAACGGTAAAGCTATACGCATGCCAAGTTTCATGCTTTCTGCCGCTCGGGGTCGTACCTCCATACAAAATCGAGCTAAGGAGCCGCACTATTCTTACAAACTTTCACGTTTATAATTAATTTTAGACCCACTTAGATGTGCCCAGCGGTTTTGCCCGCTGTTCTATAATCTATGTGTTGTTCCAAAGTCTAAATTATCCTTATACAAAATTTCAGCTCAATCGGTCCACCCGTTTAGGCGTGAAAGAGTAACAAACACACACCCAGACATCCATTCTTACAAACTTTCATGTTTATAATATTTAGTAAGATGTTATCGTGTACCTATGAATAGTAGGTAAATATCATGAATTAGGTACCTACACGAAATTATTCATATTCAGCATAATATGAAGTAGAGTAACTTAATTGATTAAATTCAATTTAGTTCCGCCATGGATCATAAATTCCGCGGGACCACTTAATAAATGAAAAGCAATCTACTACTACTACTCTGCGGTCCTTATCAAAAGTGCAATAACTCGGTTTTTGGGTGTAACAGAGTTATTTACATATTCATGATCAGCAAATCGAGCTCTATATTGCCTTCTTTGATATTTTTAACTTATCTGTTGAATATGCTGATTTTTAGGGTTGCGTAGCCAAATGGCAAAAAACGGATTCCTTACAGATTCGTCATGTCTGTCCGTCCGTCCGTCCGAATGTATGTCACAGCCACTTCTTTCCGGAACTATAAGAACTATTACTATTACTGTTGGAAGTTGGTCAGTAGATGTATTCGGTAAACCACATTAAGATTTTTACACAAAAATAGAAAAAAAAAACAACAAACTTTTCATCAAACCCAAACGTGTATCTCTGGATAGGTCTTAAAAAATTATATTGTGGTTTCGTAAATATTTTTTTTCTAAACTGAATATTTTGCGCGAGAGACGCTTCAAAAGTGGAAAAATGTGTGTGTCCTCCCCCCGTAACTCCTAAAATAAGCAAACTTCCACCGGAAATTGGTTTGAACGAGATCTAATAATTAGTTTTTTTAAATATAAATCTTAAACCGCATTTTACCTTTCATTCAATCAACTCAAAGAATTTATTATGAAAAAAATTATATTATGTAACTTACTGCTACGGAACCCTTCATGGGCGAGTCCAACTAGCACTTGGCGCTTTTTTTAAAATTATAACCGCAATATTTCTGAGATATGGTCTTGGTTTACTTAACAAGAGTGAAATGACTAAAGTAATGGCAAAGGGAGCTAAAATAATGCGTTATTTTACTAACGATAACTGCAATATGTGTGGTTACTTTATTTGTAGAAAGTATTCAAAATTTAAAAGTCTCATTCACTAGTCGTAAGGGCAATAACAATGAATTATTGCATTTTAACTTAGCTTGTCTTACCAATGAAAACTACAAAAGCTCAGGCACTTATTGCACTTATGGTTAGAAAATAGGTAGGTACTTGTACCTATCTGCAACTCAAAACTGAAAAATATGTTGATTAACTAAAGATAAGGGCAATAACTACAAAACTTGTTACGGTTATGGCTAGCAAACATTTTTTCTATTTATGAAATATTCTTAGATATCATTACAATACCATCTTTTTAAATAGCTGTATTAACATATTTATTATATCTAAATAATTATTGTTAAAAAAAAACGATTTTTTCATGTTTTATTATTTCATAATAGATAATTAATGGAACTAAGTGTTACTTTGCGGAAATCCATCACAACAATTATTAGCTATTATTAAATGTTTAGTGTTAATTCCGCTAACCACCGCCGGTTTTAGCGGAATTAACACTAAATATTTAATAATAGCTAATAATTATTTCATAATAGTCTATACATTTTATTATTTTATAATATTCTATACATTTTTATCTATAATCTTGTAAAAGTTTACAAACAAAACAAAAATTAAAATATATATCTGCGTTTTTCTCGAAATTAAATTCATCGACGTTATTGCACTTTAAAATAAGGACGGCAGTACTGCTGTAGGTACTCGATGAGCGCCATCTGTTGGCCCCTTACTATTAAGCGTTTAGTAAATCCATAGGCACGCGACAGATGGCGCTTGCAATCGCCTGAAATCGATCCTGTCATAGCGCCATCTAGCGACAACAGAGGTCAAACAAAATAGCCCGCAGAATAGCCCGAGTTAGGACGGTCCAAATTTTTTGTATGAGATGAGGTATCTGTACTAGTATTCTTTTATCTGTGCTTTTACTGACTTTTACCGGCGATTGGAACATCATACACTAAATTCACTTAACGTCCCTAATTAAAACGCACTATAATATCCAGTCACACACACACCTTAACTAACCGTTGTAGCGCTGCAGCGTTCCCCCAATTATCGGACTTGTCGGGGTCACCAATTATAGGCGTCCCTTAAGGGGTACACCTATTTTATATCAAGTCTCTAAATTTTAACTCTATTCTACGTGTCCTGAGACAATTGAGGGATATGGATAACCTACAGCACTACAAGGGAGTTACCGGCACTGGTCCGACAGAGACAACACAAGATATTTCTGGATATTATTTATTTTGATCACATTCACGCAATTACCAATAAAACTATTTTCTGACTCTAAATTAAACAAGGAACCTATCACTCTGTCGGGCCAATGCGCAGCAACTGGCCCGCTCGTCTTTCATACACCTTACATGCCGTCTCGCACTTACACTTACTTAAAAAAAAGCCTTTATAACGAAGGAGGCCTGAAGGGCACCCGCTCCGCAGTCGATTCTGAATGCGTGCTTTCTATGTTTTCCTTGACCTTGGTCGTCAAGGATACCTTCCCCGCACGATCTGGCAGCCTTAGGGCAGTATACGCAAATGTCATGAACTCTACCCAGACTGCTGTACTATTGAACTTTAAGCATTGCTCGATTACAGATGACAGTTTGCCTGCTGCCATATATCTTGCGCCCTTGGGCACGTGTCTCCAGTGGCGTGGCAAGACCTAAATATGATGTGGGCAAGACAGATTTCGCGAGGCCCTGATCTTATAATAAAAAAAAAAAACAATTAACACCGCCAACTTTTTATTCATAAAAATACAAATTAATAGTTTAAGGTACAAAATTTGTGGGTTTCATGTTGTTTAAATCAGGATAATTTATTGAATAAATTATTTTTTTTAAATACAAATATTAATATTCATATTATTTTTATTAAAATATTTTTATTTTAAACTACATATTTACATTTTTTAGCTATAAAGAATTTACTTATATTTAATAGTGCAGTCAATGTTTGCATTTATTATCGTATTTTCATCTCCACCCAGTATACATTTCTTAAAATTTTTATATTTAAAAATACGAGTATTTATATTTCTGTATTAAAGGAACAGAAACTTCCTGCTTTTAACTTTACTAAATTCCTTAATTATTGTATTGTAATTTAGCCTAGATGCCATATCTGAATCAATTGATAAAACAGCCAAAGCTGAAAGTCTTTCCTGGCTCATTGTGTTTCTTAAATATTTTTTTATTAATTTTAATTTTGAAAAACTTCTTTCAGCAGAGGCAGTACACTTACCGGAATCGTTAATAAAATTCGGATGACAATGTAAATTTCTTTCAAGCTATTTTCTGTTATATATGACAGCAGCTGTTTCACATCTATAATGAAGTTGGGTAAATTTGGGATCAATGTATTTAATTCTTCATATAATTCAAAAGGTTGGAAGTCATTGCTCACCCACACTCAGGACGTTATGTAAATTGTTACAGTGTTTTAATATTTGATCCTCTGGCATATTTTTAGTTTGCTTAAATCATAGAGAAAACAGAAATCTTCAAAATGTTAATTTAATGACGTAAATCTTAATTCCATATTAGTTATAATAGAATCAATCATGGCGTAATAAAAATCTGTTTGATACCGGATTTTAGACAGTATAGGTTTATCGCTGCTTTCATAATAGAACATCCTTTTCTTTCTGGCTACTCTTTTATTTCTAAACTCTATTGGCAGGTCATAACAGCTTCGCTCAGTAAATTGCCGAACATCAGACAGGGATTTTTCGAATCCAGTTTCCCGATACTCTTTTATCCTTCCTATTTTTTTTTTATCTCTTTTATCCCGATACTCTTTTATTTTAGGACGACCTCTGTGGTGCGGTGGGCTAATACCCGCTTGCAACGCAGAAGGTTGCGGGTTCGATTCCCGCATGGGACAAATGTTTGTGTGATCCACAGTTATTTGTTTCTGGTCTGGGTGGTTTTTCAATATCTATTATAAGTACGTATTTACAAAAGAAAAGTATATAAATATTATATCCGTTATCCTAACCACCATATTACAAGCATTAAGTTGCTTAGTTTGGGGTTAGATGGCGCTGTGTGAAATGTCCTGAAATATTTATTATTATTATTTTTGTTATTATCCATTCACAAAATGTGTGTAAATGTTCAAGAGCAATGCTTCAATGAATTTGTACTGATTGCCATAATTTACTTATCATATTAACACGCGATAATACTCTCATTCCACACGTGTAAAGATACCATAAATTCTAAACTTAACATTTCATTTAGTATCGAATTGCAATCACTGAGAGTGTCTGATTGCACCGTTTGATTTTTTAAGCTTTCGATGCATTCAATCACTTAATCGAAGCAATACCTTTACTGGTTCGATTCTACTTTCCCATCTTGTGTCTTATAAAGGTTTCATAGTAACTTTTAATTTGCCTTTTATTAAATCCCAGCGTTTGCTTGAACTTGAAAATAGCAATTTTTTTCTGTATGAAACCAAAAAAAGTTTTGCTGCCATAGATGAGCTCGCTGCATCTACCAACAGTAGATTCCAACTATGACAGCCACAAGGTGTGAAAAATGCCCTAGGGTTAATATTCAGTAAGTATTCGAGTTTTAACTCCACTATTAACACCTACCATATTTGCACCATTGTCGTATCCCTAGCCTGAACATTTAAGTCGTATTTTTCTAGGTGTTCCAGTATAGCATTGGCTAAATATTCTCCAGTTGTTTCAGTAATAGCTAGAAATCCCATAAAATGTTCGACTATTGTGCTAGTTGACGTATCACAAAATCTTTGGATGATCAACATTTGTTCAACTCTACTACAGTCTCTAGTGCAATCGAGCAAAAAAGAATAATACTTAGCTGCTTTAAAAAATTATTTAAAAAAAAATATTTTAATTTCTCGGACACATTATACCTTTTTTCAGATCTAACTATCTGTAGCAGCCCTTCACCTGTAGCCTATTTTATATGCTCTTTGGTAGCCATAACCCAACACCAAAGATCCTAAATGCCGAGTTTTGCAGCGCAGTCATGCATGGCGCAAATCTGAGTAGCAAAAATTGTACCACAACAGTTCGTTGGCCAAATTCAAAAGGACGCTAGATGACACAGATTATTGTGAACTTCGCGTATCCCAAATCCCAGGTCAGTGTAGCGGGCGGTGCAAGCTGTGCGGGCGGGTGGCGGGATCCGCGACGGGAACGCTGCTCCATGTTAAGTTTGAAGTGACGCACAACAATTTGTTATTTTACGTAGACACTTTTTAAATGTTTTTGTTTGTATCTTTGTTAATATGATATCAAATTTCAAAAATGCAACACTAAATTTATGCTTGGAGCCCCTACTGTAAGTTTATGTCACTTTTCTTTGTTAATTCATATTATTAACCACTTTTTGAAAAATAATTTGCGGAGTAAAGTAAAAACGATGTTGCCTCTTCGACGGCCAGTCCATATTCGTAGTGTTAAATTAAAATTTAAAATTGCCCATCTTGATGTAAGCACATCTTTCTTTTTCTTGAATGGCTTTCTTGAAGAAAATGTATATGTCGTGGGGAAACATCGTTCCCTCGGGTTCATCATCAGGATATAGGCCATCAGTAGGCGTAAGTGGGTGAAGTGCGAGCACAAAACAAACGATCACTTCTTTGTACATTGTTTATTCCTCAACTATCACGTTACACTAATGGACACGATACACCAAATGCACGATTAGGAACGAGCAGCGAGTTCAGGGCACTGATCTTACTAATTAACCTAACAAACAACTATCATTGGACTACACCACGATCCAGCTTTATCAGCTTAACATGTTCCTTCCAAGTATACTCCAAGAATCCCCTGAAGAATCGCCGTCATCATTAACGTCACCTCGTATTCTATTTTTTGAAGATGGTGCCCCGACCACGCTAGAGACAAGCTCTACTCATTCCTAAAGAGTTCTAATTGTTTGATACAAAAGAGTTCCAACTATAAGTCGTAATATTTCGTTCTTCGATATATATATATGGAAGTTGGCACACACACACACGCACACGCACACACGCCTAAAGGTACCACACTCATACGGACATGATATTGTAATTGTAGTAAATCTTGTGGATGTTAATTAGCTGTAAGTAGCATTATTTTTTTATGTGTGAGAAACCCCGCTGATACTACTTTTGTAACTACTCGACTAACACCGGCGCTCGAGTATGGGATAGACTGAAAACCAGCGCTGCGCAGTGGTTTCTCCCTGTGCCGCACAAAGCTGAGTCTATCCCATTTGACAATAGAATTGTTCAAACTGTGTATGCTTTTTTCATGTGTATTTTGTTTTTTCTGTTTTACTGTCAATAAATTGCTTTTTATTTTTATTTATTTATTTTATATATGGAAGTTCCACCTAATTAAGAATGTAAAAGTAACAATGTACCGTAAACCGCTGCAACTTTGCACGGAATTTGACGTTATTAACGAATTTTTACGTTAAAATGTCTCTTATTCGGGCTTTTATGCACGTATTCACAATTTTAGACATAATACCTTTGAGCCCAGGGTATATAATGGCTAAAATTTATTGAATTGGAAAAGTTACAGGCATTCAAAGTCGTAGGCAAAATTGTAGCAGAAAAGCCCAACTTTGCCTAGAAGATTTTTGTAGATATAAATACGATTTATAATTAAACAGTCTAGGTATTATATGCTTATTAGTTATCCATCTGTCATTATTTATTAAAATATCTGCAAAATCTTCTTAAAAATTAACTTTACTAACTTTAGTAAAGTTAATTTTAAGAAGAAGAAGAGAGAAGTATTTTTACCAACTTTGCGTTGGGCGGGCTTAGGTAAAAACCCCATACAAAAAGAACAAAAAATTTAGGGTTGTCAAAAAGGATAAAATCAATAATTTCAAAAAAAATTATGTAGCAAAAATCAATATCTTAGGATTATCAACGACGATAATTAGAAGGAACTTACTCCACCGTTCTACTCGGTTCTACTGCGAAGTTTTTCTCTTCTGTTTCTTCTGTTTCTGGTTCTTTGTTGTTCTTCTGTTTCATATACCTACATTTTAACATAATATTATAATAATAAAGTAGCTTTGGTTTTATTAACCATAAATCAAAATCTTGAGATCAATCAATTAGGCAAACTACATTAATTACAATTGTTCGCGCCACAATTTAAATACCAACTTCACACCATGCTACATTCACACCGGTCAGCGAGAGCGAACAACGCGAACGAGAATTAACGGCGTTCAATTTTGACATCTTTGATACGACACCATATTTTGCAAATCTTTTTTCTCTTCAATTTTGCCTTTTATCATTAATATACGACGTGGAAAAAGTAATCTGATTTCATTACAATCAACCCAGCGCATCCAAAATCCCCAACATTTTGGACCTTCGGAGCCGAATATAGAAAAACCAGTGGAATATCTACGCAGGATTGGTCGCATACCGGTGAACACGCAAGCAGGTGGGAGCCAGCCAAATTGTTCCCTTTTTCTCATCCTATTCCGAAACGTTTCCGATTATGGCCTTCAATAAATCTCGGGAACCACCATCCCCGAACAAGTTCCTAACAGTAGACCCAGCTCACGAATGTGCCGCACATATTCGTGAGCTGGTGAAGAAACGTGGCATAACCAAGGCGCGTCTAACCAAATTTAATAATTACCTCAAACCGCACGGCACCTTTGGCTTTTTTTTTTTTTTATGTAATAGGTGACAAACAAGCAGACGGCCCACCTGATGGTGAGTGGCTACCGTCGCCTATGGATACCTGCAATACCAGGGGTACCGCTGGTACGTTGCCTACCTTTCAAGACTCTATTCACTTGCCTTTTGAAGAGTCCCATGTTATAGCTCATCGGAAATACCGCGGGCGGGAGCTCATTCCACAATTTGCAGGTGTACGGCAAGAAGGAGCGAGTGAATCGCACAGTGCGAGAATGTCAAGCATCAATAATGTGTGGATGGGCTTTCGAGCGGTGACGGCTCGTGCGGTGATAAAAGCGCGAGGCCGGAATCAGGTCGAATAACTCTTCAGAACACTCCCCATTGTATAAACGGTAGAAGATACAAAGGGATCCAACGTCCCTACGAAAACTGAGCGGTTCTAAGTGTTCGGTTAGCTTGAGGTCGTCAACAATTCTGACAGCTCTACGCTGTAATGCATCAAGAGGGTCAAGCTGATACTTGGGTGCTCCATTCCAGAGATGAGAGCAGTACTCTACGTGAGGTCTGACTTGTGCTAGATAAAGAAGCAGTCTCTGTCTCGACGTAAAGTACCGCTTCGCCTTATTGAGCACTCCAAGTTTTTTGGAAGCGAGCTTGGTCTTACCTGCAATGTGACCACGGAACTGAACATTAGCACAAATGTCGACACCCAAATTTTTTATGCTATCCGAGACCCTGAGAGGAGTGTCCTGAAAGCGAGGAGCGACAACAAAAGGGACTTTCTTAGCGGTAAACGCGCAAACTTGTGTCTTGGTTGCGTTGAACTGGACCAGATTCAGCGAGCCCCAATCTGAGACCTGTTCCAGAGAAGCTTCAACGTCTGACACCAGTTTGTTCCTGCATTCCTCCACTACGGCACGGGGGGCATTGATGCGACCGCAATACTGAGCGTCACCAGTACTGTCATCCGCATAGCAATGCATACCACTAGTTTGTAGCATATCATTGATGTGCAAGATAAACAGCGTCGGTGACAACACAGAGCCCTGAGGGACACCGGCATTGATGAGCAGAGTGGTGACCAAAATGACATTCCACTTCTGCAAGAAATACTTTGTGAACATGACGAGCAACCATTGGACAGCATACAAGTACATCCTGCTGGTGAAGAAGACTATCAAACAACACAGAATTCAGTCATGCACAGAGACCGATCCAAACCAAGGGAATGGAAAATGTCCAGAACGACTCATGATATTCCTAGTTTCGACAAAGGCTTACAACCTAAAGAGGAATACAACCACAAAACACAACCGATAACTATTTTCGAAAAGTTCTTCCCGGAATATTTAATACAGTTGATTGTCGCACAAACAAATAGATACGCCATATACAAAAACAGTAAAGACTGGGTTCCAGTGACTAATGATGGAATCAGGGCTTATTTAGGAATTTTGATTATGATGGGATTAAATCCCTTACCGGATATGGAGCTTTACTGGTCTAGCGATTCTTTCTACAATAATTCAGAAATTTCCAGAGTGTTTCCTATAAAGAGATTCAAGAAAATAACAGAAAAAAAACACCTCAATGACAATACCATGGAACCATCAAGAGATTCTCCAGATTACGATAAGTTATACAAATTGAGACCTTTAACAGAAATAACATAAAAGTTATTCCCCACCACAAACATTTCGACTGCACTTTATACGCTTCAAATGCAGACTGACCACAAGACAGTGTTACCGTATCTAAATAAAAAAAATGGGTTGCCACTGAAGTGGTTAACAAATCACCATTTTTGAAAGATTTAAATAAATTATGTGTCAAGAGGAATTTGGATTTTTTTTTAATAGGCAATGTTGAGATTGGTTGGCAATGTTGCAGCGGTTTACGGTACTTAAAAATAAAACGTGCTATTTATGGCCTGAATCAATCTGCCAGGCAGTGGAATAGAATAGAATAGAAAACACTTTATTCACGGCAAAAACATAAAAAAAAGAAATACAAACATAACAATTACTACACTTACAATGAACTACGCCTTGGCCAAAAGTATTAGGCACCCCCATAAAACACGTACAACTCATAAAATATTGGAATAACAACTAATCTGTTAAACAATAGTGAGAGTGGCAATGTTAGTGTAATTGAAGGTACCATAAAACACCTGGGCCACAAATTATGGCTCAGGTGATTTTTAGAAAAAAATTCAAATAAAATCATCAGTCTATTTTTGACCTCCGTCGTGTTACTAAGCTACTGTGTGTATTTTTTTTGTGAAGTGTTTGAAGTTAATTACTCAAAATGCCAAAGCAACGTGTACTTGAATTGGAAAAACGGATAAAAATCTAGATTTTGTTTGAAGAAGGGAAGACTCAGGTAGAGATTGCCAAATTATAAAAATGTTCCCGCTGTGCCGTGCAATCAGCTTTGAAAAGGTTTGCGGAGACTGGCTCTCACGCGAACAAACAAAGAACGGGTCGAAAACGCGTGATTTCTGCCCGCCAGGACCGAAAACTTATTCGGGAGTCCCTCAGGGACCGTAAGAAAACTTCTTCCGAACTGGCTGCTGCTCTAACAGAGGCAATAGAAACACTAATAAGTTCAAGAACGGTAAGAAGAAGGCTAACTGAAGCAGGCCTAAGAGGCTGCAAAACCAGAAAGAAGGCTACAGTGGGCTTTAAAGTACCAACACTTTACAGAAGAAGATTGGTCGAACGTACTATGGTCCGACGAATCCAACTTCGAGGTAAGGTTTATACTACACTTTACATACGATAATAACAATAATTACCATATAATTAATTAGCCTTCTAGAAAAAATTATAAAATGTCTAGAACAAGTGTTTTACTTTCATTTCAGGTATTTGGAACTCCAGGTGTCACCTACGTGAGGCGTCGTATCGGCGAGGAATACCATCCCGAATGTGTGGTGCCAACTGTAAAACACGGAGGCGGCAGCATTATGATTTGGGGATGCATGGCTGCCAGTGGTGTCGGCGAAATGTTCGTGTGTGAAGGTCGGATGGACAGCCAAAAGTACATAAATGTGCTTGAAACTGCCCTGATGCCGTCGCTAACGCGTGTTTTTGGCGATACTTATCTGGATGAGGCGAAATTCCAACAAGACAATGCTCCATGCCACAAACCATCACTCACTATGCGTTGGTTTCACGAAAATGATGTGGTCCTGTTGGACGGCCGGTACAGTCACCAGACCTGAACCCAATCGAGCTCCTTTGGGGTATACTGAAGCGCAAGATACGGGAGCATAGCATCACTTCAAAAACAGCACTCAAAAACGCTTTAAGAGACGAGTGGGAAGCCATATCAATTACCGAGTGTAAGTAGCTGATACGCAGTATGCCCCAAAGGATTGCTGCGGTGATAAAAGCCAAGGGAGGTCCCACTAAATATTAATAGTTTTTAATATTCTAATAAATATATATCTATAAACAACAAAATTGTTTTAATTTTTTGCTTTAAACAGGTGAAATCCAAAAATTTTTAGGGTGCCTAATACTTTTGGCCAAGGCTATATAAACATAAATAAACTAAGTAGGTACTGAATTACATTTACATTGCCGCGAAATGGTGCCAGTTCAGCATATGTAGGTCGACTAGGACCTACGCTGGGCTTCCGCTGGAACCATCTGCAGTGGCTTCACGGACAGATCTTACTATTACACACGCACACTAAGTATTTAATAACCAATAAAACAATAAAAACGACAAATTTGTCTTTACAAATAAATAAATAAACAGTTTTAAACTTTGACAAAAGAGCAAATACATAAATATATAGTTATGAACATATGTAAAAAAATAGTACATATATGTTATAAACATATAATATAATGAGTACATATAATATAGATAAGTTTTATATGGGATGGGATCCAGAGTAGTAATGGACTATAAGAATTAATGGACTAATATCATAAGTTGATAATTAAAATTTATTAACATTATAATATAGGTATATAGGAACATACGCAATAATTTATATAATATATAAATATTTTCCTATAATTATATAATATAAATATGAGTTAACACATTTATGATCCCTGTAAAATAAAAGAAAATGGAATAAAAGAGTAAATGATTGTATACTAAGTCAGGGTTACATTAAGTCTAAATTAGAGATTTTGTTTATATAGCAAGAAAGTAAATAATGAACAGATTTTTGGGGTTCGTCCCGGAGGACCCAGTTCCCCGAGGCACCCGTTTCGGAGGACCCCGATTCCGATTAATTTAATTACATTTTTTTTCTGAAATTTTCATCTTGTACTGTTGACATTATAATGTGTTAAATGCACGGTTTTTAAAGATACAACTCCAAATTTTTGTAAGTATTTTATGTTACCTTACAGGTAGCGCAGTCGGGTAAGAACCAGTCGTAAAATCAATAGAAGTTCGCGGTCCTGGATAATATGACTGTCTTTTTTGAAGCTTATAGCACAGTTGTCATTCTTCTTTTCTTTTGCATACAGAATTATTTTGATTCCTTTTTGAAACTGATAAGAAAGATAGTTTGCCACGCGAACATGTCGAAAGCGGGTCCTTTTAAAATGGTGCACTCGTAATTATAAATTTGTGAAAAACTCTCAACACACAACTCATCGTCGCCAATAGTAGATACGACTTCTAAGGAACTAATACAACACAATGACAGGAGCAATTTGAATGAACAAAACAACGATGGTTAAGAAGATTTGATCACAGTGGCAGCCCTCAATGAATTAACGCCAATGCCAAGAGAAGTGAAACTTTTGCTAAATGAACCAAAACTGTCAACTCATGAACCTCAATCTAAAGACACTGGCGATTCTGAAACAAACACGATGGTTGACGACTATTCAGGAAACTCAGGACACGACAATCCTCTAAATGTTGAATTTCAGCATCAGGGGGGGATAAATTCTACATCGACAAACGATTCGGTACCAGAAGCTGTACAAACGGTTGAGGTTATTTCTGAGTGTGAGAGAGAAAACCAAGCACCAATATTTGTAATTCCAATTCCATCCACCAGTCGTCAAAGTGTAGAGCTGATTGGAGAAAAATGGGTACTAGTGAATGACACGACTAACGAAGTCCCTTCGAAGAGTCCAATAAAGAAACAAAACATTAAAGATTTTTTAAAGTTACCAAAGACCCCAATAAAAACACAAAGAGCTGGTATAGAACATCGCTCTTTTGTTTTAACGAGTAAAGATTGGGAAGCTGTTGAAATACAAAAACAAGAAAAAAAAAATTAAAGAGTTACAAGAAAAGGAGAACAAACGAATAGCAAGAAAAGAAAAAGCCAAAGAAAAACGCTTGCTCAATGAAAAAAAACAAGCTGAAATTATAAGTAAGAAGTACAAAGCCAAAAATTTAAATTTAATTAAGAAAAGTAAACCAAATTCTGATAGTGTCAACTCAAAAATTATTATACAATCAAACGTCTTAATCAAACCTGCAAATAGAATCTCAAGTCATATTGAAGAAGAAAGAGAATATTCAAAGGAAATAAAAAAAGAACCCATTAAAAGAAGTCAAAACTGTAAATATTACTGCCCTGAAGGAAATGAAAAACAGACCAACTTTAGATAAACTTGAACACGTACAGATGTTTAAAAAAGAAAATGGAAAAGATAAGATAAAAGCTAAAGAATATAATAAATTAAGACCAATGACAGATGAAGAATTGATAAATATATTGGAAGATGATTAGGCGAGATTATAAATTGACCTAGGCAAGTAGGTGTGTGCCAACATTGGTACATATAACTGCCAATCGTTATACCAAATTCACTGTGCCATTAATTATACTTGTAGTGCCAATGATATTATGCACTAACATAGAATTAAGTTTTATTTAACTTTTTAAGCAATAAAGCAATTTTTTTAATGTACCAATGTGTATGATTATAATCTATGCTTATATACCTTTTGTCTGATAAACGTTAGATATATCAAAAATATTATTATAGCAAAGAATTTACAACTTGTATGTTCAAGATCACCTTAAAGTGTCAATCACTGTACTGTTTACACACCTGTCCTATTCGGAGAAACAGAAAAAGTTCACTGTACCCACTGTTGCCACTGTTCCCACTCTGACCCTATAGCTGATAACGATTGGAATGTTTGTGAGGACTGGAGAGGATTGAACAAAAACCCGAAACGGAAAAACGAAACAGATCAGTCTCTTGTCAAAAAACGGACGAGGCCAACATGTTTAGATAACTGTCCTGAGTGGGATTTTATTAAACATTCAAAAAATGCCCACGCACCGGTTCCTTTGAACGGAAACATCGTAGGATTAGTGCGTTTAATTAAATAATCAATATTTGAACGTTACTTCAACCTGTGCTTTTGATTCGATTTTTCAGGTTGTTCTCAGCGGGCTGTTAGCAAATAAAGTTTACTCCGAGAGTCTAAAATCATCGGGCTGTCCTATCGAATTTGGCACAGAGTGTCAACGATACAAAAAAAATATTGCGAGAACATTATGTCCAACGTGCAAAAATATTGACAGGCATTTCCATCTTTCAAGACGCGGTCACGACCTATACGAGAAATATAATGCGTGATGTGGAGTGCAATGCTGCCCATCTAGCGCAATACCTCTTCGAAAAAGAACCAAGCTATACGTCTAGTGTCGATTGTTCCTGCGGATATAGAAACCAGCATGAATATACGTTCATAAGTATCAATATTGATATCATACTGTGCCGCGGTCTCCATTTAATGCAGGAAGCAATCGTAGATTGTATAACCATGGAGAGATCTTGCTACAACTGCAAAAGAAAAATATCTTGCGTAAATAAGTATGGGTCGCACCTAGTAATCGACACTACAGTTATCAGCGATCCTGGTTATCCCAATAGAAACGACGTAGTTGTTCCCAGGTTGGACTCATTAGAAAAACTCATTCAAGTCGGTGGAAAAACATACATGGTAGCTGCTGTCGTTGATTTCAATTCAGACCAAAAACATTATGCCACGTATGGCGAGTTTTGGTACAAACATGACGGCCTCATAAAAAAGCGCACATCGGCGAGTCGGAAAACGACGATAACTCCGCATCTCATAGTTTACGCAATATGCAGTGATCGTTCTAAGTAGTCGAGATTGCATGCTTTAAGAAAAAAACTTGCAAAGTTTGAAACCGGAATAATTAAAAAAGAATAAATGGAGACAAAAAACTAAACAAAAAAACTTAGATTGCATGCTTTAAGAAAAAAACTTGCAAAGTTTGAAACCGGAATAATTAAAAAAGAATAAATGGAAACAAAAACTGAACAAAAAAACTTGAAAAAACAAAAATATATATTTAAAACAAAACAAAAAAAAACAAATAACAAACGTTAAAAACAAAAAATTAAAAAAACAAACAAAAAATTAAAAACAACAAAAAAAATAAAAAATCAAAACAAAAAAGACCAAAAAAAATTAAAAAAAAAAAACAAAAAAAACGTTAATAACAAAAAAAAACGAAGCCAGTTCTCAACACGTCCCCGTCGTTGGCTTTGGGTGGCGCCGAGATTGAGATTTTTTTGTTGGTTTAACGACTTCGCCCATGGAACCAAGTGAAAGAATACTGAAACAGTTGACGAATATCTCCAAAAAGAGACTCAACATCCAGATTGTCTGTAATCTAGACACGCGGTAGCGAGTCAAGCCAAGTTCAAGCAAACAAACTGGCGACCGCGCCGTGTGTTATATTACACGAACCGTCCAAAGCGCGTTTTGACGATTTTTTACACCCTCGTTATACAAAAACTATTTATTACACATAGACAAGTCGAATTTGGCACATATACTTAAATATACGAACTATATATCTGTTCCAAATTCCAATAACACAGCTCAAACGGTTATTTAGATATAAACATCCAGTAATCGGTGAAGTTAATACATACTGAGGGATAGATCAAAAGTAATATCCCAGTTCCAGATGACCTAGAAAGCTGAAATTTGGCATCCCGATAGGTAATGTCGTAGTAACAAAGGGAAAAATCAGAAACTAGTATTTTTTTATCATTTTAAATTATTATTAATTTTTAAAAAAATGTTTGATATTAAAGTTTGGGACGCCTAGGTACGCATATAAAGCAATAATACATGTTGCATGTTGCTATAATTTTTGTGTAGGCGGTTATTTTCTGTTAGATACTACGAATTGCGCGCGAGTACACTATTCCTACTAATATAATTATAAATACAAACTTTATACCTACTGTACGTATGGATATATGTTTTTTACTTTTTCACGCCTAAACGGGTGGGCCGATTGACTTTAAATTTGGTGTAATAAATATAGCTTTAGACCCCTGGAATAACATAATATACACTACTGTACCAAACTGTATAGCGGGTAAAACAGCTAGGCACAGCTAGTCACTAATAAAAATAGGTTCCTGGTACCTACGTAACAAATGTATATCCTTTGTAAAAACCTATCATTATATCGACTCACCAGCATCAAGGCGGCTCAGTAACATAGAGGTAATAATATTAACATTGTTTACAATAAAAATAATGTATGTATATCGCCTTAGGTGCTAGTTGGTGTAAACATTTTAGATATTTAGATACCTACGTACCTGTAACGTATAGTCATAATATTATAGGTATGTGGCGGTATCTGGGGGCACGGCAGTGCCCACGCCAAGTTGTCGTCATTACAAGTCTTGTCGGCTTAGGTTTCTTTTGTTCGAAATTCTAATCCAGATGATCTAAAAAGTTAAATTTCCATCCAGTTAGGCGGTAGGTATAAGATAGCTGGGTGAATATAGATAAATTTATCAGTAACTAGTATTGTATAAAAATCAATTGATTAGGTACAATATTCAAATCAATAGTGCACATGAATGCTATATATAAATAAGTACTAAATTAATTAAAGGTATAGGTATATCGAAGCACGGCGAGGCTCACGGGCCGCGCGGTGCGCGGTGCGACGGCCGTGCCATGGAGCAGTGGGGTGCAATAAAATAATCATTTGGTATTAACCCATTAGTGCATAAAGTTTATTTAACGGCTTTTTTATTATGATCACTATAATATATTATCATTAAGAGTGTCTTTGACGATTAACTGACAAAAAATATTTAGTTCATGTGAACATTCAGATTTTATAGCCCGTCCGATAAATCGGACCTCATGCACGGCGGACACTATTATTGATGTAAAAAAGGTTAAAATAAAAGTACGGATTTTATGAAGAAATGTTTTATAAAATGCAACAGAAACTAAATATATTTTAATTTGTGATGTGATATGCAATGTGGCATTTCGGATGAAAGCCTACATTACATTTCTGACACCGAAATTTGCTTTTCCCTCCACATTGGTTTGCACACCGACGCGACTTTCAGTATTTATTGGGACCAGCCAATGTTCTTTGCCGTCGTATCTCGTTGTAGATAATGGTTTTGCTGGCTTGCGACCTTGATGTAGCGGTGTGCCATGTGTGGAAAGTAAGCTTCTTGCTATAAAACATCTAAAAACTAATAAGGACTCAGTGAGTGTCTCTTGTGCAGCCATTCTTTCGTGCAAGTAATCGGGTCTTTACTACCGAAACGTCTACTAAATATGCAAATACCACCACCACTTTTTTATACACAACCGAGTTCGTAAATTTGCCACAGCCTGGTCGCATTTGTCTACCTCCACCCATATTACTTAGTGTAATTTGAAATAAGTGATGGCTGAGGAACTTGCACTTTGGCTTTCTTTTCGTTTGACCAGCGGGTTTCGGATGTAATTGGAAGATTTCAAAGGCTACTGTGACAACATTATTCCACCGGCATATTCTTCTTGAATTGTTTTACATCTTTGACCGTGCAGTTCTCAGTGTGTTTTGCACTCAAGGTCCCTGTAGCATAATAGCCAAGCTCCTTCAGGTGTCTCATCAGGCTCAAAGATGTAAACAGTCAGTGACCTGATCAGCATTCTCAATAGGGGAGGGGGCTCAACGTAAATTATATTTTCTGTATAATTATTATACTCCTCACACTCCAAAACAGATAACATTTCATGAACTTGCAACCTGTAACAATCCTACAAAACACCACATGCAGTACCCGCTGTGCATAGCGTCCGATATATCGGACAGTGCAAAATTCGCAAGCATAGCATTCAAAATAACAATGGCTACATAAAACTTATATTGAAAATAAGTAGTCTAATAGTTTAGCAATCAAAATATCCGTTTTTTACCCATAACACTAATCAAAATACAAGAAAAACACAAAATAATCTTAAATCCGCCGCCAAGAATTTTGACCGCGCGCCGCTATTTTGCGATTTGACAGCTGACGCATATGCGCGTTAATACATTTTATAAAAACAATATTGCCACGTTTGAATATATATTAATCTCCTGTTTTAAAAGGATAAACCTTGAATAAAATATATATAAATCCTAAAATATCAATTTTATTGGCGTCCGATTTATCGGACGTTATGCACTAATGGGTTAATCTTATTATGACCGAGTGTCTTAAACCTATTACATACTAAAAAGTACTGTACAAAAAGCAATAATATCCCATCAAAAACATAAATGTGAAAAGAGAGCCAAGTTCAATATTACGATGTATGTGTACGTGTACTCATAGTTAGCTATGATTTGGTAGTTGACTTCAACGACAAAAAAAGTGAGATCTAAGAAAATGGTATTTTCCTACTTTTCGACCGTTCTAACGTGATCTGCTGGCATTTTGACGTGAGTTCTGGACTCGAATCGAGTTTCAGATTGCAGTTCCGATGTGGATCTGTGAGAAACGGAAGAGTTCTAGCCTATCACGTTGATTTGAAGGACGAAAATGGTATTTTCCTATTTTTCGACCGTTCTAACGTGATCTGCTAGCATTAAGACGTGAGTTCTGGGCTTAAATCGAGTTCTACATTTTAGTTCCCATACGGATCTGTAAAACACTAAAGAGTTCCAGCCTTTCACATTGATTTTAACGACGAAAATGGTATTTTTCTACTTTTCGACTGTTCTAACGTGATCTGCTGGCATTTTGAAGTGAGTTCTGGACTCGAATCGAGTTTCAGATTGCAATTCCGATGCGGATCTGTGAGAAACGGAAAAGTTCTAGCTTATCACGTTGATTTGAAACGACGAAAATGGTATTTTCCTACTTTTCGACCGTTCTAACGTGATCTGCTAGCATTAAGACGTGAGTTCTGGGCTTAAATCGAGTTCTACATTTTAGTTCCCATACGGATCTGTAAAACACTAAAGAGTTCTAGCCTTTCACATTGATTTTAACGACGAAAATGGTATTTTCCTACCTTTCGACCATTCTAACGTGATCTGCTGGCATTTTGACGTGAGTTCTGGACTCAAATCGAGTTCTAGGCCACAGATCCGATACGGATCTGTCGAAAACGAAAGAGTTCTAGCCTTTCACAATAATTTAAAACGACTAAAATAGTACTTTCCTACTTATCAGCTATACTACTATGATCTGCTGGAATTTTGACATGAGTTCTGAACTTGAATCGCGTTCTAGTCTTTAGTTCTGATACAGATCTGTGAGGAACGAAAGAGTTCTAGCCTATCACATTGATTTGTGAGGACGAAAATGGTATTTTCTTACTTTTCGACCGTTCTAACGGGATCTGCTGGCATTTAGACGTGAGTTCTGGAATCAAATTGAGTTTCAGATTGCAGTTCCGATGCGGATCTGTGAGAAACGGAAGAGTTCTAGCCTTTCACATTGATTTTAACGACGAAAATGGTATTTTCCTACTTTTCGACCGTTCTAACGTGATCTGCTGGCATTTTGAAGTGAGTTCTGGACTTGAACCGAGTTTCAGATTGCAGTTCCGATGCGGATCTGTGAGAAACGGAAGAGTTCTAGCCTATCACATTGATTTCAAACGACGAAAATGGTATTTTCTTACTTTTCGACCGTTCTAACGTGATCTGCTAGCATTAAGACGTGAGTTCTGGGCTTAAATCGAGTTCTACATTTTAGTTCCCATACGGATCTGTAAAACACTAAAGAGTTCCAGCCTTTCAAATTGATTTGTAACGACGAAAAAGGTATTTTCCTACTTTTCGACCGTTCTAACGTGATCTGCTGGCATTTTGACGTGAGTTCTGGACTCGAATCGAGTTTCAGATTGCAGTTCCGATGTGGATCTGTGAGAAACGGAAGAGTTCTAGCCTATCACGTTGATTTGAAGGACGAAAATGGTATTTTCCTATTTTTCGACCGTTCTAACGTGATCTGCTAGCATTAAGACGTGAGTTCTGGGCTTAAATCGAGTTCTACATTTTAGTTCCCATACGGATCTGTAAAACACTAAAGAGTTCCAGCCTTTCAAATTGATTTGTAACGACGAAAAAGGTATTTTCCTACTTTTCGACCGTTCTAATGTGATCTGCTGGCATTTTGACGTGAGTTCTGGACACGAATCGAGTTTCAGATTGCAGTTCCGATGCGGATCTGTGAGAAACGGAAGAGTTTTAGCCTAACACATTAATTTGAAACGACGAAAATGGTATTTTCTTACTTTTCGACCGTTCTAACGTGATCTGCTGGCATTCATACCTACGCTACGTGAGAACAGAACTATTCCTGAAAAATATCAGAAACTGTAGAACTCATTCGCATGCGATAAGAACTCACTTCAATTTCTGATCTTCTATAAAATGATCTGCTGCGGGAAGTTGGCAGATCATTTTGTAATTTTTTTTAAGGTAAAAACGCCGGATCTATTTCTAAAAAGTATCAGGAACAGTTGAACTCGGCTACATGCGATAAGAACTCACAATTAATTTTGATCTGCTGGGGAAAGATCTGCTAAGTTCACTGACATAGAGACATTGACAAAAGATTTAAAAAATAGTTTAATGTTAAATTTCAAAACTAAAGATTTAGAGCAAATTAAGAGATGCTTAGGGATGAGGGTGAAAGTGTATGATAATGGATGCATTTCTTAAGATCAAGAGCACTTTGTAGAACATATTTTAAAGAAATTTAAAATTTCTAATGTATTGTTGATACTCCAATTGAATGTAATTTAAAGCTAGAGAAATCAGAAAATGTGCACAAGCAATATCCTTATCAGCAGCTGTTAGGAAGCCTTATGTACTTGTCCGTTCTTACACGCCCATACATCAGTTTTAGTGTCAGTTACTTAAGCCAATTTAACAACAGTTATACAGCTGTTCATTGGAAGGCTGCAAAAAGAATATAAAGTTTTTACTTAAAACGAAATCTTATGGTTTAATGTTTACAAATAATGATAAAAATTTAGGGGAAGGTTGCTATGATTGGACCAGTTAAGTTCATGACGTTATATTTTTGTAGGTTTTAGCTATAAAATCAAACGAACTAGTTATTTTTATTCATAATTAACTTTTTTATTAATAATCTTACGCACTAACAATTTAAGTTGGAATTTTTTGATTTAAACAAATAAAACTATTATTTTGGGAGTTTCCTTCTTTGGACCATGGTTGCCTTGATTGGACCAATAGGTTGCCATCAATGGACTTAGTAAAATTTGTTCAAGTGGTCCAATCAAGGCAACCTAAGAAAAATTACAATTAGTAGCAATCTAAACTCAAAGTAAATTTTAATATTTAAATTAATGACGTCAAAATAATGTTTGACGTTAATAACATGAGATCAATAACTACAAAATCACATTATACAATTCGAATGCAAGTTTCTGATTATGTTTTGCATTGTGGACAGAGGTACTTTTTTACCTGTTTTTTAACAAGAGCACAATCAACATGCACCCAACCTTTACAGATCATGCACTGTATCATGTCCTCTACTTCACACTTAAAGCAGATTTTACAGAACCACTTTTCTTTGTCCACGTCGGCTTTTTTACTTGTTGATAGTTGAGGTTCCTTTGTGGGCAATTTCGGCTTCTTCGGTTTTGAAACCTTTGCGTTTTTCTCCTCTAATACAGCCTTGTATGGAGATGAGGTTAGTTCCATGCTACTTTGCGCTTTGCGACTTCTTTGCCTTAATTCCTGTGCTATCTTCTTGGCTCCTGGAGAAATTTGTTGAATATGGAATTCAAACTTAGTCGATTTATTATGCCCTGTAGGAGAGACATTATTCCGTATTGCCGGTTGTGATGGTTCAGGTGGAGGCAAAATGTTGATAATACCACTTGACTCCGCAACAGAATTTGTATTCTCAGCGATAGCTTGTGATATAGAATTCATAATCAATGAATCTACTGTATCTTGGACTTGTAATACCTGATCAGGAGAATCATTCTCATTTTCTTCTGCTGTTATGAACTCATAATCTGCAAACACATCCTTATTGAGAGGATGTAAACCTGTTTTCAAAAACCCATTTGCAGCAGTACCTACTGAAGCAGCTCGAGAATAGGCTTTTCCGAACAGAAACTTGTGTGTGCTGGAAAAGAAAGCGTAACCACACCATGTCTTTTAGCATACGTTATAGCGTCTAGATTTTTAGTATGGCTTGCATAACCGTCCATCAATAACAACACTTTTTTTTAAAATGTTGGTTTAGTGCACTCAACAAAATGTTGCAACCACACGGTAAATATTTCTTTGTTAATATAACCACTATCTGGATTGAATGCAAATATGGTGCCAGATGGTGCCCCATCTCTCAGTTCATCTTTTGCCCTCTTGCGCTTAAAAATTATGAGCGGTGGCACAAAATTACCAGCAGCATTGGCACAACATACGGCGGTGGTTGTCACATCTCGTTCTCCGCTAGTGATGGCTCCGACTTGACGTTTACCTTTTAGCGCTAAGACCTTTCTCGTCTTCTTCTGCACCGTTGACAAACCCGTCTCATCCATATTGTATATGCGGTGAGCGTCTTTTATGTCATGCTTGTCCAAGGGAGCGTATTCGCACGCATAATTTATTTGTCCTAATTTTGTTTCGCCGAAAATGTTTCGCATAACTTTTTTAGACTAATCATAATTGGGCATATTTATATTTAGACATACTTATGTCTTGCCATAACTGTCAGTTGCCCTAACGTTTTTTAGCATATATTTGTAAAGTATAAATTTGTGTGTCATAATATAAGTACGCATAATTTTGTTAGGCCTAATTTAATTTGTCCGAAAATGTTTCGCATAACTTTCTCGGGCATAATCATAATTTTACATAATTATATTAAGGCATACAAGTAATATTGTAAGTTAATAAATTTATTCAGGAAAGTAGTTTATGGCACCCAGTAAGACTGACTGTCACAAAACCGACTCGGATAATTTAGGTTAGGTTAGGTTTGAACAATGTCCTCAGTGCCACGGCAGCGGTCAACAAAGTGCCAAAATGACCATCCACTTTCTAATTCAGAGAGAGGGTAGGGTATAGAGGAGATTAAAATGAAACAACCGCACAGTAGCTAGTGAAGTTACTGGGCTGAAGAATCTTAACATCTTATTACTCACAAGTAAGAAGCGATGACGCAGTGCACCCAGATTTTTTACTTTGTAAAATACAGGGTAGCACTGTACTAATTATGGGCAGCGTTATCTTTTACCATCAGGAGAGCGTCTTGCCCGACTTCTTACTTCGTTCTATAAAAAAACCGCAAGAAGGCTAGGTTAGGTTTTAGGTTAGAAACATTCATAATTCATAATCTTTATTTGCTTATACAACATGGTATTTCAGGTGGTACAGTTTAGTATTAAGTGCTGAGACATGTTGAGCCAATTATAATAAAAGCATGCAAATGTGAACATAAAAAAGCTATTTTAGCAGTAAAATTACAAAGATTAAATTAAATTTTATGTCAATGATCCATTTAAAAATAATTATTATATTAGGTTTGTATGTCAGAGATAATTAAAAAATATATATATTGAATGTCAAAAAATAATAACTATTAAAAATTAAAAAGAGATTAAAGAATTTATAAAATAAAGAATGAATAATTAAAAATCAAAATGTCTTTGTCAAGAATTCCTTTTCAATGTCATAAATATTATTATTTAATAACCACATATATAAATTCTTCTTAAACGGATTCATGTTAAGAGATTTAATATTATTTGGTATTTTATTATATATTTTAACACACATGACAATAAAACTCTTAATATACTTTGCAGAGCCCGGTGTATCAGTAAACACAAGCCTGTGAGGATTTCTTTTTAGCCTCTGATTTACATGTCCCGCTGTTTTGAAAAGTTGTTTATGTTTTTTAACAAAAGTGCATACAACGTAAATATATAAAGCAGGCAGTGGTAAAAGTCCAAGCTTCTGAAACAATGGCCTGCAGGACTCATCAGGACGCTTTCCGCAAACAGCTCTGATGCACTTCTTTTGGGCAATAAAAGCTCTATTCTTGTCAGTACTATTGCCCCAAAACATTAAGCCGTAACGTAGGATCGACTCTACATATGAGTGATACGAGATAACAGCGGTTTTTTGACTAGCCACGTTCCGTATTTGGCTGAGAGCATATGTAAATTTGTTAACTCTACCGCACAAATTTGCTAATTGTGACTTCCAGTTTAGCTCTTGATCAATTGTTAAACCTAGAAACTTTATTTCCCTTGTTTCTTTCAGCTTTGGGATAGCCATATTCAGATTTATTTTTGTATAGCTCGATTTATTAAATTGAATATAATTACATTTACTTAAATTAATTTTTAAATTATTTAATTCTAGCCATTCAATGATTTTGTCAATAGTTATATTAATGTCAATTTGATGATTTACAATGTTATTATTATTTTTATCGGATGTCACTATTATTGAAATGTCATCTGCAAACAAAACACATTGATGGGATGTCACATTAATTATATCATTTATATATAAAATAAATAATATAGGGCCAAGCACTGTCCCCTGTGGGACACCGTGTTCATTTTCTCTATAGGGTGAAGTGAACGCTAATAACTCATTTCCTTCAACTTTTTCGATAGAAACGCATTGTTTCCTATCGGTTAAATAAGACGTTAACCATTGTAGAGCAAGCCCTCTGATGCCATAAGTTCCCAATTTATGGAGAAGGATGCTATGCGTCACATAATCGAAAGCCTTGGACAAATCTAAAAATATACCTGTAGTAAATTTGTTTTTATTAATACCTGTTAATACTGCGCTTAAAAATTTAAATATTGCTAGAGTAGTGGACTTATTTTTTTGAAACCCATATTGAGATGCAGATATAATTTCATTTTTATTACAAAAATCCAATAATCTTTTGTAGAAACATTTTTCGAATACTTTTGCCAATGTGGGTATTATTGTGATGGGACGATAATTGTCCATATCATCTTCTCTACCTTTTTTGAACATCGGCTTTACAATAGAAAGCTTTAATGCATTTGGGAATATCCCTGAAATAAATGAAAAATTAATCAAGTAAGTCATAATCGGGGTCAACTCATTAGCACAATATTTGATTACTTTTGTACTAATTCCATCATAGCCTTCAGATTTCGAATTACTTAGACTAAATATTTCATTTTTTACTTCAGATGGCGACAAAGGAGTGAGATACATAGAATTGACGCTATTTTTACTAATTGTTTTACTAACGCGTTTATTATATTGTTATATGTCAGACTACTAGTTAGATTGATAAAATAATTATTAAAATTGGTACTAATGTCGATGGGATCTGTGCAAATTTTATTATTAATATTTAATTCGTGAATGTCATGTCTTAATTTTTTACCATTTATTTCATTTTTTATAACCGACCACGTGGCTCTACATTTATTTTTACTGTTTTTTATAATGTCATTATTCATTTTTCTTTTTGAGTTTCTAATACATTTCCTCAATATCAATGAATATTTTAAGTATTTATTTTTGTATAAAATAGTTTTGTGTTTATAATATAATTTTCTTAGAGTCCTTTTTGTTGTGCAACTAGTTCGAAGACCCTTACTTATCCACATTTTTTTCTTATTTTTATTATTGTCTATTCTGATTTTAATAACCGGGAAACACAAGTTATAAAAAAGACATATTAGTTCATGAAAAACCTGGAACGCCTTATTAAATTCAGACTCTATGTGAACTTCCGCCCAAGAAAGGCTATTGAGACATTCTCTGAATTTGATCATATTTTCGATGCAATAATCTTTTCTATACACATAATAACTCTTTTCTTTACATGACTTAGCTATTACTTTAAAAGTTAATAGTTGAGCCGTATCGTGGTCAGACAAATAAAGAGGCAAATTCATAGCAGTGGCTTTTTTTATATTGCTAAGAATGTGGTCTATACACGAGCTTTTCCGAGTTGGCGTTTGAATATATTGTTGTAGATTGTGGTTGTTGCACAGATCTTGTAAGTAATTTGTTAATTTACCCGGTTTAATAGTATTAATATTGAAGTCACCGGTAACAACAATTTTATAGTTGGATTTATTATTTTTAGCAATGGTATGTAGCAATAGGTCAAGTTTATTTAGAAAGCTTACTGGATCAGAAGAAGGTGTACGGTAAAGGTTTACAATAAGCAAATTGTGCATAGGAATTTCAATACCACATAATTCGAATATATTTTTCACTGCATAGTTTTTTAAATTACACAGCTCTTTATAGATAATTCCTTTTTTAACTAATATACAGGTTCCTCCTCTACGGATATCTCTACAATAAGATGATGCTAGCTCGTAATCATTAAGTTTGAAGTGTGCTATGTTATCATTATGTAGGAAGGTTTCAGACAAACATAATATATCTGGTTCATTACCGTTCTCGCGTAGTTCTTGAAAAGTAACCTCCAACAGATCCTGTTTCGAAAGAGCGCCGGCAATGTTTTGGTGCATAATCCTGAAAAGATTTCCTTTAACCTTTTCTTCACTTTTGTTACAATTATGATGAGGTACGAAAAATCTGTTTATTAATTGTTGGAAAATAATCTAAGAGAGTAGTTTTTTTAGAGACAATCGGATTAGGTGCATCTGAACTGCTCGGAACGTTACGCTCCGGCTGAGTTGCTGCAGGTTTCGATTTAGCAAAGTAGTAAGGTATAGTACCCTCAACCAGGCTCAATGGTAGATTATTTTTTGACATCCCCACACTGGGGCTCTTCCGCAGTACAATTTTCTTTATCTCTTTGACATTTAAGTATTTATTTTCATAATCAGTATAATCAATGTCATAATTTATCATTTTACACATATTCCACAATTTATTATTATCACTTTAAAAATGTACAGTTTTTAAATTCATTACAGATCGTATATATGGCTTGATTCAGAACGTTAATGTCTATGTATAAATTCTTTACTGGACCTAACACAATAATTTTATTATTACTAAAGCGCTTAAAAAGTCTACGTAATTGAGATGACATAATATTGATATCATAATCATTTTCACCTACGTTAATTATAAGTTTGTCATTATTATTCACTTTCAAGTTCTCACAACTTCTAACAATATCGGCTGTAAGAGCATAGGGCTTTGTTAACGCTGTGACGTCATATATTTCGTAGGCCGTATTTTGTCTCGAGTTGACTAAAGCAGAAGCTAAACCGACGCTTTGTTGTGTGCCAAACAGGTAAATAGTGTTGCGATGTTCATGAGTGTTCTTTCCGTATTTTAAGTTTTTTGTAGTTATATTATGTAGTACTTCTTGACTCACAATATCATTATAGTCATCTCGTTCAGTTGGCGCCATCTGTAGTTTTTTCGTTAGCGATTTAATTTGACTTTGAAGGGCGATTATCTCGTCCCTTGTACGCTTTAATTGACTTTCATAATTTACGATGCTCTCACGTAGACTTGAAACCATTTCCTCAAATCGAATGTCAAGCTGAGGCATGTTACGTCGGGGGGGTGTGAGGAATGATAACGTAGAAGATTGAAGATTCGGCCAGTTATTGTGCTTTTTAGTAGATTTACATAACGTTTTTAATAGACAATTTTCATTTTCCATCCTAGTAATTTGACGCTTTAGTCCATTATTCTCTAATATTGTATTTTCCAGTTCATTTTGTACGCTTGCCAATTCGCCATTAAGCAATGCAATTTTTTCATTCAGTTCGAACGTGGTAACAGAATCCGTAATCGTGAAATCTATACTTCGGGACATTTGCTGCTCAGGAAAAAAGGAAGAGTCATTCAGTACGTCCTCAGTGTGAATAATAGGGGAGTCTACTGTATTTACAATATTGAAATTGTCAGACCCAGTTAATTTTAAGCTTTCAATAAGTGGTACATCTTTTGTATTCTCGTTAGAGTCTGGCAGGTCAGAAATCAGGGCATTAGTCGGCGTAGACCAGGGTGTAGATTCCGCAGATGAGGTTGGCATATTTTTCTTTGTGTCGTTTTTATTAAGTGTTTGTTTTCTTCTAGTAGTAATATTAGTCTCCTCTTGTGCGCTACATTTTTCCTTGACTTCCTTCTCGGTACAAATTTTACATTTCCATTGTTTCTTAGATTCGGCATCTCTAAGCCGATACACTTTCTCCGAGTATCCTATACAGTCAAATTCAAAGTAGTTTGAGCAAATTGCGCAGAGTGCTGTATTTCTTGAATCAACTTCTTTTTTGCATTTGTAACATGTTACAAGTAACGACCTCTTCCGAGTGCTTATGGAACTAGTAATCTTTTTAGTCAGGGACATTTTGATAATCTACAGCTATTTCTACTCGCCGCCAGATGGCATGAGTTTTTACCGATCGTAAGTATCGATTAATCGACTAAAATATTCGATCTTTTAAGTCCGGGTTATAGTCTGTGAGTAATTTTCTAATGTTGGCAATTCTTAATCTATTATAATCTGTGCAATAGATTATTATGTTTTATCTGTCCACTTTGGGTTACGTCAAAATCAGCTGATAGTGTTTTGCAACTCTCAACTTAAGTGCAATGTTATTTCTTCTAAATAATATCCAAAATTGTACTCACATTAATAGTGCCGTTAAATTTTTGAAATTATGTTTCCACCTATACAAGGAGTGATAAACAAATAATTCTTCAGCTTTTCCAGCCCACTGTGTCGGAATTTAAACAGATCTGTTTGCGTTGATATGTCACACGGAGGTTAGACTTTTATTATAATGCCATTTCACTTCTTGAATTTCACTTTTATTACGAAAAACTTAAAAAAATTGACGCAGTACACAGAGTAAGTACAATTACGGCGCAGACCGGAAGCGGAAGCCTACCCTTGAAATTAATAATTCGTTTCTTTTAGTATTAATAATATTTTGCCGATTACAGTCCTGGTAATAGTATTATGACTAGTATACTCTCATCTATGATTATGACAAGATTTGCTTAAAAAAATAGGGCTGGATATATCATTATACTGAACATTATTAGGGCTGGATATTATTATGTCGAATAATATTAGGGCTGAATATAATTATGCCGAAAAATATTATGGTAAGATATTTTATGCGTTAAAACAATATGCGTAACAATTTTATGGGTAAATATTATTATGCTTAAAAATATTATGGGAGAAAAAATTAGGCCAAAAAAGTTATGCCTAAAAACTTTAGGCGTTTTGATGTTTAGGCTGACAAACGTTATGCCACATTAAATTAGGACTAAAAATTTTATGCGAGCCAATATGGACCCCTTGTCCATGACAGCCTCTAATTTAGTAAAAAAGTCATTAACTGTTGGCTTATTAAATCCTGTAGCCCGACTCATGGAAGTAGCTCTTGGCTGACGCAAACTAATTTGGGGAGGTTCATACTGGCTTCATTCCATCCATAATATTTTCTTTTTTCCGTTGACATTCTGGAATAGCAATAATTATTACCATGGTTAGTGATGCAAAATAATATATAGGGAACAAAAAACCTGACATCGTTTAAAAACGCAAAATACTGATTTCACATTAAAGTAACAACAAGTGAATTAAATTAAAAATTTAATAAATAACAAGTTTGATAGGATAGAAAAGGCGTTCTCGTCTCACCTAATTACGGAAGTTTGGTCGCCAATCTTCTGCGTTGTGACGCCGAATACTTTTATGTAAAATGATTTCACGAAATATACTTTTTATATGGTCAGTTATATAATTTTAGGCATATACAATGTAAATATAACCACCCTAGTGTAAATATTATTCGACCAAGTCAAATATTTTTTGTGTAGTGTGTACTAAATAGTGTTGATAACTTTGTGGGAAGGTAATTAAAAACTCATTATGTTTTCATATTAGTTTACTTTTAGTGTCCGGTAGTTTAGGCTTGAAGAAGTAACAAACATACGTAGGTATTATTTTACACATACATGACGAGGTCTTACAGCTATTATAGTGGAAGAAGTGTGTTGGAAAACTTAGCTAACTTTTGCTTTATGTATTTTTAATGAGATATTATTACTGATTGCACAAAAAGTGATAATAAACCCTTTAGTATGTATAGTGTTACACAAACCGATGACTTTTTGAAAAATAGGTGTAATTTTTGGGGTATTAAGAGAAAGATAGATTAACACCTCATTTTTAGGCTTCCGTGGTCAACAAGGAAGTAGGAAGCCTTATAGTTTCGCTTTGTCTGTATTTGTCCGTCTGTCCGCGGCTTTACTGAGAAACTATAAGTCTTAGAAAGCTGCAATTTTGCACAGAGGAGGGCAATAAATAATTAGTAGACGTTAACAAAAAACATTTTAAATTGATTAATTTAGGGTACCTCCCAAACATGTAAGATAGGGAAGATTTTTTTTCTGACTGATCCCATCATGTGGGTTATCGTTGAATAGGTATTTTAAAATGAAGGACAAATTTCTAATGAACTTTTTCGATTTAATGATCCATTTGAAAGATATTCAAGTTTAAAACTTTTTTGGGGTATCACTGCGGCCATCATTGATGTAGAATATTTGTCTATGACAAAGCGGCCATGCTTGGTCTATTGTGATCGCCGCTTATTATGGTGAGATTAACCCGTAGGCGCGGCGCTAGAGTTCACCACTGACCATAGCAGCTTCTGGAAACTGCAGGAGTTTCCTTGGGGCTATCTCTCTAAGCTCATTCAGGCTGAGCAGGTGCTGTCCCAGAATAGAGCTACGTTTACGCATCAGTGCTCCACACTCCTCCAGCAGATGAAGAGGCGTTTCATCTGCCTCATTGCAGAATCTTCAGGTTTAACACTACAACATTTGAACAATAAAACTAAAAAAGATTGTTATTATAGTTATGGAAATATAAACTGTTTTCTTCGATATATAAGGTTCCATATCTATATCTGGCTCATTCTCATTTCAGCTCAAATTTGATGGTCACACGGTTATATTTCCTAAACGGTTAAAGACAGAGATATGAATTGTGGATAGGTGGATGAAACATATATTAGGCTACACAAGTGAATTAAATTAAAAATTTAAAAAACCCCCAACGCAATACGTATTTCACCATTTTTTGTATGGCGGCCATCTTGGATTTTAAATTTTATATAGTGGACTGTAATCTACTCGTTAAGCCCTTTCATTTGATACCCATATTGAGGAGGTCGTGGAAGAAAAAAGTAATCCGCCATTTTGTAGCGGCGGCCATCTTGGACCGATTTCCACCAAACATGGCTAAGAACACTTTCGACTAACTCTACTTTCAAACAAAAAAAACAAAATCAAAATCCGTTCATCCGTTTGGGAGCTACGATGCCACAGACAGACACATACACACACACACACACACACACACACACACACACACACACACACACACACACAGACAGACAGACAGACAGACACGTCAAACTTATAACACCCCGTCGTTTTTGCGTCGGGGGTTAAAAAAACCCCAACGCAATATGTAATTCACCATTTTGTGGTGGCGGTCATCTTGGATTTTAAATTTACTATAGTGGGTTGTATTCTACTAGTCAAGCCCTTTCATTTGATATCCATATTGAGGGGGCCGTGGAAGAAAAAAGTAATCCGCCATTTTGTAGCGGCGGCCATCTTGGACCGTGTTCCACCAAACATGGCTAAGAACACTCTCGACTAACTCTACTTTCAAACAAAAAAAACTAAATCAAAATCCGTTCATCCGTTCGGGAGCTACGATGCCACAGACAGACACACACACACACACACAGACAGACAGACAGACACGTCAAACTTATAACACCCCGTCGTTTTTGCGTCGGGGGTTAAAAAAGGTTGTTATGATTGGACCGGTCCAATGATAGAACTCCTTTGAGGACCATTGAGCAACACGATAGTCAGCGACAAAAAAATAAAAATTTAAAACATTGTCATCCTTAGCTAAATTTGAAATTGTCGAATTGATCCCATATAAATATTGTAACATTTAACATCAGAATATTTTAAGAAATATGACAATTTATTTATTTTATTAGGTTCACCAACAGTTATTACATTTAATCTTACAGTATACTTTAAGGAACTAGTTTAATCTATCTTAATGTATAACCTATTATAATAGGCGGACACAACATGCAATGTGTTTACATTGGTGATTTTTTTTTAAATAATCAGTATTGTAGTTATAGTCCAGTCAATTTAGACATTCGAAGTTACATAACGCTGCTGATACTGCAATACCGCGTAACTAACAATGGATAATACCGCGTAAATACAAAAGTAGCAAATTTGAGATTTCGCAAGCATGATAGCAGTGCTGATTGGCTTCGGACCACATTCACAGTTTCTCCTATTGGCCCTTCAATATGCGACCAATCGTAACTTGTTTAAACCGCGAGAGTTAACTTGTCAAAATATTTTTGTCAATACCGCGTATTCTCGCGCTCATTATAAGAAGACACACAGAATTTTATTGGTGCTCCGGAAAAAAAGGTTTTCTAATAGGATTACGATGGTATTGGTAAGTTTTTGATATTTTTTTAGTACTTAGCTACCTATCGACTTTGCTACATATTAAAATCTTTGATATAATTTGTTTTTATAACTAAAATGTACGTTTATTGTTTTGTTGGTAGTTCCGCGGTTATGAATAAGTATGTTTTGCTTGATTTGTTAGTCAGTTACGCGGTTTTACATAATTATATTATAGATTGTACTTATTCTCATTTGTCATTATTACATGTTGGAGGTAGGATTTTAGTGTTTTTCAATACCTTTTAATTTTGTTTTAGACTAACATGGAGGAGTCAGAAGTTGACGAGATTGTAGTATGGCGTGATGTCAATGCCAGTAATTATGTTGTCACTCTACAGGATCTTAAAAACCGACGGCAAGCACTTTTAAATAAAAAGAAGCAAATTTTGGATAAAATTCGTTCGGGTAATATTCAAAAACCTACCGAACAAATTCGATGTTCCAATAGTGAAACAAATATTAACAATTCTTTTGCTAAAATGCGTGCGGGTAGTTCACACAATATTGAAAAACCCGACGAACAAAGTCTATGTACTGATGATACAAATATTGATAATTCTATTGCTGAATGTGATACCTTGACCACAGCTCTGGAACATGTTCCTGGCTCATCAAGTATTCCGATTAACGTCACAGAGGCACTATTAGACTTTTCGTCTGATGACTGTGATGGAGACCCTGACTATGTGCCACTGTCACAAATCACAAATATACAACCTATTGAATCATCTGCTGACAATATAGAATGGTTTCCTGAAAGAGAAGCTGAGGCAGAGGCCGGAAGAAAATCACGACCAAGGAAAAGAAAAGCTGATTGTTTAACTTGGAAAAGACGACAAAGCAGACAAAATAGAATGTACGGGAAAGAATATCCTGGATATAAAAAGATTGAGAATAAATACCGACAAGCAGAATCTAAGCCTGAGAGAACCATGGGTTCACCATGTAAGTCAAATGTTTGTGCTCGCAGTAAAGTATATTTTTGCTCGCATCTTACGGATGATATGAGACTATCGCTTTTTAATAGCTTTTGGGGCATGTCATGGTCACAAAAAAAAAATGTTTGTGTCGTCTATGGTAGATAAAACTGAGCCTCGAAGGAAAACTAAAGGTACTGGTTCTAGACGTTTAAGTTCTAAGACATATTATTTTCAAATAAATGGTAAAAGAGAAAGGGTATGCTTATTAACATTTACCTAGTCAGGTCATAAATTCTGTCACATGTTTAATATAAAATTATTGGATCAAGTTTATTTATTATGTAACCATTTATATACCAAAATGAACTTAACAAAACATAGATTCTTATGACAATAAAGTTTATTCAAAATGACCTCCGTGATTTTGAATACAGGCCTTCAATCTGCGCGGCCAGTCGTCTATCGCAGCACGAACGAGGTCCATGTCAATATCGGCTGCTGCCTTAATCAAGGATGTCTTGAGTGACTCCAAATTGGGATGAGGCTTTGAGCACGCCTTTTCCTCCAAGTGTTGCCATATCTTGTAATCTAACGGACTCAAATCTGGACTGGAGGAGGGCCAGTCTTCGTGCCGGATGAAGTCGATTTCACGCGCCGCCAGCCAGTCTTGTGTGCTCTTCGCTCTATGAGCTGGCGCCGAATCTTGTTGGAATACCCAGTGCCTGTTATTGAACATGGTATGAGAAACAGGTTCCACAAGGTTCGTCAGGACTGTATTTTGATACACAACTGCATTCGTTTTTACACCTTTCTCACAAAAATGTACCTCTGTTAAGCCCCAATAAGAAACTCCCAACCATACCATGAGCGAGGATGGAAAATGACCTCGTTGGACACGCGGAATACGGTTGCTCGCTTCTTCACTACTGTGTGCGTACACCTTATCATTTTGTTTGTTGTAGCTCTCTTCTACGGTAAAAATTTTTTCATCCGAAAAAAGAATTTCTCGATATTTTTTTCTCGCGTACCGCTTCAACAAAGCGCGGCATCTCTTCAGTCTCAGGTCCATTAGACGAGCATTTAAACGATGTCCTGTTTTTCTTCGATATGCCCGAAGCCCTAAGTCTTCATTTAACACCCTTTTCACCGTGGTTCTGCTTAACCCCATCTGAAGGGCCAACAGTTTCTGCTTACGTTAGGGATTTCTTTGAATTCGCGCCTTCACAGCTTTTATCACTGCTGGAGTCCTAACAGACCGAGGGCGACCACTTCTTGACCTGTCATCTACACTAGAGTCTTCATTGTATCGTTTGATGGTACGATAAACGAATCTTTTGGTTATATTCAAATTTTTCAGTATGTCAAAAATTTGAATTGGCGCGTAACCGCAACGATGCAACGCAATAACTGCAACACGGTCTTCTTTAAGCGTCCACTCCATATTTAAAAATGAGTAAAATTCTAAAAAGTATACATTTTTATTTTCATGAACAATTCTAAATTCGAATTCAATAAACTTTTTTGTGGCCAGCATTCTAAAAGAAAAGTTTTTACTGTGTGACAATACTTATGACCTGACTAGGTATAAATACGCTTGGAATAAAGGAATGGACGGTTCGATATTGGCTTGGTGATCGAGGTAATACAGAGAATCATACGAATATGAGTATCTCTTCATCAGAAAATACTGAGAGTAAGCGAAATTCTATTAAAAACTATCTATCAGCCTTGCCTAAGCTACCATCGCATTACTGCCGCCAATCGACCACAAAGCAATATTTAGAGCCTGGAATACAGTCTAAAGCACAACTTTATAATTTATACGTTGAATTTGCAACATCGTCATCCAAACCCGTGGCTTCAAGGAAGCTTTTTTGTGACGTTTTAGCTGACGAAAATATCGGATTGTTTCAACCTAAGAAAGACGCTTGTGACCTTTGCTGCGCTTACAAAGTTGGCAACGTTTTAGAAGGAGATTATCAGCGTCATATTGAATTAAAAACTATAGCTCGAGAGGAAAAGACTAACGATAAACAAGCCGCCATAAATGGAACCATTCACACTTTGACTGCTGATTTACAAGCTGTGAAACTCTGCCCTTCCTTAACAGCTAGTGCTCTGTATTTCAAAACAAAGTTAGCAGTGCATAATTTCACCGTCTATAACCTCGGAACCAATGATGTTACATGCTATTGGTTTGATGAAACCACTTGTGATTTAAAAGCAACTACATACGCTTCTTTTTTTGTGGATTGCGTTACAAAACTTTTGAATGAAGATCCAAAAGACGTAGTCATATGGACAGATGGATGCACGTCCCAAAATAGAAACCAGATTGTATCAAATGCGCTCCTTAGGCTGGCCATAGAAAAAAAATCACAATTACTCAAAAATATCTGGAAAAGGGACATACGCAGATGGAGGTAGACTCTGTTCACTCTCTAATTGAGCGAAAATTAAAAAACAAAGAGATATTTTTGCCATCACAGTATGCAACAATAACAAAAGAAGCAAGAAAAAAACCCTCCCCATATAATGTAATCTAACCAGATTATACTTTTTTTAGAGACTACGGGGTAAAAGAATTTCAAGTTTATGACTCTATTCGCCCCGGTCGTACTGCTGGTGATGACTGTGTGGTGGATCTAAGAGTATTAAAATACGATCCTGATGGAATCATTTATTTCAAAAAACATTACAAAGATGATTTCGTCCCATTGCCCCGAAGACCACGAAATATTACCTCAACACTTACATTAAATAGGGTTCCATTGATGTTCTCATCTAGGGTACCAATATTAGAGAGCAAATATTTGCACTTACAGCAACTGAAAAACGTAATCCCTGGAGATTGTCATCATTTTTATGATAACTTACCATTTAAGAAAAATAAATAAGATTATGATGTGATTTACCTATACTAGAATACGATTTGACGACGATTTGATTTTATATTAATATTTAAGTTTTTATAAGATATAACGACGAAATTATTAAAGACGTCAGGTGTAGTAACTACTTAAAGAAGAGACTGATTACTTGAATAAATATAACTTGATTTTTCAAAAATGATTCTATTTTATTTTTCAAGAAATTCCGCGTAAATACAATTATATTATATCAAATAAAAGTTCACTTTAATATTAAAAAACAGCGTAAGTGTATTTTCTTACTGAATATTGATTGAATTGAATCAAATATCATTACATAAGTTGACTGACACCCATTTCAAACTAACTTCGAGTTCAGTCACGTATTTGATAAGTATATGAAAAGATATTTAGTTTTTTCGCTCTCCTGTAAAATTTGCCTGAGCACACATACGCGGTATTATCCATTGTTAGTTACGCGGTATTGCAGTATCAGCAGCGATAAAGTCCCAACAAGCTGAATTTCTGTGAAGTTGTTCAAAACATAATTATAAACAATGTCTAGAAGTTCCCCATCATTCCCCTGTAAGGAAAATTGACCGTTGTTGAAGAGAACATTGACCTCCTTTATCCCGCCTTAGAGGTTGATTTTTGGAATAAAAAGTATCCCATATCATTTTTTAGGACTTGGTCTACCTTTGTACCAAATTTCAGCTCAATAGGGCCAGCGGTTCTAAATTTACCATACAAACTTTGACCCCCCCTTACCCCCTCTTTAAAGTTAAATTGTGTCATAAAAACTATTCAATGTTTCTCAACACAATCCCAACAATCGTTTTACAAAATTTCAGCTCAATCGGGTAAACGGTTACGGATTTGCATACAAACGTTTTTCGGGAATAATTCCTTTTCCTGAGGGAATTTCAAAAAATCGCTTCTTATTGCACGATGAAATCTTCCAAGGAATACGCTGTCCAAATTTCAGCTCAATCCGTCCGGCCGTTTGGGCTGTGCGTTGATAGCACGAAAGTGTACGAACGATTTTATATAACAGATTACAACTTTTTGAATCGTTATATCTCAAAAACGGTGGCTCGTAGAAAAAAAAGTATTAAATGTTTTTTGTAGACAATTTTATGATCTACAATTTTGTCTAAGATATTTTTATGATAAAACTTACCGTTTTTCTGAAAATCGCGAAAAACTCATTTTTTTACCTTTGACCTTGAATTATTTTTTTTCCTTACAGGGGAATGATGGGGAACTTCTAGACATTGTTTATAATTATGTTTTGAACAACTTTACAAAAATTCAGCTTGTTGGGACTTAATGTAACTTCACTCTCATTTTTTGGTCTAAATTGACCGGACTATTAGCTTTAAATAATGATACTTACATCAGATTTTCATAAAAGATTTTTTTAATAATCCGTCCGTTAAAAACACTTCTGCGACGTTGCTCCTAGCCGCGCGTTGCAGCGACACTGAGGTTAGAGGGGCTCAAGTTAGGGACGAAATGCGCATATTTGAATGTATCTGTGTGGCGCTAGCGTTCACAGTTTTTAAAATAAATATATTGCTGGTCCGATGAAAGCGCCGGTCCAACGATAGCAACCTTACCCTGGAAGGTTTTGAAGATGCAGATTGGGCATCAAACACCATTGATAGGAGATCCTATACAGGTTTCTGCTTCAAATTGTCCGGTACAGTAATATCATATGAATGCAGAAAACAACCAACAGCAGTAGCATTGTCCAGTACAGAGGCCGAGTACAGGGCAATTAGTGAAGCCTATAAGGAAGCAATATATTTAAAGAACTTGTTATAAGAAATTGTAAACTGTAATTATAGTATTGTTATGAATAATGATAACCAAGGCGCTCAAAAATTGACAGAAAACCATTTGTTTCATTTATTAGTAAAGATTGTACATCTGCCAACTACAGAAATGCCTGCCGACTTTTTGACAAAAGGTCTAAGTAGTATAAAATACAATTATTATGTTAAAAAGCTGAGCATTGAATGTACCTATTGTTTAATTATTTATTTTTTCCCATTATATCGTATCAAATTGTTTTTTGATAAATGGAGGCATACATAGTTTTGGTATGTTAAGTGTACCTAGATTATTTATTTTTGTATTAATGTTTCGTAGTAATCAGATTATTTTGATAAGTAGAGGTGTTGAAATGTATCAAAATAAAGGAATTTTTAAAACTACTAACTCCATCTAGCGTAATGCACTTAATAAGGGTACAAAGGGTAATGGGAGCCAGAGGGTAATGGGAGCGGTGTGGCTAGAGACAAACCTATAGCTCGTATTCACTCGTTTGTTACTCGGACGCCTTCGGCCCGCTGCGATCGTATTTCTCTGCGGCGCTAAGCTCGCCAGTGCCATGTCTTGTGTGACGACGGACGCTTGTTGATTTTTCGGTCCGCCCTTATAAGAAATACGAAATTTCATCGGCCAGGTATGTATAAAGTTATACGTTTATTATAATCAAACCTGTTTTATTTTATAGCTAATGTTATCAATTTTGAGTATCTCTGCGTATAATTTCGTTACAAGATTCAGTATATCGTTTTATTTAATTTCAACATGGTGGTAGTCGGGTAATCGGAGCTTATTAGGCTCTGATTACCCCTTTGTGGCTCCAATTGCCCCATACGATTTAGTATTAATGTTTTTTTTTCAGATATCAAAATGCCAAGAAAAAGGGAACGCACCACTAAGAAAGCGTCTTGGACCGTTGAAACTTTAGAAAACGCAGTCGAAAAACTTCGGCGTGGTGGTACATCAGTATACCTACAAGGTATCAAAATAGACTGGAATACCCTACAGCACCTTAAAAAAGAGATTCAGGTTAGCTAAATTTAACGATACTAGCTACAAATGTCCTCCAAAACTAGGAAGGCCAGAGGGCCTCACTGTGGAACAAGAAGCCATTCTGGCTGATCATCTACAAAAACTGTCAAATAAATTTTATGGACTGACGAGGGCTCAGTTTTGTAAGGTATGTTACGCCATGGCTGAAAAATTGGAGTTGCAGATCGATTTAATGAAACCAAAAAGTCTGCAGGCAGATACTTTCTAAATGGCTTTTTCCAACGACACCCTAATCTAAGTATTAGAAAGCCAGAAGCGACAAGCATCAATAGGATACTTGGGTTTAATAAAGCTGAAGTGGATCGGTTCTTTGAAAATCTGGAAAATGTCATGACAAAATACCACTTCCCGCCGTCTCATATTTACAATATGGACGAGACTGGCGTAACGACAGTGCAGGAAACCGAAAAAATTATAGCGCCTAAGGGACAAAAACGTGTAGGAACAGTCACATCTTGGGAAAGAGGTAAAAACGTCACGGCTATCTGTGCTATGAGTGCTTCAGGGTCCTTCATTCCGCCTCTATTTATTTTCCCTCGACAGCGTCACTCACCGCAACTAGAAAAAGATGGTCCTCCAGGAGCTGTTTACACATGTTCTAATAATGGTTGGACAAACGAAAGCATATTCATTAAATGGCTGCGACATTTTATTGAGTACTCAAAACCCGCTGCTGAACAACCTGTTCTACTGATTATGGACAATCACAACAGTCATTGTACTTTGGAAGCTTGGGAAGTGGCTAAAGCCAACCATGTTGTAATGCTATCAATTCCACCACATTCATCACATCGGTTACAGCCTCTGGATGTAACGTTTTTTGGGCCGTTCAAATGAGCCTACAACAAGGAATGCGACATGTTTATGAAATCCAGGAATATGGTAAAAATTACACCCTACGATATTGCAGGATTGTTCAACAAAGCTTATGCCAGAGTAGCAAGCTTAGACAAAGGGATCTCTGGCTTTAAAGCCACAGGAATATATCCCATGAATCCTGCTATTTTTTCAGAAGACGATTTTGTTGCTGTGGATGGAGATCAGAGCCAAGTTAATGACCAAGCAAGCTCAGATGTTGTTGTTCAGTTTCAAAGACCCACTTCTCAACGGCTAGTTACTGGAAACTCTGACCCACTTCCATCTACATCTCGTGGTATTCAACAGGAGCTGCAAATGCCTAGCTCTGTCCTGGTCGAATACACGCAAAATGTTGAAAAAGAGCAGTTACCTGATATTTACCATGCTGTAAGTCCATCAATATTAAGTGAGCTACAAGAAGAGGCATCTATAGCAAATACTACACCAAACTTTTCAACAAACACAAACCCCTCAATAATAATCCCGTTTTCGTTGAATGATAAAACTGCCCCAGAGCTAACTGCTGCCAATACTTCCACGACCTTGTCCACAACAAACGACGTTCAAGAACAGTCACTCTGTACAGATTCCACCACATCAAATGATTTTGCAAAAGTTCTATCAGTTGTGAGTCCACTACCTAACATATCTAACAAAAATAAGACCTTGCGAAAACAACATTCAGTAATTTTATCTAGCACGCCAATGAACACAGTATTTGAAGAGAAAGAGAAGAAACGTCTAGAGAAAAAATGTAAAACTAAAATCATTGCTAAGAAGAAAGGAGAAACCAGCAAAAAAAAAGAATATGTACCGCAGGAAAAGGAAAAAAACGAAAGGACGCAACCAACAAAAACGAGAAAGTTAAAAGAATAAATAAGAAACTTTTTGAGGATGAAACTGACACGTCTGAAGAAGAAAACCTTGAGAATATTTGTGATGATGAATCAGAATATTCAGAAGAAGAGACATTGTGTGCTATTTGCTGTGACTCAGGTAAAGATAACGAAATGTGGTACCGTTGCAGAGGTTGCGGTAATTGGGCACACAAAGAATGTTCTGGTTCTGACAGCCCGGTTGATTATATTTGCTTTTTTTGCTTGGATCCTTAAAGATAATTGTTATAAGGTTACATTTATATTATAATTTATATGATCAAGTCAGATTTAAGATTGAAAACGAAATTTTTGAGGCTGATTTAATAATTAAGTAGCTCCCATTACACATATGGGAATTTATAGGCTCTCATTTCCCGCAAAGTCGGGTAATGAGAGCGATTCTGTTTTTTTCTTTAAAGTTTATCTGTGGCCAAACGCCTAATAATGTAACGTTAACGCTATTATTAAATGATAGTCAAATGAGTAAGAATTTAGTTTTTTAATAAAAAGTTCTTAAGTATCTATAAATTTGACTTTTATTGAACTTTTTCCTTAAAAGGCTCCAATTTCCCCCTTATGCTAATTATGTATCTTACCTGTGGTATAAAAAATTAACTCAGTTTTTGAGCTACAGTCAACGTTTTTTATTATATATGCTATAGTATTAGTTAGTATATTTATATCAGAAGGATGGCAAAATAAAACTTCGTGTTCAGATTATAGTGACTGAGAGTGAGGATGACTCAGACTGCTGTTTATTTACAAAGCGCCCTATATATAACCTTGCAACTATGACTTATTCTAGGGCCTATGAATGGTACGCTACAATCCTCTCCCCTTAGATTTCAGTAAAATTTTTATTGTCTGTCCCCTCATAAATGATTTAAACTAATGGTACAACTTATATTACGCACAATGTTTTGTAGGTATTCACTCTCGTTCACTGTTATACTAACGCTGCGCTCTTACTGCGCTCTGCACTGTGGTCTTTCGTCTTTACACTAATAACACTTAAACATAGGGCGGTGCACTTGGTGTCGTGCCGTGAGCGGGTGCGGCGTGTGTGGCGCGTGCGATGTTGGGTGCGCCGCGTGCGATGGTGCGGTGTATATAGGGATGTGACTTTGGTCGCAAAAAATCGACTTTTAATTAATCGGTTTTTTCTTTTAATTAAAAATCGATTAATTACTAATCGATTTTTCTTAAGAAAATAATCGATTTTTATATAATAATCGATTTTTTCCTAAATCTGCTAATTAATTTCAAAATAAACACCATTAATATTATAAAAATAGATTTATTTCCAAATAAACAACAAAAATATTAACTACTCTTCTTATAAAATCAATACTAATTTAAGTTTAAGAACAATCAACAAAATTACATTATATAGGGTAGGTACAAGAGGCAAATAACGATCACCTAACTTTAAACCATCTTTTTTAATATAAATATTTATGAAATGGATCCTACATTGTCATGGGACAATTAATAATAGTTTCAATTAATAATAATAGTTCTATTTGGAAAAAAAGAAAATCAAAAAAAACAAGGTCAAAAATCTTTGCACTTGAGGGTAACTTTGCATTCCCCCTCAGCGAGAAAATAACTCAATGCAAAAAGAAAATGGTGTGCTGTAGCGCGCGCAAAGCAAATTATAAAAAAAGTACACCAAGGAGGTTCTGAGTTTTTACCAAATTTAAAAAAGTTGTATGTAAAATTCGGCACCATAGAGGTAGAAATAAATAGGTTAATGTTTTGCATTTACAAACTACACTATTACACACGATGTTCTAAATTCAATTTTACTTTATCCTCTAGAGGATAAAAACGGCTTTAACCGTCAGATGTCGAAGATTAAAAATGTACTTTCCGAGATGGGGGTATGAAAATTAAATTATTTATATTGAGTCTATACTATCCCACTGCTGGGCATAAGCCTCCCTTAAATTATTCTTAAACTAAAAACTAAAAATCTGTAGGCATCGAATTTAAAAATAAAAGCTTTGGCAAACGTTTAGATAATATCCGACTTCTGACCTTTGTCATTATGGCACCAGCTTTGGAGAACAATCTCTCTGCTGGTGCCGAAGAAGCCGGTACCAAAAGGTGCTTACACGCCAGCTGTGTCAGTTGGGGGTAAGCACCTTCATGGTTTCTCCACGATTCTAACACGTCTTCTTTTAATGCTGTTAAAGGAGCAGCTATATATAAACTTAACTCCGATGTTTGACTGTAACTTTGATGGATTTTTATATTCTCTAACAACAGCTTGTTGTGGGTTTCCCAAATGTCATCATTATCGACATCATCAACGGCCGAATTTATTGACAGTGAGCAATGCTCAGGTTCTCTGTTTTCTTCAATGGATTTTCGAATGTAGTTTATAGTTCTTGCCAAAGATGCAGCGTCATCAAGGTGTAATTTTTTAAATCGAGGATCTAAAAATGTTGCTGTATTAAATAAATGAACTTTTTGTATGTGCTCAAATCTTTTCTTAAATTCATCAATTATTGAATTTTTTGGTCAGAGGATACCAAAGGGGGCACTGAGGGTTTTTTTTTTTTTTTTATAAATCATCAAATATATAGTAGTTTCAAAACACTTTGAAAATATTTTGGAAAAATAAAAAAAAATTACGTGTTCAAAAAAAAAATTTTTTTTATAAAATCATGGAATTTATAATAGTTTCTAAACACTGAAATTATTTAGGAAAAAAAAAAATCATGTACAAAAAATTTTTTTTTTTGTTTTTTTTCGTCATCATCATTGGATCGCGGCATAATAAGCTGTCTGCACATCTACAGATAAAAATCATTCAGCTATCAAAATCAACTCGTATCTGGCGCTTCGCCGGCCGCTGCCGCGGCACGCTCGCTTCGCTCGCTCGGCTCGCGCGTTGCTTATATGTAAAACCTAACACTCCTCCTCGCTTCGCTCGTCGTCGTACCTATATTATAATGTGACTGAACTTGACCCAAAAGAATTTCGATGTCAATAGAACACCACTGACAGCGAAATATAAACAGTCTTTTTTCCCTGTAAAAATCGTGAATATTTTCGTGGAAAATCATTTTCATGAAAAATGGTCTATGGCAACCTTGGTCCTGAGCCGCCTCTCTACCCATTTCTAACACAAAAAAGGGGTGTCAATAGAACACCACTGACATCGAAAAATAATCAAAGTCTTTTGTCCTATATAATCGCGCCCCCTTACCTACTCAAGCACCGAAAAAAAAATGAAGGACTAACCGGAGGTCAAAATGGTCTATGGCAACCTTGATCCTGAGCCGCCCCTCTACCCATTTCCAACACAAAAAAGGGGTGTCAATAGAACACCACTGACATCGAAAAATAAACAGTCTTTTTTCCCTGTAAAAATCGTGAATATTTTCGTGGAAAATCATTTTCATGAAAAATGGTCTATGGCAACCTTGGTCCTGAGCCGCCCCTCTACCCATTCCCAACATAAAAAAGGGGTGTCAAGTGTCAATAGAACACCACTGACATCGAAAAATAATCAAAGTCTTTTGTCCTATATAATCGCGCCCCTTACCTACTCAAGCACCGAAAAAAAAATGAAGGACTAACCGGAGGTCAAAATGGTCTATGGCAACCTTGATCCTGAGCCGCCCCTCTACCCATTTCCAACACAAAAAAGGGGTGTCAATAGAACACCACTGACATCGAAAAATAAACAGTCTTTTTTCCCTGTAAAAATCGTGAATATTTTCGTGGAAAATCATTTTCATGAAAAATGGTCTATGGCAACCTTGGTCCTGAGCCGCCCCTCTACCCATTTCCAACACAAAAAAGGGGTGTCAATAGAACACCACTGACATCGAAAAATAAAGTCTTTTTTCCCTGTAAAAATCGTGAATATTTTCGTGGAAAATCATTTTCATGAAAAATGGTCTATGGCAACCTTGGTCCTGAGCCGCCCCTCTACCCATTTCCAACACAAAAAAGGGGTGTCAATAGAACACCACTGACATCGAAAAATAATCAGTCTTTTGTCCTATATAATCGCGCCCCCTTACCTACTCAAGCACCGAAAAAAAAATGAAGGACTAACCGGAGGTCAAAATGGTCTATGGCAACCTTGATCCTGAGCCGCCCCTCTACCCATTTCCAACACAAAAAAGGGGTGTCAATAGAACACCACTGACATCGAAAAATAAAGTCTTTTTTCCCTGTAAAAATCGTGAATATTTTCGTGGAAAATCATTTTCATGAAAAATGGTCTATGGCAACCTTGGTCCTGAGCCGCCCCTCTACCCATTTCCAACACAAAAAAGGGGTGTCAATAGAACACCACTGACATCGAAAAATAAACTCTTTTTCCTCAGTGCCCCCTTTCGTACACTCCAACCGGAATAGCTTTACTTGCGCTCACATACTTTTCACTACACATCTCTTCGGTTACTTTTTCAAATGGTTTTAGAATTTTGACGATCTCTTTCAGTATAGCTATATCCCCAGCTTGAATCATGGGAGGAGCATTGGGGTGACATAGCAAAATGCCGCCCACTATCCCACTCATAGCTATAAACCTTTCAAGCATATGCAGTTGTGAATTCCATCGTGTTGATACATCTCCTATCAGGTGTTTAATTTTTCCTTCCGGTACATTTTCAGCTTTTTGAGAATTTCTTAATTGGTCTGCACCGACTCCGCTTTGATGAAACCATTGTACGATTTTCCGAATTTTATTAATGAACATTTTTAATTCATTCCCCGATATTGCATTTTGAACTACAAGATTTAATGTATGGGCCACACAACGAATATGCTTTGCTCTGCCAAATGCCAATTCAATGGCTTTAACAATATTTGCACCATTGTCGGTAGTGACGGCCACAATTTTTTCATCAGGTATTTCCCATTGTTCACATATATTTTTAATGGTGGTTGACAAATATTCGGCGGTATGACTCTCCGAAAGCGGCTCACAAGCTATATTGAAAGAAACAATCTTAAAATTTTTGATACAATGAACAGTTACTCCCAGATAGCTCTTCATTTGTAAATCCTTCCATTCGTCAATCGTTAAACATATATTGGTAACGGATTGTAACTTTTTTATTATAACAGCTTTTTTCTCCTCGTATTTTTCATCAATAATGCCGGTAATTGTTTTGCGACATGGGATTCTATATAATGGTGTAAGTAATTTAATTAATTTTCCAAACCCTTCTCTTTCGACAACGCTGAAAGGAAGATTATCGCGGTATATTAATTCTGCTATAGCGTCTGTAATCTGTTTGTTTTTTGAACCCCCTGATCCAAATTCTAATATTTTTGAGAATGATGCTTCTATGCCTATTTTTCGTCGTTTAGGAGTTAAAGAGTCAACAGGATCTTCAATTTGAGACGCGGAAGTAGCTGGTATCATAATCATAGATTCTTCAGAACGTGCCGATGTCGAAGGCTTATCAAACACGTCTGCAATTGGTTCTTCTTGCGAATTGTTTCCAGACTTGACAGTATGATCCTACAACAAAATTGAATAAAATTATCCTTAAGCATATGGCCACTAAACTAAAAAAATATTTAGTATCCAAATCCATCCAAAAACCAATGAGAATAAAACAACTTAACATTGTTCGTTAATTTGTTATCTGAATCGGTAAATATATTTTCCGATTAGAAAACACCCAACCCTAATGTAGAACTGTCAAAATGAAACTTTGACTTGTCAATAATCATAATGCCCGGGAATTTTAAATATTGTCTTAATAGCCGATGGCCGGAGCAAAATGTATCAGTAAATATTTTTTTTACTATGACACAGTAAATAGTATTTATATTAGATTTATTTATTTACAATAAAACAAAACTTTGACAGGTTAGAGTAGGTATTTGTATAGTGCTATTCACGTAAGGAGTCCCGCGGAATTTAGCCGGAACTCTGAAATTAATTACATTTTTATCGATAATTATGTACTCCACTTCATGTCTTAAATTATTTTTGCTTGTTAGATAAAGTAAAATACCAATTTAATTGAGAAATTAGATATGAAAAATTATGTATAGTCAAAAATCTATAAATATTTATAACATTAAAACACGCGGTAGTGGCGCCCCGCAAAAAGAACACCTTTTGTGAAAATCACCCTAAAAATGAATTCCTTCGTTATATAATTGTAATTAAATTTAAATTTTAGGTACTTACCTCTTTATTTTCAATTCTACATATGATACTTGAGTGTTTCCTTTCTATGTGCTGTTTTAAATTGGTAGTATTACTGCATGTTTTTAAAATTTTAGGGCAATATTTACATTTAGCTTTCCCAGATTTACTGTCAATAAGAAAATATTGACGCCAACTACTTGTCGTCCTTTTAATTGTAGACATTGTTTATAATATTATATTTGTTTTTATCATGAAGCTCAAACCAACTTTTATCTGAGGTTTAAAATGATACTTTTAATAATAAAACACTAAAAACTTTTTGGCTCGAAAATTTTTCGAAAATGACGTTTGAAAATAAATGAAGTTTTCCCCATAGAGACTAAAGAAATTGGCGCGCTTTCAGGCCCCCGATTCACAACCAATAAATTGTTAAATGTTTTGCCGCGCCGTCGTTAACGCGGACTGTCAAATCTTAATACAATTTTAAAAAAAACCGGTCAAGTACGAGTAGGACTCGAGCACCGAGGGTTCCGTACAAACCTACGGGTTTCTACGGAACCCTAAAGAAAAGTGGGTATAATATTATATACTGTAGGTTTTGATTCCCTTGCGAGTACTTGCGAGTTTGAAAATATGCGGCTAAAATTGCTGTTTCTTTTGATTGCGTTGACATAGATGTTTGATTTTTATACAGCTTAAAGTTATTATAAAGCTGAGTACCTATTTGGTATGAATTTCAATTTAATACCTGTACGCGTTCTTGAGGAAAGGGGTAGTAAATATACAAAATTATTAAAAATATTTTTTTATATGATGTAACTAAAAATTTACAGTTTTCGCAATTTTTCCTGTGCCTATGATTTAAGACGTTGCTGCGTACCAAATTTAAAGATTCTGAGTTAACGGCAAGTACTTAGTACCCTGTAGGTTTTGATTCCCTTGAGAGGAGTCGCGAGTTAAAATATACGGCTAAAATTGCTGTTTCGTTTTAATGCGTTGAGATAGAGATTTGATTTTATTACAGTTTAAAGGTATTATAGACTTTTGTATTTGATATGAATTTCAGTTTAATACCTGCACGCGTTCATGAGAAATAAGGTAGTAAGTATGAAATTATTAAAAATATTTTTTTATATGATGTAACTAAAAATGTACAGTTTTCGCAATTTTTCCTTTATTTGTGCTCTAAGGAGTTGCTTTGTGCCAATTTTCAAGATTCTAAGTTCACGGGAAGTACCCTGTAGGTTTTGATTTTTTGAGAGTAGTTGCGAGTTTAAAATTGCGACTAAAATTGCTGTTTCTTTTGAATGCATTGACATAGAGGTTTGATTTTATTACAGTTTAAAGGTATTATAGACTTGAGTATTTGATATGAATTTCAATTTAATACGTCCACGCGTTCATGAGAAAAGGGGTAGTAGGTATAAAATTATTCAAAATATTTTTTTTATATGATGCAAATAAAAATTTATGGTTTTCGCAATTTTTCCTTTATCTGTGCTCTAAGGAGTTACTTCGTGCCAAATTTCAAGATTCTGAGTTTACGGGAAGTGTCCCGTAGGTTTTGATTTATTTGGTAATGTCGAAAATTTGCTGAAATTTGTGACATATTCGACTATATCTTTTGATTGCGTTGGCCTAGAAGTTTGAAATTTTCACAGCTCTAAGAGGCAATGGACCTTAGTATTTCCTATAAATTTCAGCTTGTTACCTCCACGCGTTCCTGAGAAAAAGGGTCTTGACAGACAGACAGACAGACAGACAGACTGACAGACAGACAGACAGACAGACAGACTGACAGACAGACAGACAGACGGACGGACAACAAAGTGATCCTATAAGGGTTCCGTTTTTTCCTTTTGAGGTACGGAACCCTAAAAACTCAAAAAACCTTAAAGTTTCAGAACAAAATCAAAAAAAACTTCAATTTTTTTTCATTTTATATCTTTTGGTAACTTCAAATTGGCGTTTTTTGAAAATAAATATGTGTTTCATAGGTTACAAAGACGATTTCAGCGCAGCAGTGAGCTGGCGCGAGCTAACAATTCGGGACCGGAATTATGCCCCTGATGTCGGTAGAATAGTACAGTTCGTTGACGCCATCTAGCGAATGTCTCATTGAATTAATCTACTAAACTGTTTCGAAAGCACAGAAGGAATGCCATCATGGATGCACAGATGGCGTTTATGTAATATCATTTATGGAGATATAGTATTCATTGGCAATTCGCGTTCTGGGCTCCGGGCAGAAAACCAAACTTAATGTCGGGGGATTGCAGATGAAAAATCGGTAGTAATTGATTAATGATCATAAAAAAATCGATTATTAATCGATTATTTTTAAAAATAAAATCGCGTATTAAAATCGATTTTTTACTTTTAAATAATCGATTAAAAATCGATTATTTCCATAATCGATTATTTTTTCACATCCCTAGTGTATACACGCGCTTCCACGGCAGCTACGACGCGTCGCTTGCAGAAGCGCCACCCAAATACGTGGGCCACAGCCTTCGGTTCCAAAAAAAAACAATTTACTTATAATAGATTTAATTATTTAATAATTAAAATTACATCAAAATTCTATAACTAAGATTGACTCTATTCGACGATGGAAATATAAAGAATGCAATTTTGGTGTCGGGTCGCGAGGTTCGGCCGCGCGGTGGACTGCAGCGTCGGCATCACGTTGCATGCCTCGTGACAGCCTGCAGTCACGTACGCCATCCTATGATTCTGGGTTAATGCTGCGTTAGGTGCTTCTAGGGTATGTGCATACGTAACACCTCCCCCCGCAGATCAGCGACTATTGGAGCACATTGTGCGAGAGGGTCGATGATATTCCTCTGGGGTCCATCTTGACCTGGTCTGGAGTGATCGATCTTGTAGTCGGCGTAGCGTATGTTCGTTCGGGTACGTCGGTTGTAGAGGCTGCTACGTCGTTTCTTAGTGTATGTCGGCGGTACATTAGTGCGGTACCGAGTGCGAGTGCACTTAATAGTATGATGTACAAGGGTATCGTTGTATGATATACAACTTGATCGGTGGCTTGTTCAAGGTGAATAGGAGATTGCAGCGATATTTGTTCGTTGATGGCGTGAAGTTCCTTGAGGTCCTGCGATTTAAGGATGTGTGGTGGATAGTCTACTTGCCTCGACTCGTCATACGGAGGCGTTTCCATGATCCTTATAACGTGTCCTTTGATTCGGTCGTTGCTGTTGGTGACTCTAATCTCGGGTACAACGCCCCATTAACCAGAATAGTGCGACAATATAACCAGGTCTCTAAAACCAAAGATGTAGACATATTTGCTGACAAACTCATTAAATATAAAAAGTCTCTCAGTGCCTGACCTTGCTCTTATACTCTTATACTTATATGCTCTTGTATACTTTATTCATATAATGACATATATTTATTATAATTAAATATTTATAAAGATATTCATTCGTATTTATTTTCATATTTATGTACCATTAATTTATATTATATAGTATGTTTTAAATTAATTTTCAAGTGAGTTTTTGTAATAACTCTGTCTACCATCTAATCTCCTTTTTTTTATATTATATTGTTGGCAGCAAGAAGTTTTAACTGTCATCGCGAATAGGACCTCTTTTGACAGGCGATCATAGATTATCTGTGGTCGGCAGTATTTAAAAAAGTAGTTCGAATGGCGGTCGTTTTTGTAAATGATTATTTTGTAAAATTAATAAAAAGTTTGTATTTCAATTGATTTTAATTGTTAAAATCAGAATTGGGATAGTACTTATGCCCATAATTCCTGACTATTATTGTTTTTATTGAATTATTGGAAACGACCGCTGTTAGAATTACTCGTTTTGTGGATCGGCTGGCTGGTTATGGCGCTTTCCCGCCCTTTTGAAAATTTTTGTGCCGTATATTTTGATAATTTATTATCGGTCAGATTTGGCCGAACGCGTATGTAATTTACAAAAGGAAAGGGTTGATGACCTACATAACCAGCTGGGCTGCATTATAAGTTGCAATCGAATGTTTTTGGTAGTGTTCCTGTGTAATAGAAGTACATAATGTAAAAGTGATAATCATATTTGTGCCTTGATATTTTGCATGTTCGTTGGAGCTGCTGGTGTGAGATAGAAGGTGAGCGGTGCGCGAGCGCGACCTGTCTGGTGCGGCCGGAGCGACGCGCCTGAGCACTGCCTCCAGACTCCAGCGGCGCAGGGACGCGCCTGTATGCTGCCTCCTCCGACATAGTGCTGGTCAAGCTACGAGCTGTTCTAAGTGTGTATGAATCTGAATATTACGACTTTCAAGAGGCCTGCTATCCAGCTTTATCAACTTGTAATACAGGTGACAAGCACGTAAATGTGATACTAATACCGTATAGGTACTGCCCAATAAAACGATTACTAATTTGAAGCGCGGCGGCGGCGGCGCGGCGGCGGCGGCGCGGCGCACACGTTTACTATGAGATAATAATGAAAATTTAAAAATTATATTTGATTTGTATCTCTGGCTGTCGACCGTACGCAATGCTGTGTTTTTATATGTTTGTTGTCAGCGGGTGCCAGTCGAGTACCGCGCTGGGACCTGTGACTGTGGAGCTGATTCGCCGCGTGCTGGCGCTGGTGGCGCTGGTGCAGGCAAGCCCGGAGTGGGTAGACCTGGTGGCGCGGGTGCAGGCAAGCCCGGAGCGGGCAGACCTGGTGCAGCTTGTCACAGGCGGGAGCTGTCCAGTGGAAGCTGTCCAGTGGAAGCTGTCCAGTGGGAGCTGTCCCGGATGAAACCACCATTCAGGCTTTGTCCTGGCAGACCAGATCTGGATAAATAGACAGATCTGGTAGGGCTTTGTCCCGGAAGTCGTGGCCACGCATCAGGAATATTTCCTGGCAGGCTTAGTCCTGGTTGCAGGCTTAGTCCTGGTTGCAGGCTTAGTCCTGGTTGCAGGCTTAGTCCTGGTTTTCACGTCTTCAACGTGGGGAATTGCAATTCCATAGTATGATATGAAAGAGATGAATCACTGAGACGTATATGAAGGAGACGTACGCATATTTGTGAATGTGTAAAGGATTTTTGTTTTCTTAAAATTCATATTCTGTGTGTAAAATGAAGTATGCAGGAAGGCCACGATTGTGAGAAGATTGATAGAATAGGCAACTTTGTCAGTCGTCAAAATTTCTAACTACTGGTTTCTCATGCAGATCATAAACCCTGGGGGTGATGATGCTGACGATCCCTCAGATTCTCCCACTGACCCAAAGCAGTACGGCATCGCAGCCATGAGTGCAGAGAAAGACGTCGGTCGCGAGTCCTATGAATTTGCCGATGCTGCTGATGGAATAGAAGACAACAAATGTGCAGCCGAGGACGGCGCAATGCCAGGAGAGGCCGTGTTGGCAGCAAGAAGTTTTAACTGTCATCGCGAATAGGACCTCTTTTGACAGGCGATCATAGATTATCTGTGGTCGGCAGTATTTAAAAAAGTAGTTCGAATGGCGGTCGTTTTTGTAAATGATTATTTTGTAAAATTAATAAAAAGTTTGTATTTCAATTGATTTTAATTGTTAAAAATATTATTTTAATGTAAAGTTACTCGCACACCTCATTAAATGCAGTCTGTGCCTATAAATGTAATGACACTTAGCATGTATTATATAAAAATGTGTGTAATTGTTAGTAAAGGTGTACATTATGTTGGCATGCTTTAATAAATAAATAAATAAATAGTGAAGCTCGGAGATTTTACTTGGCAGTTGAGCGGGATAACTATGAGATAACTTCCCTGCAGGGTGCGATATTGTTCCTGACCGCATGTGACCTTGATCTTCGTAGGTGTGGGTAAGCTTAAAGTGTAATGCTTGTCGTCGAGTTCCTCGAGGGCTTCGTTGGTGAGGACGACTGAGGTCAGTTTACAGGATTGGTTGAGTTCCTGTCGGGCGATGAGCTGCTGGACGCAATCCGTCTTGTTCTGGACTCTGTAGTTTGGCTTAGAGTGACATAGAAACCATGAGTTATTTACCTTCGGGCATTCAGCCTCCATGTACCTAGAGTCGTCTCCAGAGATTGCTATATATGGAGAGGAAGGAATCAGGACTTGGTGGTTTTTGTTGGGAACAACGGCTAGTTTGTACAGGTCAAAGGTTGCGGGATAGACAATCGGAACCCTAATAACTATAATAATTTGCCTATCAAGATAAAAATAACCTAATTGAACTATTTCGTAAAAGTTCCTATAGTGTACTTTTAGAGTTTCGTCATCCGAGTACAAAATCTCTAACTTATGTTCTATGTTCCTAATTTGTTCTAAGCTAACTATAGAATAAGGGGTGCTCGATGCACGAATAAATGCTAAGCTATTTTCTAAGTTATCTAACTCCTCGGACAAATCGTCCACGTTATCTGCAATAATTAATAAATGCTGAGCCAAGTGCGCATACTTTATGAAATCTGTTTCCTTGTAAGCATTATTTTCAACTATGACGTCAATGATTTTACCTATCTCTTTTTGGTTGCTGACTATGTTATATATAATTTTAGAACTATGAGAAACCCAGTCTTTATTTAAACTAACTTAACTATTAAATTCAGATTCTAATTTATGTTCATTATTTTGGAGAGTTTTAATAGCGTTCTCATATTTTATAGCGTCAGTATAATCTAAGTTACCAGAAATGCTCTTTATAACGGATCCGAGTCCATCTATGAGTCCTCTTTTAACACGTCCTGAGTCGAAAGTATGCAATTGGTTAGATATTTTAGCTAGTTTTATATTAAGGTGCTCAATATGCGGGTCATATAGATATTGGGTCCTATTATTTAACAATGGCTTAAGCTCAAATATTTGACTTTTAACGGATTCTATTTCAGAGTTAATGTTGTCTAGGTCAATATAGTTAAGGAAGGAATGATAGTGGGACACAATTTTGGTAGGTCCTAATTTAAAAGGGAGAAGTCCAGGTCCGTCATTTAGTGCGTCAATCGTTACATCTTGTCCTTGGGTCGGATGCAGCAGAAACGTCACCAATAGTAGTGTCCTGTAACAAGGTGGGGTTTTTAGGGCTGCGCTTAAGGCGTGCTTTGGCGACAGGGCCACGTTTCTTTTTCGTGTAAATATGTATAGGTAAGTCAGCGAGGTGCGCCCAATACTAACATACGGCAGCGTAGTATGGTGGCCTAGAACCGAACTTACGGTTTGTAAAAGGGAACTAGGCAAAATTCAAAGGATGGCCACTGTGGCTATCACAGGAGCGTTTAAGACTACGCCCAGTAAGGCGCTAGATAGAATCCTAAACCTTAAACCTCTTCATCTAATCATTCAACAGGAGGCAATCACTTCATGACTTCGTTCATGACTTTAATAGGCCAACAACAAGGCACACAAAAATGAAGCTCAATGAAGAGCTACAAAGGAAGATGAGTATGATCAGCGACGTAATGCCGCACATTAAAATCTTCAAAAGGAATTTCAAAATACATGTTCCCTCAAGGGAAGACTGGAAGCAGCAACTACGCACACAAGACGCAGAATGCTGCATATGGTACACGGATGGTTCAAAAACCGGATCCGGTACAGGGGCAGGTATATACTCGGAAACTAACCAACTCTGGAACAGTCTGGGTCAATACACTACCGTCTTTCAGACAGAGATGTATGCTATTATAGCATGCGCTAAAGAAAACATACGGAGGAATGTAAAAGATAAGATCATCTACATTCTCAGTGACAGTCAAGCGTCACTAAAGGCCCTAAATTCCTGCAGAGTCAGCTCGAAGCTGGTCCTGGATGCTGTGAAGGCCCTTAATAAATTAGGCCGCAGCAACACAGTACGACTAGTTTGGGTACCTGGCCATGTAGGTATAGAAGGGAATGAGAAGGCTGATGAGCTTGCTAGAAGGGGATCAGCAAATGCTATGCATGGACCTGAACCTAGTATGGGCTTGCCTACATGCACCATCAATATGGCCATAAAGGAATATGCTGATTTAAGACACACGCAAGAGTGGGAAAACAGTCAAGGGCTGAGACATTCGAAGAAATTCCTAGGTAACAGCTACAAAGGTGCTTCTAAATTCATTCTGAATAATGGAAGAAACAAAGGAAGAGCAATCATTGGTGCCTTAACTGGGCATTATGAAACCAACGACATGCTGTTCAAAATGAGGCTCACTACAACAAACGATTGTAGAGCCTGTGGCGAGGGTACAGAAACCATGGAGCATATTTTATGCGAATGCGACGTACTAGCTACGAAACGCATGAGCCTCCTTGGGACAGCGTACCCCAAACCGGAGGAGTACAGGTTTCTTTCCCTTAGTGGGATCACCACTCTAATAAACCACTTCTTCGAGGAGTAAGAAACGGTAGGCAAGGGGTGAACACAATAGATCCCAATGGGTCGATGTGTTGCTGACTTCGTCAGCCCCCTGTATAAGATAAGAATAAGAAGTCAGCGAGGACTGTGTCATGGGTAAATCGTGGGGCTAACTTCTGTCGAGAGGCCATGGGGTTGCGTACAAAAACTTGTTCGTCAGGGGTGTAAGTCTTTTCAGGTTCTCGGTCTTTATTCCTAGCTTCAGTCAGTTGAGTCCTGTCATGTAAAGAGGTTTCATTAATGATATTATAGGCGTCCCTGAAGGGGTACACCTATTTTATATCAAATCTCTAAATATTAACTCTATTCTACGTGTCCTGAGACAATTGAGGGATATGGATAACCTACAGCACAATAAAACTATTTTCTGACTCTAAATTAAACAAGGAACCTAGCACTCTGTCGGGCCAATGCGCAGCAACTGGCCCGCTCGTCTTTCATACACCTTACATGCCGTCTCGCACTTACACATACAATATTAGTTACTCATACATACACGCATACCCCTACAACAATCCCCCCAAATTTTTTACAGGGTAAAAAATTTACATAAAATGTTTCATATTACATAGGTATCTTTTTAACAATAACAAAAAATTATAAAGGTAATGTTGATAAAAATGCTTTTGGAACTTATGGTCACCCTATCATTCAATAACTTTGTTTATAACATAAGTTCGTGGCAACCGCACACAATGTTTTTGCCAAGTTGCACATTCCAATTGTTACATTTCATATGCTGATACCTAATATACTTATAATTAATTATACATGTTGTTGGACGCGCATCAGATCGGGTGGGCTGAGGTGGCGCAGGAAAGAGATAAGTGGAAGGATTTGGGGGAGGTCTTTGCCCAGCAGTGGGACAGTACAGACTAAACAAAAAAAAAAACATGTTGTTGCTGTTGGGTTTGCTGGAGTTTTATAATAGAATCTTGCGTTTTCTTCTGTAACCACTTTTTACCTTTTTGACGACAATAGCTACACAATTTGCACATAATGATCAGACACAGTAGTACACATATTATCATTATTAGTTCTCCATAGGTTTTCATATGATTTTCGACACTAGTGAAATCCAATTGGTTTGCTCCACTTTGAGCTATAATAATTTCTGCATTTTTGCTATAAGATTTGCCCATTTTTGTAACAACTTTTAATGACAACTTTTTACAAATGCAATATTACTTGTTTCTTGGAGAATATACAAAGATCTAATGAGATTTTACAATTAATATTAATTTTGTGTACCAAATACATTTTATTGTGCAATGCCCTAGTTTACATATTTAAATTGCTTACATGAGTGATATTGTGCAATTTTTTTCTCGTGCGTTGTTATGTACCGACCTAGTACATTTCCCTGACTTTACTTTCTCATTATATAAAAAAAAATAATCTTACATTAATACATAAAATCTGTATTATTTGTTATAGATTAAATCTAACTGGTGGCTTTATTTTCCGACCATACATTGATTTCTTATCAACTAACTTATCGACTATGTCTTTGCTAACGCTGTGATAACCATTGCTAGATTTATTTTCACCATGTTTAACGTTATCTACTTTGTCATCCTTAATCTCATCATCTTGTTTCCCTAACGTATAAGCTGGCTTTAATCTATCTATAGATATGTGAGCTATTCTGTTAGGTAACTGGATCTTAAATACCTTTGCGTTTCTGTCTACAACGCGATACGGCCCTTCGTACGGTGACGTCAACGGCCTACGTACTGCATCGTTCCTAATAAAGACTTGTTCACACGTACCTAATTCATTATGTACGAACAATGTCCGTGAATCTCGAAATTTACGCGGAACGGGTTTCAAACTGCTCAGGTGTGACCTTAACTTATTTAAATACTCATGGTCTAAAACTCTTTGATTGTTTGAGATGTCATAAAAATCTCCGGGCAATCTAAGGGTTTTGCCATACAGATACTCTGCGGGACTTACCCCATTGTCACTTCTGCCTACTGTCCGTAATCCTAGCAACACCGTTGGTAACTCGTCCGACCAGGACGTATTGTTTGTGAGACGCGCTGTTAAGGCCTGCTTCATGCTCCTATGCCAGCGCTCTACCATGCCGTTGCTCTGCGGTCTGTACGGTGTGGTCCTATACTTCTTTATTCCCATAATTCTTAATAGTTCTCTAAATAAGTTACTTTCGAATTGCCTACCTTGGTCGCTCGTTACTCGGTCTGCTACACCAAATCGTGCGATCCACTGTTCATAAAAGACTTTTGCTACCACTTCAGCTGTTATGTCGCATACTGGAATGGCCTCGGGCCATCTGGTGCCTCTATCTATCATAGTTATTAAATATTTAAAACCTTCCTTTGTCGGTGGTAGCGGACCTACTATGTCGATGTGAACGTGGCTTAATCTCTCGGCTTCTGGAAAATGCTGTAGTTCTGATACGGTGTGTCTACCTACCTTGCTTTTTTGACACTGAATGCAAGCTTTTGCCCATTGGCCTACATCCTTGTTAAGCCCAGGCCAAAAATACCTTTGTGCTACTAGTTTTCGTGTTGCCCTGATACCTGGATGACTGACACTATGTATTGATTGAAAACCTAATTTCCTAAAAAATTTCGGTAAATAAGGTCTAACCGTTTTCGTTGAAATTTCGCAATATATTGGCTTATCACAATTTGGCATTAAAAATGTTTGCAACTTAATATTGTTATTCTCTTCTACTAATAATTTTGCTAACTCGACATCCTGCTCTTGCGCAGTGGCTAATTCTGCGTACTCAAATGTTGTTGGGCAGTGTATGGTTTCAATTCTCGAAAAAGCGTCAGCGCTTACATTGTTATCGCCCGCGACGTACCTAACATCCGTTGTAAATTCGCTGATGTATAATAACTGCCTGGTACGCCGAGGTGTTTCGCTTTTTGACTCGACTTTGTTGAATGCAAAAGTTAATGGTTTATGGTCTGTAAAAATTATTAGATCTCTTCCCTCATACAAATATCTAAATTGCTTCATTGCTAGAAATATAGCTGTAAGTTCCCTGTCGTATGTGGAATACTTTTGTTGAGCCTTAGTAAATTTCTTAGAAAAGTATCCCAAAGGTAACCATTTACCGTCAATTAATTGGTTAAGTACCGCTCCTGCACACGTATCCGAAGCGTCTGTGTGTAGTGATAGTGGTACATTACTCACCGGATGCGATAACATAGCTGCATTTTCGAGACCTCTCTTACACTTGTCAAAAGCTTCGATGGATTCTTGCGTCCACGGTATCTTTGATTTGTCTTTCTTCTTGGCACCTTTTAAAAATTCGTTCAGCATTGACTGGTGCTCCGCTGCGTGAGGAATGCTATTCCTATAAAAGTTAATCATACCTAAAAATCGGCGAAGTTGCTCCACGTTGTCTGGCCGAGGGTACTCCTTAATGGCCTTGACCTTGTGGTCAAGGGGTCGTATGCCGTCGGTCGAGACTTGATAACCTAAAAACTCTATAGTTTCCTTACCAAATTCACATTTCGATGTATTTATGGTTATGCCAAACTTCGCTAAACGTTCAAATACCTGCCGTAGGTGTGTTCTATGTGTTTCCAAATCATCGCTGGCTATTATCACATCATCAACAAAACAAAATAAAAATTCTAAACCTTCCAGCACCGTGTTGTTCATAAACCTTTGAAATGTTTGACTAGCTGTTCTCAAACCAAAATTTAACCTCATAAACTCAAAAAGGCCGAATGGTGTTATTACCGCTGTCTTTTTTATATCTTCTGGCGCTATTTTAATGAAGTGATATGCTTTATTAATATCAAGCTTCGAAAAAATTTTCTTACCTGCCAGTATGTAGTTAAAATCGAGGAGTCTTGGTACAGGGTAGCGGTCCGGCTTGGTGATCGCGTTCAAACGCCGATAGTCTCCCACGGGCCGGATCTCTCCATTCTTCTTTGCGACGACATGCAGCGGACTGGCCCATTCGCTCTTAGATGGTCTGCAAATACCTAGTTCCTGCATTAACTTAAATTCCTTTTTGACCTTATGATACCTATCTGGCGGCAGCGGTCGCGCTCTAGCATGCACAGGTGGTCCGTCGGTTTCTATGTAGTGTAAAACGTCGTGAGCAGAATCATTGTCAATATTTTTAAAAGATACAGGCTTAGTTATTTCTGAATATTCTGATAATAAATCACCAAACGGATGGTTACAATCCACGGTTGTGATTGATAAATCATCGCAAGTGGTTATGCTGCACAGCGTTAGCAACTTTGTTTGCTTATCAATTAATTTACGCTCACTTAAATCTACTATTAGCGTATGATGCTCTAAAAAATCCGCGCCTAAGATTGGTTGGTTAACCTCCGCGATAACAAATGTCCAACGATATGGACGTAGAACCCTAAATTCACATGTAAAGTTTTTACGCCGTATGTCTTTATTTCACTGCCGTTTGCTGCAAAAAGTTTATAGTCCGAATGCGCGCCTAATAACTTTTGTTTTTTAGTAACTGGAATAACGGATACATTTGCACCTGTGTCCACTAAGAATTTAAGTCCATTTTCTCGATCGTATACGCTAAGACGGTGGTTATTATCCGGCACAATCACTCCCGCCACTGTAGATCGTACCGCATCTAGTTTTCCGACGCTGATGCTGCTGTAGACTTCCACGCACAAGGCTTTTCACACTTCGTCGCTCGAGTACGGTACCGGAAATGCCACCTGCACAACCAGTTGGGATCGGCTGGAGTCCTGGATCTTGATCTCGACCTTCCGCGGAAATTCCCACGGCCGCCACGGCCACGGAAAGTGCGGCGATTATGCGTAACTTCTTTTCGCAATGACGCTATTTCAATATTTAATTTGTGGATTTGCGTCCGTAGCTCATTTACGTTACCGTCTTGTTTGCTGCTTGATGATGAATAGCCCACCTCTGCGATTTCGCCTCCTCGCACGTTCTCCATAATCTTGTCTGCTATGTTGGCCAAGTTCTCTAGGTTCTGGTCTTGGCTGACGGTCAACACCGTTCTCACTGATGTTGGTAGTCGTCCTATCCAAAGACTGTGAAGGGTCTTCTCCGATGCTTGCGCGTGTCGGCCCAGCTCTCGCATCCTGCGCAAAAGTTGCGAAGGTTTTTGCGTTCCTAGCTCCATCTCTCCTACCAATTTTTGGAACTGGCGCTCCGCGCTTTCCTCGTATACCTGGAGCAAACGCTCCTTAATCGCGCTGTATTTACCATCCTCTGGTGGCGATGCGAGTATGTCACTCACCTGTTGCAATGCGTCGCGGTTCAACTTCGCCACAACCAAGTTATATTTTGTTTCATCACTCTGCTTTTGTGGCGCTAGAATGCTTTCTATTTGCGCGAACCATAAACGCGGCATCTCCGCCCAAAATTCGGGTAACCGGGACTGTACACTGATAGCGGCGAGCTCACTGGTATTCATATTTGATGCACTTGTGTTCGTGTCATTGTTCATATTGTCACTTTTACTGACTTTTACCGGCGATTGGAACATCATACACTAAATTCACTTAACGTCCCTAATTAAAACGCACTATAATATCCAGTCACACACACACCTTAACTAACCGTTGAAGCGCTGCAGCGTTCCCCCAATTATCGGACTTGTCGGGGTCACCAATTTTAGGCGTCCCTGAAGGGGTACACCTATTTTATATCAAATCTCTAAATATTAACTCTATTCTACGTGTCCTGAGACAATTGAGGGATATGGATAACCTACAGCACAATAAGGGAGTTACCGGCACTGGTCCGACAGAGATAACACAAGATATTTCTGGATATTATTTATTTTGATCACATTCACGCAATTACCAATAAAACTATTTTCTGACTCTAAATCAAACAAGGAACCTAGCACTCTGTCGGGCCAATGCGCAGCAACTGGCCCGCTCGTCTTTCATACACCTTACATGCCGTCTTGCACTTACACATACAATATTAGTTACTCATACATACACGCATACCCCTACAACAATCCCCCCAAATTTTTTACAGGGTAAAAAATTTACATAAAAGTATCACGTCGGGGTCACCAATTATAGGCGTCCCTGAAGGGGTACACCTATTTTATATCAAATCTCTAAATATTAACTCTATTCTACGTGTCCTGAGACAATTGAGGGATATGGATAACCTACAGCACAATAAAACTATTTTCTGACTCTAAATTAAACAAGGAACCTAGCACTCTGTCGGGCCAATGCGCAGCAACTGGCCCGCTCGTCTTTCATACACCTTACATGCCGTCTCGCACTTACACATACAATATTAGTTACTCATACATACACGCATACCCCTACAATATCATAAACCTGATTCATGCGTTGCTTGTGATCCTGTGAGTACTGCTGTAGTAAATGTTCAGATAGATCTAAGTCAAGAGGTCCGCGTGGGTCAAAATGTCCAGTTATAAGGTCTAAGGGTCTACATTTGGTGAAGCTATGTATCGAGCTGTTATAACCTAAGACTGCATAAGGCATAAGGTTGACTACTGGCTCATTTTTCCTTTCATGTTTGAGTATCCTTAAATGTTCAAGGATTGTGGAATGGAATCGTTCTACTATTCCATTGTCATTAGGACTGTAGGCGAGGACCTTATGATGTTGAATCTTATGAAGTTTTGTGAATTCAGCAAATAGCTGGTTTGTGAATTCGGGTCCTTGATCTGTGACTACAGTTAACGGTACTCCATGGTGAGTGAAAAATACTAAGAGGGCCTGAACTACGCTAAGGGCCGTACTATCTCTTAAGTAATACGCTTGAGCGTACTTCGAGAAAGCGTCTACGATCGTTATGTATTTTTCGTTTTGAGCCGTGAAAAGATCGAGATGAACCGTTTCAAACGGTTTTGAAGGTGGTGGGACAACCGAAAAACGTTGTTTTATAGGATTACGGTCGTTTTTAGCCTGTCCGCAAATACTGCACTCGTTAATGTACTTAGCTATGCATTCTTTCATTTTCGGCCAGTAATAACGAGATGATAAAGCTAGATGGCATTCGGTTATACCGCGATGGTTGGTTTTGCCTTCGTGGTATTTCTTTATGATTTCCTGCTGACGTAAGTATTCCTTGACATTTTCTAATTCGACTTTAGTTAGGACCAAATTCATAGCTGAGCTTTTGAAATTGTCCTGAATGATAGGGATGATCTTGTACATAGCCAAAGGAGGGTGAATTAATATACCGGTTTTAACCTTGAGGTTGACAAATTCTTTAATGGCGTTAATGACGTCATTGGTCAGGTTAGATTCAGAAATCTGTATAGTCGTTCTTGTGTGGGTCTCAAAAGGTTTTGTCACGGTCGGTCTTTTCTTAATGTCACCTACTACTACGAAACAAATCTGCCTACTAAATCTGTTAAGAGGGTCGTCTGTAATCGGTACCTCTAGTATCGGGTTCTCTGCGCAGGTGTGAGCCGTTGAGGTAGAAGAACCAGCCTCTGATGGAGGTCTGTCTGATGGAGGTCCTTCAGATGTGTTCACTATGATGGAATTAATGTCCTCATTATTAATTTCGATACGAGACAAAGCGTCGGCATTGGTGTTACACTTGCCTTGCTTGTAGACAGTGGTGAAATTATATTCGCTGAGTCTAAGTCTCCAGCGTGTTAGTCTTGAGCCAGGCTCCTTCAAATTCATTACCCATTGCAAAGGTCTATGATCAGTAACGATCTTGAACTTTCGGCCAAATAAATAAGGTCTAAAATATTTGGTCGCCCAAACTATAGCTAAAAGTTCTTTTTCAATCGTGCTGTAGTTTATTTCGCTAGAATTCAGAGTTCTTGATGCGTAAGCTATGGGCTTGTCACTGCCTATCGTTCCTTGTGAAAGGACCGCGCCTAAAGCGTAATTTGAAGCGTCCGTGGTCAGTACAAAGTCCTTTTCAAAGTCGGGGTACTGTAATATAGGATCGTTAGTCAAAATGTCCTTGCACTTCTCGAAACATTCAATGTACTTAGGGTCGTCAAAAGTTACCTTCGAGCCTTTTTCAAACAACGTGTCATGGGCTTAGTTATTCGCGCAAAGTCCGGGATAAATTTCCTATAAATAACCTACCAAACCGATAAAGCGTTTAATTTCGGTTGCGGTTTTAGGCATTGGAAATTTACGAATAGCCTTGATCTTATCTGGGTTAGGCTTGATCCCGTCTTTCGTAATTACGTGACCTAGATACGCGGTCTCAAGTTTCAAAAATTCGGACTTGTTCATTTGAATTTTGAAGTTCGATTCCCGGAGTCGTTGAAAGACTTTCTTAAGGTTGACCATATGTTCTTGTAAGGATGTGCTGAATACAATGATGTCATCAAGGTAAACGAGACAAATTCCATTTTGGAGATCTCTCAGAACGTTATCCATCACTCGTTGAAAGGTGGATGGAGAATTTTTGAGTCCCATGGGCATGCGCAAAAATTCAAAATGTCCATGCTCAACATTAAATCCCGTTTTATGAACGTCGTCTGCGTTCATTTCTACTTGATAGAAACCACTGGCAAGATCGAGAGTGGTGAAGTACTGACAGTTGCCGAGTTTATCTAAAACGTCATTGATGTTGGGAATGGGATATTTGTCATCGATGGTTTTCTCGTTGACTTTCCTAAAATCGACTACAATACGCCACTTGGTTTTTCCAGAAGCGTCAGCTTTCTTGGGAACAACCCAGATGGGAGAGCTCCAAGCTGATTGGGACGGTCTAATTATGCCCTGGTCTAACATTTTAGAAATTTGTTCCTGAACTTCCTGTCTGTGAACGAAAGGATATCTATAGGTCTTAGTATAGACAGGTAATTCGTCGGTGGTACGAATGCTATGCTTAATTTTATTGGTGAAAGTTAGAGGTTCACCTTCAATATAAAAGACATCAGCGTATTCAGAACAAAGTTTTTCTAAATTAACTCGTTCTTCAGGATTCAAATGATCCGTACGTAAGCGTGATAGCACTTCGGTCGCGCGATCGGTTCGAGGTACAGTGCGCGTGCACTGGATATTAAAGAGCTCGGCGTCGATGGGACGATCCATAGAAAATACTACATCGTATTTGCTCGTGTTAGCAACTTCGATTACGCCTCTGCTATTTTTAACTGTGGTAGCACATTCACGTATAGAGCAATTAGACATTACTTGCTCTGGTATTAACGCGTCACCGTTGTGAAAGTTAATGGGGACACGAATCATTTTCGAGGAATTAGCCGGTATAATATCTTCGTACAAATTGCAATTACGCGAATTATACATACACAGCGGGTTATTGGAATGCCGTGTAATAAGAGCTTTATTCTTTAAGTCAATGCTGGATTCTAATCTTTCAAGTAAATCGTATCCGATTAATCCGTCAAAATAGCCGTGCAATTTATATATGAAGAGTGTGATGTCATTGTCTTCATTAAATTCCTGGAAACACGGTATAGTTATAGAATAGTCATTCCGCGTGGTCGCGTGAATATTTGTGACTTCGAATGGATCGTAGTTGCGCGGTATGTCCGGGTAAAACAAATCTGCAGCTTCCGGGCTTATAAAAGATTGATTAGCGCCGGTGTCAATTAATAACTTTAAGGGTGGATTTGCAATTTGTATGTAAGGTAATTGTCTCTGAGTCTGTAAGTTAATTTCTATTTTGGTTTTTCGGACTTCGACGTATCCTGAAAATCCTGATTTTCAGTTTTGTCGTCCTGGGGCTCCTCTACATACGCGGGGACATAATCTGAATGAGATGGTTGCTCGAAATATTGCTCGGGGTAACATTCGTAGTTATCATAATAGTTATCCTCATAGTAATCGTAATCAGTGTCATAGTATGGTTGGTCATAAAAATCGTTAAAATTGAGCTCGCGCGTCTTGAAATAGCTTGTCGACGGTATATTCCCGTGCTTAGTCCAATCGTGTCCAGATAATTGTGGTCGAGAGGGCGGAAGGGTCTTAGTGACATAGTGGCTTACGCCACTCATAGGCTTAGGGCCTGTATTATGAGAGGGTTGAAAACCTGTCCTATGCTGGGGTGATCTAAACACATTACTCTGAGGTCTATAATTAGGTGGGGGTGCACCAAACATTTGTTGAGTTCGCGACGGGCCACGGTTTAGAGGCATTTGGGGTCTCCAAATTGGCATTGGCCTCTGTGGCTGAAAATGCATAGGCTTAGACGTGCCGGGTAAAGTATTAACCGTGGATGGAAACGCGAAAGCGCGCGGGGATGACAGCGCTGTGGAAGGCATATTAAAGGAATATTTATTGGGGTTGAATGAAGACGTCGACTGCTTTCTCTCTGGTAACCCCTCGTTACGCTGTTGGAGGTACAGCGTGTTCATCTCCTCATGGACGAACTCTAGAGCCTTTTCGATACTTTCAAGTCGCATGCACCGTATACGGGATCCTAGGGGATCACGTAGACCACGTAGGTATGCCTGAAGGGTCAGTTTTTTGTATAGCGACCGTTTCGCTTCAATAGTGCTGGCTACGGTTTCATGCAAACTGATGTATGTCATAATTATGCTAAATAAATTTTGGCATTTCTCGTAAAATTCCTGTGGGGTAGTAGAGCCTTGAGTGAGTAGAGCTAAGTCGTTGTATAATGCTGTCTCATCACGTTGGTCTGCAAAATTATTAATAAGACTACTACGAATCCCTTCCCAGTTTTCCGGGATACCGTTTGAATTGATGGTGCGGGCTGCGGGCCCGGTAACTTTATTCAAAATTCCGTTCAGTAGGGCTAAGTTACCTAGCAAATGCTGTTCGCCTTCTTTAACATAGCGTGTGACTAACTGATCGCATAGATGTATAAAACGAGTCAGTACATTAGAGTTCCCGTCAAATTCAGGGACGAGTCGGAGGGCTTTATAAATCTCATCTACGCTCGCGGTCATGATTTCGCTTTCTTCTACAATTGCACCTAAATCTCTATTTGAATCTAAAACTATATTCCTATTTGATATACCTAACCTAGGGGTCCTAGATTGTCTCGGGTGGAAAATCTTGGAAAATTATAGGAAAACTTATGGAAATAAAGGTAAGCAACTCCAGATAGAAACTAGGTACTTACATGCACATATTGGTTTCTTCTGGTAGCGTCAAAGTTCGGATGCTCCTGGGGATACGTGGGCCACAGCCTTCGGTTCCAAAAAAAACCAATTTACTTATAATAGATTTAATTATTTAATAATTAAAATTACATCAAAATTCTATAACTAAGATTGACTCTATTCGACGATCGAAATATAAAGAATGCAATTTTGGTGTCGGGTCGCGAGGCTCGGCCGCGCGGTGGACTGCAGCGTCGGCATCACGTTGCATGCCTCGTGACAGCCTGCAGTCACGTACGCCATCCTATGATTCTGGGTTAATGCTGCGTTAGGTGCTTCTAGGGTATGTGCATACGTAACAACCCCGTATACAGAATGCACAAGATGACCGCTGCGCTGACCATTATGACGGCGGCCAATGACATTTTGCTACTGGCGTAGCGCTCCTCTTCTTCGAGGCGGGCTTTGTTTCCTACCCCCGCGCTGTTTTGTGTTACGTCGTTGTCGGGGTGGCGTTGCCACAGCAGCGACAGGGTCTCCTCCGACATCTTGCCGCGCGGCATGTCGGCCATTTTGGTGAGTAGCTGAGATGGGCGTTGGTCCCCCAGTTCCATTTCTCCTATCAATTTATGGAGTTTTCTAGCCTCCGACTCCTCGAATATTTGTAGCAGCCGTTTTTTGAGCAGCGAGTATTTATTCTTCTCTGGCGGTTTTGCCAAAAAATCGGTGAGTTGGGCGATCACGTCTTTGCCCAGTTTTGCGAGGACCAAATTGTATTTTGGCTCCTCACTGAACTTTTGGGGAGCCAAAATTGCCTCGAGCTGGACGAACCATAGGCGAGCTTGATCCGTCCAGAACTCTGGAATCCTCGAAGTCACGGTAATCTGCGCCATACTGGCCAGATGTGCAGCCGTACTTTCTGGGTCGGCCTGCGCCATTATAGTGTTGGTAAGATACACAGGAGTCACCCCGGTTCTTCAACCCGTGCAGCACTATAACTATATACAATATAACTATGTTCAGTTTCGATCACTGATAAAATACACAAACTTCCCCGCACTATTTGTACAACAAAAATGTTCTACCGACGTAGAGGTAGAGGTCACCAATGTGGGGCGGGTATCGTCTAAGGGGAAGTCACTGTTGTAGTTATAGTGTGGGATTTTATAGTCTATGAATTTAAACACTTTTTATGGTATGCAGTATGCACTCCGTTTATTATAATCCGTTTGCCTCACGGGAGATGAATATGGTGTTGTCTTTACTATGAGAACTTTTGTGCGAAAGTTTAGGTACTGTTGATAAGTATGGGTGAGGAGTTTTGTGTAATCACAATCGCTGATGTTATGAGGTGCAGTAGTTGTATGAAATAGGTCACCTGGGAGTTTTAAACTATTTCCATATAAAAATTGGGACGGTGAGAAACCGAAATCTTGTTTTACTGCCGTGCGCAAGCCAAGCAGTACCATAGGTAGCTCTCTTACCCATTGTGTACTACTTGTACATTTAGCCATGATCGCAGATTTTAATGTGCGGTGTAATCGCTCTACCATACCGTTTGCCTTTGGGTTATATGACCTGTTGTTCTAACACGTTCGATACCGGGTTTGTTTAATAATTGTTTGAACAAATCAGACTCAAATTGACGACCTTGGTCGGATGTTATGCGAACTGGGCAGCCGAAACTGGGGAAACGAAACGATCCAATGTTCCACGAACACTTGCGCTACCGTTTCAGCTGATATATCTTTGACCGGTATAGCTTCAGGCCATTTTGTTATCCTATATACCAGCTGAAACGGTAGCGCAAGTGTTCGGCGTCGTGTGTGACGATTTTAGGTACTCCTAAAATCGTCTGATAACGGTAAAGGTCCTATCATGTCAATACGTACGTGCTCAAAACGATTTCCTGTTTCAGTGAATTCTCCAAAGGTGTTACAGTATGTCGTTGGATTTTACATTTTTGACTTGGGATGCAATTTTTTACAAGCCGTTTTATGTCGGTGTTCATGTTAGACCAGAAATACCTATCTTCAACTAAACGCTTGGTGCCTGCGACGCCGGGATGACTCACGTTATGTATTGTTTTGATAGCAGCGTTCAGACGCATAGTGCCAGAAACGCAAATTACCTTATACGCGGATGACCAGATTTTCATACGCAAATTACCTGGTACGTAGATGGCCTGAATTTTATTACGCAAATGGCCAGGATGCTTTAATCACGCATAGTGCCAGAAACGCAAATTACCTTATACGCGGATGACCAGATTTTCATACGCAAATGACCTGATACGTAGATGGCCTGAATTTTATTACGCAAATGGCCAGGATGTCCAGGGTGCTAAAAAATACTCATTTGCCAGAAATTCAATCCCCCCCAAAAGAAATTGCAAAAAAAAAGTGTTCGTGCTGGGACCCCGTAGTTAATTTCAACTCTAAATTGTACAAAATTGTTGCTCTCTCTCTCTCTTCGGAGGCTTTCCGCCATTCTGTCCACTTTTACATACATGTTCAGTCAGCAGCAAAAGTGACTGAGCGGTTGAAGTGTTCGGAATGAGCAACACGCGTTCTTATTGTCTAGGAAATAAAGGCGTGTGGACTTAATTTTTGACACCTCAGCCGCTTAGCTACTTTTGCTCCTGACTGTATGATATGACTTTGTCAATTGATTTGATAATGCATGTACTACAAAACTCTTTACTACGTTCCTGGCCACTTAAAAAGATAATGCTGAACGACGAATGACGTGACGCCGTCATACACGTTCCTCATGCATTCTCATTATTAACGTACCTTTTAATACGTAAATAACTATGTCGAAGGAGGCATTATTTTTTACTGAAAATCAATTCGGTAATCCTTTATTAGTGCACAATGGTTATCGTTACAATTTTAATGTGGCAAATAAGAATTCTAATAATTGGCGATGTGTAAATAAAAGGTCCGAGAACTGTAATGCATCCATTACACTAGATTTTACAAATAAAAATATCTTACGATGTAGTCAACATTTTTGTCAAAAAGACTTTGATAAATGCAAGGTAATTATTGCAATGAATCAATGCAAACAGGAAGTGTGTGACGATCTGGGTTCAGTGTCGAAAATCCTAGAGAAAAAATTGGAAACTCTCGTTGATGATGGAGTCCATGGCTTGCCTACAGTAAAAGAAAAGCAAGATACCATGTACAGAGCCCGAAAACAATTTCTCAACTGTGACAAGCTGACGTATAGACGGTTAGAAGATGTTGAGATTCCTAACGTGTTAGCAAACAAATTTTTATTATGTGTCGATGGAGAAACGGAAAAGATTTTAATATTTTGTTCCCCTACAGCTAGAAAATTTATAAAGATTTTTGGATCAGACACGTATTTTGGCGACGGTACGTTTAAAAGTGCTCCATCCCCTTTTGCACAGCTATATACAATAAACATCGATCTTAATTCCACCGACACCGTCACTCACGTGATTCCCGTGGTCTTCGCGTTACTACCCAACAAGACATATGAGACATATGTCCGGCTGTTCGAGATTTTGAAAATTAAATTAAAACTGAATATGTATGAGTTCAAAACAGACTATGAGGCGGCAGCTATAAAAGCGATAAAAACAGTGTTCCCGGAAATTACCGTATCCGGCTGCTTTTACCACATGTCGAAAGCTGTATGGAGAAATGCGAAACAAAAGCAATGTATTACGACCAAGGATGGCAGAAGAATGGTCAGGCTCGCGGCAAACTTGCCGTTACTACCAGCAACCTTTATTAAAACATGCTGGCAAAGTATAATAGAGCTATCTCCAAAAACAGTACAGTGCAATACATTCAAGAACTATTTCGAAAACGAATGGATAAAAAAAGAAGATTTTATAAACGTGATAAGTGTCGCAGAAAAACGTCACCGGACTAATAATGCATTGGAGGGCTGGAACCATAGAATAAATACGAGAATAATAAAAAATCCGGGTTTTTGTGAGTTTGTTCATAAAATTAAAAAAGAGAGCAAAAAATGTGACACGGCAATGAATAATTTTATATGGAAGGTTTCAAAAAAGAGTAACCGAAGGAAAGTTGATATCGGATTTGACAGGGCATACAAAAAAATGTTAAAGAAACTAAGGGCGAAAAAGATAACTGCGTTGAATTTTATTAGAAAACTAATCATTTTGAAACTTTTGAAGTCAAGAAAGAATAAGTAAGGTAGACTTATTAAAAAAAATGTTCTGCCTCATGTTTACGTTTAATGGATATATAAAAAAGTAGTTTTATTTGTGTTTTTTTAACGTCAGAAATACTGATAATTTTATGTTAAGACTTACTTAATTTATCTTTAAACGTAACTGTTAAGTTGTTTAAGTCTGAATAAACGAAGATGTAAAATGTTATTTTATTTCATTTTATACATTGTTAGCATCTGAATACCTACCAATGTGTGTGTGTGTGTGTTATTGTCATGGTAAATTTCGTAGTCACAGTAAATATGCCATAAACAAAATCTGATAATATGCGTATCTGGTTATTTGCGAAACATAATCTGGTAATATGCGTATCTGGTTATTTGCGAAACATAATCTGGTAAAATGCGTATCTGGTCATCTGCGAAACATAATCTGGTAATATGCGTATCTGGTCATCTGCGTAACTGGTAATTTACGAAATGCAAATCTGGTCATCCGCGTATAAGGTAATTTGCGTTTCTGGCACTATGCGTCTGAACGGATAGCAGTTCCCGAAACTGTATAGGAAGATAAGGACGGATATTATTCGTCGAAGCTTCGCACGTAATTTTTACGTCAGAGTTGGGCATCTGTTTAAACTGCAGATTATCATGATTGCGTAAACTCTTTAACTCATCATCATTATTTTGCAATTCGGCTAGTTTTTGGTAATCAAATAATGATGGAACAATTATCTCATTAATTCGCGATAAGGCGCCAGCGACTATGTTTTCGCTGCCTTCTATGTAAGTACTTTATGTGTTCGCAAAATTGGGAAATAAATTCTAATTGTCTCAAACTTCTAGGTGAATCTGAGGAGATTGATAACGCGAAAGTTAATGGTTTGTGATCGGTTAGTACAGTCAGTTCTCTACTTTCTACCACACATATAAATCGCTAGAGTTTTCTATCATAAGTGCTGTATCTCATACGGGTTTCTGTTAATTTTTTTGAGAAAAATCCTAGCGGTTCAATTTTTTTTATCGACAATTTGATGCAAAGCGACTCCTATACAACTACCGGAGGCGTCGGTCATTAAAACAAGTGGTACAGACGAATCCGGGTGCGATAACATGACTATCTCAGACACTGGCGGATCCAGGATTTGGGGGGGGTTCAAATATCAAATATCCTTAATATTAAGTGCGCAAGCAGCTTGCTGCGAGCGCCGAGAGTAAAATTATAATCTTGACCATGAAATATGTGCAAAATTCGTATCTATACCTGCCCCCCCTCCCCCCTAAATCCGCCTATGGTCTCAGAGATGCTTTGTTTACATAGACGGAATGCTTTAAGAGCTTCATCCGTCCATGTAATTTTCTCTTATCGTGTTTTATGGAATTATGTAACTAAGCGTTAAGAGGTGCTTGCATTTCGGCGGCTTTTGGGATACTTTGTCGATAAAAATTCAACATTCCAAGGAAACGTCGGAGTTCCTCGATTGTATTCGGCTTGAATTTTCTCGGAACTCGGTGTTATGCCTTGCGAGTTGATATGGTATCCGAGAATTTTTTTCTGTATTGACTGTCAAACCGTTTTTTTGTAGGCGTTCCAAGACTACTTCTAAATGACTTAAATGTTCGGCTTTAGATTTTGAACTGATGATTATGTCGTCTAGGTAGACAAAAGCGAAATCTATATCTTTCATGACCACATTGTTAATAAATCTTTGGAAATCCTGAGCTGCGTTGCATAACCCGAAGTTCATTCGTGTGAATAAAAATTAACCTCTGCAGAAGTACCACCATTACCTGTAAACAATTTAATAGGTAAGTCATCAGACCACTCATCAGGTTTAATATATAATCAATTAATTAGTGCGGCCAAGTACTTTTGCTATGTTTTTTTACCTGAATTACCTGAAATTTTACTATCCACAACTTTTGGCTCAGACTCTTGATAGCTATAGACTTTAACTTCAACATAGTACGTTCCTTCCTTATACATATTAGTCTGCCGCGCAATAGGGGAAGCTGGGTAACAATGAATAACGTTTTTTCTAACGCTAAAAATTACTATACTCTTTATATCTAGGAAATTATTTTTACACAAATACTATAGATACATTATCGAAGCACAAGGGGAGCACATAATTTGGACGCTAACTTCAATAATTATGACTCAGTGAGCCATTTAACAAAAAATGGGAAATTATTCATAGTTCCCCAGGACTGGGTCACTATGAATAACTGCTCGGGTAACAATGAACCAATGGGGTACAATGAATTTTAATGGAAATATGAGGCACAAAAAGTGAAAAAAACTTGAGTTTGTTTTGGAAAATAACTTTCTTTGAATAATTGAAGATCAAATTGTATTTAACTCTTAAGGCTGTAAGATAAAAACTGCATTTATTCATCAAAAATATATTTAAAAAACAATCTCTTCTCAATTGTAATTTAAATCGTAATTAAAAGTATAAAAATCACGTTTTTACAAGCTTTTAGCTGCTCTCACCTATCTGTTGTCTGTCTGCCTGTAATCAAATCTTTCAAGTTAAATTATACCCACTTCCCGCTTTCGAATGAGCTGAAATTTTGCGTGCAAATCGGATGACAATGCAATATTATTATGACATGGAGCTGATCTGATGATGGAGCTAGAAGGCTGGATCTGATGATGGCTATACGAACTCCGTAATTAATCGACGTAACCCCATCGAGTTTGGGCTCATTTGATTCGTACGACAATTTCTTGAAGAAAGTACATAGCATGGTTCTAGAATTATAAAAGCTTGTTTTTTAAGTTTTTTTAATTTTTATTTCACTTGTATACAACCTATGTCTAATAAATATATGGAAGGAATGCCTGACAGAGTATTGATTGACTGATCTATTAAATCAAAGCCCAAACCGCGGAACTGGTTGGGTTGAAATTTTAAGATGTTGAACATATCGACATTGTGTCGATATATGCCGTTGTCCGGCATCCCGAGGCTGACTCAAACTTCATTTATTCAAATAGGCTACAATAGAGTACATTTGCAAGTCAATTTTATATTTTTTTCAAATTTCAATGAATCCATTTCCAATTCATCTATTTGGCTACATTTTAAAATTTTATCAGAGATAGAGCGTTGCGCAACTTTGGATGTCTTCCGAATGTAGTTGCGTGCCATTTTATATACCTAAATAATAAAGGATAAGATTCAAAAGTAAATAAGAACGAGGTAATTTTCATTGTACCCCATGCTTGTTTGGTATGGGGAACAATGAATAACCTATTCATTGTTACCCAGCGGCCGATTATTCATTGTTACCCAACGACCGTTTGACCAAACTAATTAAAAAAAATAATATTCTATCACGAGTATCAAAGTTGTAAAACAGAAAACACAAAATTGAAACATTACTGATCCCAATTTATCTACCAGAAAAATAAAAATTGAATCCAGAACTACGTGAAACACTTTTCAAAAAGTAGTGAAAATTTACTTTTGTTAATCATTGTTCCCCAATTTTCAGCAGCGGGTCTCTCTCCAACCACAGCTCAGTGTGGACTGGATTGAACGATTGGTATCACCCACGGCTCATTTCAGTTCATTCGGTGTGAGTGAATAACTAAAGCACAGATACTTATTGGAATTTATTCACTGTTCCCCATTATCCATTGTTACCCAGTTTCCCCTACCTTTCGGCAGTCGTTTGGTGATTTGCGAAATTACTGGCGCTGACTTTTTACTGCAAGGAGGCGTCTCCTCGTCCTCGCTGAAGTTAAAAAGCTCGCTCGCTGTTACTAAGGGCACAGTATGGCTGACGCTGGCGACGTGCTCTGGAGGCCCCGGTTGTCTTGTAAAGAAAAGTATTTTTAAGCGAGACTCTTAAAATGACTGATTATAATTATAACGTTACTGTGAACGTACCTACTATGATACATACTACAAACTGGTCTATGTTATTTAGCTACAGTCTAACTTAGATATCAAATTATAGCTCAATATTTTTAACTATTTATACACTTGTATGTTTGAAGGCTGAAAGTTTGTGTATATAATAAACCTTCAATTGTACAATTAGGAATGATAATAATATGTTTACCTTTATCGATGTCCTCGGACTCGCTACCGCTCGAACCGAATATATCTTAGTATTGAGGACGCGGTTTCATCGATACCGGAGCGATGTGTACTGCTCCGGGCTTGTTCCGTTTTTTTTTTTGGAATAGAAGGAGCGGCGGCCGGCTCGCTGAGGTCGGGCACCTTGGACCGCAGGCTCACGAACTCTCTTCAATGGACGAGTCGGGGCCGGCTGCACTCGAGCTCCGTCAGATGTACGACAGCTTGAAGAGGCCTGTGGCATACGCTGCCGGCTCGATCCCGAGTGCGGATCGGCGTGATGTTTTGAACATTGTTTACGGATCGTCTGTTCAACTTCTACGGCATGCCTAGAAATACAACAAAATATTATATAACTGATAAAAATGCAATGTACATATACAGTGAACCAATGCAATGAACAGATCATTGCATCTGATAGATTGGTAGATAGACAGACAATGAATAAAAAAATAAAATAAAATTTATAACTTACATCATTTTAATAATTTTCCGGGTACTTTTGAAGATCGGGAAGAAGATTTGTGAAGCTCGGGATGAACTGTGACAATTGTGGCTCCAGACTTGGCTTAAATGCACCTCATTTGTATGTATGTACTTTTTCCATTTATGAAAAGAACGTATCAACAATCCGAAATGCAATGACTGCAGTAAATAGATACTAACTATAATAATTATCCCATTCTGTCTCTAGATAATATTTGTTTACAAGCTTATTGTGTATAAAATATATTTCTGGAAGTCTGAGTAGGAACTTTATCCTAAAAAAAATATTAATACGGTAATTATATTAATTTAATATGTAGTGATTTAAATTGCTAAACTGATTGAGATAAAATTCATAATGGAGTTAACTGATTGGTTTGTTGTTAGTTCCCTATACGCTGTCAATGTTAAATACATATATAAAAGGAAAGAGGGATCTATCAACGTACATCCTGAACCGCTGAACGGATTGAGTTGAAATTTGGAACACAGGTTTTATGACGTAGACCTCCGTTAAAAAGGATTTTGGGAGTGAAGCCGTGAGCATAAGCTACTAATAAATAATATAGTATTATTCTCCTGGGTAACTAATATCTGTTTGTTAATCTTTTACGTTGAACCGATAGTGCTGAAATTCAGTAGATATATTATAAAATAGATTCGGTAGAAGGGCACTGTAGCTAAATTACTGGGCTAAAGAGTCTTAACATCTTATGACTCTTGAGTAAGAAGGTAGCACTGTACTGATTATGGGCAGCATTATCTCTTAACATCAGGAGAGCGTCTTGCTCGTCTTCTACTTCATCACATAAAAAATAGATTATATAGATTAGATTATAGTAACGATACTACAAACTAGTGTATGAACGTGAAAGTATACTATATGGACATAATTATTTTTAATGCATTAAGGGGTGGACCAAATGAGTTGAAATTTGGTACTTATATAAATATTGCTTAGAGTCTCATAGACTCATAGATAAACTCATAGACTAAAGACTACTTTAGAGCGAATAGGAAAAGTCAAACTATAGTATTTGCTTAATAGCCTCTTTTTTTAAGTCGGTAAATAATTATTGCTTCGCTGCAACATATTATATGGTATGCTTGTCCTCTGACTCACCGCGCACGTATCGCGCACGTAATAGCGGCATGCGGCTAATATGGGTAACACATAAACACATAGACTAATTGGGTATGTATGCGTATGTTACTACCTGCGTAAACTCTAATTAAAATAAACAAAGTCATCAAAAATATTCCTATATAAAACCTTAAATATTGAATTAATTTATAGCAGTACGAAGTTGCATTAAGTACCTAAAACCAGGACTTGACGGAAGAAAAAATGTCTGTAAGTAATTAAAGTATTCTTTAAAATTACATTTTGTCCATAATATGGTCAACGATTCATGGATCCAAATAATCGTCTTACTCAAGCAAGCGATGTGATACAACCTTTAAAAAAAAATCTAATATGCTAGCGACAATTTAATGGTACTCACCCTTTATTAATTATTTTTATAAAAGGACTTTATAAAAATAATCACGACTAAGAATTTATTAACTATATTTAGCCTAATAATGTTAGAATTGAAAATGAATTGTTGAAATCAATAAAAACAATCAAAGGTATATGATTTATATTTGTATAAGATAAAAAAAACTTAATCCTATATTTATTATAAACTTAAAATAATTTTAACATAACTAAATTTATAAATTTGTCAAATATTTTAACTTATATAAGTGATTACTTTTTTTTGTCCCCAAAAAATTTTCCCTCTCCCGTAAATTTATTTTTTGCTTTAGCTAAAAATTGCTTCAGGAGGCCGTACTCTTACTCTTCATCAGCAGGGTCCCCCTGAAGCCTGAGATAAACGATGGCTTTGTCGCACCGCGCCAAGCCCGTGAAGTTTCTAACGTCTGCCGCGTCGTATAGCCGGACTTCTACGACCAGCTGTCCTGCCAGCTGCCCAGTGTGTCGCAGTGTACCCCCGGGGATGCGGCGTGAGATGAAGCTGTTGATAGGAGTTGATGTTTTGCTTCTGCATATATTTTACACTGTTCTTGTAATGTTTTTGGTCCTTGTATTTTGATGCCATCAGCCACTTCTGTCAGTTTTTCTATTACAGTAAGTTTTACCCGGATGACCCAGCTTTGCATGCCATTCCATTGCTGTTCCTTTTTCTTGTGTTAATAGTGATTTATTTTCTTTTGATAGGTCTTGTTCTAAATTTACAGTGTATAAGCCATTTTCCTTTATTCCAGATAATATCAAGTTTGAATCTTTGTAAATTTCAACTTTATCTTTTGTGAAGACAACGGAACCATCAATATTAGTTACTGAGTTAACCGACAAGAGATTTTGTGCAAGATCTGGTATCAATAATGTATTTTTAAATTTTAAATCACAACTCATTCCATGAACTGTTCCACTTCCTTGTACTTGCATTTTATCATTATTCGCTGTGAATACTGTAGAATTATTTTGTTCAAAATTGCTCAGGATATTATTGTTATTAGTCATATGCACAGTACTTCCCGAATCCATAATAAACTTTATTTCTTCTAGTCTTTGTTTGGTGTTATTTGTAAGAAATGCAAAGATTTTTTCTATCTGGCCATTCTAGTGGTTCTTTTTAAAAAAACAGTTTTCTTTTTTGTGATTACTTTTCTTACAAATGGAGCAACAATTATTTTTGAATTTACAGTCCTTTTCTTGGTGGTTAAACTTTTTACAGATTGAACACATCCTGCAGTCTTTTTTCATATGACCCATTTTGTTATATTTAAAACATTTTAAGGTTTTATTATCAGCTCTGAAAGCGACTTGTTTGGGCTGTTCCGGTTTTCTATCAGATATACGACTCTCTTCAGCTACCGTGAAACATGCCAACTTTGCCCACTACTCATACTCATACTCATTTATTGATAACAGAATTGTTACAGGTCATACAATAAATTTAACTAAATTGAAATACATTGAGTATTGTACATAATCGAAATAAAATAAGAAATAATAACATTGTATCATATAAAAATAAAAAATAATAATAAAATAATAATTCTTAAATCATACTACAATATAAATTAATAATATAATATAAAAATAGTAATCAAATGTCATAGTGTACATAATTCATTAAAATTGTAGAATGCTTTGTCTACGAGCCATTTCTTTAATTTGTATTTGACGCTATTCACTGAGGCAGCGTCACGGATTTCGTCGGGCAGACGATTGAATACATCGGGTGCCATGACGTGCACTAATTTTGATGACTTCTCTAATTTCCTCGAGACGGGGCGCAGGCGGTGCGCGTGCCTCAAGTAGTGTCGGCGTCCGCCGCCCACTCGCTGGTAGTCGTCCAGGTGAGTCCTGGCGTAGAGTGCGGCCTGCAGGATCACCAGCGAAGGGACCGTTAGGATCCTCATTGACTGGAACAATGGTTTGGCTGGTGTGTCTTGTGGCATTCGTCTTAGTGCTCGTACGGCTCTTTTTTGCATTCTGAAGACGCGCTCCCAATCCGCACCGCGTCCCCATAGCTCGATACCGTACTGAATCACTGAATGCACAGACGCAAAGTAGCAGTTCCGAGCCATCTCTGCAGGTAAGACGGCGGACACTCGCCACAGCGCGAAACACGCACGACCAATCTTGTCACATAGGTTATCTATATGATATTCCCACGTGAGTGCGGCATCAAGTCGGAAACCGAGGAAGTTCGTGAATTGCACTCGCTCCATCAATATATCTCCGACTTTGACAGTCATCGGTGCCTGACGTCGACCGGCCAAATTGAACACCATAAACTGGGTCTTCTTTATGTTTAGAACGAGCCCGTTCGATCGGAACCACAAGTTCAAGTCGCAAGCGGCTTTGTTAAGTCGCATCTCCAGTTCGGCGGCAGAAGGAGCGGTTACTATTGCTGCGACATCATCCGCGTACATGAGTACATGACCGTCGCGCACGTTCTCCGGCAGGTCGTTCAACAGGAGGGAGAACATAATGTTCGACAAGGAGGATCCTTGAGCGACGCCGATTTTAGTCTCCTGTGGACTGGATCTCACCCGCCCGCCCTCACCGACGACCACCTGACATCTATCAGTCATGAAGTCGGTGAGCAAGCTTAACGCGTTTCCACCAAAACCGTAATGCGCCATCTTCGCAGCGAGGACGCGATGGTCGGCGACGTCGAAGGCTTTTGACAGGTCACAGAATATAATTGCGACCTGCTGAGAGCCTTCTCGGGCCCCCAATACGCGCCGCACTACTTCTCGTGCCAAAGCTGTGGTAGACCTACCCGTACGATAAGCGTATTGTCTATCCGACATCGAACCGCATTGTGTTAGATATTCGATTAATCGACTGCTCAGTCCGTACTCGAATATCTTGGCCAATCCGGGTATGATAGAGACCGGCCTGTAATTATTGATGTCTCCCTGCTTTCCCTTTCCTTTATATAAAGGTGACACCTTTACAAACTTCAGGGGCTTCGGGTAGACACCGGATTCGATGCACACATTGTACAGACGAGCTAAGGTTTTTGCTAAAGGAGCGGCTACGGCACGCAAGATAGCTATCGAAATGTCATATGCATCTTTAGATTTTTTGTGTGCAACGCCAGACAACAATATCTTAACGACCTCATTAGCCGAGAACGGCTTGAGCCTCAGGGAGCGGTCGGAGTAAAAAATAAACTGACCACGTCTAGTTATTTTGGGCTCAGGTAATACTGTGATGACATCTTCTAAGTGTTGGATAGTACAAATGTCATCAACGATTGGATAAGTGAAGGCAGTTACTTTATCGCATTTATATTGTTCCACATTTCGGACAAATTTGACTGTTGGATTTGAATCTTTATTAGCCAAAACTTTTCCCACAAAATGTTTGATACTTTTCTTTGTGCTGAACCGAGCCATAATCCAATCACTTTCTTGTATCATTTTTTGATTTTCAGTGCAATATTCTATATCATGTAGACCAAATGAGACATTATCTAAATCTGTGCTGAGAAACGCCCGAGACTTCCAAAAACCACATGTTATCCGTCTGATTTTTGGAGCTCTCGTCCGTTCTAAGCTCGAGACCAGTTCTTCTGTTTGGAACCCACATGAGAGCACTTACGCTCTAATGCTGGAAAAAGTGCAAAAGGCATTCCTTAGATATTTATACAAACGACTGTACGGGTATTATCCTTTCATGTATCCAACCAAATGTTTGCTGGGTTGCTTAGGGTATAACTCTTTAGAAGTCCGTCGTGCATATAATCAGATAGTGACCGTATGCAAAATTCTTCGGGAGAAAATTGACACACCTGATCTCGGTGAGGAGGTGTGCCGTTTTTATGTACCCAATAACTACATCAGGAGCAGAAAACACCGGTTGTTTGCTGTATCTCCCTGTAGAACCGTTGCTCGCGCTAACTCTCCACTGCCTCGCAGTCTTTCTTCTTTAAACGCTCTCCTGGACACATACCTTGACACTGATATTTTTGCGGATGATTGGTGCAAAGTATTGTTAGCGTGTTTGAAATATTGTGAGCGTGAATTATGAATGTTTGTTTTAATGTTGATTTATATTTTCTTTTTAATGTCAACAATGTGTGTTCTTTTAAAATTATTTTATTGTGTATTTTATTTTTGTAAATATTGTGTTGATTACTGTAAGTGGTTGTATTACCGTTGTAATTAACAATAAATAAATAAATAAATAAAAAGTTTTCTTTTTCTTTTTGTCCTCGTAAACATTCGGTTATATAACAATCCTGCACTGTTTCATAGTCCGAGTTATCTGTGTCAATTGTAATTTCTTCTGTATCCGTCAATGAGCTTGACTCACTAAGAGATCGAGTCTTCCGTTTTTTCGCTGATATTCTAGTTCTCTTTCTCGTCATCGAAATATTTTTCGTATTGACTTCTTTATTAACTTTCTCTCTTTTTATGTTTACTTTTTTTAAAGCCTTAGTTCTTTTCTTTTGTAGGCATTTCGGCAGTTCACTTTTAAGTGTTGCAATGAATGGCATATTTTCAAATCGTATTTGAAATTTCACCTAAAGTGAGGACATTTGATGTTTGTGTTGCTTGTTTAATAACCACATTGGAGAGTATAGTTATTTTATTTTGACCAGTTTTGTCCAGTGTTTGGTTGTTACTGGTAGAAGCTCTCATGATTACATTATTATTATCGGATGTCGGTGATTGAGTTAAATAAAAGTTAATCACTTTCATGCAGATATTGCTAAGACTCTGGGGAGTGAAATTATTCCGATAATTATTATCTAAGTTACTTATAGGCTCTTCCATGGTACAACTTCTATTGTCATTTGCATGATCGTTTAATTTGGCGAAAATACCGGTCTTTTCATCCAAAACTAAGGCATTTTCGTCATTTCTGTTTCTTTTTCTGCTGTTGATGATTTTTTTTGTTGATTTAATTATCTTTTTCGAGGTGTTTTCAAGTGCATCATTGCAGGGGTCAATATTCAAATCGCAAAGTGTTACGGATTTTCCTGGCTCGCACCTAACTTTTTTATTTCTTTTCACTTGCATTGGCTTTGGAGCTCTAGTTTCCTTCAAGTAATCGATTAGTGATTGGTCAATTCCGTACGACAATACTTCTTCTTGCATGTCTGGTATTTTTTTAAGAACTTCTCGTGGATTCATCGGATATATTCCTGATGCTTTAAAGCCATTTTTTATGTTTTTTGCCTCATTCAGTGCAATGCTTTGTACTAATTGAGTAAGCAATTTCGGAAAATGCTTTTTATTCAAAGCTGTTTGGTTTGGGTTCCTAAGTTTGTACTCGTACAAAATTTTACGCCACGCTTTTTTTAAAGATGCAAAAAAAGCTACATCCAGCGGCTGTGCAAGGTGTGTTGATCGTGGAGGGATAAACACCAGCTTGATGTTATTAGCATCACACATCTCGATAACTTTCACATTTAAGTGACTTGATAAATTGTCGCAAATGACAACTTTTGTACCTGGTGTGTCTTGTGCCCATGGAAGAATTATTTTTTCGAAGTAATCTTCAAACGTTTGGCCGTCAAACCACCCAGATTTGGTGCAATTGTATCTTGTTCCTGATGGCCCTCCATTTATCCACTCGCTGTATAGGTTGGCTGCCTTGTAAACAACATATAAAGGCAAACAGCTACCGCTCGCGGTAGCTGTGAACATAAGTGATATATTACCTTTGGTAGAGTTAACAACTCTTTCTGGATATTTTACTCACCTACGAAAGATGAACTTAGAAGAACCGGGGTCGTCTGACAGATTTGTTTCATCGAAGTTGATAATATTTTCTGCTGGAATGTCCCTTAATGTTGTGCTTAAATTGTCAAAATATTCAGCAATCTCTTCGGATCCTTTTTCAGCTCTTGATTTTGAAATATTTTGGGTAGTTCTTACAGTCAATTCATCACTATGCCTAGCCAAAAAGCCTTGAACCCAAGCGTCACCCGGAATTTGATTTTTTTAATTTGTGGTCCAGAGAATTTTTTTTCATGTAGTTATGAACCAATAGCTTTAAGTCCATTTTAGTAAGCGGAGAGCCATATTCAGCGGAAACTTGTAAAACCCGTAAAAATTTTTTTTCATTTTCAGCATTTAGTAAATTTGGATGCCCAACTGACTGTGCATGCTTATTTTTAATTTTGTTTACTATTGTCCGTCTCGGGATACCAAACTGTCGTTCAGCATCTCTGGAAGTGATCTTTTTTGACTCAACTGCTTCGCATGCTAGTTTAAGCATTTCCTCTGAGTAATTCTTGTATGTTCTAGAACCAATTTTCCGTCTAGATTTTCTCTGACGGATCCGAGATTTATGTTTGTATTCCTGAAATTAAAAATAAGTGAAAGAATAATGCATTACTTACTAAAAGTATCTAATCATAATATTATAAAAATATATTTAGCCATTATTGTAAAGTGACAACCCTAAGACTATTTTGAACTCGGGCAAAGTTGACATTCTTAGGATGAAACATTTTAAGGTAACTTTGCCCATCCTAATAATTTCTAATTGTATATAACCTTTATAGCTAAAACTATGATTAAAATGCCTAGTTATTATAATAGTTTTCTATAACATTAAATAATTTAAACTAGCCTTTGGTTTCGCCATAACTCACAATTCACTTTGAAATTTCTCCGAAAATTTGCCCACAAAAATATGAACTGCACTCAACAAGTTACGACACGATTCTGAATGAAGGTTTTTTCAAACTGAATGCATAGGGATACCATAGACAAAATTTACTTTCTACCTTAGAAAGTAATATTGCCCTAATACAAAAATATTTCCTATTATAAACGGATTTCCTTAGAAGTTGCATTTTGGGCAATGTTATCCTTGGATGCAAAGTTGGCATGTTTCACGGTAGTAGTCGGTTTGTGAGGTTACTTAGAGTCTTTTTATCATCTTGAGTGGATTCCCAGGCAGTAATAAAATATTTGTACTGGCTTGGCAAACAGGTTAAAATTTTTGAAATCACCATATTATCATCATCAATTTTCTGGTTTAAATTGTTCAGTCTGAATCTCAAGTTTTCAATGTCTGTAATAAGCTGAGACAGACTCTGTTTTTCATGCTTGAAGTTAAAAAACTCTTGTTGTAGTGCAGATTTGTTTCTCTCTTCCGAGCCTTCAAAAACCTCACATAGTTTGTCATACATTTGTTTGGCACCTGTACATTGAATTATGTGTCCTTTCAATTTTCTGTCAATGGAGTTGAGTATTAGTTTCTTCACTTTCGCATCTTTTACAAGGAACTCCGGGACTTTTTGCTTTTTTTATCATTTTCCACTAGAGTTTCATTTAGGTTATAGGCGGTTACATATATGTTACCGGTTACATACGAGTATATGGTACGGAACCGGTTATCGTTAATGGACTGCCTATTGAAGTTATTCAGGAGTATGTATACCTTGGGCAAACAGTGCAGTTATAGGTGTACCAGAATCTCATGGCATTTAAAAAAATTAAAAAAAAATGTTTTTCATATGGCAATGTCAACTATCACCCGTCAAATCAAAGTATGATATCTGTCAGCCGCTGCTGAGGCATTGTGAATATCTTCCTGAAATTTGTTGTTTTTGTGAAAATGTCGAAAAAACCACATCGATCTCAAGCGAGAAATATTGTTTACAATGTCTACCGCAAAATAAAGGAAGAAGAAGGTGTAAATCAGACACAATCTTTTATTTTAAAGCGCGTGGTAGAGTTGACTGGTAAGTTGGAATGAGTTTTCTTGATACTTTTAATTTTTATTTAATTTTTCTTACGTAGGTTCATAATTGTAACTGCTTTATAGGGATTTCCAGTACCACTATACGGCGAATCGTGACTGAAGGCACATCGAATGATGGTGTGTTTTCCACTCCTGGTAAAAAGAGGAGAGGGGGGAAGAAGAAAATCAACTGAGACAGTTTCGATTTACAGTTGATTAGGAATAAAGTAAACGAATTCTATACAGTTCGGAAGGAAATTCCTACAGTAAATAAACTGTTACAAATTCTTCGACAAGATATTGATTTCAACGGAGGGAGAGAAACTCTGAGGTATGAAAAATAATAATTAAGTGATAATCCGTCTTACTCTCAATCATATGAGGAGACCTGTGCCCTATTACAGTGGGACGTATATAGACTGGTGATGATGATGAATGACTAAGTTATCGTTTGAGTAATGTAATGTAATAATTTTTATAATCTTTTACAGACTTCTACTTATGGTTTTGAGTATGTTAAATGCCAATCAAAAAGGACTATTTTGATGGAAAGAGATGACATAAAACTACAAAGATACAAGTTTTTGAAGCGCATTAAGGAAAACCGCGAAGCTGAGGAGCATAATAAATTGGATGTGATTTATTTAGATGAAACTTATATTCATGGTTCATGTTCTGTGAACAAGTGCTGGCAAAGCAAGGATATTGCAGGTCCATCTAAAAGTATATCACTTGGTGCGAGGTGGATCATTGTAAACGCTGGTGGAGAAAATGAATCGTATCTCTGATATAAAAGAATGGCTCCGTGCAAATGATTTGCATTATGATGATCTTTTGCGTAAATGTCAACTACTTGAAGTAGTGAAACAAAACATGTCTGCGCCCATATATGAGATAGATGAAGTATTAAAATCGCACGGTCACGAAGTTTTAAGGCTCCCACCTTATCATTGCACATTGAATCCCATAGAAATGATTTGGGGTATAATGAAGCAAAAAGTAGCTGATAAAAATGTAAATAGGCCTGCAAGTGACATAAAACTATTAACAGAAGAAGCTTTCTCACAAATTGGTGCAGAGGATTGGCGAAAATGTTGTAAACATGTAAATGAAATTGAAAATAATTTCATCAAGCAAGATAAAATAATTGAAATGCAGGAAGAGCGATTTATAATAAATACCTCCTTATCTTCATCATCTGATGAAGATGAAGATGAAGAACAACAAATGCAAGTAGAGTTCTTGGAATCATTTTCTAGTTCTGAATGAGGTATTTAATTATTTGTATGGTGAATTATAACGTAATAAATGATTACATAAAGTAATTTTGGATTGATTTATTTTCCATGATATATTTTCTATGTTAAGAACCCGATGCATTCTTCATACACAACTAATATATACTTCACGTTCATTTATACATATTAATACTACAAATATAAATAAAAATTAAACAGTATCAAGATCGTTTAATCCAATTTCCCCAGTATTGCCCACCACAAAATTTTATTTCCCCATTTGCCATGAGATTCTGGTACACCTTTAGGTAAAAACAACGTCGGGGAGGCTATTCGAAGGATTCAGCTGGGATGGGCTGCATTTGGAAAACTTCGTCGAGTCTTTTCGTCACGTATACCACAGTGTCTGAAGACTAAAGTCTTCAACCAATGCGTCTTACCAGTAATGACATACGGAGCCGAAACGTGGACACTTACGGTTAGATTGGTTCACAAGTTTAAAGTTGCTCAGCGAGCTATGGAGCGGGCTATGCTCGGCGTCTCTCTAAAGGATCGCATCAGAAATGAGGTGATTCGGCAGAGAACCAGAGTTACCGACGTAGCCGAAAGGATTAGCAAGTTGAAGTGGCAATGGGCTGGTCACATTTGCCGCAGAACCGATAACCGATGGGGTACACGGGTTCTAGAGTGGAGACCGCGTCTCGGCAAACGTAGTGTAGGGCGTCCTTGGGCGAGATGGGGTGACGATATCCGGAAGGTCGCGGGAAGCGGGTGGAGGAGGAAGACGGGGGAACGAGTTGAGTAGCGTGTCATGGGGGAGGCCTATGTCCAGCAGTGGACGAACACAGGCTGATGATGATGACATATATGTTAAACTCGAATTTCCATATGTGAATGTTCTCAGAATTCGTAAGCTTTTCTATTTTATCCACCTCATTATTGATTTTTCTGGTTTTTATGAACTTTTTTTAGTTTTTTTTGTCCGTTTTATCACTGTTTTTCTCTTTTTATTTGCTCTGTAGCCCATAACCTGTTTATTCTAGTGGGCCAGAGGAGAGAAAGAATTGTTTTTTACATTAACTTGGTTTTATTCATAGAGAAAACTATGAAATTACGTTTTTATAATGAGAAGCACGTTTTTTATTTTATTGACTTTTTGACATTAGTTATGGCGGCAGGAGTAGTGATGCGACACCTCTTTTAGGGATGTGCACACACTAACAGAATTTACTGTCTGGACAGACAACTGCGCTGGTCAAAACCGGAATATTGTAGTATGGCGTGCATCTAATGGTGATGTCCAGTTTCCCCATATCAAGAATATAAACCTCAAATTTCTTCTGAAAGGCCATACCCACATGGAGGTGGACCATGTGCACTTGATGATAGAGAGAAAAAAGAAGCGCCTTCATCATCTCAGCCATTGGACGTCCACTGCTGAACGTAGGCCTCCCCTTTGGACTTCCATATGTACCGGTTGGAAGCGACCTGCATCCAGCGTCTTCCGGCGACCTTTATAAGGTCGTCTGTCCACCTTGTGGGTGGACGTTCTACGCTTCGTTTGCTAGTCCGTGGTCTCCACTCGAGCACTTTTCGACCCCATCGGCCATCCGCCGATGAAAATTATAATCCCTCATGACTAGGCCCAATTTATAAAATAATGTGCTGGCCGCCACCCATTCCATGTCAATGAAATGGATATCAATTCGTTCAAAGATTTCACTGAGTTATACAAAAAATCGGGGCCATTCATTCAACGAAAAAAAGAATGTTAAAAGGAAAAATTTCAAAATTTCTGAAACCGTTTGGTGGCAGTTCCGAAAAGAAAAACCAGGATCATTGTTTTACAAAACCGATTTTGACGACAAAGAGTTGGAAGAAGTAATTATGAAAAGGAATGTAAAAAATCTGATGAACCCATTCCGAAGCAGTTACCTAACGTGCGGCAAATTGAAAAACCCATCTGCTCCGCAAAATACCGGGACTTACTAACGTTAACTACTTGGATACCACAATAGTTCCACGGTTTTTACAAAAACCTCACACATGAAGAGAGCTTATGCGATGTCCCCGAGGATGCTGATGAGGCAATAGGAACCATCATAGTTTAATCATAATTTATCCAGAATAATTATTATAGTAATTTTATTCCTAGTTTAGATGATAAGGGTTGATTGTTTTTATACGTTAAAAATTACTGAACAAAATGTTTTTTTGAATGTTTGTTTTTGCTCTTTTGAAAAGTCGCAAAAATGGATATACGACCAGATGGTTCTGATGTCGAGGTATTATAGTCAAAAGGGTATTTATTTATGATGCGACAGAAGAAGTTTACATCGACTATAAGTGTTCTCTCAAACTAGCCAACGGAAAGGTAAAGAGGGTGATCCTGCAATAACATCACAAGGAAAATAAAAGCCTGAAGCTCCCCAAAATCAGCATACCTAAATTCAGTGGAAAATACTGTGAGTGGCAAACTTTTCGCGACCTTTTCGTCTCTCTAATACACAACAACCAAGGTCTACAAGGCTACACTACCTTAAGAGCTAACTCAGCGGCGAAGCGGAGCAATTATTGCGGCAGGTACCCATCGCTAATGATAACTACAGTCGGTGCTGGTCCCTGTTGAAGGAAAGGTATAACAACAAAATGTATCTGTGCCACAACATATTACAGTGACTGCTATCACAAAAAACTCTAGTGAATGAATCAGCAGGTCAACTCAAGGAACTCCTCGACTCCACAAAAGAGTGTTTGTCGTCACTGAACTATATTGGAGTTGAGGTAGACTTGAATAAATGAATAAGGGATGTTTATTATACATATGCATGAGCCATCACTTGGCGCTGAAGCGTGCAGCGAGCGGGCCCGGGCCTGCGCCCGCGGCCGCCTGTCCACGCCGCTTCGGTGGCGGGTGCGCCGGCAGCTGCTGGCGCGCCCGCCGCCGCGCCTTCCGCCGCCGTCATGATGACAAACGAACAGCTGCTACTGCTCATCAACAGGCTAAGTAGAGAGCCATCGGTAAGCAGCACTCATACGTAATAATAATTTTGCAAAATGTACCGCTCGCTTCGACGGTGAAAAGTCATCCGACGTATTAGCGTTTATCGACGCCATTGAAACGTACAAAGAGTGTGCCGGTGTTGAAGACGACATCGCGTTGAGGGGGTTGTCCATGTTACTGACGAAGTAAGCTGCAACTTGGTGGCAAGGTGTGAAGGCTTCGACCGAGACTTGGGCAGACGCAGTGACGGCCTTGAAGAACGTCTTTGGCCCGCGTCTGCCGCCTCATAAAATTCATAAGAAAATATTCGAGCGTGAGCAGCGTCAACAGGAGCTTACTGACATGTTCGTCTGCCACCTCCGCACTTTGATAGCACAGCTGCCCCCGTCTTCCCTGCCCGAGGAGGTACAACTGGACATGGTTTACGGACTTCTTGACGTCCGCATCCGAGAGAAGGTACCTCGCTGTAGTTTTAAATCATTTGGAGAACTTGGGACTTGTGCTAGACCACTAGAGGAAATCTTAAGCGAGAGACGCCCGCCGTCAGCCTCTGCATCGTCGCCTAATTCGGAACCTGTAATAAAATCGACACCGACGGGTAAAAAGCGCCCTCACTGTTTGTAAGCAGTATGGCCATCTCAGGGATATGCAGCCGGTGCCGATGGAGTTAAGGAGAAGCCTACCAGTGTAAATCTCGTAAAAAGTCAATTAATTTCAGTATTAATGATAATAATTCGTCTAGTTATCAATTGTAATTAACGTAAATATCGATATTTCCTAAAATTTTGCAGTATGTATTGTAAAAATTTCGTAGTAAAAAAACGTGGTTGTAATATACCGGCGTCCACATTTATTGTATTTGGTGTTCTAATTATTATTGTATAAATTCCAGGTGGAATAGCTCGTGCTTCACAAAGTGCTTGCCATAATGTCGGAGCAAAAGGAGGAAATAAAGGAACTCATAAAAAAGCGTACCAGTTACAAAGGCCGCCTTACAACATTTACAAACTATATAAATGATTTGGTTCAGATTTTAAGCCCGACTCATGAGCTACAGCTCCGTACTGGAGAAATTGAGGTATTGTATGACCGTTATGATGAAGTGCAATTAAGAATAGAGTGCCTTACAGAAGACATTAATCAACAAATTTCTGAGCGTGGTGATTTTGAATCTACGTATTACCAAACTTTGTCAAAGGCTAATGACATTATCAATCAAAATCAGTCGAACACCATTGATGCAGTGAGTGACAAAGCATCTCGCGTTAGCAATAAGAATAAATGTGTTTTTTTATTAAAAACTGCTAAGATTAATGAAGTTCAAATGCAAGCTTATATATGTCTGTGGTTGGCAATACTGACGTAAACGGGGTTTTGGCGCTATTAATTTAGTTTTTGTAATTTGTAAAAGCAAAAGCATACATTTGTACAAAGTATAATATCTGATCATTGATCTGCATTAATATCTAACATCTGGTTGTTTCTATCAAAGTTGCCTACAATAAAATTGCCTAAGTTTAGTGGAACGTATGAACATTGGCTGGAATTCCACGACACTTTCTCTAGTTTAATACACAATAATAAGGACATAGATCACATTAATAAGTTTCACTACTTGAGAGCATCTCTTGAAGGATCTGCGGCTGGCGGCTCTTGTAATCGAATCGATAGGGTAAAACCGTACATCTCTCAGTCTGAAACTGGAACCGTAGCCCATGTAACTTTATCTGCATCAATTGGTACTCCTGATTATAGTAACAAAGATCCTGACACTTTGCTTTCGACTGCTTTAGTTAAAATATTCGATAAAGACAAACAAGAACATACTGTACGTGCTATTTTAGATTCAGGTAGTACTTCTTGTCTGATGGCTGAGAAATTACATAACTTATTAAATTTGCCAAGTAATCAAGTGAACAAGCCCATTTATGGAGTTGAAGCGTTGTGCTACGGCTTTCCTTGCAGAAGGAGAAGCGCAGCAGAGAGATAGTTAGTGGAAACGGAAGAAGGAAATGAAACAAATATTTTTACGTGAAGCGGTCAAGGAGCAAACGTTCATGCGTCTCGCGTCGTTGAGATATTCGAACTAAGGCTCCGCGTGCGCTCGAGCCGCTGGCGATCGAGGATCCTGAGGCGCGCGCGCGGGGCGGTGCAGATAGGAATGCGGTCCGGCCGGTATCGAGACTGGCCGCGCTATGTTGCAGCGATATAACTAAATTAGGGATTTGCGTGTTTGCTCCTTGGCGATAGTTTTATTGAACTAATATTACACTATATTATCTTAAATTATGTTGTTAATGGCTAGGTGTTTGAAGTTAATTACGATTAACAATTATGAATAAAATAGTGTAAATAAATTAAATTTTGTAAATAAAACTTTTTAGCATAATATGTAAATATATTTTTTCTTTTTGCCGAAATGAACTAAATGTATTACTGTAAAATAAAATAAGTGATTGAAATCACTACAGAGTTAATAGTCAGGCGTCACAGACCACCAAGATGTGTCGTGCGTCCATTTCATCACTAAATGAGAACTTTACAACAAACATTCTTTGTTTTGTTTTACCAACTATCATGGATTCTGTTCCCAGTCGTCAATTAGATTTTTCTAATGTTGAGTTACCCAATAATATTATTTTGGCAGACCCCAAGTTTAAATGCCTTCAGAGATAGATTTGGTTCTTGGCGCTAATGTCTTCTGGGACATATTAGGCACCCAGCTACTTTCACTTGGAAATGGTAAGCCGAATTTATGGGAATCAAGACTCGGTTGGTTTGTTTGTGGTTCATTAGGTAGTACACAGGCATCTCATGAGTCGAATGTTTCAATAAGAGGAGATTCAAATTTACTGTTCTGATAGTGAAATTGAATAAGTTACTATAAGTCCAAAGACATCCAAAGGAAGAGCTACTGAAGGTCTACTAATCAAACGAACAAAGAACGAAAAATCAATAAAAGACACTCAAAAAATTAATAAAGTCGAAAATGCTAATTTAAAAAGAAAAAATACAAATATAACAATTTCAGTTAATGATTATTGTGTAGAATGTTTTGAGAATTACAATTTTACTAAATCAAAATCAAATTGGATTGAATGTGAGATGTGTCGAATGTGGTTACATGAAACTTGTACGAATTTAAAAAATCATTGTATAAGATGTGGAAAGTTGAAAGCCCTGGCTTTATTTTGTACATTAACGACCTACCTAGAGCTACACCCACCCAATGTCGCTATTTGCAGACGACATCACATTTACAATCGCATGTAGAGCAAAAGAGACATATGAATTCGACATTAATAATTTTTTGACATTTGTAATTGATTGGATGAATAATAATAATTTGAAAATAAACATAAGTAAGACAAAAATTATGCATTTCCGCATCAGCCAACGCATCCCTGTACAGGGAATACAAATAGCATATAAAAATAACACAGTAGAGCAGGTAGAGACAGCCAAATTCTTAGGTTTGTGGATAGACAGGCAGCTCAATTGGAAGGTGCACGGTGCACGTAGCTGAGCTGTGTAAGAGAGTTGGTAGCGCAGCCTATGCTACTTAGTCCGCACTGAGCACAGACTATAAACGGTGTTGCCTAGCCTAAAATGTTTTGGTTTTTCAAAATTAATGTGTCAATGTTTAGTAGTTTTAGTATATAAGTGTAGTGTTTAATTTGTTTACATTAATATGTGCGTGAAGTCTCCAGAACGGCCGCAGCGGAAGACCAGCGCTGGCTGAATAGTCAGCAACATGCTGAGCTGCGACCGTTTCGTGGACAAATGTCTTATGCTTAATGTTGTATGTTTTCGTACCTACTGGTTTTATTTTATTTCTTCCATAGTGATTTTATTTTTTGTAACATTGTTTTATCTACATGTACCTATCTAAGATGTTTGTACACGAATAAACGATTTCATTCATTCATTCCTATGCACTCTACAAACTGGCTCCGATGATAAACAAAGACGCTTTACTTACTGCCTATCACGGGTTGGCTGCCTCTATTCTGAGATAGGTACGGAATTATATTCTGGGGCAATTCAACTGATTTCCCGACAGCTTTTAAAGCGCAAATAATATTCGTAATATTCTAGCCATGTTTGGGCTACAGACTACGGACAGCTGTAAGCCATACTTTACAAAATATAACATTCTAACACTTCCGTCTATATATATTTTAGAGGTGTCAATTTTTGTTCAAAATAATTTCCATCTATTCCCGCGTATGTCAGACTTTGGAAATCGATTAATGCGCGTTGACTACATGTGTCTGTAACCGTCAAAAACAGCACTAATGCACAAAAGTCTGTTGTGCATGGCTCCAAAAATATATAATAAGGACATACAAAAATTGACATCAGAAATACTATTTAAAAAGAAACTAAAAACAATATTGACAAATAAAAGCAAATTATACTGTAAATGAATTTTTAAATGACAAATTTTGACATCATATTTTTAAGCTATTGCATAGCTTCTATCGCGGGCCTTGAGCGTAGGGACCGAATCGAGAAATTCCGTAACGAAAAAATCTTTACACCCCCAATCAATTGAACAAATTCATCACTCCTGCTACTTGTCATCGTAGCACAGTGGTTAAACCGGCGCGGCGCGGCGAGTTGATTTCTAAGATACCGAGTTCGATCCACACTGAAGCAAGGCTAAATCGAACTTTTTGCGGCATTTTTTTAAGCTATTTTGTTTTGCCAGCTTTGTTTAATATTGTATTAGCAAATCCGAATAATATCATGGATAATACAACTCAAAGATTTCATAAACATCGCAGAGCAAATTTTCTTAATTTTAATAAATAACAAAATGTTGAAAAATAAATACCAAGGTATACCTAATAGAAACATCAAGATAAAAATGTTTAGGTATCTCAGAAGTAAAATAAAATAACTTATTAAAATCTGTTAACATGACATGGAAATATTGTGTAGAAAAATCAACACAATATTTCAAGCAATAAAGTTCATTTATTGCTCAACTTGAGAACCACTAACGCCATCTGTTGAGGTGTCATGGAACTAACAAACTCGTTTAGTTCCATTCATTTTCAACAGATGGCGCTAGTAGTTTCCAAGTTGGCCAAATTTCGATTTGTTTTCAAACAAATTATAATTTACAAAATTTCACAGTTTAGTTTATTTGTATGTAGGTAGGTACTTAGCATGTTTATTCTGAAGTTTTCCCTATTGGGGAGATTTTAAACATTTGATTTAACCATTATTTAACAAAATTGTGTTAAATTTGCAACACAAGTTCTAAATCGATTTTGATTCCAAAATAACAATCAATCCGACCGGCACAGCCAGCGGTGATACTTTTTAGTTTTTCCATCTCTCTTTTGTTTTTTTTATCGGTAACCACGCTCAAAGTGTAACTTGAATTTTTTCCATCTCTCTTTTGTTTTTTTGCTGTCGAAAAAAATACTGCATTAATAAAATAAATAAATAATTATAATTGCACAAGTTGATAAGAAATGCTATGCAATAGCTTTACCACGGCAGTCTCCGAGTGCCACACGTCTTTTTTTACTAGGTATTTCATATTTTAATGTAATACTTAACTTCTTCTCTGACATTTTTGCTTTGATTTTCTTTTTGACATAATATTATTTGTTTTAACTATTTTACTATTAAATTAAATGTAATGAGAATGCATGCTCTCAAATATTATTATTAGATATTATTATTTTTCTTTTTTTGGCTGCTTAAACTTTAATAAGTAATTTTAATAATTTTGCATGCTGGTACCGTACCAGTGAAATATGTGAAACAAAAACTATTTTTACCACCTTGATATGATGTATTTCTTGCAAATAAAGATATCTGTATTTGTATTCTGATAATTAAGTAATGGATAATGCTAAAGATGATTGCTATAATATCGTTATTACATATTTAAGCTAAATAATAATAACTTAGAGACTATTTTTGTTGATTAGTGCAAATGCCAAAGTTGATTGCCATATTGTTATTACATCTTTAAAATACAAAAAAGTTATAATATTTTTATAATAACTTTTCTAACTTAAAGCAGAAAGCTATTTTTGTTACATTATTATCAAAAAAGAATAATTAGTTAAATTGATATAAATTTGTTTTTATTATTAAAAACCATTGTGAGGCAAGTATCCTCCGAAGCATTTTTAACGTTAGGTTATCCGCCAGTGTGGGCAACTGTCCTCTTTTTGAGAGGTCAAATGAAACAGGATTTACTCAACCACATTACAAGTAATGTTCACAAAAATAGGCTTACATAATAGATTAAAGATGTGTATGATTTCATATACATGTCACATTATTCTTATTAAGTTACTATCTTTCCATAATAGAACTTTTTTTAAAAGTAGGGCAACTATCCTGGTTTTACCCCTATACTATTGTTGACTCTTAAGTAGTACTACTCACAGAATATGGGCTTGAGGCCTGAAATAGAACAAATTTTAATTTTATTTATTTATAATTCTGAAGAGTTCCGGGCTAGCCAATATGGTCTATGATGGGGATTACAAATGAGGTCTATGATGGGGCCGAGGAAGCATAATATATCTAGATGCAAAATAAAGTCTCAGCTGTCTAATATTACTAATGAACAGTCATCCACCAACATTAGTCCTAGAGCACAAATTAAATTGCCTATAATCAATATTTCAAAATTTTGTGGCGACTATAACGAATGGAATAAATCTATCTTTAGGGATTTATTCAATTCACTTGTACATTCAAATACAAGTCTTAGTGAGGTTGAGAAGTTACATTATTTGAAAGCTCGTGTAACTGGGGAGAATACACTGAAATATATGTTACACATCTCGATGGGAGAATAATATAATATAATTTCTTTTCTGAAGATTAATATAAAGGCTGATTAAGGTGTCGCAAGTTGGACCTGCTGAGAGCCACAAGCGGTATATCACCTCACATTAGGTCCTGTTTAACATATTTTAGTTGCATTAATATGTACATTTGTCATGTTAATATGCCAGCAACCTAACACCGTACAAGTGGACCTTTAAATAGCTGATGCCATATTTCCCTTCTCTTATAATACTCTAATTGAACCTTTGTATCGAAAGCCGACTAAAGGAGTAACTATGTCCTATCAAAATGCTAAAATATATTTAATAGGCACTTCTATAACTGCTTTATACGGGTCTGACTGAGTTTGTTCTCATTAATATATCCTATATATCACATGACGCCAATTTTAACGCTTAGAAATCACTTATGAACAAAAATTGAACTATTATAGAGAACAAAATGCTACTTGGGAGGCTATTCGTAGCTGGCTCGGCTTCGAGACAGACGAGCCTTTTAAACATATCAAGGCGGCAAAAGACGGAGTGCGCACGTTGGAGGAGCGTCTAAAGGAAGAGTTGAAGGTGCTACAGCGGGAAACCAGAATGATCACCGCAGGGGACCCCAAGTGGGAAACCGCAGAGGAAACATGAACAAATTTATAAACATCAAGGTCGCCACTGTC